>BSBM01000493.1:32865000-33465000 GCA_027924585.1 Larix kaempferi
GTCATAACTTGGGATAGGAAGCTCCGAATGAAAGTTCATAAAAAGTGACAGGTAGTACACAGACTGTACTATCGCAAGAAACATTTTCAGAGGCCAAAGTTGAACCAGTGACATGTGGAATGTCATACAAGTTCACTCTCCTATTTTATCCCATAAACAGGTCACGTTGCGACACTTGGCATAACTCTCTCTCAGAGAATCCAATTGAGGTCATACCTATCGAGATGGAAATGTGGCAGGTCAAGGTATCTCAGGAAACGTTTTCAGACCCTGTGGATCGAAACATTCGTAGTTACACCAGAAACAATCAGGTACATATTTCTGTCATAACATAATTATTTTTTAGCACCTTCATTCATGGCTTCCGGAATTTAGGGTTTCGGAGAAAGTTGGAATTTTTGTAATCGGAGACTACGGCTGAATGCTACCCATCAAAATAGAAATTTAGAGACCAACATCAGAATTTTTGGTTGGGTAGAAGGCTAGGCTTGATCAGACCCTAGTTCGGGACTTTGATCGGAAAAGTGGAAAATTAGGGCTTATGCAAAAGTGGGAATTTTTGAAATCTGTGACCACGGCTAGAAGCTCCTCAGAAAAATAGAAGCTTAGAGCTTTGGGTTGAACCTTTTGATTGGGAAAAAGGGTGGGCTTTATCAAACCCCAGTTTAGGGTCACTTCCAGTGAATCCGGAAGTTTCAAAGGCAAAATTGAGGAGTGAAACTTTCCAGTTTTCAAATTCTAAATATACCAGCTTGATCAGCTCATCAAGGCGCATATTTCTATCCTTTCGGAAGTTTGAAATTCAAAGTTTGAATTTTTGGGGTTTCTCTGACAAACCCTAATACAACTCCATATCCAGTTCCTGCAAATCAAGTGGATTGGTCACCTGCATAAGTGAAGAAGTTCCTGTTTCAGAGGGAGATGAGGCTAAGGCCTTACATAAGAAGATTACAAGCAATCTCGACAGGTATGACTCATCCAAGTATGTCTCGATATTTGTTCATGATTAAGTTTATGATATGTTTGTCTTCATGTTATTACGGTTAGAACAATCTTGATTTTAGACTTGTCGTATCACCTTAACAAAATTATGAATGCATTCATTAGGGTGTTGACACTTATGATTGTACTAATGCATTATGATGTTGTATGAGGTTTATGTTGTTCGCTAACATAAAAGGTACACCAAGAAAGACAAATCATGTTCTACTTCAAGAACATATGATCATGGTGACATGAAGACAAAGATTCATCCATTGTCATGGATCACATAGAAGATCTACTTTCGAGGTATGTATAACTTGGTCCTACAATGGTTAACCTATGAGACATGCAGGTTACTAGCACAAGTCACTGAAGAGAGCCATAAGATATTATGTGGGTATGTTAGACATAACTAGCTAGCATGCTAATCCAGGTATGTTTTTCCTATATCAAGCTAGAATCCTACCTTGTGTTAGGATCTTATACTGTTGTGTTGTTGATAATGATTATTCATGAAGTCATAGGTTTGAATAGTCATGGTTGTATGCATATTATGTTTCCTACCATAATTGATGATATGACTAACCAGAAGAATCATGAAGGTATAGGTTGGAGTAATCATGGGTTTATGCTTTGATGATTTAACTAATCAGAAGAGTCCTATGATCAAATAAGAATATGCATGAGTAAAAGAAGACTTCCCTGAAACCTTGAATACTAATGTTTATTTGAAATAATCATGACTATACATGCTTGAGATTATTGTGTTTTGATAGTATTGAGAATATACTAATGAATGTATGATTTTGTATGAGACCTCGAGGATAACACATTGATGATACTAACAAGCATGCATAGGGATCGAGAATGAATATAAGTTCAAGAATAGGTAATCCAGGAAGCAAAGATCAAGAGGGAGCACACTCAAGTGGCTTCTGCAAGGATGCAGATATTCAGAGGGAGTTGACCATCTCTCTACATTCCACAACAGAAAGATGTAGAAGAAGCTACTTCAGATTAGTACTCCAGCAGCTCCTGCAAGGAAGAAAAAACTAAGAGGGAGTCCACCCAACAACAAACAAAGATAAGTATTTTAATTATCATTTCTTGCATATTTGTTTGTTTAAATAAAATTGTTCAATGATGTATATGCTCATGTTCCTAGACTTAGGATATGTATTGTGCATATTAGAATGACTGCATTAATGAACAGTATACTACTAATATGCATATGATGGGTAAGTGGCCTATGGCACTGTACAACATTCCATTGCTACTTATCTAGAATGAAACCTCTTTACTGACATGTTAGGAGTAGTGCAAACTCTTAACAATGTTCTGGTAGAGATTGGAAGGCATCTAGAAAGTTACAGGATATGGATGAATGTTGTAATGAAGCATTGGCTAAAATAATTGCATGATTGTATGACATATTTCTTTATGTATAAGAATTTGTTTTGAAAACTATGAGATGTTTCTAATCATGCAATTTAACTTGTCTTGTAGGAAAGATCGTATGCCATCACCTACAAAAGAAGAACTACAACATTTGTTCAACAACAAAATTATCTATTGAAGATATTGAAGTTCCCAAGATATGGGAAGAATGCCATGATCCCTCGATCATGAAGAATGATGCTTGGGATGTAGTCCCAAGACCTGAAGGGAAGTTTGTTATGACTTCCATATGGATCTATCAGATCAAGCATGCTGCAGATGGCAGCATAGAGAAATATAAAAGTGATGAAGTGGAAGATACACCAGATGGATTTCAAGATAGCCTTCTTGAATGGTGTAGTTGAAGAAGAAGTGGAGAAGCCACTTGGTTTAGAGACACATGACAGGGAGTCATATATGTGCAGAACTTGGTATGGTAGACAACTTTCTATCTAGTTTGGGCTTTACCAAGAGTAAAGCGGATTCCAACCTTTACTACAAGGTTGAGGAAGGCAATCTAGTGATACTACTTTTGTATGTGGATGACGTATTTTTTACATGTGAGGATAGGTTGCTTGTCGACACGTAGCGGAAGCTTGCTACTGAGTTAGAGATGAAGAACTTGGGTATAATGCACTACTTTCTTGGTATGGAGGTGTGGCAGAGTGCAGATGGAATCTTCCTTGGACAAGGGAAGTATGCAATAGAGATCCTGAAGAGGTTTGGGATGATGGACTGCGAGGCTATGGCATCGAACCTGAAGCTTCTGTGTGATACTTCATCTGAACCGGTTGATGTCTATATGTATTGTCAGATGATTGGGTCCTTGATGTATCTGATGAACACAAGACCAGATATTTGCTTTGCTATGAACACATTGAGCCAATTCCTGACGGATCCGAGGAGTGTTCACCTGGTTGCTGTAAAGCATGTTCTGAGGTACCTGAAGGGTATAGTGGATTATGGGCTCAAGTATGAAGCGAATCAAAAGTTTAATCTGCAGGGTTATGTTGATTCAGATTGGGCTGGCAGTGCTGCAAATAGGAAGAGAACATCTGGATGTTGCTTCAGTATGGGATCAGGTGTGATCTCTTGGTTCAGCAGGAAGCAATCCTGTGTAGCATTGAGTACAGCTGAGGCAGAGTATGTTGCAACCTGTTCAGCTAGTTGTGAGGCAGTATGTTTACGGAAGCTACTGTCTAAGTTATTTGATCTCCCATTGGATGCTATTGGTATCTTCTGTGATAACCAGATTTGTGTGAAGTTGTCTGAGAACCCAGTGTTTCATGACATGTTGAAACACATAGAGATCAGATATCACTATATCAGGGATATGGTGCAGAGAGGAGCTGTGAAGCTCCTGTACATTGTGACGGACGAGCAGATTGCAGATTTGATGACGAAGCCACTAGCCAGGGTGAAGTTCGAGTACTTCAGGGAGAGGCTTGGTGTTCTTCAGATTGATGACACTTCAAGGAAGAAGTGATGGACACATTTGCAGAAGCTATTTCAAGCATGTTGGAAGGAGGATCCTTCACATGGTTGTGGATGTAAGCGCTGGATGATGAGCATCAGGATGATGCTCCAGTTACTACACTGTATATGCATCGGGAGGATGTTGGATATGATCAGTTGGATCATTTATATGTATATGTATGTACGCATCTTGTTGGATGCTGGATATGATCAGTTGGATCATTTATATGTATATACATGTACACATCATGTTGGATGTTGGATATGATCAGTTGGATCATTTATATGTATATGTATGTACGCATCATGTTGGATGCTGGATATGATCAGTAGGATCATTTGTATATGTTTTGTATATGCATCATGTTGGATCCTTGGACCATGTATCTATATATGTATTAGGTGGATACTGTGTATGATCAAGTAGATCATGTATGTTGATATGTATCAGGTATGATCAGGTGGATCATGTTTTTGTATTTGTATCAGGTGGATACATTGTATGATCAGGTGGATCATGTATGATGATATGTATCAGGTAGATACTTGGAATGCATCAGGTAGATGCATTATATGATCAGGATGATCATGGATGATGAGCTTCAGGATGTTGCTCCAGATGACATGCAGTAGGATGTTGTAGTGATGATGATCGGGATGATCATGTATACATCAGGATGATGTATGGTGAGTATTAGGTTGATACTTTGTGGCCGTGGACAGGTTGTGCAGATAAGCATATAATAGCGCCCTGGGAGGTTTGCAGATTATCTTGCTAGGTTTTTCTGCTGGCATATAATAGCTCCCTGGGAGATTTGGAAAATGCTCTTTCGAGGTTTTGCTTTGGGAGGACATATAATAACGCCCTGGGAGATCTGTAGATAGTCTTGCAAGGTTTTTCCGCTGGCATATAATAGCTCCTTGGGATATCTGGCAGATGCTCTTTCGAGGTTTTGTCCTATGGCATATAATAGCGCCCTGGGAGATCCGATAGGTTGAGCTGTGTGCTCATAATAAGTCCTGGGATGCTCTTGCAAGGTTTTTCCATGACCACATGTAATATCACCTTGGGAGATCCGATAGGTTGGGATGTGTTCCTGTAATAAGTCCTGGGATGCTGTTGCAAGGTTTTGTGGTGACCACATATAATAGCACCCTGGGAGATCCGATAGGTTGAGCTGTGTGCTCGTAATCAATCTTGGGATTCTCTTTCGAGGTTTTGTGGTAGGGTCACATGTAATAGCTCCCTGGGAGATCCAATAGGTTGGGATGTGTGCCCGTAATAAGTCGTAGGATGATCTTGCAAGGTTTTGTGATGCACGTAATAAGTCCTGAGGATTCCACAGTATGACCAGTGATGATGAAGACCTGCAGGTGGTGGGCCTACATCCAGTATGAAAAAGGATTGGCTCTGTAGAACTTCCTATGACGAGTAGATTCAGAGATTGATTGAGATAGCAGCAGCAGTGACGATGACGATGATTCGAGGATGATGATTCACTGATGATGATCAAGAGAAGAAGACTTGTGCTAACAGACCTGTGTCGAGAAATACCTTCCTAGTTAAGAGCGAGTGTTGATGTATATGTAACTTAAGAATGTATTTCACCCATATATTTAATTTATGTATTTTGTACTCCTATAGAGATGACATTATTCCTCTATACGGAAGTGTTTGTATTCCTATAGAGATGTTATTATTCCTCTATATGGAAGTGTCGTCATTTATATTGTAAGTGTCGTAACTTATACTTGATGGGTTATTAGACCACTTTGTTGGGGTCGGCCCTGTATAAGTCATGTGGGTTGAAGGGTTGTTAGACCACCCTAGTGGGGGTCGGCCATGTGGGTCAAAGGGTTATTAGACCACCCTATTGGGTGTCGGCCCAGTCAGCATTGTGTTATGTGGTTAAGTTAAGGCCGACTTAGTAAAGTTTATTAGGCAAGTCAAGTATAGTATAAATAGAGATCGGGAGATCTCTATTTGATCATTCTATTCTCTCACTCACACTTGCGAGAGTGGCGCACTTGTGGAGGAGGAGGCTCCGATGCTAGGAGAAGACTATCTCTTGTATTCTGGTTGTGTCATTGCTCTATCTATCTTGGAGGAAGTTATTGGGGTTTTTCACCTTTATGGTTTTCCCCAAGTAAAATTTGTGTCTCTTGTGTGCTTGCATTATTGTGTCCATGATTGATATGCTGTAGATTTGTTGTACATGTTGTTCTCTCAGTTAAGATCCTAGATCAGATTGAAGTAAATTCTGAAAATTTAACAGATGATGATATTCGTCATCATCATCATTATCATCATCATCATCTTCATCATCATCATCATCATCATCATCATCATCATCATCATCATCATCATCACCACCGTCATCACCATCTTCATCACCATCATTATCATCATCTTCATCACAATCATCATCATCACCATAATCAACATCTTCATCATGATCTTAATCATCAACATAATCATCATCATCATCATCACCATATTCATCATCATCATCTTCATCATCATCGTCATCACTGTCTTCATCATCATCATCATCTTCATCACCATCATATTCATCTTCATCAACATCATCTAAATCGTCTTCATTTTCATCATCATCATCATCTTCATCTTCATCATCTTCACCACCATCATCTTCGTCTTCATCTTCATCTTCATCATCATCATCTTCATCATGATGAAGATGATGATGAAGATGATGATGATGAAGATGTTGATGAGGAAGAGGGAGATGACAATGATGATGAAGATGAGGACGATGACAATGATGATGAAGATGAGGACAACGATGATGATGAGGACAATGATGATGATGAAGATGATGGCGAAGATGATGATGATGATGAAGATGAGGACGATGATGAGGATGATGATGATGATGACGATGACAACGAATATGATGATGATGATGATGATGATGATGATGATGGACATGAAGATGATGGTGGAGACCATGAGGATGAGGGTGATGACCATGAAGATGATGGTGAAGACCATTAAGACGATCATCGTCATCATCATCATTGTCGTCATCATCACCATCATCTTCATGGTATTCATCATCATCATCATCTTCATTGTCGTCGTCGTCGTCGTCATCATCATTATCATCATTGTAGTCATCGTCATCACCATCATCATCATCATCATCATTATCATCATCATAATCTTCTTCATCATCATCACCATCTTCATCATCATCATCATCATCATCATCATCATCATCACCATCTACATGATGATGACGATGAACATGATGATGATGATGATGAAGAACATGAAGATGATGGTGATGACGACGACAACAATGATGGTGAAGATAATGAAGATGATGACAACAATAAGGGTGGATAGAGTGGAAGAGAGTGGGGGGGATTGGGTGGATAGGAAATTAGATTTTATAGAGAAAGAGCAACGCGTGCGTGCCACCCTGCGTGCACGCTTCTAGAAACGCGTGCATGCTTCTAGAAACATGTGCGCGCTTATGAGCGTGCGCGCATTTGCGCGCACACATGTCTGGATTCAAATTGTTTTTGGTGCCCTTGCATGCTTGGAATTAGCTTCGGATTGCCAAACCTTGAGGTTCAGTCTGATTTATGGCAGAACACATCAAATGTTGTAACTTCATTTTTTTAACACCTAGTTCCGCATATGCTCCACTAGTGCACTACAAATGAAATTGAACACACTTGTCGAGCTCGGTGTGCATATTCTAACTATCTATTTTTGGAATAGATCTATTGTTGTTTTCTATTTTTACTTTATTTTTAACTGCACTCATGTCATATTTGTAAAAAACATAGGTCGTTTATTTGGCCTATAACTTTTGATTGGCTTACCTATTTCGAGAACGGAAAAGAACCTACACAAGAGTACAAGAATACCTACAAGCTAAAAAAAAAGTTTTTTTATTATTTTCAGAGCATGATATGGTGGACCAACACTTGGCGATGTCGTTTTAAGGCTTCAATGACTTTCGTAATTAAAAAAAAATATAAAATTAACTTTTAAATTTTGCAAAAATAGCGCCACACAAGATTTGTCTGTTGCCTATGGCTCTACATATTTTTTCCCTCATAAATTGACAATTTACATAACAAACAGGTGGACCAACAAAAACATGTGCATTATGTTTTAGAGAAAAAATAACATACCAATCTTAAAATAATGACATTTTGGTTTGGTTATATCACTTTTCCATAAATAAAAGTTATATATTCCGAAAGGTCGTCCGTTTTCCTACGTTTCATCTTTTTACACCTAATTCGAAAAGTTTTGTAGGTACCTCTAATAATTCATTTCAATGATAATATTTATGTTTTTTTAGTATGGCATTGCAACTAGCGTGTCATAATTGGGTATCATTACCTTGCACCAGCCCTATTCCAATCCAATGTGCCAACAAGTTTGTTCTTCTGATACCGTATGAGAAACTTATGCAAGATTTTGTCAACCTTCTCTCAAATTTTCATTGTCTCTGTCATTGTCACAAACCCTAACATTAAAAAAGTATAACTCTTAACATGTAATAAATAAAGATATGAAACGTTTACCACATATTCTTCAATATCTCTACAACATCTCCTCTAAGGTTCATTCTCTGGAACGTCATGGATCAAAAGTTATAGTGAAAATGCAAAACTAACTTGTTTAAAGATGATTTTTGAGTCATTTAAAAGCCCCATCTTAACAAGTTCATTTCTTCAAAATATATAGTGAACCAAGATATGAAATTTTAACCATATATTCTTAAAGATATTTTTTTTATCTCCTCCAAAGGGAACTATCTGAAACATTATGGATCAAAACTTATAAGGAAAATGAAAAATTGACATGTTTGAAGGTTATTCAAAAACACTAACTTTCTGAGATCATAATATCTTCGGAACTATAGAAAATAAATATATGAAATATTTACCATAGGCACTCAAAATTCTTGACACATTGTCTCCATCCCATAAACATTTCAAGGTCTGAATATCCCAGAAACAAAGATATACTAAAAATTCCAAGATGACCTAAAACAAAAAAAGCAAGTAGAAATCATCGCAAGATTTCATCTTCCACTAGAATTTCGGACTTCTTCACTTCAACTTTCCCTTAAATTTGACACTGTACTCTTGCATCTGAGCTCTTCAATTTTGGATGATGAAGATGCAAATTTTGCTCTCCTATTTATTCTACTCTAAGAGCATGATTTAGCTTAATATTTTATGGTTACCCTTTAAGATCCTTTAGCTTTAGCTTGAGTAACTCTTGACCCTTGCTCGTGAACTTGAAATTGAAAAAGAAAGTGCAAGAGTATTGATGATCAAGAGTCAGAGATAACTGAATTAAAAATTCAAATTACCAAATGCAACTAGATGTCCAGGGTGAAGAGTTGTTGAGAAGAACTAGAAAGACCCTAATTAGGACAAAATATCAGTTGGAATGCTAGATAGATGTGATTATTTCGATCTTATACAACATGAGTTAGAGATGTATCAAACATGTCAAAAGAAAATCAAATATGTTGAAAAGAAGCTTGGAGAAATGACTGAGTAGGATGCTGAAATAATAAATTTATTGAATACTAGTATAACTAAGAAGCAATTGGAGGACTTGTAGGTTGATAACAAGACTCAATATGATAAATATAGCCAATCAAATTATTACCAAGGAGGTATTTATGTCCAAGACTCAAGACAAAGCTAAAGCATTGGCTGAAGAGATTATTAGATTCAAAGGTATTTATAAAGAAAATTCTTGCATTAGTCTTGGATTACCTCATCCATGGGATGGGAATGGTGATATGTATAAAAAGGATGAGTACAAATCCAATCTATTAACTCAAAAGAGAGATGGTGTTGCATAGTTTTATTATTTAGAAGGAATCATAATTGGTGATGCAAATTTGGTAGACAACTTGAGATATAGATAAATCTTAAAAGCACACTCAATTTAAAGATTAAATCCAAAATATTATGAGAAGATTACTAATGTTGAAATAACATTAGAGTACGTAAGGGACCACCAATTCCCAATGGGTTATTTGTGAAAGTCATTTTCCAAATACCTTTGCACTTTGTTGTCCACTTTCAAGTCACCAAAGGTCTTCAAAGGAGTGAAGTTTGTTATTGAAGTGATTCAAGATAATAGTTTTTGTATTCATGAACATATTTTTTAGATTCACTCCCTCTTTTGTATTTATCGATCTCTATGTTCATTGGGCATTGCATAGATTGTATTTCATTTCCATCCAACCTTGATTTTTCTATTAGAAGTTTGATTACTTGTCAATTCAATCTCCATGCCAGGTTATAAATATTTTCAAATGATTTTTTCATATTGTCAGGTATTTTTTATGTTTATAAAATTTCCTCTATATAGGTTCTTGGTTTATTTGGGATAGACATTGCTTATTAAAAGCTATAGATTGGAACGATGCAAATTTTGTCATTTTTTTGAGAAATTGGATGAAGCCATGCCCAATACTCCAACTGCGTAGGGGTGAAACTTGAAACATATTTTGTATTGGGTAATTCATCCCCATTGTCGTTTCCACCTCATTTTCTTCACTATGCATTTTTTATTCGTCCAACAGGATCCTTGCAAACATCTTCTGCAACATTTTCATTCGTGATTTGTCTAGTGGTCTCCTTATATTACTGTGCTACTTTGAATTTACAGGTATGTGCATAATTTTGCACTATGGATTGGATTTTCAAATATGTGTAGCATTTTGTATGTGGAGAACAGAGTTATATGTAGGGTTTTAACTTTCCACAACCAAATTGTTTGAAATTTGTAATGCATTATGCAAATAGTCTATGGAGGCAAAGTATTGATTGACCCACACTAATGAACCAACAAAAAATCACACTTCCCAGATTGTACAACCTTACTGCCATTTTTCGCAATTTCCAAACCTTGAACGGTAGAATTATGAAGATAATATGAAATGGGTCATGTAAAAAATTAACACCAACCTTAGATGTTATTCCTATGGCATGTTATCTCTCATTCTTTTCCTAATTATGTTTCATCTCAATGCCATCTTGGAAGATTGATCTTGTTGTTTAGACTTCTCTTATATCTTATGGTCATCTCTCCCTCTTCTTCATCGACTTTTTCCCATGTTACACTAGATCTTCTACAAACAATGTCTAGAATTGGTATAATTGATCAAACCAGTGATTTCTTCATATTGTTAGTTTTTTTGTCAATATGTTTTTTAAATTTATTCTATATGGATTCTTGGGTTATTTAACTAGGTCATATTAATATAACATTGCTCATTAAAGTTTATAGAGAGGAACAATGCAAATATTGTCACTATATTAAGAAATTTGTAAAAGCTATAACGAAATTTTGATGTACTATTAAATTTTCAAATGAAAAGAATGATTTATTTTTACATTTCAGCATAGGGTTCAATATCTCATAGCCCTTAAAAGCAGGGTATTTCTTAAGGATTCTAATATTATACTTAAATATAGTATCCTAGGCGATTATTTTGGATTGAAAAAAACATGTATATAGATAGGTAGGCGAATATTAAATATGAAACATACAATTTGCTCTTGAAATATGTAAATTTTGGTGAATATTACGATAAAAAAACAGATTTTATGTAAATATAGGCGAAATTAGAGACTAAAAATGACCAAATAACGAATTTATTTTTTGAAAAAAAACCCAAAAAATAGCCAATTGGCGCAATTTCGCCCTTAAAAATTACCCTGCTTAAAAGTTAAATGGGACCCTACTCTTGATTATATATATAATATATATCATTTTATATATATTACTATTGTATATAAAATATTAATATATATTATACATACAATATTCTGTACCATATTAATATATATATATATATATATATATATATATATATATATATATCCAATTATGATAATATATATATACTATATTAACTATTATAAATATATATATAACTAATATATATTATTATTATTTGCAAACCCTAGCAGTCAATATGTCCCATCAGTCACTTCAAAGGTCGGTCAGGGTAAGGTCTCGCATAAGGGCTTTGACTCATAATGTCATATAACCCTCTTTCAAGTACTTTGATATTTAATTTCGACGCTTGTAAATATTTCTTTTGATCCATGTTCAGGGTTTTTTGTTCATTTTTACTCCTTTAAATCAAAGTTGCCCCTATTCCTTATTGTTTGCAAGAAATGTTGTCTAAATTAGCTCTGTATTCGGTGGTTTCTCCCTCCACTAGCACTCCTCATTGTTTGGTTGTTGAATTTTCAGAAAAGGGCAGGTGCCAGATTCTGACCAGTGCTCTGCTTAATGACGGAGAGCTCCCATACGATAAGCTTTGTTACAATAGTTCTTCAGGGCTAGCTCCTTGTTCTATAATGGAGGAAGGTAGCAGTCGTGGCCCTTTTGGAAGGACTAGCGTCATTGATGCATACACCCGAAGAATGGAGAAGTTAGAAAATGAGATAGCATAGCTTCAATAGAAGCTAGAGGGGAAATGAGACAAAGATGAATTGGAGTCATTGAAGAAGACAATCGAGGATACCATGGACCGCAAGTTCACAGATAACAATGTTGAACTGATAGAACATATGCGAAGGCTCCTTGACGAACAATGTGAATCCACCCAAGCTCGTGATGCTGATAGGAGCCCAACAAATTTGGTAGGTTCTGTACAGTCCCCTCCAGTTGTCAAGCCTTCCTCATGGCCAAAATAAATGGAGATTGGTTGAGGGAACCACGTGGCCCACCCACCATTGTCTCTTGATATTTGTCTTGATGTTTACTTGTTTCATTTTCTATTAGTTTTCCAAAGCCCTTATGTTCATCTATATTAGTTTTTGTTATGCACACTATTATCATTTTTTTTAAATAGAAGCTCATGTTATTAAGGTTATAGGGAGTAGGCTTCTACCGTATTAGTGATATAAACATTTGATGTAATTAACAACAAATATTGGTCTATTTGGTATATAGTTGTATATCGGCAATTGTAATCGGAAATATTGTATAATACTACATAGTCTGTAAGCAAAGTTACTATCCTCGAGATAGGTAATACTCTAAGTTTCTTTGATTCACCATAATGAATAGCAAGGAACTTTTTTTTTGTTGAAAAAAAATAAATGAATATTTATCAAAATATTACCCTAAAAATTCTAGATATATTAATGGCTATAAGATTTGTGTATATTCCTCTAGCATTTGAATATATTTCTAAAAATTCTAGATATATTAATGGATATAAGATTTTTGTATATTCCTTGGACATTTAAATCTATTTGTATAAGTAGTAAAACACTTTGTCCCTGCAAGTAGAACACTTTGGTTAAACTTCTTCCAACTTCTTCCTGGTCGTAATTTGTAGCATTACTTATTTCTTCCACTTCTCACTTTGCTACAAAGGCTAAGAATTAAAGCATGACTAGTTTCATAGTTTGCACATGAGCTGTTGGTTCAAGAAGAAAGCCTCTTTGCAAGCCAATTTGTAACAAATGGATACTTCTATTGAAATATTGCATTATGAATTCTCAATATTCAAATGACTATAATACTAGTAACTATTTGTTGGGCTTGTGATTTGATTTTTTAAATGTAGTGCAATATTATTTTATATTCCGTTAATTGTAATGTTGTGATTTCTCTGTTATTTGATTCTATAATATGTATGTTTGACTATTCAAATTGAAAGCACATTACTAATTATATAATAAATTCATTATGGTTCTATAAGTAAATTAATCTTCTAACTCTTAAATCTTAGATCAAACAATCAATATTCTAAGAATTGTTTGAAAAGAAAGAACAAATAAAATTGAAGATTTTAATGCCCCTCAAAGGGGTTTCATTGATTACATAGTCCTATAATAACAATTATCCATCAAGTAATTGCGAATCCAAAAGTTTCATACTTCAAGCACAGAAAAGTCTAGTATTTAATGGAAAATCAGACTCTGTGTGTAGTATTTCGCACTCTAAAGAGAAATTAATGGAGTTTAAGTCGCAGGGAAAGGATGCATTTAATGTTTTTGGTTCTTTTCATGATTGGGATTTATGATTGCATGTAGGAAGGGTTGGAATTTCATTTTATCTTTACCCTTCAAATCATTTTTTTTATGACGTTTTGAACTCTTACTTTAACCATCACAAAACGTTTAGTTTCAGAACATGCCCTTCAATAGTAAAGTGTTATTAAAGAAATTACCTTTCATTATTGAAATTTTTATTAAACATTTTATTTTTCAATAAAATATAGTAATAAAAATATATATCCATGTTTTTATTTAGTTAATCTTATATTCTAAATATTAAGTCATGCATGCAAGATGGAATCTCTCATTGACACTAATTTAGTTGAAGAAAACAAACAATTCAAAAATACACCATAACAAGGCAACTTCCCTTCCAAAAAAACTTCGAATGAAAAATCATCCAAAAAATTTATATTAAATAAAAGCTATATATTAAAAAAAAAACTAGAGGAAGAATTGCCTTCCTCATTTATTTTAAAGAAAAGCTATATATTGAAAAAAAGATATGCATTTTTAAAGAGGAAGATCTAACTTCCTCATTGTTCAAAGACATCTTGGGTTCCATCAATTACCTTGTTTTAAAAATTACTTTAAATTGAATATTCACATATTTACTTTGTATATTTATTGTTTATAATTAAACAAAAAATTCCATTCGTTTTACTCTTGAGTTAGTTAATCCAAACTTTTATTGCCCAACTAATATAATCTAAAGCTGGAACTACATCAACTGTTTCTATTGAAGTGACTCGCTTTGGAATGACTACTTCGACAAATGCAACTAGTATTTTAATGAAGCTATAAACTGTAACCATCATTTACTAGTACCATGTCGTTTTAAAACTTGTATAACACTTCAAAATAACTTGGTTGTGATTGCCGATGGGAAATTAAAAATTTGGACTGTATTTGACATTCAAAATGGTCCATGACGAGCATTTTGAATGTCAAAATCCAACCCTGCATGCAGGGGCTTCAAATTCATGGAGTGGCTTCAAATGACCAAGGGCGGAGATGGAAAAGGCACTAAACAATTGAACAAATCACACCAAAGGTTGCAAACGTGTAAAATAGTGGCAGAATAATGATGCAGACCCACCCAAAATAAAATCGACGACGGAAAGGGGTTTCGGTGCTAGAAAGTGCACGGTGGTTAAACTTGGAAAGGTGGAGCGAAAATTAAACCGCATACCACATGGAAAGCGTTGGTGGAGTCTGTTATGAAAAGCGATAAAAGTTAAACCGCTCATCGCAAATTTCGAAACCACCTAATCATATGCTATATAAAAGGTTTGTTCAAAGTTTGAAAAAATTCATTTGTTGATTATTGCTTGAAAGAAAAGAAACCGCGGGAAACACATCACTTGTCTTTTTCAACAAGAACAGAAGTCAACAAGATCACTTCACAGGTAGCTCGAAACCCTCACTTTTCAAAGTTTGTTTCCCAGATGGAGAAAATTGAAGACCTTGTTCCATTCAATGAAAGTTTAGATGAAAATGAGGAGCTTGTAGTTGACAGGGAAAGGGATATTTTTGACCCTTTTTTGTCCATGTGTAGTATTTCGCAGTCTAAAGAGAAATTAATGGAGTTTAAGTCATGGGGAAAGGATGTATTTAATGTTTTTGGTTATTTTCTGTATTATTTTTGTGTCAAACAGACCCTACACTTCCCTGAATTTGTTGGTTGGTGTGCAGCGAATTATTCGTAGGACGAAATGGTAATCTTTAATGTAAATACAACCAAAATTCTATGCCGAGTCAATGCACAGACTATCCGTGAGGTTCTAGGTTTACCTAAAACATTTCCTGAAAGCCCTAAGTCGTTTAACGAAGAAAATAAATCCATATGTTTATATTGAAATGGTACCACTTTATATGGTGCAAAAGTCATTAGATTTACCTTTTTTTAGGAGTTACCATCTATAATTTTGACATAACACACTATTTCTAGAAAATATGAATTTTGTAGCAGATTTGTATCGACCCATGATATGCATCTTAAACCTAACTTCTGAAACATACCGGCCACTCCACTTTGTCTCTTCATTTATGGAAGCTTTTCTTTGAGACCTTGTATGCTTGGGTAGTTTTACAAAATAAGCTTCAGAAACAGAGTCAACATGGTCCATATCCCTAATATATATGTGTGACAATGATGCTATTTTCCTTCATTTTTGGGCCAAATTTTGAAATGCAGGGTTTCTTTTTATGAGCTAATTTATTATTTTGGGATCTGTATTCCGGCACCAGGTGGGAGGAAAGCACCGAGGGGTGGTTCTGGTGGATCCGAAAAACGTCCCCAACTGCAGTGATTTTAATAATAAAATATTTTTTTGGACAGAGTCGTAGGCATATTGTCTATCTGAGTTCAAGAACTCGTTTTTTGCTATAGTAAACTTGATTTTTTAATAAACTACCTCCCTAAACTAGGTTTACCATAAATAAAAACACCTCCTAACCTCCCTCTCACCTCATGATGGCACAATTAAACTTAATCATGAAGATCATTTTATCCCTTGCATAATAAAATAGCTCCATTGGATGGCTTACACTAAACCCTAGCTCTAGAGGCCCTGAGGCTAATCTCATAAACAAAAAAATTTAAGAATTGAAGCATGAAGTAGAATATTACTATTTACCATTACATTCATAAACTTCCTTTGGATAAATATTTTACTTACATATGCCCTTTTCTTTTTATCTTCGGCTTCCAAGTGCTCAATCTCTTGGATTTTGTGACTCACTTTGTCTTCTGTCAGTATTTCCGCACCACAGTGGTTTCCTCTTCCTCACAATTATCATCATATTCATCATCGTCTATGCCACATGTCACAATCTGAGCGTTCCATGCGTCACCCTGGAAACTAGATATCGACATTTTAACAACAAAATTTATAGAAATTTTGCTTCAAAGAGTTTGCTTGCAAGTCAAAATTTTGATAGAGAAAGAGAGGTCATTGTTTCCTCAGGTTGTTCTATTTTGGGGTGTTGGAAGTAGATGCTGAGGAGAAAGAGCATCCCCTCCTTCCTCCAGGGATTTTTTTAGGAGAGAACAAAAGTAGATATCGACACTCTAAACACAAATTTCATAGGAACATTGCTTCACATAGTTTCTGGCAAGTAGAAATATTCTCAAAGAAAGAGCAACCTCTCTTTCTTCAAGTTGTTCTATTTTTACAATTCCCTGATAAATGAAGGGGCGACCAACCATTATTTTTCCCAGTATTATTTTTCATAATAGTTTTATACTGCAAGAAGGGTCGATCAATCCTTCTTGTGTTTTTCATTATGGATATAACTGAATTGTTGGATATAGGTGTTCACAATTATCTACTAAACAAAGGGGCATCCGATCCTTCCTGTCGGAAAATGGAATTCGAGGCAAACATTTTTTATATGTTATAACTTAGCTGATGTCTGGGTCCCTACTATTTACAACGAAAGTTAGAAATTGTCGGCCAAGCCTTCGTAGTTTAAATAATTTTTACATTTCTCTCATAAATGAAGGGTCAACCGACCCTTCTTATGCTCAGTATTCTTCTAGTGTTCACCATTTTGTATATACATGAATTGACAGACTAGCCTTCGTAGCTTGAATATTTTTACAATTCCCTCATAAATGAAGGGGCAGCTAACCCTTCTTCTGCCCAGTATTATTTTCATAATAGTTCTAGACTGCAGGAAGGGTCAGTCGATCCTTCTTTTGTTCTCCATTCTGGATACAGGGAATCGTTGGATATAGGTGTTCACAATTATCTACTAAAGGAAGGGGCGATTGATCCTTCTTTCTGGAAAACAGAATTCGGGACAAACATTTTTTATATGTTATAACTTAGCTGATGTCAAGGTTTTTACTATTTACAACCGAAGTCGGATGTTGGGAATTGTCGACCTAGCCTTCGTAGATTAAATATTTTTACATTTCTCTCGTAAATGAAGGGTCGGACAACCCTTCTTGTGCTCAATATTCTTCCAGTGTTCATTATTTTAGATGTACATGAATTGATGGGATAGCCTTTGTAGGTTGAATATTTTTACAATTCCCTCATAAATGAAGGGGCGGCCGACCCTACTTCTACCCAGTATTATTTTCATAATAGTTCTATACTGCAAGAAGGGTTGGTCGATCCTTCTTGTGTTCGCCATTCTGGATAAGGGGAATTGTTGCATATAGGTGTTCATAATTATGTACTAAATGAAGGGGTAGACGATCCTTCTTGTCGAAAAACATAAGTCAGGACTAATATTTTTATATGTTATAACTTAGCTGATGTCCAGGTCCCTACTATTTACAGCAGAACTCGGAAGTCGGGAATTTTTGGCCTAGACTTCGCAGATTAAATATTTTTACATGAATTGACAGGTTATCCTTCATATGTTGAATATTTTTACAATTCCCTGATAAATGAAGGGGCGGTCGACCCTTCTTCTGCGCAATATTATTTTCATAATAGTTCTAGACTACACAAGCGGTCAGCCGATCCTTCTTGTATTCTCCATTCTTGATAAGGGAAATTGTTGGATATAGGTGTTCATAATTATCTACTAAAGGAATGGGTGGACGTTCCTTCTTTTCAGAAAACATAAGTCGAGACAAACAGTTTTTATACATTATAACTTAGTTGTTGTCTGGATCCCTACTATTTACAATGGAAGTTGGATGTCGAGAATTGTCATCCTAGACTTCACAGATTAAATATTTTTACATGAATTGAAGGGATATCCTTTGTAGGTTGAATATTTTTACAATTCCCTCATAAATGAAGGGGTGGTCGACCCTTATTCTTCCCAGTATTATTTTCATAATATTTCTAGACTGCATGAAAGGTCGGTCGATCCTTCTTGTTTTCGCCATTTTGGATATAGAGAATTGTTGGATATAGGTGTTCACAATTATCTACTAAAGGAAGGGGTGAGCAATCCTTCTTGTCAGAAAATGGAATTCGAGACAAACATTTCTTATATGTTATAACTTAGCTAATGTCCGGGTTCCTACTATTTACAGCGGAAGTTAAAAGTCAGGAATTTTCGTCCTAGCCTTTGTAGATTAAATATTTTTACATTGCTCTCATAAATGAAGGGTCGACTGACCCTTCTTGTGCTCAATATTCTTCCAGTGTTCACCATTTTGGATATACATGAATTGACGGACTAGCTTTGGTATGTTTAATATTTTTACAATTCCCTCATAAATGAAGGTGCGACCAACCCAACTTCTGCCCAATATTCTTTTCATAACAATTCTAGACTGCAAGAAGGGTCGATCGATCCTTCTTGTGTTCTCCATTATGGATAAGGGGAATTGTTGTATATAGGTGTTCACAATTATCTACTAAATGAAGGGGCGAACGATCCTCCTTGTCGAAAAACATAATTCAGGACAAACATTTTTTATATGTTGTAACTTAGCTGATGTCTGGATCCCTAATATTTACAGCAGAACTCGAAAGTTGGGAATTTTCATCCTAGACTTCGTAGATTAAATATTTTTACATTTCTCTCCTAAATGAAGGGTCGGTTGACCCTTCTTGTGCTCAATATTCTTTCAGTGTTCACAATTTTGGATATACATGAACTAAAGGCCTAACCTTTGTAGGTTGAATATTTTTACAATTCCCTCATAAATGAAGGGGCGATCGACCCTTCTTTTGCCTAGTATTCTTTTCATAATAGTTCTAGAGTGAAAAAGGGTTGTTCGATCCTTCTTGTCTTATCCATACTGGATATAGGGAATTTTTTAATATAGCTTTCCACAATTATCTACTAAACAAAGGGGCGGCCGATCCTTCTTGTTAGAAAATGAAAGTGTTGACACAGATATCTTGATAGGGGTTCACTCCGCACAATTTACAACAAATCTTGACACAAAATTCGATATATATCAGCCCAAAAAGGGTTTATCCTTTCCAACAACACTCGCAGAGCGAGTGAGGTCCACTTGAGATACCTAAGGGGAATATAGGGACCAAGTTTCCACAGGTATAAGAGGACGTGCATCATTATCATTCAATCACAGCGAAGCTTAGAGATCGACATAATTATCATTCGCATTAGAACACCATTATCGTATAATAGACATACTAATCACATCTAGGCAGTAACAAATTATAGAAACATATCTAACTGATCAGAAATACATATAATAAATGTGACATTGCTAATTCATTCATAAAACACAATTAACCATACCGTGACAACACACATTCAATCATACTGCGACATAGTACGTCAACATTTTCCCTCACTTCTGCTTTGATCATTGTGCATTCCTCAACCTCCGGCTCTCTCGCATGTTCTCTTCCTATCTGCTGCCCCTTCACTAAGTTTTCCTTTATCTGAGTCAATAATGGAATAGCTTTAACTGCTAGCTAATACGATTTCGACTACAACCCATCCAATAGCGTTGTTCTTCTCTGTTGCTTCGCCCATGCCTTGTTGACTTGATCCTACAATTCCTTCAGTTCTATCACTTTGGTCATCTGCGCCA
Organism: Larix kaempferi; assembly: GCA_027924585.1. NCBI lineage: Eukaryota > Viridiplantae > Streptophyta > Pinopsida > Pinales > Pinaceae > Larix > Larix kaempferi. The sequence goes on from BSBM01000493.1 coordinate 32,885,429, forward strand.
TTAGGGGAATTTCCTTTAGTGATCCCCTCAATGATTCTAACAGCGCCTCTATCTCTCCAAGTTGCACATTGAGCTAGTGCAACCGCTCATCTTGCACGAGACTTACCCAAAAATGTGGGACTTCTTCAACAATGTTCTTTGCCTCCATCTCCAATTATGTGATCTCCATCACAGCATCCTCAATAGTGTTCTTGTGCACTTCCACTTGTTCCGGTGGTGTTCTCGGCACCATCCTTGTTTTCAATTCCTCGTTCACTTTTCTAATATTATAGAGGACATGCATCATTCACATTCAATCACAATGTAACTCGGAGATTGACATAATCAACATTCCCATTAGAACACAATCACCGCACTCTTGACATATTAATCAGATCTATTCAGTAGCAGATTATTAACCAATAAAACATATCGCATATTTATCCATACAACATATCGAACCCTACTGCAACACAAATTCAGTCATACGGAAATAGTTTACATAGAGGAAAAGACATAAACAACATAATTCTTATAATTATTCATCATCCTACCTTATACATAACATAATCCATCTGGAGAGCCAACACAAAGTCAAAACAATATAGAAGCTGCGAACCTTAGATTAGATCTCAAGATAAAAGATAGGTCAAGATATGATTCTTCCTCATGCTAGATGCCAAAAAATATGCCCTTAGGATTACAATTCTACTCCTATTTATAGGCTCACTTGGTCGTTACAACTTGGTCCAGTGACCCATTAACTAACTAATTACTTAACCAATTGTTCTGCATTATCGGCTCTATTGCACTCCGTGACCGATCTTTTTCCTATGTTGATGACCCTTTTGTCATCAATTTTACCATACTTATATGCTTTAGACACAAACTTGTGGCTCTCCCTCGAGCCACCTCAGCTGGATGTTGCTGGTGCATTCACCTGCATTCTGAATTCGTCATATGATGCCTTAATCTGGTCGACTGCTTCCTTGGTTGTTTCTTTCAGTTTTGCGTAGTCTTCCACTTCTTGTTCCATTGGGTGCTAACTACCTATCTGTTGTTCCTTCTCCAGATTTTCCTTAATCTGCGTCGTTCCATACATCGCTTAAACAACCAGCCACTCAACTTTCGTTTGTAGTCCATCCAAGTGTGTCGTTCTTCTTTGTTGCATTTATCGCGCCTTGTTAACACAATGGTGTAACTCTTTCAATTATGTGGCCTTCATCATTTGTGCTAGTAGGGGCATTGCCTTAAGCGATCCCCTCAGTGCCTCTAGTTGCGCTTCTGCCTAGTTGAGTTGCACGTTTAGCTGGTGCAACTTCTCATCTTGGACAAGAATTCCCCAAAATTACATCACATATTCCGCGATGCTCTGAGTTTCTTTCTCTAATTTTGCGATTTCTTTCACGGCCTCCTCAATGACACTCTTCCTTCCCTCTACTTTCTCTAGCAGTGTGCTAGACACGAACCTTTTCTGTAGTTCCTCATTCTCTTTTCAAAGGTCTGCAATGAATAGACCCAACATCAATACCTTTTATTCCGTAAGAATATATTTTCCTATCTCTGGTGCGTCTTCACATGCCATTAAAATCGCATGTTCTAATTCTTTTCTGTCCTATACTTCCTGTGCCCTTTCACTCATTACCGCTTCTTTCTCTCCACGGAGTCGTTCAATCGTCGCTTCAATGCTTCACACCTGCCTCTTGTAGTTTTCCATCTAATCATGAACTGAATATTCACGATCATTGATCTCTTCGCTTACTGTAATATGAGTGCGATGCAGCATGAACATCGGCATCATGTTCATGTCTATGCTGATCGAATATCTCCCTCGCAGCGCGACATCCAAATATTCATCTCCTGTCATGATTGCATTGGGTAATAATTGCACAATCCTCCGCTTAGTTCTGAAATCCACATTGACCCTCCTTACCTCTAATGTACTTGGCCCCACTTGTCCTTGTTGTATCCTTGTCTACAGTAGCTGCAATACCTTATGGAAATATTTAGTCACTTGTTGCATGACTTTCGCGTGGTTATCCTCCGCCACATTCATTATATTCTCCAATAAATTATTCATTTGTTCGTCGGGGAGACCGACGTTAGTGGTCTCTCATTTTGCTCCATACTATTCTTTGTTCTTGCTTCCTGTCGTTGCTCCTCTAGCTCTAAATCTGTCGGAGTGGGTGATGATGCTCCATCATTGCTTGTGGTGTGCGATTGTTCATACACACCATACTCTTCGTCGTATGAATCTTTTGTTTCTTCTTGGGATTTTGGTATGTCTGTTGGCTTCCCATCCCCTGGGTCCGTCAGTTGATCCTCATTCAATGGAACTTTCCGTTCTTCCACAATGGCATCTAGTTCTGCTTCGCTCAGCTTGTATTGCGTCGTGAGCCACTGCTTTTGTGGGTCTGCGCGCGCTTGAATGAATATTTCCTGCGGTTCCACAGGAAAGCCTTGCGATTCTCCTATGCTTCTTTGTTGCATCTTTGGTTAGCCACGAAATCTTCACCGCTACTGTTCGTAGCTCTTCTAGGAAAATAAAAAATTGAATGTTATTACCTTTTTGTCTCTCCTTGTCATTTAACGCCCACAAATTCTTATATCATGCCCCTCGACACACTTTGGATACTTCTGTCTCCATACCCTAGCGCTATGTGTTGGAATATTCTCTCCATCATTTTTCAGTTTTGCATGCCTGCATGCATCCAGTCATCATGCATGCAACCAATCATCATTTTGGTGGTCCTCCCAACACCTAGAGCTTACTTTCATCTCCCTAGAGCCTATCTTCAACCCTTAGTAGCCCTCCTACCTACCTGATGTGCCCTATTTGACTCTTCTACATGACAAGTGCACCTTTTCTCACCTATTACCAGTTATCATTTAGTTAGAGCACCTCATCTCACCTACCAGTTGTCTGACAGTCAATTAGAGCATTGATTGAGAAGTTCTTCCACTGATTGCTCATCCTAACTGCCTGTAGCTTCTAGTTAGCTAGTTTTGGAGTGCCACTTGACCTTATGACAGCCTCATGTGCCCTTCTTGGAGTCGCCATCCCATGATTCATGCCTAGATGGTTCTCTTAGACTCATTTGACTGACTGTTGACCATTTATGACTGATACTGCTCACTGGATGATGTATCGAATGTTGTCCAAGCTAGACTTTGAGCATGATTCGAATGACCTCCTTGGTTAATTTGAATTCTATTGATAGATTATCACAATTATTGTATTGTACTTAGTTTTCACAGTGCCATCTCATAGCTGATGTATGATTATACTACTAGTCTCCATTTTCTGTGTTCATGAGTGATTATTGAGTGCATTCTTTCTTCTTCTCTGCACTTCTTAAGTGAGTTTGTTACAGTTGCTAGATCCTATTGCAAATTATCACATGGTATCAGAGCTGTGATATCTTCCTATAGATCATCACATGGTATCAGAGCTCAGATCTCACATGGTATCAGAGCCTCCAACAACTATTCAAATTGCAGCCATTGCAGTAGTTGCAACATTTCTTTGAGCAGTTGTCTTTCACTTGAGCACCAGAAGCCTTTAAGTTTCCACAGCAAATCCTAGTTCCATTACCTTGAATTCATTGGAGAAATCTAGTGAATTCTAGCCATGTGTGAAGGACTTAGTCTATGTGCTCAGTGTTCCTAAGGCAATTTTCATTCGAAGTGTAGCAAATTTCCATCAACAAAAACTCTTCTTGTTTTACAGGTTTATTCACCCATTCGAATTCTTCTTCAATTCGAACTCCACTGCTCAGATGGATCTAAAAATCAATTCTTCCAACTATTTCGAATGGAAGACCAAGATGGCTCTCTTCATGAGATCCAAGAGCTTCACCAGGATACTAAATGGAACAATGGTAGAACCTCTCACTGCAGTAGATAAATCCAAGTACTTGGATAGGATTGATGAAGCTGTAGGCTTACTTATTCTCTCAATTTCTAAAGATATTCACTTCCATGCCATCGATCTAACATATCCAAAAGAGGTTTGGGACAAGCTCAAATCCCTCTTTGGAAAGAAATATGATTTGAAAGGTCATAAATTGGAGAATGAACTCATCTCATTGAGTCCTGAAAGCTTCGAATCCATCAATGCTTTCCTAACCAAGTTCAATAGCTTGATTTCATAGTTGAAGAGATATGAGATAGTGAAAGAAGACAAAAAACTTATTCTTGCCATTCTCTCAAAGTTGGAGACAAAATTCTCAGTTTTTGTCTCCACATTTCAGTCATCTAAGATGTCCATTCAAAAATGGAAGTTTCCATCACTTGATGACTTCATCCAATATCTCACACAAGTGGAGGAGAAGTTAATCTCCATGGGAATGATAAAACCAAATTTGGATTCGGCCCTTACAGCTGCTGAGGCCAAAAGAGCAAATGCAAAGGGAAAGCAAAAGTTTTCTGATAAGAGAGTGAATGATACAAAGCCAAAATAGGTTCCATATCAGTCAAATGGGGCTTAAAACTCAGAGAAGACCAAGCAATCTCAGAAGGAGAGATCCAAGTGCACATATTGTCATCGAGGATTCCATCCTAGGAGTACTTGCATGAAGAAGACTATAGATTTGATGGCTCAGTTACTTGAGAAGAATAATCTCCCTGTACTTGCATGTGCAAGGAAGAAAGATACTGATACTGAACCTTCTAGATCTGAGGACAAAGAAAGATGCCGTGCTCTCAGGGCAAGTGTATCGACAACATCCTCATTCGTCATAAATTTAGGAGCAACAAGACATATGTCTTCCTCCAAAGATCTCTTCTCCAACTTTGAATGCTCAGTTGGCCCTTCCATCATGTTGGGAAATGATTCAAAATTCTCCTCTCAGGGGATTGGAAGAATAAATCTTGACCATGGCTACTTTTCTGATGTGATTTATGTTCCTTCTCTCACAACAAATATACTTTCAGTGTATCAAATGACTCATATTGGAGAGCCCAAAAGAGTGATCTTTTCTCCAAATGAAGTTGAGGTACAACACATGGTTTTAGGGAAAATCATTGCAAAAGGAGTTGCAAGTCATAAGACAAAAATCTATGAGTTTTCCAATTGTTACCTCTCTCAAAGCAGTCTGCTCTTCACTCACATACAAATGAAGGGAGTAGGCTATCCCATCTCAACTACAAGCATTTGCAAAACTTGCAAGCTCAAAATGTAGTTGATCGTCTTCAAACTGGCAAGTTTGCTCATGGCACCTTCAAAGGCTGCTTGAAAGGAAAGGATCCACCAAAGGAGATTGAGAAAAAGAGGACTCTTGAAGAAGTGCGAATGCTAGATCCAGATCCACAAGAACCTGAAGATATAGCACCTATTGGATCAACTCCTATTTCACAATGGGCCATCACTACTGTATCCACCAATGATCTTGTTGAAGATCCATCATCATCATGTTTTAGTTCTTTTGACAATGATCTCACCTATGTTGGTTCAAAGGAGATATCAAAGGACTACAAGCACATTCTGAAACAATTTCATGATATTCACATTTTTGGATTTGTCCTCCTTTGAGTGATGATGAGCCAGTTTCACCTTCTTTGTCACATGAGATTTTAGATTCAGAGTTTGGAAGAGATGATGAGCCAGTTTCACCTGCTTATTCACATGAGATTCCAGATTCAGAGTTTGGAAGAGATGATGAGCTAGTTTCACCTGCTTATTCACATGAGATTCTAGATTCAGAGTTTGGAAAAGATGATGAGCCAGTTTTACTTGCCTCTTCACATGATATTTCAGATTCAGAGTTTGAAAGTGATGATGAGCAAGAGAGAAAACCTTCATTACACGAGATTTCAAATTCAGAATATGAATATGGAGATGATGATGAGGGAATGCTAGACCCGGATCCATGATAAATTGAAGGTCTAGCAATTGATGATGAAGATGAGCAAATGGGAGATCCAGATCCACAAGAACCTAATCATCCTCCTCTTCCTCAATGGGTAGCCATTACACTCCGATCTGCCAGTGATTTGGTTGGTGATCCATATGATCATAGAAGAACCAGATCAGATTTTCAGAATGGAAGGTTTCATCCTTCTGACATTGTTGATCCATTTTAGATCAATCGATCCTTATTCAAAAAAGAAAGACACTTACCTCCTTCAGGGTTGAGTGATGACATGCTACATTAGCATCCTTCAGACTATTTTTGAGGTAGGGATTTCTTTCCATTGGGTTTTCCCTCTTTCCTCATTTATTTTTTAGATTGTTGTACAGGGTGACCTTTGGTCTCAGTTACCAGGGCCCTACTATTTAGTTCTTCAATACTACCTCATAGTATATCTTGCAAGGGGGTGTTGGAATATTCTCTCCATCATTTTTTTCAGTTTTTCATTCCTGCATGCATTTTGCATGCATCCAGTCATCATGCATGCAACTGCATGCATCCAGTCATCATGCATGCAACTGCATGCATCCATGTATCATTTTGGTGGTCCTCCCAGTACCTAGAGCTTACTTTCATCTCCCTAGAGCCTATCTTCATCCCTCCATATCCCTCCTACCTACCTAATGCACCCTATTTGACTCTTCTGCATGAAAAGTGTGCCTTTTCTCATCTACCACCAGTTATCATTCAGTTAGAGAGCCTCATCTCACCTACCAGTTGTCTGACAGTCAGTTAGAGGATTGATTGAGCAGTTCTTCCACTGATTGCTCATCCTAACTGCTTGTAGCTTCTAGTTAGCTAGTTCTGAGTGCCACTTGACCTTCTGACATCCTCATGTACCCCTCTTTGGAGTCTACATCCCCTGATTCATGCCTAGATGGTTATGTTAGACTCAGTTAGACTCATTTGACTGACTGTTGACCATTTATGACTAATATTGCTCAATGGATGATGTCTCCAATGTTTCCCAAACTAGACTTTGAGCATGATTCGAATGAAATCCTTGGTTAATTCGAATTCTATTGACAGATTATCACATTTATTGTATTGTATTCAGTTTTCACAGTGCCATCTCACAGCTGATGTATGATTATACTACTATTCTCCATTTTTTGTGTTCATGAGTGATTATTGAGTGCATTATTCTCTTTTTCTCTGCACTTCTTGAGTGATTTTGATTGTGAGTTTGTTACAGTTGTTAGATCCTATTACATATTATCACACTACGGTGGCTCCATCCATGCAATCAGCGCAATTAATAACAAAATCCATGAGTATGTGAATGGCTTACCTTTTTCCTAGGCTGCTACTACATCCTCCATTAGCTCATTTAACAAAAATAGTGACCAGTTCATTTGAACTCCGGCTACACACTGTTCCGTCGATGCAATCACCCCTGATGTACACTGATTAGGGCGATTCTTCCTTACAATCTTGATTTCCATGAACTTCGCTACGATCCTAACGGCTTGATCATTGATCGTGTCGATCAAGTATCCTCGGGTGTTTTTCTCCACCACATACTTGGTCTTCATCTTCGCAACTAACTTCTTATCATTATCCTTCCCTTGGAAGTATTGCGAAGGGTTGACCCCGGCCTTGGGTAATCTAGTGATCTGTGATATAAGGTCGACGGTGATCAGAATATTCATATCCAACCATAAGTATCCACCATGAAATCAAACCAACAATTTCTTTATACATGCATTCACTTCTGTTGATCTCCCAAAATGAGGCAAGTGAATTATTGATAAGAGCCCTGATCGCTCCAAGCCCAACACCCACTACATTGGCTCCCTCCTGATTGAACCTCCATCTCCATGATTTTTCTCCATGTATGTTGATTGTATGCATTCTAGATATGCCATAATATCATGGTCATTGTACTTCAGTTTTTGCAATCGCTGCAATATATCTCGAGTGGTATGGATACCCTTTAGTGTCGTTGGCTCCTTGATAGTGTACTTAGAATTCTTACCCAATATTACTGCTAGTGCCCCTTCCTTTCGCGATGGCACATACCCTAGAACGTCTGTGACTGTCAAACCTTGTTGTCTTCCCCTTGCTTTTGTCGTTTCTTCTTTTGAGACCCATGATGTGCCTACTTCTCCTCCTGCTGCCGCGACCCTTAAGGCATGGTTGGTCTTCATTCTTCTTACCGAACCTGCCGGTGGCTGGCACTTCTCTTCTTCCTGAATATCTGCACTGGTGCGGACGCAATTTCCAATTCTTCTTCAACAATGGTCGCCCTGCGTTGTTCCTGTGTGCTTGTGTTGGATATTACATACACCATTGCAAATTTCTAACTTCACTTCTGTTAGTCTTTGCTTGAATCTTCTTCCAAAATTCTCACAATGCACAATGGGTCGATCTGTTCATGTTTGCATGTTTTTATAGGTTTGGTTTCCCAGTCTCCACCCATCGATTCAATTTCGGACAATAATTTCCAAATCCTTTGTTGATTTACCGAATATTTTGCTCTATTTGGCCATTAAATGTGCCTTCATCCACTTGTGCCATGCCTTAACTGTTGCACCCAAATCCACCGTCAATTTACCCAATCCTTCCTTGATTTACCCCAAATTGGTTCAATGATGCGACATTAAATCCATATTCTTATACTGAAATGGTACCACTTTAGGTGGTGAAAAATTCATTAGCTTTACCTTTTTTTTAGGAGTTACCATCTATAATTCTGATAGAACACACTATTTCCAAAAAATATGAATTTGGAGGTAGATTTGTATCGACCCGTGAATCAGGGATAAAAATTGAAGTTGTCATTGCTCGTCTATAGCCTTCTAGCTCATCATAGAAGAGTAAAATTGTTAAAATGCCTTACTTTATTGTCAATAAATATACTCATAACCTTATCTTTCTCTTGTAGCATGTCGAAACGTTCTAGTTATCTCGAACTTGCCTTTAAGAATTAAAAGAATAGCTTGGAAGTATATGGATATTAAATAAATAAATACTTTAATACAACTAACCAATTCTTTCCGATACAAGATCACTCTTTCTATTATTTAAGGAACCTTTCTGTCCAATCATGACATAGACAAAGGTTTTCTATTTTCTCTTTTCAAGCCTATATAATAATGTTGTGATTTCTTTGTTATTTGATTCTATAATATGTATGTTTGACTATTGAAATTTAGATCACAATACTAATTATATAATAAATTCATTATGGTTCTATAAGTAAATTAATCTTGAATTAATCTGCTAACTATTAATTCTTAGATCAAACAATCAATATTACGAGAACTGTTTGAAAAGAAAGAACACATAAAATTTGAAGATTTTAATTCCCCTCAAAGGGATTTCATTGATTACATAGTCCTATAACTGTGAAATTGCCCACATAAGATCCAAAGAGATGATGTAAACCTCACAATGAAAGAATTTAGGAATAATAGAAGAAGAGACAAGCAATAGAACTTAGATCCAAAGAAACTCTGATTGAGGCAGAATAATTACACATGTTACTATTAACAGAATAATGAACTGGTAAATATACAATGTTGAGTATGAGGATTCGAATTCACTAGGAGGAATTCGAATTGGCCTTCATGCACAGATCCATAATTAGTGGAGAGTCATCAATGCCTAACTAGGAGTCCACCTTCTCATCAGTGAAGTCATCAATGCACAAGTAATGATCAACCGGGAGTCAAACTGAGTCTAACTGAATGTGGTTGGTGTAACTGGCACATGGAAGCACTAATATAGTGAAGGAGGCTCAGTGGAGGGCGCCATAGGTTCTAACTGGAGTCAGAATGGTCAATCTAGTCTCACTGGAGGTCCAACAGAGTGATAAACTTAGTAAAGAGTCAATTAATCCTTAAATCAAGGAAATAACTGAAGATAACTCAATATAACTGAATATAACTGGACTGGTAGGTGAATAAGGCACCCTTGTCATGCAGTGGAGCAAAGGAGGGTGCATTAGTCACTGGGAGGCCTGGAAATGATCTGAAAGAAGCTCCGGGGGCTAGTTTGCTGAGGACTAGGTGCAGAAGCTCCAGGGGCTAGTTTGCTGAGGACTAGGTGCTGGGACTGATGACCTAGAATCCATGCAAAAATGCATGCAAACCCTAATTTTGTGTGCATGACTGAAAATGAAAATGACTAGAAAGCTAGTAGGACTAGGATGGAGTATAGGAATATCCTAACACCCCCGTTAATCCATCCTGGGCCCTAGTAACTAGGACCAAAGGTCACCCATACAATAAATGAAATGATAATAAAATACATAACTATCCATAAACTGAGAAAATGGGGAAAACCTCATGGGAAAAATACCCCCCCTCAAAAGAATAGTAAATAACTCAAAGAACCATCATGCAGAAAAAAAAAAAGCTTTCATCAGTGAAAACTTTTGTAAAAGACTTGGCAAGCTAATCCCATGTAGGAAGGTCTCCCACTATGTGGAGGATGAAGCAAGTCTTTCAGGAACTTTTTCTGTATTTGGAGCGAATGGAACATGAGTAGTCTTCCCAAAATATGGAAGAGAGAATCCCATCATCATGCTGCATCTCTTATGGAGAGATGGATGGCATAATGCAAGGTTAGCATGCTGTTGAATTCTAGTAGTTCTGTAACCAAATAAATCATCAACTGTGTTCTCAGTAGTAGCAAGGACTATGTGAGAACATATTTCTCTTGAATCTGGACTGAGAATAGGTGTTGGTTCTGAATCTTCTTGAACCATGATCTCAACATCAAAATCTTGATCTTCTTCTTCACTAGAATAGGAGTCACTGGAAGAGAATTCACTGTGATCTTCATCAGAATCTGAAGGAATAGTTGGAGAGAAGGGCATGAAGTGTGAGAACTCATATGCCTTTGAGGCATGATTAGAAATCCCATTCGCTATAACCTTTCCAGTGGAGATTTCTGTAATCTCTACAGTGTCTGGACCAAAAATTACTTGTTTTGGAGATCCTGTATGAGTCATTTGATATACTGACAACAAATTATCTATAAGAGAAGGAACAAATAAGACATTTTTGAACTTACCATGCTCCATATGAACTGTACCCAAACCTTTGGTAGAAATCTGAGAGTTGTCTCCCATGTGAATGGTAGGCCCATCTTGGAGATCCAAAGAGGAGAAGGATTCTTCTTGTGCCATCATGTGGTTGGAAGCTCCAGAATCTATGAGGAGAGATTTTGTCTTTGAAAAAACAGCCATCAATGCATGACAATCATCAGATCCACTTCCAGAATCAGACATCTTTGCTTCTTTTGGAACAACAATTTGGTTTTGTTCAAGAAGCTTGGTTAGAATATCAATCTTCTTATGCATGCAGGAATTCTCAGGATGGTTTCCTCTCTTGCAATAGGTACAATTTGGTCTCTTTTGTTTGTCATTCTTGGATCTTGAAGGTTTCTTGCCTTTGCCTTTTTGTCCCCCTTTTGCATTCGCTCCACTTGATTCACCAGCTAAAAGAGCTAGATCTCTGGAGGTTTTGATGGCACCCATTTGAAACAGTTTGTTCTCATCTTGAGTGAGAGCTTCAATAAAGTCACTTAAGGTGGGAAACTTCCATCTAGGGATGGACATTCGAACAGAATGAAAGGTAGATACAAAGACAGAAAATTGAGATCCAAGTTTGCTCAATATAGAGAGTATCAATTGCTCATCACTTTTAGTGATGCCACATTGCTTGCAATGCAAAACCAAATTCTGAAATTTGGAGAAGAAATCTTGGATGCTCTCGAAATTGCTAGGTTGAAGGGCAACCAATTCATTCTCAAGAATGTAGCCTCTTAGTTCGTCTTGTTTTCCAAAAGACTCCTTAATTTTATCCATAAATCATTTGGAGACTTCAATCCATCAGTATCAAACAATAGATCATCAGATATATGAAGTCATATGCATCCAAAGGCTTCATCCATTTTGTTTAGGTGCTTGATTCTCTTTTCAGCTTGATGTGGTATGGCATCTTTTTCCTCAACTATTCTAGTAAACCCTCTTGATTGAAAGAGTATTATCATCTTCCTCTTCCATTCAAAATAATTGAAAGGAGTGAGAAGTATAGAAAAAGGAGCATTCGAATTGCTCATCTTGACTGCTTGAACAAGTGCAAATAGAAAGCTGCTGAATCTGCTGCTGCAACTGCTGGAACTTCAAAATACCTGCAAAAAAAACTCTCAAGAATGGAGGTAGAAAGTACTCTCAAGGCTCTGATACCATGTGAAATTTCCCACATAAGATCCAAAGAGATGATGTAAACCTGACAATGAAAGAATTTAGGAATAATAGAAGAAGAGACAAGCAATAGAACTTAGATCCAAAGAAACTCTGATTGAGGCAGAATAATTACACATGTTACTATTAACAAAATAATGAACTAGTAAATATACAATGCTGAGTATGAGGATTCAAATTCACTAGGAGGAATTCGAATTGGCCTTCATGCACAGATCCATAATCAGTGGAGAGTCATCAATGCCTAACTAGGAGTCCACCTTCTCATCAGTGAAGTCATCAATGCACAAGTAATGATCAACCGGGAGTCAAACTGAATGTGGTTAGTGTAACTGGCACATGGAAGCACTAATATAGTGAAGGAGGCTCAGTGGAGGGTGCCATAGGTTCTAACTGGAGTCAGAATGTCAATCTAGTCTCACTGGAGGTCCAACAGAGTGATAAACTCAGTAAAGAGTCAGTTAATCCTTAAATCAAGGAAATAACTGAAGATAACTCAATATAACTGAATATAATTGGACTAGTGGGTGAAGAAGGCACCCTTGTTATGCAGTGGAGCAAAGGAGGGCGCATTAGTCACTGGGAGGCCTAGAAATGATCTGAAAGAAGCTCCGGGGGCTAGTTTGCTGAGGACTAGGTGCTGGGACTGATGACCTAGTATGCATGCAAAAATGCATGCAAACCCTAATTTTGCATGCATGACTGAAAATGAAAATGACTGGAAATCTAGTAGGACTAGGATGGAGTATAGGAATATCCTAACAATAACAGCTATTATCCATCAAATAATTGCAAAGCCAAAAGTTTCATACTTCAAGCACAAAAAAGGAAACAAGCAAGTATATAGATAGGAACACAAGATAAGTAATTGTAGTAGAGTCAACAAGTCTTCTATTACTCAGGACCAAGTACAATACAATACAATGTCTTGGTGCCACATGTATCCATATCTCCAGCCTATATATATAGTTTACAGACAATTACATAATGACCCGTCGGTTCACTAATCAATGTGACTAACTGACTCGACATTTGGTGGTCGACACGACATTTCAACATGTTCTCCGAAGTGGTCGAATGGAGGACATAGTAGGGAGACCGACCTAGACTCCTCCAACATCTCCCCCACGAACAATATCTTTCTTCATCCCAAAGAAATTAGAAAATAACTGGAGCTGGATAAACAGATGAACTTCATCGCGGCTTGTTTTGTAACTAAGTGTAGGAATTTGATGACTCCGGGCTGGTACTGGCTACTATCGTAGATGGAAATGGGTTGTCAATTCTGGGAGCGTTTCCATGATGGTAGATGAAAGATGAAAACATGGTATGGTACCGAACAACTTTGGACGACCGACTACTATCGTGGTTGGAAATGGGTCTTCATGTCTGGGAGCTAGTAGATGAAAACTGTCATTAAGGCCATTCTTGCTGTCAACATGAGTATTCTTGTTGTCAATATAGCTATTCTTGGACGATTGATGCAAGCCTAACATTGACGATAGTGGAAGCTCATGTTTTAGAGAAGGAAGTGTCCAAGAAAATAGGTACATGGACCACTAATCTTATCACGTTCACTCCAACTTGTACACCAATCAGTTAGTGAAAGAAGAATGACGGAAACGTGATTGGCGGTGAGGAACATAATGAAAAATCCTGGTCTTGGGGCTTCGAGAGTAATCAAATTCCCATATATCATGTGTAGCTAGGGTTTTCACCCTGGCTTGTGCAAATGAGCACCTAATAAGGAGAATGGACTCCTTAGTGGCAGTTCGATAACAGTAAAATAAACTTAAAGGAAATGAAAAAAATAAAAACTAAACCTAAACATGTTCATGGGCATTCATAAAATAAACTGGCAGTAAACAGGAGTAAACAGTAAAACATTCAAATATTTTCCATGTAAAACAAATATACAAGAGATTGATATTTTTTCATTAACCTGAAAAATGGAGTTTTACATAAGATTTTACCTCAGTGGTGAGGTTGGTGGAGCTTGTGAAACCGTAGGGACGAGTTGCTCCAATGTTCCAAGTTCTCCTTCTCTTCTCCAAATGTTGGGATGGTTGGCCAAAGGGGCACTCAAGTGGTGAATCTAAGCACAAATGATGAGCTTAGGGTTTTGGGAGTGATTTTGACAGCATGAGGGTAAGATGGATTGTGGTGAATAATAGGGCACCTCCATCACCTATTTATAGGTTTTTTGAATGGTGGAGTATTTACCCATGGTATTTGGTTACACATGGTTTTGGTTATTGGTTCAGGGTTTATTTTCCTCTTTTTCCCTCTTTTTCCTTTTTTGAATTAATTTTTTGAATTTTATTCCCTTTTATTTGATTTTTGGGAATTTTGGGCCCTTTTGGAGGGTTTTTGGCATTTTTTGAGGAAATTTGATTATTTTGAGGAGAAAAAGATTAATTTTGGCCTTTTTTTATGACCATTTGAAGGTTTTTTGAGGTTTTGGAGGACACAATGGTGGAAAAAGTGGACAAATGGGTCATGTGACTACGGAGATGAGCTAGTGAGTATTTTTTAGGTTTTAACATCATGGTTTGGTGAGTATTTTTCAGGGAACTGATGTCGAAATGCTCATATATCACGAAGAGAACTGGGGAGCAACCATAAGACTCAAGTATTTATGATAAAACAAAAATGTAAAGGTAACAGAGGCAATAAAGAAGAGTGCCATGACTTCTCGAAGATTTCATTTTGCTGCGATATGGGGTATGGTTTAGCCTATATATAGTGATTTGCTAGTGAATTGGTGAATTGACTGGGATGGGACGGATGGGGAACAGTAATTATCACAATATGGCGTATATATCATTTGTAGAGACTATAGATTTTGTTGGATTAATTGTACATGTATCACTCCAAAGGATTGTATGCTAACATGGAGATGGTTTATACAATGAAATTCTGAAATGGCGGTTATCCTGATGGTGGTAATAGTGAATGATGGTTTATACCACTTGTGTGAAGAAAATAATCTCATCATGCTTTAGTCGACATTATGTCTTGTCATGAAAAATTGATAGTGATGATGATGATTCAGTCCTGAAAATTTATATTGAAATGGTACCATTAATATCCTCAATATTCGTTTATAGTATCTTTAGAATAATTTTAAAAATCAAATATTCCACATGTCACAATTTGAGCATTCCACGTGTCACCCTGGGAAATTATATGTCGACATTTTAGCAACAAAATTTATAGAAATTTTGCTTCAAAGAGTTTGTTGGCAAGTTGAAATTTTGTCAGAGAAAGAGTGGTCTCTCTTTCCTCAGGTTGTTCTATTTTGGGGTGTTGGAAGTAGATGCTGAGGAGAAAAAGCATATGCTCCTTCCTCGAGGGATGTTTTTTAGGAGTGGGGAAAGTAGATATCAACACTCTAAACACAAATTTAATAGGAACATTGTTTCGCACAGTTTGTTGGAAAGTGGAAATATTCTCAGAGAAAGAGTGGTCGCTCTTTCTTCAAGTTGTTCTCTTTTTACAATTCCCTCATAAATGAAGGGGCAGTCGACCCTTCTTCTTCCTAGTATTATTTTCATAATATTTTTTTACTACAAGAAGGGTCAGTCGATCCTTATTGTGTTTTCCATTCTATATATAGGTGAATTGTTGGATATAGGTGTTCACAATTATCTACTAAATGAAGGGGCGACTGATCCTTCTTGTTGGAAAACGGAATTTGGGACAAACATTTTTTATATGTTATAACTTAGATGATGTTCAGGTCCCTAATATTTACAGCGGAAGTCGGAAGTCAGGAATTGTCGGACTAGCCTTCGTAGATTAAATATTTTTACATCTCTCTCGTAAATGAAGGGTCGGCCGAACCTTCCTCTAGGGATGGATTTTAAGAGTGGTTAAAGTAGATATCGGCACTCTAAACACAAATTTCATAGGAACATTGTGTGGCTAGGGTTTTACCCCTAGCTTGTGCAAATGAGCACCTACTAAGGAGAATGGAATCCTTAGTAGCAGTTCAGTAAATGTAAATAATTAAGCTAAAATAGAAATTAAAACTACTTTAGACATTGTGCATAAAACATAAACAAAAGATATAAAGAATGGCTTTTTGTATTGATATTACCTTCAATGTGAAGGTTTGATGAAGCCCTTTGCAGTGTCCAAGAGGATGCTCCAAGCTTCAATATGCTCCTTCTCCTTCTCCAATGGTGGGAATGGGCCAAAAGTGGCTCTCAAGGTGAAAGTAGTTCAATGGTGAACTAGGGTTTCGAGAGAGATTTTGGCAGAGTAAGGGTGCTTGTGATTGTGGATATGGAATAATGGATCTCCATCACCTATTTATAGTTTTTTGGTGGTGGAGTGCTGACCCATGGTTTTAGGAAACACATGGTTTAGAGCAGCTGTATAGGTTTTTTTTTCTCTTTTTCCTCATTATTTTATATTTTTTATTCCCTTTTTAGGGGTTTTTGCTATTTTTAGAGGAAAAAGGGGTTTTTAAGCCTTTTTTAGGCTATTTTGAGGGTTTTGTGGCCTTTTGGAGGCTTTTTAATGGGATTTTTTGGGTTTTTAAGGGAAATATGGTAGGAAAATGGACAAATGAGCCATATAATGTGGTAGATGAGGTAGTGAGCACTTTTTGGGTGTTAACAGATTGCCCCCTGATGTGAGAGGGCAGGAGCTCATCGTATGGCCGATGGACATCATAAGTCATGAATGGTTTTCCTGGGTGTGGAGAGAAGAGAAGAAACAAACTGAAGCCCGGAACAACGATCCCGAACAACTGCAAGAACTAAAAGTACATAACCTCAATAATGGATGAGGAATCATCTGATCATATGGACGAGGCGGGCATTCCCATGCTCGTATCAGGATATAACATAATAACAATGGGGTCCAAAAAAGGGGACCTGACATATACATGACCTCAAATACTGACTGAGGAATAATCTCAATATATGGACGAGGCGGGCATACCCATGCTCGTATTAAGATACATAAACATACCTGTGAGGCCCGACAAGGGGGACCTGTAAGATACATGACCACTGTGTACATCATAAGAGTCCAGAGGGGACACAAAGCTGGGACATACTGCTGAGCGGATCATGTGTGAACTGCAGAACTAGTGCACTGGAACAATCGACAGTACTACTGAGTGTGGTACCAAAGGGGCTGATGAGCTGCTGGAGAAGAGTGACAAGAGGTACACTCACAATGGTACACTGAACTGGAACTGATCTGGAACGGAAACTGGGTACTAAAGGAAGCATTTAACTGGATGGCTTCCGAATACAAACGCCAACGCAGCCCGGACATCCACAGGAACATATAACTGGTCGTTCCAAAGTGACTCACCAAAGTGCTAGAGTCGGGGGAAATCCGGGGTCTTCGACTAAAAACTGAAGGGATATAATCCTACGCAATCCTCAATGATGCGATCAAGGTGCTGAAGTCGAGCATGTGAGGAACAACCACTCGGAGAGGCAATGATGACTCCTCTCAGAATGATCCGTAGGCACTTACCACAGATGGTGATAAGTCCAAGGCGTAGGGACCTCTGGGCCTATCCTCTGGAATAGAGGAGCTGTCGTCGACAGAGGGAGACCTGCAACTATCAAGGCAATGATGTTTCCTTGACAGGAGCGCGAGGTACAAGACCGAAATGTGATAGTGCTGATGGCAGGACTGATAAACTGTGGGGGGACAACTGGGCAAGTAGAGTGGATGGACTCAAACTTCCTTTGTTCAGAGTATGATAATGGGAATGATCTGGCAGCATATGAAACTGACTGAGGGGAAAGGGATCATAGCTGTATGGGATCTGGGAAGGTTACTGGGCTGAGTGAGACTCAAGCTGGGGTACAATGGCAGAAGACTGTAGAATACTCTGAACAAAGGCGACCTGATTGGGGGTGCTACCGAGATGATTGATCAAAGTGCCAGGAGGCACGGGAG
The DNA here is from genome assembly GCA_027924585.1 of Larix kaempferi. Lineage (NCBI taxonomy): Eukaryota > Viridiplantae > Streptophyta > Pinopsida > Pinales > Pinaceae > Larix > Larix kaempferi. The sequence goes on from BSBM01000493.1 coordinate 32,903,471, forward strand.
GGGACTTATTCATGGGTTAAGGAACTAGAAGAAGTGTGTGTAAAATGATACTGTCGTGTGGATTTTACGAGCCCAGGACAGTTCATGCTCGTGGTTGCTTTCAATTTTAAGGAGTCTGAAAGCGATAAGGGGACTCTGAGATGATGGAATGGTACTATCGTGTGGATTTTATGAGCCCAGGACAGTTCATGCTCGTGGTTGCTTTCAATTTTTGGGAGTCTGAAAGCGATAAGGGGACTCTGAGATGATGGAATGGTACTGTCGTGTGGATTTTACGAGCCCAGGACAGTTCATGCTCGTGGTTGCTTTCAATTTTAGAGAGTCTGAAAGCAAGTAAGAAGACTCCAGGGGGTTGCTTCTTCGTAGATTTAGTCTCCAAGGCCCAAAGAAGCATAAAAGGATGCAATGAAGAACTCTTCTATCCGGTGTGACTAGAGTATTCCTTTTTTGTAATTAGTCTACCAGGTCCGGAAAAGGGTTAAACTTATACCGGAATAGACGCCCTTTCAGGTACTTTAGCGAGCATGAAAGGAAGCAAGATTGCTCGGCGATCTTTTCATTCTTTTAGGAGTCAGAAAAGAGCTTAAACGGAAACTCCCTAAGTGCCTTTTTCGTAAAGGACTTGTCCGGCCCGAAAAAGGGATAAAATTATACCGAACAAAAGGAATGGCCAGGTAAGGAGGAAGTGTTCAATCAAGGATCAATAATGGTGACCAAGAGCGAGGGTGTTGGGGAACACTGATGGGCCTCCTTGCGGGGTGAATGAGATGGTGTAAAAATAACGAGACATTTGCATTATGACAGGAGTGAATGGCTCATGTACAAAAGTGGAACAATCCGATAGCGGCCGATGTGGCACGCAAACCGAGGCAGCAAGGTGTCGGGACACAATGTTGAAAGTGTACCAAGTGAGAGCGAGGAATGGTCTCAAGCATCATCACGAGCTCGAAAAAATGAATCTGACGATATAAATGGTGTCAAAAACGGGTGACGGTCGATGTGGCGCGCACACCGGGGTGACGAGGGCGTTTTGGAAAAATACCCGAAAGATCGGGGGGTGAGAGCGAGAAATGATCTCAAGCATCATCACCAGCTCGGAAAAATGAATCCGATGATATAAAACATGTGAAAAACGGAGAACGGCCGATGTGGCACGCAAACCGAGGTGACTAGTGGCGTCTGAAAAAATACCCGAAAGATCGGGGGGTGAGAGCGAGAAATGATCTCAAGCATCATCACGGGCACGGAAATATGAATCCGGCAGTGCAAATGGTGCGAAAAATGGAGGTCATAAGGACTCCGGAATGGTCAAAGGAAAAAATGAAATATACAAGTGAGATGTGACCTCAAAAATGGTTGAGATCACAAATGTGAAAAAGTGAGCAGGGTTAATGACCTGCCCCCATGCTATGTGCATGGGGTTTGTGATTATGGATCACATATGTGTGGGTTTGAACAATGGGTTCATTGACGTGCTGAGATAGATGTGATGGGGAAGGTTCAAAATGGTTGATCATGCCCCCTATCCCAGGGTCGAGGGAATCTATTATGCCCCTTGACGCAGAGGTGTTACTGTGGTGCTCTATGAGAGCGGGGTCAAGACCAGGAATTTCGGTATGGGACCAGGCAAAGACATCGCGGAACTCCTGGAAGAGTTTTCTGTACTCCTCAATCTCTTGTTTACTGCAGGAGGCTCCTAGGGTAATGCATTCATTGACGCCAGGGGGGTCAGAGATATCTATGTGGATAACGGGTGAGATATTGGCCATGTTACCCTCCTCGAAGGCGTCAGGAGCAGGAATAGGGTCCTTGAGCCAGTCGACCTTGGTGGGGAGGAAGTCTTTGGACTCAACTGTGAATTGGGTAGCTGTGCTAGAGGAGGATTCTTCCGGGATAAAATAGGAACGGTGGTGCATATCATCCCAGGGATAATCCGGGGCAGTAAGGGCCTCAAGAATCTCCTCATCGGTACGGAAAGTTTGTGTCGTCAAATCGGTTGACGAAGGGGAAGTGGTGGAAGAGATCATATAAATGGTATTAATCTCTCCAGAAGGTGAAGAGTCTGGGGGGTAGATCTCCTCAATGGTAGGTGGTGCCATCTCAAGATCCAGATTGTTCATCTCATAAAGAGCCGCTCTGTAATCCGGGAGATCGGGACAATGATGTGAATAGTGCCCGTAAATACCACATATGGCGCAGGAGTGGTTGGTACGTAGGGACTTATCTTTAGGCTTGGGAGTGGGGTTTAGTTCGACAGTTGGGATGTTAGGGTCATCGTCGAGCATCTGCATGTGCTTATGCAATGCTGGTAACTGTGGGCATTGGTGGGTCGCATGGCCTAACTCATCGCACAGCGAGCATTTGGGAGGAGCACGAAATACTGGAGGGTTTTTGACTGTCTTGGGAGGTGGGACAGTAGTGTAAGGTTGTGGACCTCTGCCCCCAGTGGGTTTGGGAGTAGGAGGGGGAGTCGTGGAGGACGAAGGGGTAGAGACACCGGGGAGTGGCTGAGTGGTAGTAGCCATGGGTTGCACCAGTTGGAGGACGACATCGGGTGTCGGCGGGCGAACGGGAGGCGAAAGGTACCAGACGGGTAATCCCAAAGTTAACCCCGGGAGGCTAAGGGTAGCCATAACTGGGGCGCTTACTACTCCCGATGGAGGGACTAGAAAGGGGATGGTATGGATCGGTGTAACACCAATGTGGCTAGGTACCAATGGTGGTTTAGGAAACACGGGTGGTTGATTGCTCGGTGGTTGGCTGTCGTGGGACAAAGTACATAGGTCAGACACGTCGGTGGGAGAAGACGGAGGAGGAATAGATTGAAAAGTGGAGGTCATCGGCGCGTCTGAGTAGACGCCAGGCCCCGTAAAGGATACAAACGAGGTGGTGGCATGAGACACAGGTTGTTCAACCATGGGGAGAACATTTTCAGGTGCCGCAGGAGCACTGGGATCATAGTAGGTGAGCTGGTCAACCTTAACCACGCGTCCCTCATGGGGGAACATCATGGTGCGAAAGACGGAAGAGGCAACCGCCCGCATGGCATACATGTAGCTGCGGCCAAGTAAAAGGTTATAATCCAATTGGGCATTGATTACCTCAATGTCAATGAGTACAGTTTTACCGCCTAACTGGACGGGGACATTGGCTAGGAGGCCTTGGGGTTGAGCCGAACGACCGTCGTAGGCGCGTAATGCAGTGGTGGACTACTGGAGAGGAGGGGAGCCCAGCTTCTGCCATACGAACGTAGACATAACGCATGTGGAGGCACCCTCATCGATGATGCACCGATGGATGACAAGATTCCTAACGGAGACAGTAACTTGGAATGCTAAGCTGGAAGGTAGGCGTGGTTCAGACTGGTCTAAATCAAATGCCATCAAATTCGAATCATTTGGGTCAATCCCCCCAATGGCGGAAAGTAAAGTCTTGCGCTGGGAAGGGCAGTTCTTCAAGACTTCTAACGCAAACATGGCTGCGGGTGATTGGGCTAGGTCGTCTACAATGTTGTAGTTTGACGCAGCGCGCGCATTGGGGTTGTTGTTAAGACGGCGAAGTGGGAAACGAGCTGCTTTGGAAGCACCGTCGACCGGCGGGGGAGGGAGGCGTAACGCCTGATCAGTGGGATGAGCGTTAGTGGGTTTATCCGTGGGAGGGGCTTCAGAGGTGGAGCCATATTGGTTCCGACGGGTTTGGAGGTTGACGTCAGCAGATGACATCATCAACAAGTGGTGGGTTCCTGAGTCAAACATGGGTTGATCAGGCGCAGCGTACGTGATTTGCTGTTGTTGGGGCGCGTTGGCTTGAGGGGGAGCCAACGGCTGAGTGTTCACGACGCCTTGGGTTGGTAAGGGTTTTTACAGCACCAAAGGGGGTTGTTGAGGTTGGGGGGGGTTGGGCGGTGCTTGGGGAGCCGCATGCCCTTAACGATGGGCCTCGTCAACCCAGAGTTGCCGAGCTCGCTCTAAGTGTGGGCAAGCATGTGTGTAATGGCCATAGACCCCGCAAATAGAACAAGGATGGTTTGTTAGCAAATTGGGGTTTTTAGCCTGCTTGGGCGGGCGATCAGGGTTTTGATTAGCGGGGGTCGCGTTGTTGTTGTCGGGGGGATTAGCCGGTTGACCGGCTTGGTCTGCAGGTTGGTTGTTCCCCCGATTACGGCCCTTGCCGCGGTTCTGTTGGCCCTGGTTGCGTTGGGTGTTCTGGTTTTGCTGCGGGTTTTGTTGGGCGTAAACTTGCCCTTGGGCAGTAGGTGGATTTGGAGGTTGCGCAGGTGCTGGAGCAGGCTGCGGTGGATGGTATGCAGGTTGAGGCTGAGCAGGTGCAGCAACTTGAGGGGGTTGCTGATATGGCTGCAGAGCGGGTTGTGGGTGTGCCGCAGGGGCTGCCTGTGACGGATAATAAGCGGGTTGGGCTTGTGGAGGCGCAGGAGCGGGGGTAGCCTGCTGATGGTAGTAAGGCTGAGGGGCGACTGGGGGAGCATAAGCAGGAGTCGCATACCCGAAGCACTGAGGTGGACATGAGGTTCCATGGGAATGGTGGTGTGTCATGGGAGCATATGAGTTGGTTGCTCCAGACTGTGAGGTAGCCCGCGATAGGTCGGGGCCAGGGGTAGGACGTGCTATAGAAAATGGTTGGGGATGCGAAGAAACATGGCCAATGATACCATCTGCAGCGTGGGATGCCCCCGGCGCATCATGCTGGGAGGACTCGCCGCGAGGGGCGTCAGGTATAATGGTATAAAGGTAACCCGATTGGGCGTAAATGAGGTCGAACTATTGGGCCTTAAGGATAGCTTCTTCTTCAGACTGGGGTCTTTCTGAGGCCACATCCTTAGCAATAACAGGGAGAAGGGATTTGAGGAACCAATCTAGGAAGATACGGTCGTCAAGTTTGATCTTGCATAAGCTACGTCGTCGACGCCACTCATGGATGTGGTCCGTGATATGGGTAGCCGTGTTTTGTCTACAAGATAGAAGGATCTCAACGCCCGCGTCATAGCGGACAGGCAACTGGAAGAACTGCAGGAAGGTCGAGGCTAGGGAAGCAAAGGTGGCATGGGTCCCATGAGGTTGCTCGATATACCACTTGGCTGCAGAGCCAGTGAAGGTGCGCTGTAAGAGATGGAGGCGAACAGAGTCGTCCACTATGGAGTTAGAGGAACACCATAGGTGGAAAGACATGATATGGTTTTGTGGGTCCTCACCGGCCCTACCCTCGAACTTAGGGATATCAGAGGGGAGCTTGGTAGGCATATGAGGCCATGTAGGGTCGTGTCGAATAGGATCGTTGGTCAATCTGGCCAGGTCGGGTAGGTTGAGGCTAGCCATGAATGGCAAACTGGAAGAAGGATGTGACACAGTAGTGGGTTGGACCAAGTTGGGGCCAGTGCCCCCAAGTGGAGGGACAAGATGTGGGGTGGTGCCCCCAAGTGGGGGAACTGAGGTGGTGGAGGATGGTCCCGCACCACCATGGGTAGTGTGAGCCACTGATGTAGTGGGGATAGGGATTCCCGCTGCGGGAATAGGTACCGTGAGGGGAACGGTAGATGGGGGCCCCATGGAGGGCATACCCAAAACAGGTGTAGTAACTGGTGTGGTGGTGGATGTGCCACCAATGGTCCCTATAACAAACGGAGTGGAAGTCGTGCCAGCCATGGGGCTAGTAGGGGCCGTGTAAATAGGGTTCTCAGACTCTTCGTCAGAATTGGAGGTAAAGTAAGGGGCGTCACTATGTGGTGATGGAGTCCTACGTCGCTGACGAGTGGAGTCAAGTGACAAGGCTCTAGATCTGTGATGAGTGGTATCAACGGATAATGATCGGAATCTATGATGTGTGGTGTCAAGAGAACCGTGCTGTGGGGGCTCGCCCCTGAGGCACCGAGAATGTCTTGAGGACTCAATGGTGACAGATGGTGTCTAATCTCTGTGGGTTGAGGTGAGTATAAAAACAGCTCAAAAATGCCTAAAGCAACCAAGTGTGCAGAAGGAGAGCTAAAAAAACAAGGCACTCAGGCCAACAACCAACTCAAAACACCCACTGCAACAGCTGTGCTACAATAGGTGGAGTAACAACAAAGATGGTCAGAATACCAACAAGCAGCAGGTTTCCTAAAAAGAAAAAATGGTGGACTCACTAGACCAAAGGGGGGTAAAGGAGCATGCAAACACCTAACTAAAAGTATTCTGACTCAACTAAACATATCCTCTGCAAGGTGATGAAATCCAAGTCAGACAATATGAGTAGGAAAGCCAAGTGGCTATGATATCCCCCTACCGGGAGGGACACCGGGTAGTCAATCCTAGAAGAATGGCAACTAAGATACCCCGTTCATGACACGTCCAGAAAGGTGAATCTGCCGTTTAGTCCGTTGACCGCAATACCCCTATACAGGGATATCCCGCGAACCGCGAAAGGTAGCCCTTTGGTTACTGAATGGAGTGCGGTATTCCACTCAGGCCTCCGGAACCAGTCTCCCGACTTCAACCCTCCTAAGGGAGAGGCCCTCTGACAAACTGGTCGTGACCGTGCCAAAAATTACTAGGGGATTTTGGTTCCCTATTTGGACAACAACTATGTCTCAAGTGAAAATGACTGAGGGGTGTTATTGGAAGCCTATCCCCCCGACCCTACCTAACTACAATGATTCTTTTGTGTTCCCCAAGTGGGGTTAGAATGTTGGTTCAATTAGGTACTTTTTAAGGCTCACTTGATTTATGTGACAGAGTGTGTGCTCGTGAGGTGATGAACCCAAAAATAGAAGTGCCACAAGGGGGGCAACTTCCGACTATCAATAATGCTGAAATTGAAAGTTAAGCTTGCAAAATTTTCTGAATTAAAAATACTAAAATTTTAAAAGAATTCTGTAAAGGGAACAGAAATTATGTTGCGGAAAGGCTGTAAGGAAGTGAGGCTGCAGGTAGGACAGAGGGCTGTTCAGATGCAGAAAATATTGCAGCAAAAGGGGCTGGGCTCAAAACAGGAAAAACTGCAGAAATCAGACCGCGGGTCTGTGGCGAATCAGAACAGGCGGACCGCGGGTTTGGGGAAAACAGACGCGGTCAGGTCGCGGCTTTTGCGCCAACAGCAGTGGTCGGGACGCAGGAAACAGGGTAAAAGACGCAGTCGGATCGCGGCAAAAAGGCCGACAGGCGCTGTCAGATCGCGGCAAACAGGCTGATTAGCCGCAGTCGGATCGCAGGTAACAGACTTGAATCCGCCGGCAGAGCGTCGGAAACAGTCTGAGAGCCGCGGTCGGGTCGCAGGTAAAGGCCTGAAAGGCGCGGTCGGGACGCGACTGCAGAGGGAAAATACGCGGTATGCGGCGGCCGAAAGGGACAGCCGAAAGTGAAAAAATTTAAAAACGAAAACCAGAAATTCGAAATCTAGGGGAGTCGCCAAAACTGTGGCTAGGGTTTTACCCCTAGCTTGTGCAAATGAGCACCTACTAAGGAGAATGGACTCCTTAGTAGCAGTTCAGTAAATGTAAATAATTAAGCTAAAACAGAAATTAAAACTACTTTAGACATTGTGCATAAAACATAAACAAAAGATATAAAGAATGGCTTTTTGTATTGATATTACCTTCAATGTGAAGGTTTGATGAAGCCATTTGCAGTGTCCAAGAGGATGCTCCAAGCTTCAATATGCTCCTTCTCCTTCTCCAATGGTGGGAATGGGCCAAAAGTGGCTCTCAAGGTGAAAGTAGTTCAATGGTGAACTAGGGTTTCGAGAGAAATTTTGGCAGAGTAAGGGTGCTTGTGATTGTGGATATGGAATAATGGATCTCCATCACCTATTTATAGTTTTTTGGTGGTGGAGTGTTGACCCATGGTTTTAGGAAACACATGGTTTAGAGCAGCTGTATAGGGTTTTTTTCTCTTTTTCCTCATTATTTTATATTTTTTATTCCCTTTTTAGGGGTTTTTGCTATTTTTAGAGGAAAAAGGGGTTTTTTTAGCCTTTTTTAGGCTATTTTGAGGGTTTTGTGGCCTTTTGGAGGCATTTTAGGCCTTTTGGAGGCTTTTTAATGGGATTTTTTGGGTTTTTAAGGGAAATATGGTAGGAAAATGGACAAATGAGCCATATAATGTGGTAGATGAGGTAGTGAGCACTTTTTGGGTGTTAACACATTGCTTCTCACAGTTTGCTGGAAAGTGGAAATATTCTTAGAGAAAGAGCGAGCACTATTTCTCCAAGTTGTTCTACTTTTACAATTCCCTCATAAATGAAGGGATGTGTGAACCTTCTTCTACCCAGTATTCTTTTCATAATGGTTTTAGACTGTGAGAAGGTTCGGTTGATCGTTCTTGTGTTTTCCATTTTGTAAATAGGTGAATTGCTGGATATAGGTGTTCACAATTATCTACTAAGCGAAGGGATGGTCGATCCTTCTTGTTGAAAAACAGAAGTCGGGACAAACCTTTTTTATATGCTATAACTTAGCTGATGTTTGGGTCCCTACTATTTACAAAGTAAGTCGGATGATGGGAATTGTCGGCCTAGCCTTCATAGATTTAATATTTTTTAATTTCTCTAGTAAATGAAGGGTCGCACAACCCTTCTTGTGCTCAATATTATTCCAGGGTTCACCATTTTGGATATACATGAATTGATGGGCTATCCTTCGTAGATTGAATATTTTTACAATTCTCTCATAAATGAAGGCGTGGTCGACTCTTCTTCTGCCCAATATTCTTTTCATAATAGTTCTAGATTGAAAAAAGTTTCGGTCGATCCTTCTTCTGTTCTCCATTATAGATATAGGGAATTGTTGGATATAGGTGTTCACAATTATCTACTAAACGAAGGGGCGGATGATACTTCTTGTCGATAAATGGAAGTCGGGACAATTTTTTTAATATGTTATAACTTAACTTATGTTCAGATCCCTACCATTTAGAGCAGAAGTTGGAAGTAGGGAAATGTCGGCCTAGCCTTCGTAGATTTAGTATTTTTACATATCTCTCGTAAATGAAGGGTCAACCAACCCTTCTTGTGCTCAATACTCTTCTAGTGTTCACCATTTTGCATATACAAGAATTGACAGCCTAGCCTTCGTAGGTTGAATATTTTTACAATTCCCTCATAAATGAAGGGGCGATCAATCCTTATTGTGCCCATTATTTTGTTCATAATAGTTCTAGACTGCAAGAAGGGTCATTCGATCCTTCTTGTGCTCAGTAGTCTTCCAGTGTTCACCATTTTGGATATACATGAATTGATGGCCTAGCCTTCGTAGGTTGAATATTTTTACAATTCCCTCATAAATGAAGGGTCGGACGACCCTTCTTCTACCAAGTAATATTTTCATAATAGTTATAGACTGCAAGAAGGGTTGGTCGATCCTTTTTGTGTTCGCCATTCTAGATATAGGGAATTGTTGGATATAGGTGTTCACAATTATCTACTAAACGAAGGGGCGACCGATCTTTCTTGTTGGGAAACATAGGTGGGACAAACATATTTTATATGTTACAACTTAGCTAATTTTCGGATCCCTACTATTTACAACGAAATTCAGAAGTAAGGAATTATCAGCCTAGACTTCATAGATTAAATATTTTTACATTTCTCTCATAAATGAAGGGTTGGTCGACCATTCTTGTGATAAGTATTCTTCCAGAGTTCACCATTTTGGATATACATGAATTTATGTCCTGGTCTTCATAGGTTGAATATTTTTACAATTCCATCATATATGAAGAGTCAGTCGACCCTTCTTATGCCCAGTATTCTTTTCATAATAGTTCTCGACTACAAGAAGGGTCGGTCGATCCTTCTTGTGTTGGCCATTCTGGATATAGGGAATTTATGGATATAGGTGTTCACAATTATCTACTAAACAAAGGGGCGGCCGAAACTTCTTGTCGAAAAACGGAATTCGGGACAAACATTTCTTATATGTTATATCTTAGCTTATGTCTAGATCCCTACCATTTAGAGTAGAAGTCATAAGTAGGGAATTGTTGTCCTAGCAGTCATAGATTTAATATTTTTACATCTCTCTCGTAAATGAAGGTTCGGTCGACCCTTCTTGTGCTCGATATTCATCAAGTGTTCACCAGTCTTCATATACATGAATTGATGGCCTAGCCTTAGTAGGTTGAATATTTTTACAATTCCCTCATAAATGAAGGGCTGGCCGAGATCCTTCTTGTGCCTAGTATTATGTTCATAATATTTCTAGAATGTAAGAAGAGTTGGTCGACCCTTCTTGTGCTAAATGTTCTTCCAGAGTTCACCATTTTGGATATACATGAATTTATGGCCTAGCCTTCATAGGTTGAATATTTTTACAATTCTCTCATATATTAAGGGTCGACCGACGCTTCTTCTGCCCAATATTATTTTCATAATATTTCTCGACTGCAAGAAGGGTTGGTCGATCCTTCTTGTGTTTTCCATTATGGATATACGAAATTTCTGGATATAGGTGTTCACAATTATCTACTAAACGAAGGGGCGACTGATCCTTCTTATCGGAAAACAGAAGTCGAGACAAACATTTTTATATGTTATAACTTAGCTGATGTCTGGATCCCTACTGTTTACAGTGGAAGTCAAAATTCAGGAATTGTCGGCCCTGACCTTGTAGATTAAATATTTTTACATTTCTCTGATAAACGAAGGGTCGGTTGACACTTATTATTGACTTATTTGATAATATATACTAGTGGAAAAAAATATTATTTGTTTAAAATAAGTATTATTTTTAATGTGATCCTATTATTTATATTTCATAAATCACTTCTAAAATCGATTTTGGTTCTCAACAATGTGTCGTGTTGTTTTATATTTCAGAAATTGCTTCTGAAATGGATTTTGGTTCTCAATAATGTGTGGACCTCCTTTTGAATGGATTGAAAGTTGCTGAAGGAATCTCTTTTCCAGAAAGAAAAATATTGCATAATATCAGTATTCACGATGGATGTATCATTGTAAACGTTACCAAGACTTTAAATGCAAGTCTTCAATTGCCCTATCCATCAGAAGGTGCATATACATTGTCAGAGGCAGTTGGTGGTTATATTCAATGGCATGCATCTGAGATCGTTAACCACATTGGATCTTCTCTTCACGAGAATGAGGTGAACGATATACCAAATATACTTCGATGAGTGTAGAACATATAATAACAACTGGGAATAAATCTTCTTTTATTTTGAGAAAAGTTAAGTTGTTACATAAGTGTTCAAAATTCAAGGATTGCATTTTCATAGGTTTTGTAACAAATGTGAGTGGGACTGATTTTGTTGGGGGAATGTTTTTGGGTGACTTCTCCTTTGGTATTCTGGTTGATGAAGTGTTGTTTTCTTGTATGGCATGTTGTCCAGGGTTAAGCAGTGGAGGTTTTGTTGTATGGCTGATTAAAAGAATATTATATTTTAATGCATAAACATTGCTTTGTGTTGAAATCAATTTCAACAATAATCAATCTGAAACTACTTTGAAAGTATTAAGAGAAAATCACAATATCAAGTTTGTGGGAGAGAAAGTTAATTTGATACATCAATGCTCTTTAAATCCACATTATGTTGCACTGGGAATAGTGTCAACTATTTTTTAAGGAGACATTGTACAATTCAAACCACTAGATGTTGGTGAGTTTGGCATTTTAGTTCATAAAGTCTTCTGTAATTGCGAGGATTGTGGTGTGTTTGAAGGCTCTCTTGTCATATGGCTTGATTACAATTTCATTGACCTCAATGATGTTCCTTTGGATGTTATACTAAAAAAGAACACTGACAAAGACATGGTGAACATTTGGAATATTTTTGAAGAATTTCCTTTACAGATGGTCCTTCCAGGTACTCCCCATTGTGAATATACATGTGTTAAAGGTAATGGAACAAGGCCACACAATTCCGTAAAGCGGCAATATGGAACTAAAATTTCTAAAAGAAACTCAATATCGGTACCTTACAGGCTTGGAATTGATCGAGGTGCATTCCTTTCAAAAATTGTCACTGAACATTGTTGCTCAAATCTTTGTATCTCAAAAATTTCACTTCAATCGATAGTTGAATGTGTGAATAAATTTCATAGTATGAATGGAAATTCAAGAAGACAGTATGTTATAAATTCTATGGGATCAAATGGTCCTGTGTCCAAAGAAGGAGATGACAGAAAAAAGAAGCATGTTTACTATGAGATTAGAAACAATAGACATCTATCAAAATGCATGGTTTAAATGCCATGGGATAAAAAGCAGAAATTTATACAATTATAAAAGCATGGTCTTGAATGGTGATGTGAGAGTTGTGCATGGTAACATTGGTTTGGAAAAATCTAGGGCAAACATTGTTGCACTGGTAGCTACTCGTAATAAAATTGTAGAAGAGAATTCAGACAAATATCCACATCTTACACGATTAATCAGTGAAGATGGAACAAGGACAACCTTGAAATTTTTGCCATCTAATATATCCCATGGTTTGTTGTGAAAAATGGAAAATGAAGAAATCAAAAGTATTGGTTTGCCTCCAATATCAAAATCCTCCTTTAGCAAGGTGATGAGAGAAGATTTTCGAGATGTTAAAATTTCTAAATCAAACTCCTTTTCAAGGTGTAATGAGTGCATTACAATACATGATAGGATTAAGGGGACCACTGATCCAACTGAGGTGGAAAGGTTGCGAGTACATCAGGAATCTCATAATAAATATATCGCAAGTTGTCACCAAGTATATTATTCTCATACATTAGCTTCACAAAAAAATCCAAATACTTTTCCGAGTGTTGTTCATGACAAAATGTATAAGTCAAAGATTTCCATTCCAAGGATGGGTAAGAAGGAAAAATATTTTAGTAATGTTATGAATATTCCCATATCATTGACTGGAATGTTGACTCATGGGAACAAGACTGGCAGTTTTGGCCATTTCAGCCTCTCATTTTTAGAGATGGGATCGAATTTCATTGTGACATCCCTGGCTAAATGCTTGAAGACTCTCAAAGAACCAATGGTTGATAAATATGGTGATTTTCTCTACAAAGGAGGAACATATAAGAAACAATTGCATGATGCTCTATTGCAATCAGAGTCATATGAAAATTGTGTGATATACAGACAATATGTAATGCAACATGATATATTGTGTGTTGATGGTACTAACCAATGCATGCCAGATAGAAAACTACCACCCATATTGTTGTTGCAAATGGATAATTGTTCAGGTGATAACAAAAACCGCTTTGTATTTTCATTTTTATCTCTTTTAACAGAAAGGAGAGTGTTTGAGATAATTGAAGTTGGATTCCTCCCGGTTGGACACACCCATGAAGACATAGATGGAACTTATGGAAGGTTATCAGCAAAGCTAATGCGCAAGGATATATTTTCACTCTCGAAAATTATGGATACGTATAGGACATGTGAAGATCACAATTTTTATTTCCATTATCTAATTGATGAACTTTACGATTTTAAGAGTTTTGTGAAACCCTGCATTTTGGATGGAAATGCCAAAATCATCGGTATCAAAAAATGCAAGTTTTTTAAATTTTAGCTCATAGATAACATTCCAGTCATGCAATGGAGGGAATCACTTCAGGATGAAGCTTGTTCGTTTCCTATTCATCTGTGGTGGTCATTTTTATATGGTAGCACATACTTGCTGGTGGGGCAACCTAGGTTATTAAATCTGCAATAAAAAAGACCTTCAGACATTGACGAAATAAAAAAAAAGGAATAGAAACATATATTCCATTCTGTAATCGAGGGATTGAGAAGGGAGGTGAACGGTTTTGGCATCCCAAGTTAAATTACTGGGAGGTTGTATATAAAGCTTTGGACAGTCCCTTTGAGAGTGTTGATCAGTCAACAACTAAATTTTGGCCATCGACAAGCCATGATATTCATAGTAGTGAACCTACAATATCTGAACATGAATTTATGGATGCATATTTGAAGGAAAATGTTCTTGGTTTGCAGTATTGCTATGTTGGACCAGTATGAAACAAGCCTAGAGATGAATTCATTCCAAGACTGGATGTTGTAAAGGGCCAAATGTTCATTGTGCAATCACCAGAGCCAGATTGTGCAATATGGTTGGGTAGGGCAATTGGTAATATTTATCAGGATTCAAATGTTAGTACTCTTAGGTATTACAAAGTAGAGGTGCAATGGTGGAAGCCAATAGGAGCATTGAAGGATATGAAGGTTTTGTACAAAAACTACTTAAATAGAAAGCAACAATGGGTTGTTGGTGCAGAAGAAAATATGATGATCGATGTAAATAGAATCATATGGGCATGGTCACCAAGGCTAGGATGGACAGGAGAAAAAATTAGAATAAACGAGAAGGGCCTTGCAGCAGTTAAGGCACAATGAGAACATATGGGGCATAGTGTTTAGAGTGGGATGGATGTTCCTATGGATATCGTTTGATGTGATCTTATCCCAACAAATTTATATTTTGTCACAATCCTTCTAGTATGTCTATCAACCTGGTTGGGTGAGCAAATGTCGAGCATCTGGAACGTCCACGAGCCTCTAGGAATTTGAGGAAAATTATCACTGTGATGCAGAATACACAGTTTATTGGTTACTACTTTGTAAGTGAGTTGTCCCTATACATATTACACAGAGAATTCCTGCCTCGTTTGGAAATTACTAAAATTATATATGTAAAAAGTTAGATATTCTTGATACTGTATCAAAAAAGAAACAATAACTGATAAACTTGCTATTCAAACAAGGACTGAATATTATAGACATTGCACTTTTCACCTTTAAAGATTACACATTTCCAAATGAAAATTGTACTTTTCAGATCAAAATTTGCATTTTTTTATTTGAAATTCACACTTTTCAAATCAAAATTTGCATTTTTTTATTTGAAATTCGCACTTTTCAAATCAAAATTTGCATTTTTTTATTTGAAATTCATACTTTTCAAATCAAAATTTGCATTTTTTATTTGAAATTCACACTTTTTGAATTGAAATTCATAGTTTCATAATAAAAAACTGCAATTTTAGGGTTCATAAGTAGTCAAAAACACAAAATTTGAATAGAAAAACACACTTTTCAAATCCAATATTTCCACTTTCAAAACCTAATTTTGCACTTTATAAAGGTTGATATTGACACTTGCAAAGTCTAAATTCACACTCTCTTAGTCCAATGTTTTTTTGATATGTCCAAATTTAATGAAATTGGCGTTACTATGTCAATGGGCCTAGAATCACCTACATTGGAGCTGCCTATCATCACCCCTAGAACCATTATATAGGAATCGGCCAAAGGAGAAGACGGAATGGAAGAAATGGATCGAAGTAACCCTGATGAAACAAGGGTTAATGAGGAGGAGGAACCCGTAGTCATACCCCCAGAACATGTTAATGAAAATGTTGTACCTATCCCACAAGAACCAGACATAGATTTAAGGGGAGAAGACGTGGGGACTTCTATGCAGAAAATGGAAGAAGTAATAGTCGGAGGAAGAACCATGGCTGTCCCACAAGAACTAGAGAATGGCATTAAAATCAAGGAGACTGCTCAACTTGGTGAGGAAACCCATTTATCCCTTTGGAATTTGTCATGAAAGATATAAATCCAGCTCCATAAGAACCTGGTAAGAATATGGTGGGAGATGGGGCTGCATGTCCTAAATTTGAAGTAACAAAAAACTAAGAAGGGGATGCATATAAGCCTAAGGTGGTCAAATTTGACCCAACTAGGGTAAAAAGTGAAAAAGGGGAGCCCGATGCAAAAGGTAAAAAAAGGAAACCCTCTTATTTAATTAAAAAAGTTGCAAGATTGACTAGGTAAAACCAAAAATTAAGGAAACAAATCAGAGAGTTGAGGAAACAAATCAAGGAATTAACTCATGCCCCAGGTTTGGATGCCCATGCTCGTGCAGCTTGAATTTTTTAGAAGAAATTTGCTTCGGAGGAAGAGAAAAATAAGGAGGACAAGGAAAAGATAGAAAAACCCTCAATATGGGAAGATATCCTTAATGAAGCATGATACAATAAAGGAAGGAGGGAGAAGTGCACAATTTCGACTTAAACTGATTTACCTTCCCCTCAGTTATTGCAACCTAAAAGGGACAAGTGGAAAGTAGTATCAAATTCATTTCAATAAGGTGTGGTGTCCTTGGAAGAACCCAAAGAGACTACTCAGGATTTGGAAAGAAGAAGATGGGAAGAGATTTCCCTTTATATGGAAAAAGAAAGATCCTGAAAGAAGATAAAATAAATTTGAGGACGACACAAGAAATGATTTAAAAACAACAAGAGGAGAAGAATGTTATGCAGACATTGGTTGGTGATTTGTTGGCTTGCAAAGCACCATCTCCTATGTATTCTATGTTTTAAAGGAATAGTTCCTCCTTTTTTAGTTAACTACCATAGTTAAGGGTGAAATTCCTCTAATGATTGATGTTAAGGGATTTTGGAGGGTCTTCTACTAGGTGTATGTCCTTACTTAGCATTCCTTGTGCAAATTTTATTTACATAATCTTGTTTTTCTCTTGGAGCATGATTTTTACCCAATACCCCTCATTAGGGATTTAAAATTAAGAGCTTTTGTGTATTATATGTTGAATCAAATCAAGTGGAGGGCAGCACAAGACACCTTGGAATCCAAACATGCTACATGTGAGATAACTATAAGGGAAGAGTCTTCCAATGCATAAAATTTTAAACTAGCTCAAGCTCCATTTTACAGATCACCTGAAGCTGCCAGAAGGGTTGTTTCTATTCAGTCACAGGTTCTACCCCATTTTTTTAATGTATTAATGAAATTTACTTTGATTCCTTGGGGAGTAGTAAAAAGAGGTGGAAGCTATTCTCAACAATAATCAGGGCTAGGGAGCCTTTTGGGTTCCCCAATTTCAATAGGGGTATGGGAAGATTAAAAATATATATATAGTGCATCCAACAAAGAGAAACAAGGTGGATTGGTATGTGGTTTCAATTCCCCCTTATTTGGTTTCCATTTGAGAAATATATGCCTCTGTATGATTGCGTTGCACCTGAACAGTTGTGGTGAAGTGAGGTGATGATTTTAGCAAGGTTCAAGGTTTCTACAGAAGATGCACATGACACATACCAACTTAGATCTTTGCATGAATCATTTTCTGAGGTTAACCTATATATCAGATGGGATGCATGAGAGCATGGATCGAGATAATTTGGGGGGATATGTTGGGCCCATGAATTATCACCTTTTGACCACTTGTTTACCATGTTTTGGTCTCCTTTAAGTTCATTTCTACCTCTTTTGATACTATCTTGTCCCAAATTTATGTCCTAGACCCAAGGTACAACACCTTTAATTATTTGCATTGTTTTGAGTTATAACGTAATGATTTAAATTTTTTTTTGTGCTTAAGTTATCTTATTAATCGGATGATTTAGGATCTTGTGTGAACATGGCAAGAACATGCTAATCGTGCATTAAACACTTGATGTTGTTACTTCCCCGTGGACTAAGTACAACTATTTCTGGTTTGTTTTTACCTACAATGATGTTACTTCCTCTCATACATCGTTTTCATCACGTTGACACTTGAGTATTTGGTCTTCGAATGATGCTTCAGTGTGAGTTATACGAATGCGAGCAAGATAGCACATGGTTACTCAAGGATATGGAAGTTCCAACATTTATGAAATATCATGTATATTTTTATAAACTAGTTGTAACAACAAGATAGCAAGTAACATATATAGGTTATAAATTGAATGAAAAACCTTAAGAATCTCTGATTCTCAAGGAGTTCAATTATTCGCATCCAGGGATGTTGTTACTTGTGTGACAATAAAAAGATGTATTATGGGGTTCACGAGAGGTATGTAGAACATAGGATTAGGAATATGAGAAGGAAGGAGCACACATAGAACAATACTGTGATTTTTAATTGGACCCTTTCTCTTATAACATGAATGCTCTTTTGATTCTCTAAGTCTTTGAGTTTGTGTAGCATCCGTGGTGAGAGGAGGAAGGGCCCCCTTCCCTGACCAGGAGCTGCTTGACTTATTTCTTGCTTTCTAGATTAGTTGATTTGTGTGTGTATGTTTATTGATCTCTTCACTACATCATTGATTGATTTCATTTTACTGTAGATTTATTGCATTTCGTAGATTTACTACATTTACTGTTAGAATATTATTTTTCACTATCTGTGCACATGATTATCATCAAATTTGATTTTGTAATTTCCATTTAAATTGAGAATGTTATTTCCATTGTATATAAGGTATAATTATCTTGACTTAGTTGACGCTAGCCTCTGCATGTCTAACCAATGTGCATGGAACTAGGTGCTAAATAGGACAACCAAATCTTATATTATCGCAACTAGTAGTTAGAAGTTATTTAGAATTTGCTTGTGTGTTAAATATAGATTACATTTATTTCTTGATTAAAGTAGGATTTCATACTACTATACACATTTCATTTCCTTTTGTAGTTTCATATATTTTGCAAAACACTCATAAGTTTGTACGGATCTACGGGTTGATAATTAAAAGTTAAAAGTTGTAGATACAACATTATTGTTGAGATATTGTCCTATTGGATACAATATTGTCACTGATATCAAGATCCCGCCATAGTGTTGGATGGCTCAAAAAAAATTGAAATTTTTGAACCCAAAAAACGATCATTTATTTCCTCAAATGCACTCCAAAAATTTTAGGACCTCAAATAAAAAAAATAGGACCTACCCTTAAAATGGGTTTTACAAGTCCATGTCTCCATTTTTTTCACTTAAAAAGTACAAAATTAGGTGGAATATTATATAGTGACTCATTTTGGATAATACCTCCCCATTTTACGGGGATTTTGGTCCCTAGAATCTTTTACTAGAGGAGACAAAGAAATTTTTTCTCTTCCTTATATCTAGAGTACATTTTTTTATAAGTTGTCCTTTTAATCGAACATGTCAGAGTTTGCTTCCCTTGTCTAATTGTGATTGGTTCATTTTGATAAATTGTATTCTATACTAACTCTACCTAAACTTCTTATATTAATTCCTATATGGCAAGTAAGACTTTCCTATCATTTTCTACTCTAACATGGAAGGCTCATAGAGTTTCAAAATTATGACATTTACTACTAAGTAAATGTGCATGTATGGATTTAGACAAAGTCTATATGCATTATCACCTACCTACTCCAATAGTCCAAAAGAATCATACTGCAGAGCATTAATCATCTTACCATGACCCTCTATCCTTTATTTTTTTGGATACAACTAGAATTGATCCCCTACTTTGAATGTCTTCTTAATTTTATATTGGTCATGATGAACCTTGCACTTTTCCCCTGGATTTTTCAATGTCTCTTGTACTTACAAATGGGTCTTCCTAATATTTTCAATGAATATTTAAACCTTTAATGCTTATCCTATGGTGTCTTCCCTCTCTCCTTCGTGATGTCCATATACAACATCTAAGAGTGAAGGTGGAAAATATGCAAAGAAATTTTTGAAATGGGACTTGCTTGTGGAAGTGTGGATTTATATGTTATAGTAGTACTTAATATAAATCATTTTTTTACCCCAAGTACTTGGATTTATTTTCACATATTATCTATTCAATCTAAATTTATGCTACCTTGTTTTCAAAGAGTGAGAATCCCGCAAGAATCCACTCACATATTCTTGCTTTTCCTTGGTCTCTTGTTTCCTAATCTCCACTTCAAAATAGTGATGGAATAGAAGGGAGAGTTACAAGATTTTTTCATCATCATAGTGTGATTATGGAGGATACAAAGTGCTCTCCCATGGAGAAGGAATGGATACCATGTATACAAAACTTTGTCTGGTGACATATAGTTTTAGCAAGTTAATTTTTCAATTTCGTGTTGTGGTGTGATTTGAGCAATTCTATATCCCATTAATGACAAAGGTCGCCTCAAGATATTGTTGAGTGATACAAGACCATACTATTCAACTCTCCTCGTTAAATAAAAGGGTAATTGGTCATACCTTAGTCAATTTAGCCACATGGGTACCCATACTTGAATATTGTGCATTCACATTGGAATTGGTTCACCTTCAAGCCTAGTTTTGGATTATAGATACAAACATCTTCCAATCATTAGGGGAGATATTTTCAATTTAAGGTTATGATATCAAATTGTTGTGAAAGAGTGATAATTCCATGAGCCTCCGTGCACATTCTCTTTTTTCATTGGTCTCTTGTCACCCAAATTCCTCTTGAAAGTGTTGATGGCATAAGTGGAAGTGTTTCCAAATTTTTGCTTTAATAAAGAGATCCCATTGGAGGATATAAAGGACCCTCTCATGGAGAAGGATTGGTAACTATATCCACCAGATCCTACCAAGATGATATTATTTAGTTTTGTACATGTTTTCATGATAGTTGACCTTTCATGACATTACTTTGGATGCATTTTCATAGTCATGTAACCCATGCATGAAATCCCTTGATACTTGTTGCATGATCCATGTAGTGGTGCAATTTGAGTGATTCCATGGCCCATTAATGACAAATATTACCTGAAGATATTGGTGGGTGAATACAAACCAATACTAGTTGACCCTTTTCGTTCAATAGAAGGGTTCTTAGCCATTCCTTTGGTCAAGCCATCCATATAGGTACCCATACTTCGATCTTATTCATTCATAATGAAACAAATTCACTTTCAAGCTCCATTTTGGCCTATAAATACAATGATTTTCTATGCAATAAGGAGTATCTATTCAATCTAAATTTATGCTACCATGTTGTAAAAGAGTGATAATCCCATAAGCATTCACTCACATTCTTGATTTTCCTTGGTCTCATGTTTCCCAATTTCCACATCAAAATAATAATGGAATAGAGGAGAGCATTTCCATATTTTTTCATCAACACAGAATGCTTGTGTAGCATACAAAGGACTCTCCCATGGAAAAGGAATGGATACCATGTCTACAATATCTTCCTATGGTGATATTAGTTAGTTTTATTTCCTTTCCATTGGATAATGAATAATTGTTTTGATTCCCCTAAAATGAGTTGTTTAAATCATTGAAATTGTTATTTTGAATGAATTCTTAGTTAGTATGCATGCATAAGGATTAACATTGATAGATTAAATTTATTTTCCACTCAAATTTTTCTACCTCAACTTCAAACAACCAGTTAAGAATGTTTTTTTTACACAAACATGAAAATAAACACATTCAAACAACGGAAATACTAGGGAGTACTATTCATAAAAATTACTCATTTGTTCCCAAGGATATATTTCACTTTTTGGTAGTTTCTAAGTTATGATAAGTTTCCACCTTGACTCCGTCACTTTTTTAAGGTCATTTTGTTCAAAACCTGTATTTTCTTCCATCCCAATAAATATTGTTACTATTTTCTTAGTTTTTTCAATCACACGAGATTCTCTTTAAAACCCACACATGTCAATATCACATGTGATAAGGATTCTTGTCTCTAAGATTTCTGTGTTGAGGGTTTGGTGAAAGGCTCGGGATTAACGCAGTACCCATTATGAAATTTGATGTTTCGAACCCTAATCACGGTTCATCATCAGAACAATGAGTCAAGGTAAGGGATATCATTTCTAGAGCATTAATATTCATTTGTGTTTTGTTGGTTGAGAGAAGAATGAACCCAAGACGTTGGCCAAAAACCTAACCCTAAGTGTAGTTTGTTTGTTTAGTGTTTTGTTTATTAAATTGATTATAAAATTAATTTAATTATAGCCTTATATTTAGTTGTTGTAACTATATATTGTAGTAATAATATTTTTAGATTGTAATTTTTAGTTTTTTAGTTATGGATAATTCTAATGTTTATAATATTTAATAATTGTTTATTTAGAAACAAATTTATTATATTTTGTTCCATAGTAAATTATTATTAATTAATTAATTATTTCATTAGTACAATCAAATAATTAATAACTTACACTTATTTACTAAGTAGAATGAATTAATAAAACTCAGTCTTTGCAAGAATGAATTAAAATGTTATTTTCAATATAATAATTAATAAATAATAAAAATATAAAATATAAAAATAAATTAATTTATAATACTAAGACTATATGTATTTTAATTATGTTTATAATTAAGTTATTAACATCATTATTTGTTTATTTATATACATTTATATTTCTATGTCATATGATGATGTCAAAAATAAGGTTTTAATATTAATTATATAAACTTAAATTCTTATCAAATGTCAATGATGCTAAATTTTTACTTTAGTATCTTTTATTTTATTTTATTATTTTATTTTATTTTATTTTAATTTTAATATATTATGAAATTATTATGAGATTTAATCTTTCTTGTCGTATGATCATGCCTTTATGGATTCTACAATTAGCACAACCCCTCTAAAATTCATTTTTTTATAGTAGTTTGCTTTATTTAAAGGTAGTTTTAGCATGCTAACTTTTCAATTCCATGTAGTGGTGTGATTTGAGCAATTCCACATCCCATTAATGAAAAAGGTCACCTCAATATATTGGTGAATTATGCAGGCCCATACTGGTCGGATATCCTCATTAAATAAAAGGGTTCTTGGTTATCCCTTAGTCAATTTAGCCACACGGGTACCATACCTGAATCTTATGCATTCATATTGGAATTGGTTTCCCTTCAATCCTAGTTTTGTCTTATATATACAAACCTCATCCATGCATTGTTGATGTATGTAACTTCGGAATGTATTTCATATATATGTATATTGTATTCCTATAGAGATGTTATTATTCCTCTATACGGAAGTGTCGGCATTTATATTGTAAGTGTCGTAACTTATACTTGATGGGTTATTAGACCACCTTGTTGGGGTCGGCCCTGTATAAGTCATGTGGGTCGAAGGGTTATTAGACCCTATTGGGGGTCGGCCATGTGGTTCAAAGGGTTATTACACCACCAAGTGTTTGGTCGGCCCGGATTAAGTTAACCATGGGTTAAGCTAGACATGTAGGCCCCATTAGTTTATTGGGCAGGATAGAACAAGTATAAATAGAGATCGGGAGATCTCTATTTGATCATTCTTTCACACACTTCTCTCATTCGGAAAGTGGCACACTTATGAGGAGGAGGATCTGCTGCTAGGAGAAGACTATCTCTTGTATTCTGGTTGTATCATTGCTCTATCTATCTCTAAGGAAGTTATTGGGTTTTTTCACCTTTATGGTTTTCCCCAAGTAAACTCTGTGTCTCTTATGTGCTTGCATTATTGTGTCCACGATTGATATGCTGTAGATTTGTTGTACATGTTGTTCTCTCAGTTAAGATCCTAGATCAGATTGACATAAATTCTGAAAATTTAACATGGTATCAGAGCTAGCTTGAAAGAAGGCATTATATGGCATGTATGACACTTGTTGCACTTACGATGCTAGGGCTTGATATAGCAAAAACCAGTCATCGTAGCACTTTCACTATAAATACATTTTGGAGACGTTTTCGGATCTGAAACTTTTATAGGTTGAATATTAGGTCCCCATGTACCTTTTATCCAAAAGACAACCTCTAATTCGTTTTACTTTGTGATTTATGATCTGTACAATATAGGGTTTCTGCCTCTTCCAGATCTGAGTCAAAAATAGGTGACCTTGGGAAAAAGGTCATAACTTGGGCTAGGAAGCTCCAAATGAAATTTCGTAAAAAGTGACAGATAGTAAATAGACTGTAATATCTCAATAAAATTGTTTAGAGGACGAAGTTGAACCAATGACACGTGGCACGCCATACCAGTTCGCTCTCTTGTTTTATCCCATAAAAATGTCACATTGCGACACTTGGCATAACTCTCTCTCAGAGAATCCAATTGAGGTCAGACCTATCGGGATGGAAAGATGACAGGTCGGGCTATCTTAGGAAAACAATTTAGACCCTGTGGATCAAAAATTTTGGAGTTACACTAGAATCAATAAGGTACATATTTATGTCATAACAGAATTATTTTTGAGCACCTTCATTCATGGCTTCCAGAATTTAGGGTTTCGGAGAAAGTTGGAATTTTTGTAATCGGACACTATGGCTGAATGATACCCATCAAAATCGAAATTTAGAGACCAAGATCAGAATTTTTGGTTGGGTAGAAGGCCAGGCTTGATCAGACCCTAATTCGGGACTTTGATCGGAAAAGTGGAAAATTAGGGCTTCTACAAAAATGGGAATTTTTGAAATTTGTGACCATGGCTGGAAGCTCCTCAGAAAAATAGAATCTTAGAGCTTTGGGTTGAACCTTTTGATTGGGAAGAAGGGTGGGCTTTATCAAACCCCAGTTCAGGGTCACGTCTACTGAATCCGGAAGTTTCAAAGGCAAAATTGAGGAGTGAAACTTTGCATTTTTCAAATTCTGAATATACCAACTTGATCAGCTCATTAAGGCGCATATTTCTATCCTTTCAGAAGTTTGAAATTCAAAGTTTGAATTTTTGGGGTTTCTCTGACAAACCCTAATATAGCTCCAAATCCAAGTGGATTGGTTTAATCCTAGAAGAGGATGGATTGGTCACCTGCATAAGTGAAGAACTTCCTGTTTCAGAGGGAGATGAGGCTAAGGCATTACATAAGAAGATTACAAGCAATCTTGACAGGTATGACTCATCCGGGTATGTCTCGATATTTGTTCATGACTAAGTTTATGATATGTTTGTCTCCATGTTATTAGGGTTAGAACAATCTTGATTTTAGACTTGTCATATCACCTTAACAAAATTATGAATGCATTCATTAGGGTGTTGACACTTATGATTGCACTAATGCATTATGGTGTTGTATGAGGTTTACGTTGTCCACTAACATGAAAGGTACACCAAGAAAGACAAATCATGTTCTAGTTCAAGAACATATGATCATGATGACATGAAGACAAAGATTCATTCATTGTCATGGATCACTTAGAAGATCTACTTACGAGGTATGTATAACTTGGTTCTACAATGGATAACTTATGAGACATGCAGGTTACTAGCACAAGTCATTGAAGAGAACCAGAAGACATTATGCGGTAATGTTAGACATAACTAGCTAGCATGCTAATCTAGGTATGTTTTTCCTATATCAAGCTAGAATCCTACCTTGTGTTAGGATCTTATATTGTTGTGTTGTTGATAATGATTATTCATGAAGTCATAGGTTTGAATAGTCATGGTTGTATGCATATTATGTGTCTTACCATAATTGATGATATGACTAACCAGAAGAATCATGAAGGTATAGGTTTGAGTAATCACGGGTTTAGGCATATTATGTTTCTTACTTTAATTTATGATATGACTAACCATAAGATTCCTATATAAACCTTGAAATGCTTATTATTTCTGTTTGAAATGATCATGACTTTACATGCTTAATATTATTGTGTTTTGATAGTATTAAGAATATACTAATGAATGTATGATTATGTATGAGACCTCAATGATAACACAATGATGATACTAATAAGCATGCATAGTGATTAAGGATGGATATAAGTTCAAGGACGGGAAATCCAGGAAGCAAAGATCAAGAGGGAGGACACTCTAGTTGTTCCTACAAGGAAGCAAAGATCAAGAAGGAGCACACTTCAGTAGTTTCTGCAAGGATGCGGATATTCAGAGGGAGTTAACCACTTCTCACAATCCACATGAGAATGGAGTTGCAAAGATTCAGAGGGAGTCCACCTAGCAACCAAACAAAGATAAGTATTTGAATTGTCATTTCTTACATAATGTTATTCAATGATGTATATGCTTATGTTCCTAGAATTAGGTTGTGTATTATGCACAGTTGCATTGATGAACAGTATACTACTAATATACATGGGTAAGTGGCCTATGGCACTGTACAACATTCCATTGCTACTTATCTAGAATGAAACCTCTTTGCTGACATGTTAGGAGTTTTGCACACTCTTAACAATGTTCTGGTAGAGATTGGAAGGCATCTAGAAAGTTACGGAATATGGATAAATGTTGTATTGAAGCATTGGCTAAGATAATTGCATGACTGTATGACATATTTATTTATGTGTAAGAATTTGTTCTGAAAACTATAAGATGTTTTCTAATCATGCAATTTAACTTGTTGTGTAGGAAAGATCGTATACCATCACCTACAAAAGAAGAACTACAACATTTGTTCAACAACAAAGTTATCTATTGAAAATATTGAAGATATTGAAGTTCCCAGGATCTGGGAAGAATGCCATGATCAAGGAGTATCATTCGATCATGAAAATGTTTGGGATGCAGTCCCAAGACCTGAAGGGGAGTCTGTAGTGACTTCCAAGTGGATCTACAAGATCAAGCATGCTACAGATGGCAGCATAGAAAAATACAAAGCAAGTGATGAAGTAGACGATACACCAGATAGATTTCAAGACATCTTTCTTGAATGGTGTAGTCAAGGAAGTATATGTGGAGCAGCCACTTGGTTCTAAGACACATGACAAGGAGTCATATATGTACAAAACTTGGTATGGTAGGATAGACAGCTTTCTATCCAGTTTGTGCTTTACCAAGAGTAAAGTGGATTCCAACCTCTACTAGAAGGTTGAGGAAGGCAATCTAGTGATACTACTTTTGTATATGGATGACCTGTTTATTACAGGTGAAGATAGATTGATTGCCGACACACAGTGGAATCTTGCTTTCGAGTTCGATATGAAGGACTTAGGGATGATGCACTATTTCCTAGGTATGGAGGTGTGGCAGAGTACAAATGGGATCTTCCTTGGAAAAGGGAAGTATACTGTAGATATCCTGAAGAGGTTAGGGATGATGGATTGCAAGGCCATGGCCACACCTATGGCATCGAATATGAAGCTTCTATGTGATGCTTCATCTGAGCCGGTTGATGTCTCCATGTATCATCAGATGATTGGGTCCTTGATGTACCTGATGAACACGAGACCAGATATTTGCTTTGCAGTGAACACATTGAACCAGTTCCTGACGGATCCGAGGAGTGTTCACCTGGTTGCTGTAAAGCATATTTTGAGGTACCTGAAGGGTACAGTTGATTATGGGCTCAGGTATGAAGCGAATCAAAAGTTTAACCTACAAGGTTATGTTGATTCAGATTGGGAAGGAAATGCTGAAGATAGGAAGAGCACATCTGGGTGCTGCTTCAGTATGGGATCAAGTGTGATCTCTTGGTTTAGTAGGAAGTAGTCCTGCGTAGCATTGAGTACAGCCGAGGCAGAGTATGTTGTAGCCTGTTTGGCTAGTTGTGAGGCAGTATGGCTTTAGAATCTACTGTCTGAGTTATTTGATCTCTCGTTGGATGCTACTGGTATCTTCTGTGATAACCAGAGTTGTGTGAAGCTATCTGAGAACCCAGTGTTTCACGACAGGTCGAAACACATAGAGATCAAATATCACTATATCAGGGATATGGTGTAGAGAGGAGCAGTGAAGCTCCTGTATGTTGCGATGGACGAGCAGATTGCTGATGTGCTGACGAAACCACTAGCCAGAGTGAAGTTCAAGTACTTCAGAGAGAGGCTTGGTGTTCTTTGGATTGATGACACTTCAAGGAATAAGTGATAGACACATTTGCATAATCCATTCCAAGCATGTTGGAAGGAGGATCCTTCACATGGATGTGGATGAAAGCGCTGGATGATGAGCATCAAGACGATGCTCCAGTTAATACTATGTATATGCATTAGGAGGATGTTGGATATGATCAATTTGATCATTTATATGTATATGTATGTACGCATCATGTTGGATGCTGGATATGATCGGTTGGATCATTTGTATGTATTTTGTATATGCATCATGTTGGATGCTTGGACCATGTATCTATATATGTATCAGGTGGATACATTGTATGATCAGGTAGATCATGTATGTTGATATTTATCATGTATGATCAGGTGGATCATGTATTTGTATTTGTATCAAGTGGATACATTGTATGATCAGGTGGATCATGTATGATGATTTGTATCAGGTAGATACTTGGTATGCATCAGGTATATGCATGATATGATCAGGATGATCGTGGATTCTTCGGGATGTTGCTCCAGATGACTTGCAAGAGGATGTTGCAGTGATGATGATCAGGATGATCATGTATACATCAGGATGATGTATGGTGAGTATCAGGATGATACTCTATGGCCGTGGATTAGGTTGTGCAGATGAGTATATAATTTGGCCCTGGGAGATTTGCAGATAGTCTTTCGAGGTTTTTCCTATGGCATGCAATTTGGCCCTGGGATATCTGGAAAATGCTCTTTCGAGGTTTTGCTCTGGGAGGACATATAATTTGGCCCTGGGAGATCTGGAGATAGTCTTTCGAGGTTTTTCCTATGGCATATAATCTGGCCCTGGGATATCTGGAAAATTCTCTTTCGAGGTTTTGTCCTATGGCATATAATCTGTCCCGGGGAGATCCTATAGGTAGAGCTATGTGCTCATAATAGCCTGGGATGCTCTTGCAAGGTTTTTCCATGACTACATATAATCTGTCCCTGGGAGATCCTATAGGTAGAGTTGTGTGCTCGTAACAGCCTGGGATGCTCTTGCGAGGTTTTGTGGTGACCACATATAATTCATCCCTGGGAGATCCTATAGGTAGAGCTGTGTGATTGTAACAGCCTGGGATTCTCTTGCGAGCTTTTGTGGTGAGGTCACATATAATATGGCCCTGGGAGATCCTACAGGTCGGAGTTGTGTACCCGTAACATCCTAGGATGCTCTTTCGAGGTTTTGTGATGCACGTAATAAGTACTGAGATTTCCATAGTATGGCCAGTGAGGATGAAGACCTGTAGGTGGTGGGCCTACATCCAATATGAAAAAGGTCTGGCTTTGTAGAACTTCCTATGACGAGTAGATTCAGAGATTGATTGAGATAGCAGCAGTAGTGACAATGACAATGATTCGAGGATGATGATTCGTTGATGATGATCCAGATAAGAAGACTTGTGCTAGCAGATCTGTGTCAAGAAATACCTTCCTAGTTAAGAGGGATTGTTGATGTATATGTAACTTCGGAATGTATTTCATATATATGTATATTGTATTCCTATAGAGATGTTATTATTCCTCTATACGGAAGTGTCGTCATTTATATTGTAAGTGTCATAACCTATACTTGATGGGTTATTAGACCACCTTGTTGGGGTCGGCCCTATATAAGTCATGTGGGTTGAAGGGTTATTAGACCACCCTATTGGGGGTCGGCCATGTGGGTCAAAGGGTTATTAGACCACCAAGTGTGGGGTGGGCTTGGATTAAGTTAACCATGGGTTAAGCTATACATGTAGGCCCCATTAGTTTATTGGACAGGATAGAACAAGTATAAATAGAGATCGGGAGATCTCTATTTGATCATTCATTCACACACTTCTCTCATTCAGAAAGTGACACACTTATGAGGAGGAGGCTCTGTTGCTAGGAGAAGACTATCTCTTATATTCTGGTTGTATCATTGCTCTATCTATCTCTGAGGAAGTTATTGGGGTTTTTCACCTTTATGGTTTTCCCAAAGTAAACTCTGTGACTCTTATGTGCTTGCATTATTGTGTCCATGATTGATATGTTGTAGATTTGCTATACATGTTGTTCTCTCAGTTAAGATCCTAGATCAGATTGAAGTAAATTCTGAAAATTTAACATGCATTAGGTTAGATATCTTCAATTTTAGGCTATGATACTGATTTGTTGTGAAAGAGTGAGAATCCTATGAGCCTCCACTCACATTCCTTATATTCCTTAGCCTCGTGTCACCCAAATTCCTCATGAAATTTTTGATAACATAACTGGAAGTGTTTCCAAATATTTTCTTCAATAAAGTGATGCCATTGGAGGATATCAAAGACCCACTCATGGAGAAGGATTGGATACCACATCCACAATCTCCTATTGATATTATATTAGTTATTTTTATACATATTTTCATGATAGTTCACCTTTCATGGCATTAATTTGGAAACATTTTGTAGTCGGGTAACCCATGCATGAAATCCCTTGATACTTGTTGCATGATCCATGTAGTGGTGCAATTTGAGCAATTTCATGGTCAATTAATGACAAATTTTATGTCAACATCATACTGCATCATCATCATACTACATCATCGGCATGTTGTTAAGATCACTCATATTCCATTAGGATCACTCACATGTTGATAGGTACACTCAATTTCAATTAGGATAATTTAGGTGACATTAGGGTCGCTCAGACGGTGCTCAAACGCCATTAGTTCCATTTAGGGTCCATTAGGATCAATCAATATCCATAAGTGATAGCACATGCATCATCATCATGGACATCAACATCAACATCATGATCATTTTCAACATCATAAATTACATCAACATCCTCATCATCATCATTGTCATCGTCATATATCATCATGATAGTCATTCATGTCATCAACATTATGATTATGAACAAGGCATACTACTATCTTACAAGAATTTCTTAATGGTTGTTTCCCCTCTCCTATAGGGATCGGTGGGTCTTTATAATTAGCAATTGTCATGATCCTTGTTTTAATCTTTTTCATTGTCGTTTTCATCGTCATCATCATAGACATTGGAAATCTCACCATATTCATCATCAATGAAATCATTATATATCATGATCATCACAA
Organism: Larix kaempferi; assembly: GCA_027924585.1. Lineage (NCBI taxonomy): Eukaryota > Viridiplantae > Streptophyta > Pinopsida > Pinales > Pinaceae > Larix > Larix kaempferi. Next base: position 32,934,015 of record BSBM01000493.1, read on the forward strand.
TCAATGTAGGCATCAATTGTGATTGATATCATCTTATAATTTTCAAATCATCATCAATGCCATCAACATTATCATATTACATCATCATCATGCTGTTAGGGTCAATCATGTGCCATTAGGGTCACTCAAATGTTGTTAGGGAAAATCAAATTCCATTAGATTCATTTAGGTGACATTATGGTCACTCATACACCATTAGGCTCATTTAGGTTCCATTAGGATCAATTAGGAACCATAACTGCTAGCGCATGCATCATCATCATGGACATAGACATCGTCTTCATGATCATCATTGTCAACATCATAAATTACATCAACATCCTCATCGTCATCATTGTAATGGGAATATATCATCATGTTAGTCATTCATATCCTCAACATTGTGATGATGAACAAGGCATCCTACTACCTTACAAGAATTTCATAAGGGACGTTTCAGCTCACCTAACTATATCAATGGGATTTTATAATTATTAATTTTCATGATCCTCCTCATCAACATCATCATCGTCATTTTCATCATTGTCATCATCATAGACATGGACATTATCACCATAGTCAGCATAATTTAAATCATCATATATCGTCATCACAAACAATGTAGGAATCAATTGTGATTGATATCATCTTATAATTGTTAAATCATCATCAACACCATTAGCATTGTCATATTGCATCATCCTCATGATGTCAAGGTCACTCATATGCCATTAGGGTCACCCAAATGTTGTTAGGGACATTCAAATTCCATTATAGTCATTTTGGTGACATTATGGTAGATAAAATTCCATTAGGTTCATTTAGGTTCCATTAGGATCAATTAGGATCCATAATGTATAGCACATGCATCATCATCATGGACATCAACATAATCGTTGTCATCATCATCATCATCGTCATCATCAAAAATTACATCAACATCATCATCATCGTCATTGTCATCATCATATATCATCATGACTGTCATTCATGTCCTCAACATTGTGATGATGAACAAGGCATCCTACTACCTTACAAGAATTTCGTAAAGTATGCTTCCCCTTACCTAACTAGATTAATGGGTATTTATAATTAGTAATTTTCATGATCCTCCTCTTCATTTTCATCATCATCATCATAGTATACATGGACATAATTATCACCATAGTCATCATCATATATCATCATCACAATCAATGTAGGTATCAATTGTGATCGATGTCATCATATAATTGTCAAATCATCATCAACACCATCAACATTGTCATATTGCATCATAGTCATGATGTTAGGGTCACTCATATGCCATTAGGGTCACTCAAATGTTTTTAGGGACAATCGAATTTCATTAGAGTCATTTAGGTGACATTATGGTCGCTCAGGCGCCATTAGCATCATTTAGGTTCCATTAAGATCAATCAGGATCTAGAAGTGCTAGTGCATGCATCATGATCATGGATATTGACATTTTCATTGTCATCGTCATTAAAAACATCATAAATTACATCATCATCTTCATTTTCATCATCATATATCTTCATGATAATCATTCATGTCTTGTGATAAACAAGGCATCCTACTACCTTACAAGAGTTTCATAAATGATGTTTCCCCTCTCCTAACTATGTCTATGGGTATTTATAATTAGTAATTGTCATGATCCTTGTAGTCATTGTTATCATCGTCATTGCCACCATCATAATCTATTTAGACATAGATATTATCACCACAGTAATCATATTTGAAATCATCATATAGCATCATTGCAGTCAATGTAGGCATCAATTGTAATCAATATCCTCATATAATTGTCAAATCGTCATCAACGCCATCAATGTTGTCATATTGCATCATCACCATGTTGTTAGGGTCACTCAAATGTTGTTAGGGAAAATCAAATTACATTAGAGTAATCTAGGTGACATTATGGATGCCCAAATGTCATTAGCATCATTTAGGTGCCATTAGGATCAATCAAGATCTATAAGTGCTAGCGCATGCATCATCATCATGGACATTAACATTGTCGTCATCATCATAATCACCAACATCATAAATTACATCAACATTCTCATCATCTTCATTGTCATTGGCATATATCATCATGATAGTCATTCATTTCATCAACATTATGATGATGAGCATGGCATCTTAGTACCTTACAAGACTTTCATAAAGGACATTTCCCCTCACCTAACTAGATTGATGGTTCTTCATAACTATTAATTGTCATGATCCTAGTCATCGTTGTCATTTCCGTAGACATGGACATAATTATAACCATAGTTATCATCATTGAAATCATCATATATCATAATCATAGTCAATGTAGGCATCAATTGTGATTGATATCATCTTATAACTTTCAAATCATCATCAACACCATCAACAATTTGTTAGGAACCCATGTCTTTACTTTGTTAGTATATTGTTGTTGGATGCATGTGCTTTGTAAGTCGTCCCGTAGTATTTGTTGATCCATAGTTTGTGTTATTGTTGTTGGCGCATATGCTTTGTAAGTCGCCCATAGTTTTGTTGATCCATAGTTTGTATTGGCCCATGGTTTTGACTAATAGTATTGGCGCCTAGACTTAGCCCATGGTTTGTATTGACACATAGTATTGACCCATGGTATTGGCACCTAGACTTAGTATATAAGTGTGTGTTGAGGCCTATGAAGGCACCGTGAATTTAATTGTATTGAGCTTGCTCAAAGGAGGTTACCCCCTCAAAGTGGCCCGTGATCAATATAAAAGTAATTCTGAGTTCTATTATTTCTGATATCTCGTGTATTTGCATTAATTAATTATTGCAGGTTCATCACACAATTTCATATTGCATAATCATCATGCTAATATGGACACTCATGTGCCATTAGTGTCACTCAAATTTTGATAGGGACACTCAAATTCAATTAGAGTCATTTAGGTGACATCAAGGTCACTCAAACACCATTATGGTCACTATTTAGTTTCCATTAGGATCAATCAAGATCCAAAATTTATATCACATGTATCATCAACATTAATATCAACATCGTCATCATCGCCATCATCGTCAACATCATATAGTACATCATCATAATCCTCATCATCATTGTCATCATCATATATCACCATGATCATAGTCATTCATGTCATCAACACTGTGATGATGAATAAGTCATACTACTAACTTACATAAAGGACATTGTCCCTTGCCTAACTGTATTGATAGGTCTTAATAATTAGTAATAGTCATAATCCTCATTTTCATCAACATCACTATCATCATCATCATCATCTCCATTATCCTATACATTGACATTATCACCATAGTCATCATCATATATCATCATAGTCAATGTCGTAGTTATAATCATCATGATCATTGTGATTATGAAAAAGGAATCCAAGCACCTATTAATTAAATTAATTTGGTAAAAGAGATTTGGCCTTTGACTAAGAATTTAGGATTCAATTGTCATCGTTATCATCTTATAAGCAGATCATCATAAACACCATCATCTTTGTCATCATGAATCATGATCATCATCGTCATGTTTTTAGGGGCACTCATATTCCATTAGGATCATTCAAATGTTGTTAGGGACACCCAGATGCCATTAGGGTCACTCGGATGCCATTAGGATCATTTATGTTCCATTAGGACCAATCAAGATACAATAGTGCTATCACATGCATCATCGGCATCAACATCATCATGATCCCCAATGTCATTGTCATCACCATCGTTATCATCATTACTATCATCATATATATTGGCATTATCACTATAGTCATCGTCATTGTAATGATCAAAGTAGTGCACATGATTTCCATTGTTATCATCTTGTAATCAAATCATCATCAACACCATCATTGTTTCCATCATGCATCATCAACATCAACATCATGTTGTTAGGATCACTAAATTTCATTAGGGTGATCACTCAAATGTTGATAGGGACAACCGGATTCCATTAGGTTCATTTAGGTTCCATTAGGGTCACTCATATACCATTAGGGTGATTTAGGTTCCATTAGGATCAAACAAGATAAAATATTGCTATAATCATGTGCATCATCATCATTGGCATTAACATCATCATCGCCATCATCATCCTAGTCATGATTATCAACATCATACAAATTATCAACAACATCATCATGGTCATCATCATTATCATTGTCATCATTATCATCAATATGATGATGAATAAAAAATCCTAATAGCATACATGAATTTAATATAGGATGTTTGGAATCTGACTGGGATGGGTCTTTAGTTACTAATTGTCATTGTCATTATCATCATCATCATTGTGGTTATCATCACCAATGTCATTGTTATATACATTGACATCATTGTCATTGTCATCATCACATATATATCATCATAGTCATTTTCATCATCATCGTCATTATCATCATTGTGATGATGAAAATGGCATCCAACTACCTAACTATAACATCAATTCGATAAAGGATCTATTGACTTTGAGTATGAATGGATGCACCATTACCATGTTTTGGGAATTATAGATGGGTCTTAATTAGTAATTGTCCTCATCATTGGCATGCTCATTGTAGTCATCATCATCATCTTATAATCAAATCATCATCAATGCCATATTTGTCATTGTCAAGATGCATCATCATCATCATGCCATTAGGGTCAATCAGATTCTGTTAGGGATACTCGTATTCTATTAAGGTCATTTACGTGCCATTAGGGTCTCTTACTTCCAAAAGGGCTATTTAGGTGCCATTAGGGTAACTTGTGGTCAAATAGTATAGTAATATGCATCATCCTCATTATCATCCTTGTGATTCACACCATCATCATCATCATCATCATCGTTATTATCACAGACATCACCATCAATGTTTAACATAACCCTACCAAATATAACCCTCAAATCCTATAACCAATAGCCTCTATCCCATCTATTAAGTAACTCATATGCTAAACTAGGCTCAATTGTAGGAGCAAAATGCAAAACTATTTTGGGAGAAAATCTGAAAACAAGGCACATTACTAGGATAAAATTGTAGTGCTACTTCAAGAGAAAATCTAGATGCCATACTAGACGTTATTGTAGACAAAAAACTTGGTTCTAAACCTACCAATAATTAGGAATCAAAATTACATTCTAAACATGCTTCCAATCATGGATCAAATCTATGCATAACCTAGGGATCCAAACTAGGCACAATTCTTGGCTTAAATACTGGTGCAATTCCTAACATTAAAAAGGAAGATAAAATTGGTGCTAACATTGGCACTATGCAATATGCTATTTATGGCAATAAAGGAAGAAAAAATCGATGCAATTCATGGAACTATGCCTAGAGTTATACATAGCGCTATGCCTGGCGCTAAAGTGGAATCCAAAGTCGACAAAACTTTGTGTCCACTTTAGCATCTAGTTTCAAAAAAATACACAAAAAACTCCAGGAACAAAGTCATTTCGTGAAATAGCATTGAATTTTCGTAGAAAATGAAGAAAAATACACTAAAAGTGTTAGTAGATGCCAAAAAGGGAGCTAAAAGAGACACCAATCACAAGGTTTTGTTGTAGCGATACTCCTCATCCCTATGCACTACTAATTCCAAATGTGTTGCATCCTCTTAAAGGATAGTGTTATGTAGATCCTCATCAAGGAGAACACAAACCTCTTCCAACTTCCACATAGCTTTGCAAACCTTCGATCTATGCTTGGGAGTAATCATATGGCCCCAATCACACATGAATTTGACATTTGTCTGAATGGTTTCCTCCCACCATAGGCTCCAACCCCTATTCCCAAAAGGAAAAGTAACAAGGTTCTAAACATGATGGACCATAACATGGAAATCAAGGGAATCCAAATGAGAAACACTTAGCTTGTAAAGTAAGAAGTCTTTGAGTCAATCACATGACCCACCAAAATGGAATTTGTCTCCATTATCACTTTAATAAGTTGAAGCCTCCCAAAAAAAAAATATCATCCCGATTTCGATATATGCTATCATGTTTGAATGAACCCTCTCCTTCCCCTATAAAAAATTAGAACAAGTCAACTAGCCTCCATAGTCCAACTATTTTTTCCTCAATTATGATCAAAGAGTTGAAGGGTAACCTTACACTTTGACCATGCATGCTTCTTTTCACCACACACCATTTAAATTGATTCACCACCATGATCACCAACTCATTCCACCATGTTAAAGTCACCACCCACTATCCATTCTATGAAGACATCCACTCTGAAAGGTGGGTTATAGTAAAATTGATGTTGGGCACATACACTAAATAATATCCAAGAACTCTCTCCTCTATAAAAAAAAGGTTCTCGGGTGCATTTATTATCTATGCCACAACCATATGATGTAAAAAAAATTGTAGGAAAGGGGATAGAACAAGCACTACCTTTTAAACCCTGAATTCAGTTTAAATTCCAATAGGGACTGTTCCAGACATAGTTCATACAGTTTTGAAGCTAGAAACCAAAATACATTACCTTGTGGAGAAATACCATATCTAGCATAGTCTTTTGTAAAACTCCATGTACAAGTTGTTTCCTTCCTAACATCGTCATCCCTCTCAAATTCCATGAAACAAGATAAATATTGACTCAAATAGTATAGGGTTTGTGAGAGTATTAAACATGTTTCTCATTGTTGCTTTACCCAAGGAGGAGGTACCCTTGTGTTGCTGCTGCAACTTGATCCCCAAAATTTTCCTAAAATTGTAGGTCCCCTCCTTTATTTTTTAGAGTTTATTGCTTCTTAGAAGAGTTCCCCTTTGACACTTAGAATTTTCTTAAAAATATCAAAGAGCAAGTGAGTTTTCACATAAGGTGCAACTCAGGTTTTTCCGCCGAAATGGACACAGTGTTTCGATGAGTTCACGTCAACCAAATAGCAACGATCTAGTCAAAATGCGCCGACGTTTTGCAGTTTTTGACGAGTTCATGCTAACCCTTTTCGCAATTGTTTTGGCATTTTTTTCGCCGAAGTTCGTTGTTGTGTGGGCATTTTCCGCCGACTGTTTCACTGCACTCTGGTAGAAAACCGCCGACCATTTCACAACAACTGGAAAGCTCGCTGATGTGTCACATCCCTTGGGAAAAAAATCGTCGACGAAGTCATTGTGGTTTGGGCCAAAACTCATCAACGAAATCACAGTGGTTTGGGAAAAAAATCATCGACAAAATCGCTGTGGTTTGGGCCAAAACTCGCTGATGAAATCGTTGCTGTTAGGAAAGTCTCGCCAACCATTTCATCGTGGTTTGGCTAGGATGCGCTGACCATTTTGCACCAACCGGAGATTTTTCACCGACCTTTTCACTGCCATTGGGAAAAATCAGTCGTCGACGTGTCGCAGCATTCCCGCCAGTTATCACCGACCAAGTCAAAGCCGTTTGGGAATTTCTCGCCGACCATTTCGCACTAGCTGCAGAAAGTTCATCGAAAAAATCGGCATGTGTTTTTCTCATTTAACCCGGAAAGTGTGAAAAGGGATTTGGCACCAACAGGTAAGGTCATTAAAGGACCCCACTAATCAACCTCGTTCGCATTTATGGCAAGGAATTTTAGTTGTTATATATATACCAAAAGGGGGTATTTAGCCATTGTTTGGAAAAGGGAGAAGAATGCTGTTTGAGCACTTTGAATCACCGACAGTCATCGAACACTAAGTAACTCGATGCCACCAAGCTCTTTTACCCTACCACTCTGCAGGTGACAGGTAGGCAACCTCACGCCCTTTTCTACTTTGTCTTTTAGTAATTTTGTTTTCCTTTAGGTTGTTTTTATCCTTTATTTTTGGACCCTTGCTTTCTATGTTTTTTTTCAGAGTTGTTGGGGTGGTTGTCTAGTTCAGGCTTAGAGTCATTTTTCCACACATAAGGCTGCCATGGCCAGCTAATTTTTCCCGCTCTAAATTGCCCTCCTTAACCTTTCATCCCAGTCGCCCCATAGTATCCCGCGTATCCTTTAGTTTGGCGTGGATGTGTGTAATGAAGTGTTGAGATGACCACAAATAGTGGAGTTTTGACGTTTTTTACCAAGTTCCCTGCCGCCATTAGACTCACCTCTAAAATGGTTTAAAGCACCTAGACACCGAGCATTAGTGGCACACAGAAAACCATTCTGGTCCTAGCTTGTAGTTTAGGATTATGTGTTTTCCTTCAGGACACCCATGCCGCCGAGCCCTTTTGTCTTCAAAACCCACATGACATCTCCATCTCGCTCTGTCGTAGTGTTAAGCTTTTCAAGCCTGTCAAATCATGTTTCTAATTAAAGAAGAAGACATATTTTCTTTCGAGAAAGTATTGAAACTAAGTTACCATTTGAGGAACCCGAAGTCAGTCTTAATGAAGGGTTTGCCAAAACAATGATGCTTTTGTTTGCAGTGACCTCTTCCCTTTGGCTCCATACGCCCACTACTTCTTTTCATAATCCTAGTGGCATAAAACACCATGAACATGAATGTCAGAGAGATCTATTTTATTGTTCGCACAACACGTTTAGGGGTATCCTTCTGATTATCTCACCGAGTGATGAGGAAATGGGTGCACCAGATAAGTACAAAGTTTTTATTTTGATGCAAACAATTGAAACAAGTACCTTTACTTTATTTTCACACTTATCCTTAAAGACTCCATTTCAATTTAAAAGCCGAACAAACAATCATAGCAATCAAATCTTAATTTTATTTTTGCTCATTTATATCATGAGTAATGAATTTTTTGTGAATAATTTGATTCCTCATTTATTCATCCCGTGTCTCATCAGACTTGATATGCATAAGCGGTCTGCCAAGAAAAAGTGCAAGCTAGCATAATCAGACTCAGACGTATAGATATTATTGGATAGCTCACTAGAAACAATGTTCGGAGATACTAAGGCCATGTTAGGGACCACCCCAGAATTCAAATGGGGCGAACTATACAGAGCCATCATAGATGGAAATATCCTTGACGCTTACATCGAAGAGTTAATGGTCTACCAGAACATAAAGAGGTCCGACCTCCATAAGGAGACCACACGCCCAAAATTATTCCCATGCTCAGAGGTTATCGGGTGAATTTTTCCCCAGGTGGATGTTAACACCAAGGTCATTTCAGATGTCAAAGGAGAAGGGCTTTCCTCCTTCCAACCATCCCACATAGCTGTAGCATACAATTTGCCTTCCCCTAAATACATGATGACTGATGACTAGATAAGTGAGGTCAATATGGATCATTTTTATTATGCTAAGAAGATGACGGTCCCTGAGAAGCAGTTGAGACTAAGGTCCAGCAGAGAATATGATAATCAAAATTTCAGGACCCCGTGTAGAATCATAGTTTTGATGTTAAGCCGGGTTTTTCGATCGGCGAACGGAAATACATATAAACTTAGTTGGGTACTAGTGATTTACCACATTTCCACACATGGTACAATTTTCAACTAGGCAGATATCATTTATGAGAGTTTGGCGTCAAACATTGTTGCAGCGCAAGGAGGACTGACATAGGAAAAAACTAAATTTTTTATGTCCTCTTATCTCTTGGATTTCATATTAATCAGAAACCCTTTCCCTGATTTGGGATGTGTTTGGAAACAGGTCGAGTCTCCCCTCCATGTATCCTATCAAATGACATGGGATCACAAATGTGCAAGTCACTACAAACTGATTTGTGATGGATCAATCATGCCACTATACTAGCTAGTCTTCAAAGAAGAACCAAATTGTCTGTCCGAGGATGCATTGTCAGTTATCGAGGAATATGGAGATTATTACTTCTTTGCAGAAGGAACGTATATCAGGATTTATGGGGGGACCCAACCCCCTTTTCTGTTGCCTCAGTATGGTACCGATTTTGTTGTGCACAAAGAGGCCATAAGGAAAGTTTTCGTCAATGGGGCTGGGATTTTTCCTCATGAGAAGAAGAAGGCCTCCTACCCACCGATTTCGTTCACTATCAGCACATAAAAATTCCCCAAGGAAAAGGGGGATGGATATTTTATCAAATATTTAGAGGCCTTTCATTTTGGGACAAATATTTTTAGAAGGAATGATAACGTAGATAAGGTCGCTCGGCATTGTGCTTCTTGCAAAATTAACTTTGAATACACAAATCACTTCTTGAAGGACGAAGAAGTGTATAAGAACACAAGAAACATGACCAAGATGAACAATCATTTTGGTCACAAAAGCGGAGCTAGTTCCAGTAAGTACTAAGACTAACACTGCCAAGGAAGCTGAGAGGAAGCGAAAAGAGGAAGCAGAAAGGCGAAAAAAGGATTAATCCATAAGGTTGAAGCTAGTAGAAGCTAAGAGGAAGATAATGGAAGAGGTCAAAAGAATCCATAAAGAAGAGGCTAAGAGGATCCAGAGAGAGGAAGTCGAGAGGTTGTAAAAGGAAGAAGAATAAATAAGAGGGAATGCAGAAAGAGAAGCAGTTGAACAACAAAAGCGAAAAGAAGAGGAAGAAAAGTCCAAGGAAGCTGTGGAAAAGGGAAGCTCGAATGTGCAGGACATGGACATAGACCCACCTGAGGTGTCCAATGTAATAATCATCAGAAGACACCTCCCATTGGCTGAGCTTGGACTCACCCCTTTCACCCTATCAAAGCAACATACAGTGGCCAAATTGGACACTATCATCTTTGATCAGAAAAGAAAGACCATCACAAAGAGAACAGAGAAGAGACTGAAAATGGGCACCCAACCCGATGTCATTTCTGTTCAGAAGAGCACCATCATGGTGGGTACACACAAGGACCCCAAGTTCATGGAATCTATCAACATATCTGTTGCACAAGCAAGTGCAGATAACATTGACAAATTGATGAATGACATTGAGCGAAATAAAGAGAATATGCTCAAATTAAAAGATAATTTGGTAAACGTGCGAGGAGAAGGGATAGAATTGAAAAGGAAACATGATTCCATTATATCTGAGAAGTAAAGGATAACGAATGAATACAATAATTTGGACACAGAAAAGGATGCATTAACTATGAAGTTAATGATTATGGAAGGAGAGAGGAGTGACTTTGAAGCTCGAATCACTCAGTTAGAGTCAAGAGAGTCGGTCGCAAGCCAACAAATCGAAGAATTGAAAGCTCAGGTGGAGGATTTGGTTAAGGAGAAGGAATCTTTGGCAAAGAAACTAGAGTTGGAAGACAAGAGAAAGCAAGATATAACTCCATTTTTTATCAAGCCTGCAAGATTCAGGATTAGATATATTATTCTCGGGAAATTATCACAGATGAAATATATAAGATGAAGATAATGATGGAAAGAATGAAAGTGATAGTTGCTAAGTCATTAGCATTCAGGAAGGAGTTCCTGGGTGTTGCATATAGAGTTAAGAACCAGATGGCCTAGAGGGAAACTAACTCAGAGTTCCCTGATCATCTACCCCAGAAGACAACAGAAGACCTGAAATCGGAGATGGCCCTTCTGGAATTTTGCAGGAAAGCTGCTAGGATGATGAATAATGAAATTCCTAAGACCATCGAAAAGTGCCATATGTTTTACAAGAAAATACATCAAATCCATGAGAAGTGTCACATCCCTTTATCCCCGAAGATAAATGAGCTTCCAACAAAGGACCAACGCATAGCATAGTTGTGGGATGGGTTACAGGTATATCTAGAGTATATCAGAAAAGTGGATGCTCTCACAGAAGAAGACATTCATCACTTTGTGGGATAGGCTTCTATAAATGCATATTTCTTGGAAGACAGTTGCAAGGTTGCAACAGAAGGGGTGTTGCATATAGAGGCATAGTTGTCAATTCATGAAGTTAGAAAATTATCCAACACCTATTCCTCTTGTTAGACTTTACCTACCAACCTTCATCAACATCCATACCTTGGGCCTCAACAATGAAGCATAAAATACAAGCTAATAGAGTACTTTTACCTCATGATCTATCAATAGGCCCAGGTTTAGAATCTTGTACTGGATATGAGATAGGAACCTTAGTACTCTTGGAATATTCCTAATATAGCCCCCACTAACACTACCTCCCAATCCTTGTGAGATATGAGAAACAAAGTTACCAACTTGGGTCCATGTAGAAACCTCCTTAGTCAAATGGATTGAGATAGTTGACACCCCACCCTTACCCTCTTGGGTTGTTGATTTTTCAACACATGTACCTTGAGAAGCTATTGAGGGTGGTTTCCAATGTGGGTAGTCATGAATAAGGTGATCATGATATTAACAAGAAAAACAACCATTAGGCATATTCAGATAATGCACTTTCTATTGATAAACCATGTCCATCATCATAACTAAAATGAAAGGAATAAATTTCTTATTTATATTAATTTCTACACACACCCTAGGGATACCTTAGAATGAATTGCATCAACCATATGGGATAAAAACTTTGCCAAATATATTTGCAATCAAGTCTACAAAAGGTCGTAGGTCCACCGGAAGAGAAGGGAACTCCAACCAAAAAGGGTATTGTGCATGTTCTTGATCCTATGTATTAAAATCGACCCTACATGATTGAACATAGGCTAGAGAACCAACAATGTTCCATGAACCATATAACAATTACTATATTGTTGAAGCCTCAGAATTGAACAACAAGCAATAATATTCAAACCCCAATCCCCAATAGGAGTTTAATGACACCCCTTTTTCTTCCTAATTAAGTAAGCAACATTTATTAAATGTAGCTTCATATGGAATTCAACAAATAAAGTACAAGATCATTCCTCTACACTCAATAATTTTTCACATTTAGAATAATATTTGTTACTGGCCCAAAAAAAAATAAAGTTGTCTTCATTAAGGTCATCACTGGTTTGTGTCTTAGACTCACTTTTTCCTAGATCCAATTAGATCTTTGCAATTGTATGACATAAATTCTAATGGGAAATGATTTTGAGATCGATTGTTTTTGGATAAAATTCAACCTTCATCTTCCATTGCTTAAGTGGTTGAACACAATTGCTACCATCTTTTAAGGAGAATGCATAAACCTTGTCTATGATGACTGAGGTCGGCCATGACTGGAAGCCATATCCATTTTGGCTATATGGATTCTAATTCTTTAATGTAAAAATTAAATTAGAATCTATGCAAAATTACAATTATAAACTTAATTTCTTCTATAAAAAATATTTAACTAAAAATATGGCTCCAAATCCCTCCTTCAAGCATTGTAGATACTCAGATCCTCTAGAAAACCGATCCTATGGCATATAGCTCAAGTAGATCGTCCCATGCAAATACAAATGGCTCCGAGATCATATCTAAATGCTCAAGGCTCATGACTCTCATACCTTCTTGAACACGGATTATTGAGTTGATTCAATCCACACAAAACACCTATGCACAAACAGCTTTCTTGAATTGATACTATCACCTTCTTTAATTTGCACATATCACCTTCTTGATTGCACAAAACATACAAATTTGTATCGCACAAAACACATATTATCATAACAAACATAACACATCATAATGCACATCAAGTATAGAATGCACATCACAATGCCATCAAAACGCACTTCAAAATGCATAGTACCATAACAAACAAAAATCACATTAGATCTAGCCATTAATTGAGAATTAATTATTCTCATTCATCAATCAAATTTGTACTAAGATGGTTTTTCCTCCTCACGTGTAATCATTCATCTATTATTAATACTATAAATTTTTCTACTCTTTCATTTTTTAATTTCCATGTTTTTTATTTAAATTTGTTTCATTTCATTGAAATTTAGGAATTTGACAGATAAATCAAATAAATAAATATACCATAAATGTAATTACTTTTTAAGTAATTCAGATTCATTTTTATTAATTTGAAGAAAAAAAATATACAGTGTTCTTTCTGTGTAATGTCCCCATTCAAATAAATTTCAAAAGAGGAAATTCCACCAATCTACTAGTTTCCTAGGTTGGGGTGGAAACATTGGGATTTTGAATAAGGGAGCTAATAACTCCCAAATGAACATTAGATTGACATAAATATATTAAAAGGGGTTAAATAAATATTTATGATAGGAAAATAAGGTGGCACTTGGTCATGGAGACACATTGGTGGTGTGGGACCCACACAAAGCTAGATTCCTCATGCCACATGGCATTCTATTCTCACCCATTTGAATCCAAGGTGGAGTCTAATGATATTGGGGAGTTGGAAGGTCAATATAATTGGAATGACTCAATTAAGGTCGAATTGGAGTGGAAGAGTAACTCCCATGTAAGAGGAAGAGGCATTTTGGAGCTAGTGGGACACTTGGACTAGATTCCCTAGCTCTATGACAACAATGATGAAGATGCTATGAAACCTATGACACGAATAAGACCTAAATGATGAAATCTGACATATATGACATGTCAGGGCTTAAAATATCCTCCAATAAGGCACACAAGGGAGTTAGGGCAGCCAAAGAAACACTCATTCGAAATGAGGGAAGATGGAGACTAGGAATTGATGGACAAATGAAACACATTGGAACCTCATCCCAACTTGAGTTGGAATGAGCATTTTGGAAGGAATTCGACCCAAGGAGGTATTTCGAAGTTTATAAAATTCAAGAACAAATAAGGAGAGTAGCTTTTGATCATTTTACATTTTGCATTTGGAGAGAAGAGCTAGTAGAGAGCTAGTCTACTTGCCTTAGCACCAATTTCGAGGGTGAAAGATTCCCATACTAATTGGAAATTGGAGAGGACATTCAAACCTTTCATTTGGAGATAAAATGGAGTCTTTAGTTACAGGTTGAAGCTACAGGGAATCTCGTGGTTCATTCATCTACAACTTGTTCTTGCATCTCTTTTACATTTTCTTTCATATTTGGGCCCCTAGAGGAATTGCGCCTTTGGTGATATGATGATATCTTTGTGAGAGTCCAAGAATCTCCATTTATTTTTATTCTGATATTTATACTCTTTATTTACTGCTCAGAAGACTCTCGGGTCGAAATACCAAGTGAAACTATGTAAAAATACCAAATAATGCATAAATGATGCTATTTTCCCTATATCTTGTTGTTGGAGATTGAAGAGACATTATTTCGAATTGTATCAGTCATTCTCTATTATTTGTTTTATGTATTGGGCATAATTAATGTTATGAAGAAGTTTCATTAACATGGAACAAGTCTTTGGCACCTAAATTTTGAATTTCATAACATATGGTGAAATTTACTAGCTTTCCCCCCTATGTGAAGAATTGCATATAAATATATGATTTAATGGAGTTGCAGAAGGACATAAGAACTAATTGAGGATACATTGGGGAGCTCATTAAATTAATTTATCAGTACCATACCTCTTTTTATAAATTTGGAAGGTTTTAACAGCATTTGGAGATCCATCTTTGACCACTACCCTTGGGGGTTTTGAAGCTCGATTTGACTAGTACATTTCCCTACTTTGTCCAGATTGTAAATGAATGTTGTAGAAGTGTTTTAAGCATTGTTAAGCATCCATAATACTCATTTATATGTATGAATACCTTCCAAATTCATTCAGACCCCATTCGGAAGTATTTGGAGCCATTTGGAAGTAGTTGGGTTAATACTAGTCTAAGGGTTGAATTGGTTAAAATTTGCAATTTTTCCTAGTTTGTGCAAATTCTTAAAAAGGGACACTACATTTTGCCGTACATAATCACCCTCTCATAAGAAGAGACCAAACTATAAAACTGGGTTTGCATACCAATATTATCCACAAAATTTTGGATGCAACTAACGTAGGATTTCTTCTACTATATGTGCCCATCATGATTTCTAGTGGCAATAGAATAGCATTTAGAAAAAATTACAAAAAATCCATCATAGGCGTAGAAACTAATGAGTTTGGAATATAGTCTAAGGAAGACTTGATCATTTTTTTTGGATTTGCATCATCCTCAATGGTGATTGGGTTGTTGTTGGTGGAGATGTACTTCGTTATGGACCTCTCCCTCCGTTCATCCAAATGATCAGCCATAACTATCATCTTCATTGCCATGATTTTGTTCAGATTCCTCTGGTGCTTTGTTGTCTCAAGCTTTTCCCTGAGCTCCGCCACAAAGGGACTTCCTTACATCAACATTCTACGAGTAAATTTTTTGAGAACCTAGTGGAGAATCACTGGGTGTTCATATAACATCACACTTTGTTTTGTAGCTCTTGCATTCTGAATCCAATTGTTTAAAGGATCATCTAAGCCTTTGTCCTGAAAAAATGAAATATTTTGAGCTAGAATCCAGTTGGATCCTTCTTCAGCAGCTTCCTCATCCTCTTCCTCAGGGTCAGAGCGCAAAGACAGAGGATGAGGGAAAAATTTTATATTCATGTGGTGGGAAATCCTGGTCAAGTTCGAATTGAGAATCTCTGCATCTTGATGGAGCTCCTCCAAAACCTTCCATTCATTAATGAGGGCATCAATTTCATTCTTATAGTCTTGCATCATGAGCCCAAGAGTGATTTTTTCAAACCAAAGCAGAGAGCAGAGTGTGCTCGTATAGAGCCTGCCTTGCTCAGGAGTTTCCTGGGTCCGACACTCATTGAGCTATCCATTGGTTCTCATACACATGATGATAGAGAATGGACTCCTTCCAAATATTTGCCACATGTTATTCAATCTTGCTTCTCAGGTCTTTCGGAATAAGACTTCTGTAAGAAATTGTAGATTCGGTCGCCCACAACTGAGTTGTCATGACAGTTTTTGCACTCCCTCTTCAATCTTGGGTTGTTTAGTTCTATCCATGCTAACGTTCAAAGTAATAGGTTGGTGGATGTAGAATACAATTCCTTCTTTTCCAATTCCCAAAATAAGTATATGGATAGGTCAAACCTTTGCTAGCATGCTAACCTTGTAAATTTCCATAATTGAACTATCTGAACTCACCTCAAAGTGCATGAATTGCGTCATTGAACTGTACTTAATTCTTAACCCTCGCCTCCCCCTAGATCCCTCACAATAGTCATCCATAGGATCGCTCTGCTCAACCATGATCGACATTAATAACTGCTACCAATTTCCATGTGCTCTGCATGGCTATGTTCTATCGTGTGTCCTTGAACATCCACTCGTCCTGTGTAGGGGGATTGATTCATGATGGCATTCATGTTGAAATGGTCTGGCCTGAAATGGGAGGGCCCCGTATCCTCTTCATTTAGACCGCGTGGGTTGATGGTCATGTTCTTTGTGTCCTCCATTGCAAGGTGATGGAAATCCTGCATGAAGACCTCCCCTGCCAAATTGACGGCTAAGTCACTAATGTTTCTTGATTTTAATTCTAACCCCTTGTTGGCCAAGTGCTCTACCACTTTGTTAGTCATTCTTCTTACATGGAGGGAAATTAGAACCGGTATTTCCTTTATTTCAATTTCCAGTGACCTTATGTCATCTTCTAATCACCAATTGGAGCAAAGATTTTTTTATTGGAGCTCCATTCTGGATTTTCATTACTGTATTGATGAGAATTTGCGAATCTCCCTCAACAATAACCTGTCTGAAATCTCGATTCCTAGATATTTTTAGACTACATATCAAGGCTTCTAATTTTTCTAGATTGTTGTTTTTTATTCCCATGTAACCATCATATGCTCTTATTATAGATCCTACACCATCCTTGAAGACCCTACCACAATCGGTTTTCCTAGGGTTGCCCTTGGATGCTCCATCGAAGTTAATATTGATAAAATTTGGTGGAGGGGGGCTTCATTCCGTAGGAATGGATATTTTGGTATGGTTATCAATCTGTCAAGATGAGAGAGTCCTTATGTTCAAATCCCATGCTTTGAGGATGGCAACTTCAAGAGAGTTGAGTTGCTTATCCTGATTTGTCCAAATGTGGAGCTGAAGTGTATCTTGAATGTTGCTTTTGATTCTCCTCCAAACATCCTCCATGACACCTTCCTTTTCTTTGAAGATCCTTTGGTTCTGTTCTTTCCAAATTTCCCATGGAAGGAAATTTGGGAAAATATGCCAAATTATATTGAGAAGGGCACTAGTAAAAGGTTGTCACTTCCACTTGATGAGGGAATTGTTGATGCTTGTCCTATCTATTTCCATGATGTGGAATAAATTTGATCCTATGTCCAATATTTATGCTGAGAAGATGCATGTATTGAAGAGGTATTCCTTATCTTCTTCGGCATTCTATCAAATATGGAAATAGGAGTGTCTCACAAATCCTCTCTTTATTAGATTGTCCCAAGTGAGGGTTCTATTATGGATGAGAAGCCAAAGAAAATTCGCCACCTTTGGACATAGATTAGTGGTCCATATTTTCACCCAGATGGGATCATTCAGAAGATCTTTGTGTACCACTACAATTATGTAGCTCTATTTCATAATGAAGTTACCTTTTGGTAGATTCCCCCATCTAATTTTGTCTTCATCGGTCTTAACCTTGTTTCTTCTGATATTGAGTTCATTTTCAAGGGGAAGAATTAGCTCCAGGGGAGGTTGTAGAGACCATTTTTCCACCAGAAACCAATGCCTCCATTATCCATGTTCATTCTCATGGTCCTAGAAGTGCTTTACTTTATAGAATTCTATCCTTTACAAAGCCTCTTGGAAGGTTTTATCAGGGTGGGGCTGATTCATTTTTGTAGCTTGCTACCAAGAGTCTTCCCATTAGAGAGTTGTAGATCCATTCCTTATCTCCCGTATATTATGGTTTTGGATTATCTCTTGGTTTTTCCATGCCAGTTTCCAAATTATTGATCATGTGACTTGATTATTGAATAGAACAAGATCTTGTTTGTTGATATTTGGTGCATATTTAGTCTTACAGAAGATTCCTCATAGTTCGTGATTGTGGGTTATCCAATTCCACCAAAGTTAGATCCCATCACCCTGTTGATTATCTTAGGGTCACACAAACCAATCCCACCTTTGAGCTTTGGATTGGAGACATCTTCCCAATTTACCAGTGCCCATTTTCTTTGTTGGGAATTACTTCCCCAAAGGCAATTTCTTTGTAGGTTTCTGATTCTTTTGAGAATGATCTTTGGGGCAGCTAAAACTGAAAAGAGATAAAGGGGCATGGCTTCCAGACTAGATTTTACTGGGATTAATATAACAGCAATGTTCAGAGAGTGAAAGGACCAACTAGATAGGCGATTGTTGAGGAGTGTTAGGAGGTCTTCCCAGTTGGATTTTCTGAGAGGCTTATCTAGAAGAGGGACTCCTATATATTTTGAAGGAAGAGATCATATTTGGAAATGGATCAAATGAGTGATACCTCATTGAAAAAGGAGAGGAGTGTTGAAGAAGAAGAGTTGGTATTTTTCCTGATTGATGTTGGCTCTTGAAGCTTCCATGAATTGATCTAAAATATTCTTGAATATTTGGGGTTCTTTGAAGGAGGGTTATCCCATAACAAGGGTTTCATCCACAAATTGTTGGTGAGAACAAGTGGTGGAGTTCCTATGGATATTTAGGCCTTTGACACAGTGAGAGTATATTTTTGCTTGAATAGTTCTCCCTAACCCCTCTTCCATTAAGATGAAAATGAAAGGAGAAAGAGGGTCTCCCTGACGAATACCCCTAGACAAGAGAAAGGGATTAGTTGGGGGTCCATTTACCAAGTGGAGAATAAGGTCGAGGAGATGAGGGAAAGAATCCAATGAATATAGTTTAAGTTGAACCCGAAAGCTTGGAGGATTTTGGCAATGTAATTCCAATTGATCCGATCAAAATATTTGGACATGTCCAACTTCATGAGAATTCCTAGTTTTTTGGTGGTTTTGAGGAAATGGAAAAATTCATGGGATAAGATTATGCCATATAGTATTTTCCTTCCCTCCACATAACCTGATTGCTCTATGGAGATCAAAAGGGGAAGAAGGAGTTTGAGCTGATTCACTATAATTTTGGTGATGATTTTGTAGATGACATTATAGAGGGAAATAGGTCTGAAATTTTCTAAGGATTTGGGGTTGTTTCCTTTGGGAATAAGAGTGAGGAAAGTGGCATTGAAGGCAGAGAGAATACCATTGGTTTGATGAGAGTTTTCAACTATGTCCCAAACCTCATCTTTGATGATGTCCCGGCAGGCATGAAAGAAATCGGTAGTGAATCCATCAAGGACAGGGTATTTTCATGCTTGCATAGATTTTGTGCCTCTTTCCACTTCCTCCATGGTGATAGGTCTCATTATTCCTGCATTGCTCTCTTTAGTTATGATGCAGGGGATGTTTTGGGCATGGATAATTTTAAGGACACATACTTATTTAAAAGTTTATAAACCTTGGCGAATCTTACCAATTCTTAAAATTTCAACTATAAAATATTTGGTAATATTTTTCTAAAATTATTTCAATTTCTAAGTATTTTATATAGTTTATATAATAGTTTGGCGAATTTTAGAGTGAAAAAATTTTACCCCATCAAAATTGGGCGAAATGGGGCTTCAAAAAATGCAAATTGGCGAATCTTTTTTTGGCAAAAAACATGAAAAAATAGCCCATGGGCTAAATTTCGCCCCTAAAATTATCCTTGGTTTTGGGTGATGTTGTCGATGTTGGAATATTCTCACCATCATAATTTATATTTGCATGCATCCAATCATCAGTATGGTAGTCTCCCTAACACTTGGGGCCCATTTTCAGCCCCCTAGAGCCTGTTTTTAGCCCTCAGTATCCCTCCTACCTACCTAGTGCACCTTGTTTTCCTCCCCTGGATGAAAAATGCACCCTACTACACCTACTTGGATTCTAACAGTCAATTGCGGCATTGATTTCCCAGTTCTTGCATTTATTGCTTAGTTTAACTTCATGTAGCTTCCAGTTGTTTGTATTGGAGTGCCACTTGACCTACTGATAGCCTCATGCAACCTCCTTGGAGTATCCTTCCTTTGATTTGTGCTCACATGGATCAATTAGACTTAGTTAGACTCATTTGACTAATATTTGACTAGTTGTGACTACTACCACTGATTGGGTGATGTCTCCAATGCTATCCAAGACACACATTGAGGAGAATTCGAATCACCTTTGGCTATCTTGAATTCACTTGACAGTATTGTTATTGTATTCATTTCACAGTATCGGCTTACAGCTGATGTATGATTATACTGCATATTTCTCCATTTCTGAGTTTATGAGTGAATATTGATTCAATTCTTCTTCTTCTTCTCTACAATTCTTGAGTGAGATTTGTGAGGTTTACTCTAGCTGTGATATCTATCCTATAGATTATCACATGGTATCAAAGATGGAGTCATCTATTCGAATTGTAGCAGTAGCAGTAGTTGCAGCAATTCATTGAGTAGTTGTCTTTCATTGAGCACCAGAAGCCTCTAGATTTCCACAGCAATTCTTGGTGCAATTGTCTTGAATTCACTGGAGAAATCCAGTGAGGTCTATCCAGGTGTGAAGGATCCAATCACATGTGCTCATTATCCTAAGATAGTGTTCTCTCGATTTGCAACAAATCTCCATCAACAATTTCATTTTTTTTGCAGGTTTATTCCATCATTCAAATTCAGCAGCTACTATGGATCTCCATTGTTTTTGCAAGTTATTCGAAGTTTTTAGTAGTTGCAGCAGTTTCGAATTTTTCTGCAGTTGCAGTAGTTCTCTGCAATTGCAGTAGTTCTCTGCAGTTGCAGTTGTTTTCTGCAGTTGCAGCAGTAGATTCGAATTCAACAAAAGCTTCCATGGATCTGAAAGCAGTTCCTTCTCTCTCTTCATACAACTATGAAGAATGGAAACTAAAGATGACCGCATACCTGAAGAGATATGGTATTTTCGAAGAGATTCCCTTAAGAGATTCCCACTGGGTTTTCCCTCTTTCCACACTTTATTTATTTAGATTGTTGTACGGGGTGACCTATGGTCTCAGTTACTAGGGCCCTACTACTAGTTTTCAGTTACTTCCACATAGTTTGTCTTACAGGGGGTGTTGGAATATTCTCACCATCATTATTTATATTTGCATTATTTGCATTCATTCTGCATGCATTCATGTATACTACATGCATCCAGTCATCAATATGGTACTCTCGCCAGCAACTGGAGCCTATTTCCATCCCCCTATAGCCTATTTTTAGCCCTCGGTAGCCATCCTACCTACCTAGTGTGCCTTGTTTTCCTCACTTGGATGACAAATACACCCTACTACACCTACTTGGATTCTAACAGTCAGTTGCAGCATTGATTTCCCAATTCTTGCATTTATTGCTCAGTTTAACTGCCTGTAGCTTCCAGTTGTCTATATCGGAGTGCCACTTGACCTACTGACAGCCTCATGTGCCCTCCTTGGAGTCACCTTCCCTTGATTTGTGCTCACATGGCTTGGTGAGACTCAGTTAGACTCATTTGATTGATATTTCACTATTTGTGACTACTATCACTGATTGGGTGATGTCTCCAATGCTTTCCAAGCCATACATTGAGGAGAATTTGAATCACCTTTGGCTAATTCGAATTCACTTGATAGTATTGTTATTATATTCAGTTTCACAGTGCCAGCTTACAGCTGATGTATGATTATACTGCAAATTTCTCCATTTCTGAGTTTATGAGTGAATATTGATTCAATTCTTCTTCTTCTTCTCTACAATTCTTGAGTGAGATTTGTGAGGTTTACTCTAGCTATGAGATCTATCCTGTAGATTATCAGAGTCGATAGCCTCTAAGTGGTCTACTAGAGGTTATGTGCGTAGATATTTGAAGAAGGAGTTTATCTCCTTAGATATTTCCTCGTGAGCTTGTAGATATCTACCCTGGCTATTTTTTAGGGTCATAAGTTTGTTATGTTGCCGATGGTGAATCATTGATTTGTGGAAGAATTTGGTGTTTTTTCCTCCTTCATTGAGCTAGAGCACCCTGCACTTTTGATGGCACAAGATTTCCTCTTGCTTGAGCCTTTCTTCTAGTTGGTCATTAGACTATTCGTCTTGTCCAGAGAGAGCTTCTAAGCATCCTGATGGTATCATGGATTGTTGGAGAGCCTGTTAGGATATCTCATCATTCAATATGTACTTTGCATGCATGCATGCATCCGCATGCTGCCCAATCACCAATTTGATGCCTCCAGCACCTAGTCCCTAGTCTGCCAGCACCCGGGAGCTACTTTCCACTTAGATTTAGCCCTCCTATTCAGGGAGGCTCACACTTCTCACCTTCCACTGCAAAAGGGCGCCTTTTCTCACCTACCAGTTAGTTTCACTTCGGTTAGTTAGTTGTCTTTCCTTGATTTGAGTCTAGACTGACTCCTCACTGCTGTTATCACTTCGATTGACCTCCGATGAGACTTGACTACCTATTCTGACTGCATTTAACTCCTCATGCACCCTCCATTGAGCCTCAATCCCTACATTAGTGCCACTTACCATCAGTTACACTTATTACACTCAGTTAGACTCAGTTTGACACCTATCTGACAGTGACTTGTGCATTGATGACCACCACTGATTGATGATGAGGAATTTCTCACTCATTGTAACAGTATTGTATTGTAATTCTACTATTCTGGATTATAGAGCATTGATGCATCTCTCTTGCACAGTTTTTACTCCAATTTGTTTTACATCATTGTGATTGATTTACTTGTTCAATAGATCTGCTGTGACTAATTTTACATGGTATCAGAGCCATTGCAGGGACAAGATCTCTCTCCTACAGGTGTTCTACATGAAGAATTGAGTGAATTTTCTCAAAATTACTGAAGCTTTGGCATACAAAATCTCATGTGCATTCGCTCATGTGCATGAAAAGAAGAAAAATACACTCCAATCCACTCTAGAAGCTTGAGTTTTCCACATAATTCCTAGATTTGATACATTGGATCCATTCAAGCTTGCTTGATCTGCAATCCCAGGTGTGATGCAACTCTAAAAGGGTGGATTGTTCGACCTTACTGTTCTTGTTTTGATTGTGATTTGCAGGTTAATCATCTCCATCAAGTGCAATCGCTATCTTGTGATTTGCAGGTTCTTCTCCATCATATGCACTCGCCATCAGTGATGGAATACTCTTCTTCAAAGCCTATGCTAACTCACTTCAGTTATTTTGATTGGAAAGGAGAGATGGATATTATATTGCGCTCAAAAGGGTTCTATAGAGTCACCATGGGCCTCGAATTGGAGCCAAACACATTGCTTGAGAAAACAAAACACTTCAATAAGCTTGATGAAGCTTATGGTCTTCTTTGCCTCTCCATCTCCAAGGATCTTCATTTCCATCTCAATGGATTGAACTCTCCAAAAGCGGTATGGGAGCAACTTGATAAACGTTTTGGCAAGCAGGATGAGCTTAGGGATTTTCAATTGGAAAATGAATTGATTGCTCTTAGTCCTGAGAATTTCAACACCATCAATGAGTTTTTCACAAAATTCAAGCACTTGGCCTTGAAGTTGAAGAACAGTGGAGTTTTTAAAGAGGAAGCAATTGATCCTCTCTATTCTTTCAAATCTTGGTAAAGATTTCTCGGTATTTGTCTCTACTTTCAATTCTGGTTGGCTAACTACCCCGAATTGGAAGATGCCTACCTTGAATGCCTTCATTGAGTCCGTTACCAAAGAGCATGATAAGCTAATTCAAATGGGGTCCGTACACTCCAAATATTCAGCCCTCTTTGTTCAAGGATCCAAGAATTTGAATGGAAAAGGAAAGAAAAAGAAAGAGAAGCCCAAATTCGAACTAACAAGCAAAGAGAGAAAAGCAAGCAATCGGATGCACCATCCAATTCAAGGAACAAGAAAAAGGGTAAAGAGGGTAAAGAAAAATCTAAGTGTTCATATTGCAACCGTGGATTTCATCCTAAAAGTTCATGCATGAATAAATAAATAAATAAAATGGCCCTCCTTTTGGAAAAGAACAACATATGTCTTCCCGATGGTGCACAAAAGAAGGATAGAAATGATGATCATGAAAGAGGTCAAACACTCATGGAAACTGTTTCGAAACCCACCACTCTACTGATACATTCCAGTGCCTCGAATCATATGGAAGCAAATATTGACTCCTTCTCTTCATTCGATCCAAATAGTTCCATCCCCATCCATTTGGGAGATGACTCAAAAATTTCATCAAAGGGTAAAGGTACCATCCATTTAGAGCATGGAAGTTTTCAGAATGTTCTCTATGTGCCTTCCTTGGCTTCAAATCTACTTTTTGTGTATCAAATGACACACACTAGTGAACCGAAGCAATTTACATTCAGCCCTAACAAAGTTTAAATTTCGGATATCAAAAGTGGAAGACTTATTGCAGTTGGAAAGGCAAACCACACTGCAAAATACTATGAGTTTTCTCACTTTGTGCCGCTTGAAAAGCCCACTTCTCTCCTCACTCATGGAAACGAGGTTAGTAGGATTTGGCATGAAAGTTTTGGACACCTTAATTACAAGTATTTGCTGTTGTTACAACAGAAATCCATGGTTTAGGGTCTTCTGCAACTCCGTTCCTCGAAGGGAATTTGCCCCGGTTGCATTGTTGGGAAGCACAAGTTTGACCACAGAAAAGCTAGCAGAGCTTCTACAATTTTGTGTCTCATACATTCCCATATCAGTTGTCCAATGCCAAATATTTCCATGAATGGTTCAAGGTATGTTTTTACATTCATCGATGACTCCTCCCGCTTTACTTGGGTATTTTTTCTCAAAAACAAGTCAGAAGTGCTTGGAAAATTCAAGGATTTTAAGGCTTCTGTTGAGACCGCCACTGAGAGTAAGATCAAAGATCTTAGATCTGATAATGGTGGAGAATATATCAAGACTTATTTGCTGCAATTTTTTTCCAAAATTGGAATTCAGATCCAACATACAGTTCCCTACACACCCCAACAGAACGGTGTAGCAGAAAGGAAGAATCAGTCACTAAAAAAGATGGCTACCTGCATGCTTGAGTCAAAAGGTTTGGCTGCAAATATTTGGGATGAAGCCATGAATGTTGCTACATACATTCAGAACTAAGTTCCACATTCATCTGTGAAAGGTAAAACTCCTTTCGAAGCATTCACTGGTTGCAAACCAGATGTGTCCAATTTGAGGGTTTTTGGCTCCATTGCATGGGCTAGAATTCCTTCTGATAAGAGAAAGGATTTGGATCCACAAAGTATTGAATGTATCCTAATAGGATATGGAGAATAATAAAAATCATATAAACTCATGAATATCAGATCCAAAAAGATATTCATAGAGTGAAGTGTGAAGTTTGAAGAACCGCTGCCAGATCTGAAACTAGTTGAGGAAAACACTGTCGATCTGCAGCCTCCACAAGAAGAAGATTCGAGAGAATATGAAGAAAGCATTGGATATGATATTTCTGATATTTTATCAGAATTTGATGGCCATGAAAAATCAGGTTCAGAATCTGACCATAATGATCCTCCTCAGTTACCAAAGTGGGCCCAAAACACTCTACAATTTGTTGCTCCAAACATTGGAAATCCTACTGATCCAAGGAGAAAAAGAGGAGACTATCAAAGAGAAAGTATGGCTCTGTTGTTGCAGCAACACCCCTCCCCAAAATTTTGTACATATTGGGGCCCCTCCTTTCATTTTTGTAGAAAGTTTGCCTAAGGAGCCATCCCAGCCGTCAGCTGTGTTTTCAACATAAAATCTTGTTTCCCACTTGAACATCTTGCCATCAATCCTTCCATTTTTTCCCCAAAGGGCCAAAAGGGAACTTAGGATTTTTCCCAATGTTTTGGGATCTCTCGGGCTGCCTCCCAAAACTGCGGAAGCCAAACTCCAACCTTTCCGAAAGAAGAACTTAGTTTTTCTTTGTCAAAATCGTAGACCGTGAGAAAGAAGTACGAAAACCATTGGAGTTTTCTTCCCGAAACGGCGGGGAGAACGTGGGAAAGACGCCCGAAAGACTTAGAATTTTTCGAAAGCACGGAAGCCATTGGGCAATGCCTCCCGAAATGGTGGAACCCTTCTCTCAAGACTTCCGCAACCGCGGAAAGGTTCCGGTTTTCCTCCCGAAATGACAGGACCCATTCGCCTTGCTCTCCCGAAAAGGATTTGGATTTTTTGGTTGAAAATCCGCGGAAGCTTTCGGGCTTTCCTCCCGAAACGGCGGAGGCCATTCTCATAAACTGCCCGTCTAAGCCTTCCGAAGTAACACTTGGGAACTTTTCGATTTTTTGTTTCTGCAGAACAATTCAAGTTTTCCTCCCGAAACGGCGGAAGCCATCCGCATAAGTCTTCCGAAATACCACGGAGAAATTCGCGAACTTCTTCCGAAACTATGAAAAGAACTTAGAATTTTTTCAAGGAACTATCGCGGAAGCCTTTCATCCTTTGCTCCCGAAAGCGCGGAAGCCTTCGGGCTATCCTCCCGAAACGGCGGAAGCCAATTGCTTAAACCGCTCGGAAAGACTCAGAAAAGTCTTCGTTAAGTAATCGCGGAAGCCGCTGAGGAATTGGTTCCGAAGCGGCGGAGCTGTTCGAGTTTTCTCCCCGAAACAGCGGAGGTGTTTGTCATAAGTTTTCCGAAAAGGAGTTAGGTTTCGTTGGACTTTGCGGAGCGCGCCAGGAGAATGTTGCGGAACCTTTCATCATTTTCTCCCGAAATGGCGGAAACTTTCGCTGTGTCGTCCCGCAGTGGTGGAAGCCGTTTGTTTAAAACTCGTGAAAAGAGCTCGGGAACTTTTCCAAAAAAGATCGCGGAAGGCATTCACCAAGGCTTTCCGTAGCCGCGGAAGCCTTCTTCGGAAACATTTCCCGAATCCTTCCGAAGCACCGGAACCGTTTCCTCTCCGCTACCGCGGGAACCCATTTTCAAAGTTTTGCGCACGATCATTTGGTGCGGAAGAGGTCCACCTTTTCCTCCCGGCACAGCGAAAGCTTCCGCTACATCCTCCCGCGACGGCGGGAAAGATTCGCCAGTTTGCCCCGCAAGAGGCGGTCGCACGCAAACCGAGGCGACCCGATAATCGACGACGTACGACGCATTTAAAACCGGTTTAAAAACCCCACCAACCAAACTAACACCCCACACGTGCCTGGCCCATTTAAATAATCAACGAGGTACGAGCCAACCCATTGTCATTTTGTTTTATAAACAAATCCATTGGACGCCGCGCGACCGTTCCAGCTCGTCTTGTGCAACCACGTTCGCGGCCACCTCAGTTAGCGTTTTCCGTCGGTGCCAGGTAGGATCTGAGCCTTACACGTCATAGTGCTTTTAGGTTATCTTTGGTTTGAAAATGATGGTCATTGGTGGGGTTTTGACGGACAAAACGCCCGTCATGAGCGATTTTGTCCGTCGAACACAATTTGAATTGAGTTCTGCTCATAGAGACAGGATAAAATGTTTCGTGGGTACAGCTAGTTAGGACGGTTAAGTTTTCCATTTTTCCTCCCCGGGCCGCATGCCTTGTTATTGTTGGAAACCGCCGAAGCCCACGGACCTTTTATACCCCGGCCGAAGGCTTGAGACGCGAAACCCCGGGCCTGTTCATAAACCTCAGTCCCTCGACGCCCTCTACCCAAGTCAAAACCTAATCTCCGGCGCCATCGTCCCTGTTCAAAATCCCGTGAGCATTCAAGTCGCGCGAGCCGAAACCGTGGCCACCCTAACCTTTACCGTCAGTGTGTCGTCGGCGCCGTCACCCTCGCTCAGATTAGAACTTCTCATAGAGCTCCTCGGCGAGTGTCGTGTGTGACTATAGCATGCGAAGCCCTCGCCGAGTCGAAAGTGCGAAAGGGCTCGCTTGTCGTCACAAAGTCTTTCCAACCCGAGTCTCCCCGCCTTTAGCCTTTCCAGCCGCAGTAATGACGAAAGACTCCCTACGGAACCGAAAACCAATTATTTCCGCAACTCACCTATCTAGCCGAGAACAAAATGTGCCTGCGACATAGCCTATCCCCTCAGGAGCATTCCAAACTCATCTTTTTAAGAGATTCAATTGTTTCAGTTTATGGTTCATGTTGAAATAATGTTTTGCTTCCTAAATATACAGCTTCATTGACTTATCTCATTGATATTAAAACGATGTTGCTCTCTGTTAAAACCTCACAGTATGATTGCTCAAATGATGACTTGTATATGGATGTTATCAGGGATAAGTCAAGATGCCGAAAACCGGTAAGAAGAAAGCTAAGATGACAGAAAAGAAGCCTGCCCCTCCTAAAACTGAAACTTCACTCCAAGACACTAGGTGCACCACTGGTGTCCCTCCAGAAATCAGATGGGGTGACATCTACAGAATGATCCGGGACCAAGAGATCCCAGATATGTTGCTTGAGGAAGCACCAATCTATCTCAATATCAGAGCCTCAGGCATAACGAGAGCCGCTACCCGCCCTGAGCTGTTCCCCTGTGCTGAAGTGATCGGATGGATACTCCAACATGCCGATGCTGAAGGAAGAGTGATAAATGATAGCGAAAAAGTGGCTATTGCCTCATTTCAACCCGCGTATATTGCGGCAGCCTACAGGTTTCCCCATGTCCAACAAGCTCTGACTGACGAATGGTTGGGCCAAATGAATAACGTCGAGATGGCCAAAAAGCTGCTAATAGCGGGAAAGCATTTGAGAAAAAAGGGGAATGATGAGTATAATGTACAGAATCTAAGAGCTCCTTTTAGATTGATTGCCCTGATGCTGTGCAGAATCTTCGGCATGCCCGATGGCACAGTATACAAGATTCAGTGGGCCCCTATCATTCACTATGTGGCATTTCAGGGAACTGTGTTTGACTGGGCCACTATCCTGTCAGATAGTCTGGCCTCAATGATAGTAGCTGCAAGGGAAGGACTAGCCTTGAAGAAGGCTGAATTCTTCATGTCTTCATATCTGATAGATTGTATCTTGGCCAAGATAGACTTCCCCAAATTGGGCTGCACATGGGATAGGGCTACCGCCCCGGTCTATATTGCATTCAAGATGTTGTGGGCTCAGAATTACAAGCCCAGCTACAAACTCATCTGTGAGGGGTTCATCATGCCCCTATACGAGAAAATGTTCAAGGAAGAACCAAACTGCCTGTCAGAAAATGCTTTGGAAGTCCTTGAGGATTATGGGGACTTTTACTTTTCGGAGCAAGGTACCTACCTGAGAATGTTTGGAGGGACTAAGCCCCCATACATCTTGCCGCAGTATGCCACAGACTATGTGGTTCTCAAAGAAGCAGTAAGACAACTCTTCTTGGATGGGATTGGAGAAATGCTCCACAAGCAACATAAGGATTCCTTTCCCCCCCTACCTTTCTGCATCGGCGCTTACAAATTCTCGGGGGTTGCCTCAGCTGAGGAGTTTGTTCAAGAGTTGAAGGCCTTCCACTTCGGTGAGGTTATCTTCCACAGGAACGACAGAAAGGGTAAAGTGGCCGAGCATTGCAAGGATATATATGCCCACTTCGAGTACTCCCACTACCCTGATGCCGAGGAAGAGGCATTCAGAGGCATCAGCAACATGGCTGAACTACGGATCTGTCGCCAAGGCACTGGAGCAAGCTCTAGCTCAACCAAGGCCCAGAAGACCAGCCAGCAAAAGGAGAAAGAAGCTGAGGATGCCCGAGCTCAGGAAGAGCTTAGGTTAAGAGAAGAAGCGAGGTTACAGCGGGAAGCTGAGGAAGCAAGAAAGCAGCAGGAAGCTGAAAATGAAAGACTGGGGAAAGAGGCTGAGGAAGCCCAAAAGCAGAAACAGGCTGAAGCTGAACAGGCTGAGGCAGAAAAGAGGGCGGAAGAAGAATTGAAGACAAGGGAAGATGCCAAGGCAGGTGGATCCGGTATACAGGACATGGAAATAGACACCTCTCAAGCAGGTGGCTCTGGTACCCAAGATAAAGGAGGAGACCCTGCTCAGGAAGTCCGGACCCCACCAGAAGAAGAAGACATAGACATCATAAACCGACCAATTGTCCCATACACTCCATCGGGAAAGCGTACGGTGTCCAAATGGAATGAGTTTGTCTATGACAAGAAAAGAAAAGCAATGGTCCTCAAATCAGAAGAGAGGCTCAAAAGTCCCTTTCATGAAGACATCGTTACCCATCGGGAGGTCACTATCATGCAAAATACGGATAAAGATCCCTTTGCTATGGCAACCGCAGCGGGTAGCAACAGCAAAAGCATCCCTGGTCAATGTAGGCGTGATGGTAAGAGATAGTGAATTGACAAGGAAGAAAGCTCGTACGCTACAACAAACTGTGGCTAATGAGCAAGCCCAAAGAGATCTGGCAGTGAATAAGTATAATTGCTTGTACGCTGAACATAGAGAGCTGTCAAACAAGTACAGCCAGCTGGAGGAGGAAAAGGACCAGCTAACACTCCAAATGATGATTGTAGAAGCGGATAAGAATGGAGTAGAAGAAAAGGCTTCTCAGCTAGAAGCAGACAAGCAAACATTAGCTGAGCGGTTAGAGCAGGCTGAGAGAAAAACGGTGGACATGTCTCCTTTCCATGAGTTGTCCTGCAGCATTCTGAAGCAAATAAACGACACGCAGGAGCTGATCACTGACGAGGTTTGCAAGCTCAAGGCCATGATAGTCAGATTAAAAGAAATTAATGCGGAGGCCCACAGGCTCAAAGCTAAGAATACCCATGTCAAGGAAAACGTCATAAGTCAGATGGCATGGAGAGAAGGTAAAGGGGGTTTCCCCCCGCATCTTCCTTTTAAGGCTGTGGACGATTTTAATGAAGATATAGCCTTGCTGGAGTTTGGCAGGAACTGTGCCAATAAACTGATAACCAGTGTGTAGAGAACAACGGATAGAATTAACATCCTATACCAAAAGCTCAAAGGAGTCCATGACAACTGCACATTGAGTTTCCCTCAGACCCTAGAAGACTTCCCGGAAAAGGAGCAGCGGTTGTCTCAGCTAAAGGAAGAGCTAGGCATCCAAATGGAATATGTGAAAAGGATTGATGTCCTGGCTATGGATGACCTCCAGCATTATATTGGTTCATCATCACTTCACAACCATCTGCTGAAGGAAGTGCATCAAGCCGTCGTAGCAGAAGTGCAAAGCATTAAAACAGAGCTCAGGAAGAATGTGACTTCTCAGAAAATCTTTTTTCCTGCTGCAGCAAACGTAATCATAAGGGACACAGGTGTGTGGTACAGCTACATAGCAGAGGAGGACAGGAAAGCTGCTGCAGCAGCAGTAGCATCAGTAGATCCAGGATCCTCTCTCCCAGCAGCCTCTTCCCCAGCAATGGCAGAAAGTCTGGCCAGTTCAATTCCCCCTTCTCAATTAGAAGTAGCATCAGCAGGGGATTCGAGAGCCTCTTCCCAAGCAGCATCAGTAACAATTAACTTGGGCGACCCTCTGCCAGCAGAAGCTCACGCACAGGAGTAAAAGAGGTTGGATTCAGTTGAACAACTCTCTTCAGCCAAACACGTGCCTAGCAGGGAAAGCTTTGATGTTAACCAATTTTCTGCTATGTATATTTTGAATATGTAAGGCGTAAGCCATGGGACAGCTGTCCCTATGTCTGTCAGAACAATTTTGTAAAAGAAGTAATCATTTTGGTAGTCGATTATAGGGGAAATTCCTGTAAATGACAGGTGGAGGATGCTAGGTGTCATCCCAAAGGGAAAATGTGTAGATATAAATAGAAGTTAGGAAGGATTAGAAAGGACTTTTGGCAGGGAAGGAAATTTTGAAACCCATACGAGCTATCTTGTATCGGACCTGTAAAATTGAATTTTCTAATAGAAGCCACGGGAGATGGACGTTTTGCATGGGATGTTGGATTGCTGTATATTGGACTATTCTAATGACTGCGGTCCTGTAATGTGAGATCATTCTTTACATCTGAACTATTTCTTTGCATTAATGATTTTGCTCCTCCCTGTGCATACGATTTTCTCTATTTTGTGAACAATGAATGTGTTTCATATTAAATCAGGAGCTACCTGCTGATGCCTTTATCATTGCTGTAGATTTCTCTTCTAGATCGAATGGCTAACTGTTCTTTCTTCAGGATAACTCATGTGGCTCATTGTTCATGCCTTTAAATTGCTCCTTGCAGGGATCTTTAAGTTTCATTTCAGTTTGTTACATTTAGATCTGTTTCTTTATTCTTGCTACGTAGATTAAATAATTTTGCTTTCTTCTGTTTTATGAGCAATAGATGCGTTCCATGTTGAATTAGAAGCTATCTTCTAAAGATATTTATCTTGCTGTAGCTTTGCTTGTGAGAATTAACAGCTATCTGCTCTTTTCGTACGATATTTGTTACAGCTGATTGCTCCTCCCTTAAGCGTGTTCCCTGCAGGGATAGATAGATTTATTCCAATTTCTAGACTTAGATCTGTTTTAATTGCATTTAGATTAAGTATAATTTAGGCACTTGCATCTCATATAAAAGACATAAAACCCAAAAGAAAGGTGGATCGGGCCATAACTGGTAGAATCGGATTTAAACTCCAAACCCACGGTTGCCGGAACCGCTAACCGGACGGATTCCCTACACCAAACGGGAGATAGTCTAATTGGGACCATCTCTCGAGGAGAATCCCTTTCTGATTGATGCTACGATATCCGAGGCATCAACAGGCTCTTTCATTTTTTGATCCATTATTATCTAAGAAATGTTATTTGATGATTTGTTCATATCCCAAATCATACTATCATTCCCACCGAGATCCATGATGGAAAATCGCCATGGATGAAGAGTACAATTCTCTTCAAAAGAACAATACATGGGAGCTAGTTTCTCTTCCACCTGGAAGAAAATTGGTCCAATGTAAGTGGATATACCGCACGAAAGTTGTTTCTGATGGCCCTATCAGAAAATACAAAGCTAGTTTGGTGGAAAAAGGTTTCTCCCAAGTCCAAGGAGTGGACTACACTGAGACTTTTGCACCAGTTGCAAAGATGGATTCCATCCGCCTAGTTTTGGCCATTTAAGCATCCAAGCACTGGGAAGTGCACCATATGGATGTGAAGAGTGATTTTTTACATGGAGACCTTGATGAAGAATTATATATGAAGCAACCATAAGGATACATATTAGATCCATCATTAGTTTGCAGGTTGAAGAAATCTTTGTATGGATTGAAACAGGCCCTAAGAGCTTGGTACGCAAAGATGGACTCCTTCCTTCTTTCTCAGAATTTCAAAAGATGCAAATCTGATCTGAATGTGTACCTAAAGAAAGTTAAAGGTAATTTTATGATTTTTGTTTTATATGTTGATGACCTTCTCATTACTGGTAGCACTCTCCTTACAATCAACAAGCTAAAAACCACTTTAAATCTAGCTTTTGACATGAGCGATTTGGGCTTGCTTAAGCAATTTTTGGGCTTGGAGATAGCTCAAAACTTTGATGGGATCACATTATCTCAGCAAAAGTATGATTCAAAATTTCTATTAAATTTTAACATGGTATAATGTAAGGCTGCTCCGTTTCCATTCCTCTCAGGAATCAGTCTTGAGGAAGGAAATTCCACACCGCTTGCAGATTCCACTATGTATCGACAGTTGATTGGTTCACTACTCTACTTGACACACTCAAGGCCTGATATTTCATATGTTGTGAGTGTTGTATCAAGGTATATGTAGCATCCCCATGAGCTTCATTGGCAGGCATCCAAGCGGATCTTGCAGTATGTGCAAGGTACGAGACATTTTGGCATACATTATGCTGCAGATTCTGAGCTAGATTTCATTGGTTTTATTGTTTCAGATTGGGCAGGTGATAGCATAGATCGGAATTCCACTTCCAGATATGTTTTCATGATTGGCCATGGCCCTATTTTCTGGTCAAGCAAAAAGCAAGCAGCCATTGCACTTTCTTTAGCAAAGGTAGAGTATCGAGGGGTAGTCAATGCCTGCATTCAGGCAGTTTGGTTGCAGGGTATTCTTTCCAAGTTTGATTTTGGTAGCACTACTTCGACTGTCCTATTTTGTGACAATCAAACTGCTATTAAGATCTCCACAGATCCAGTTCAGCGATAGAGGACCAAGGACATTGAGATTCATATGCACTACATCCAAGAGTTGGTGCATGATCGTACCATCATTCTGCAATATTGCCCTACTGATGAGCAAATTGCAAACATCTTCACCAAGAGCTTCACTGAGAATAAGTTCTCTTACTTTCATTCACTATTGGGGGTGAGTTCCATCATGGTGGAGATAGATTAGATCTATTTTATGTTTAGCTTGAGGGGGGGCTTTCTTCCCACTGGGTTTTCCCTCTTTCCTCACTTAGCTTTTTTTTAGCATTTTTTGGATTATTGTATTGGGGTGACCTTTGGTCTCAGTAACCAGGGCCCTGCATTTTATTTTTTACATCATAGTATAGCTTGAGGGGGGGTGTTAGGATATCTCATCATTCAGTATGCACTTTGCATGCATGCATGCATTGCATGCCTCCGCATGATTCCCAGTCACCAGTTTGATGCCTCCAGCACCTAGTCCCTAGTCTTCCATCACCTGGGAGCTACTTTCCACTCAAATTTAGCCCTCCTAGTCAGGGAGGCGCCCAATTCTCACCTTCCACTACAGAAGGGCTCCTCTTCTCACCTACCAATCAGTTTCACTTCAGTTCGTTAGTTGTCTTTCCTTGATTTGAGGCTAGACTGACTCCTCACTGTTGTTATCACTCTGATTGACCTCCGATGAGACTTGACTACCTATTCTAAGTGCAATTTACTCCTCATGCGCCCACCACTAAACCTCCATCCCTACATTAGTACCACTTTCCATCAGTTACACTTATTACACTCAGTTGGACTCAGTTTGACACCTATCTGACAGTGACTTATGCATTGATGACCACCACTGATTGATGATGAGGACTCCTACCATGCAGTATATTCGAATGACCTCCTTGGCTAATTCAAATTGCTCACTCATTGTGATAGTATTGTATTGTAATTCTATTATTCTGGATTATAGAGCAGTGATGCATCTCTCTTGCACAGTTTTTACTCAAATTTGTTTTACATCATTGTGATTGATTTACTTGTTCAATAGATCTATTGTGACTAATTTTACAGAGCCACCATTTGATCCCCGATTATTTTCTTGTCCTTGAAGATGTTGACTAAAAATGTTTTATTCCACACTTTTAATCTTTGCTTCAAGTTCTTGAGCTTCTATTGGAATCTATACATGAGGGAACCTGAGGGAACTTCAGCTTCTTGACACCATATTTTAATGTTGGTTTTGAAGTCTGGGTGATCAGTCCAAAAATTTTCGAATCGGAAAGGCTTGTTCTACCCTGCTCTTTCATGTGTCCAATGGAGGCAGATTGGCCAATGGTCTGATCCATTGGCTATTAGAATAGTGCATGACCAGTTTTAATGTCCCTTGTTAGGAATTTTATTAAAATGGCAATTTTTCACTTTTTTTTCCCTAGTTTGACCTTTGACTATTTTTGAGCTCTAGGTCTCCAAATTGCTCCAATTGCTTCCAAATATTATGAGAAGGTATATGGATGATGTTAGAACATAAATATGTGTTTCAAGGATGCTTTTGGACCTTTAAAATACTTTTGCAAATCCTCTTTTGATTCTGGACAATGTAGGGAACTTTACTAGTAATTTCTCTTTGGCTAGTATTGGTCTCTAGGTCTCAAATTGGTTCCAAATGCCTTCAAATATTCAAGAAAGGTGTATGACTGATATTTGTACTTGATTATGATGTTCAGGGATGATTTATGACCATCAAAATACTTCTTCAAACTTTTTTAATATTCTAGACAAATTATGGAATTCAACTAGCAATTTGAGGTTCAAATCCCCCCGGGGTAAATACTGAAAATGGCTTCCCAAATGACTCCAACCCAACTCGAATTTATGAAAATAGGTATGGGATGTATTAGGGGTATTATTAAGGTCTCATATGCACCATTAATGAGTTATTAAGTATATTCTAACCTTCTCCCAAACAACAGCAAAAATCACTAGTTCGACCCTTGGGGAAATGGCACCAAATCTTCTCCAAATGTAAATAAAGTGAGTAAAATGACTTAAAATGCTTGAGTACTGAACAAGAAAATTGTATACTACATAAATAACATTCCATTCATCAATAAACCATAATTATTTTACTTATCCATTCGAATCCATCAACATTACATTGGTTCACCACAAGGTAGTGGGGAAATGACATTGTTCTTTCATTAAAAATGAGATTTATACATTTCTACTTGGAATTTCGACTTGAAAATTTCTCATTAAAAATGAGAGTATAAATCTCATTAAAAATGAGATTTATACATTTCTACTTGGAATTTTGACTTGAAAATTTTTGGAGATGAAGAATAGAGTATTTAATTCATATTAAAAAATAAATGGGGCGTTAGAATATCCCCCAAAGAGTACAATAGCTCACCAAAAACGCCCTCCCTCAAGGAGCAAGAATATGCCTTCAAAACTGGAAATGGTTGAGAGAATGTGATGCATTAGAAGAAACCATGATCTGCCATGTAGCTTGAACCTGAAAAAATGACTCCATTAAATCTCCAAATGAAAGGTCTAAATGGAATTTCCAATTACCAACTTGGATGGGAATCTTTCACCCTCGAAATTGGCTAAGGCAAGAAACTAGTCATTCACTAGCTCTCCCTCTTCATGAATGCAATTGCAAATTTCTCAAATGATAAAAATATGCTATTCTTATTTGTTCATGACTTTTATAAAATTCTAATGTCCTCCATGGGTCTAATTCCTTCCAAGAGACTCATGCCAACTCAAGTTGGGAAGAGATTCCAAAGAATGCCACTTGTACAACAATTCCTAGTCTCCCACTTCCACCAAATCACATGTGGAAGCATCTTAGCTTCCCTAACTCCATGGAGCGCCCTCTTGGAGGCTATTTTTAGCGCTAATATGTCATATATGTCATATGTCAGCCTTCAAGTCTGATTTGTGTCATAGGTGTCATAGCATCTTCATCATTGTTGTCATAGAGCTAGGTAATCTAGCCCAAGTGTCCCACTAGCTCCAAATTGCCTCTTCCTCTTCCATGGGAGTTAATATTCCTCTATATTTCGAACTTGTATGATTCATGTCATGAATAATACCTTTTGAAATCCCCCAAGTATGTTACCATTCACCTTGAATTCGAATTGGTGAGAAAATGATGCCAAGTGTAGTGGGGAAATCTAGCCATATGTGGGTCCCATTTCCTCCATGTGCCTTCATGATCAAATGCCACTTTAATTTTCACTTGTATATATTTATTTATCTCCTTTATTAAATATTTATGCCATTCTAATGTTCAAACATCATTTATTATCCCACTTATTCCAAACCCAAAGCTTCCACCCCAAACCTAGGAAACTAGTAATTTTCCTCCTTGGCAATTATTTGACCTTTAGCATCAATTTGATAAAATCTCATGAATATGGCCAATGGGCTTAGGCCATTGTGACCCAATGCAAAATTTGGTACATGACACCAGTCTTCTCCTTCGGTGTATAGATTTTCTAAGATTGGAAAACTATTCAACCTTGAAGCTATTTGATGCTATCCTCCTCTTAATTTATTGTTCCAAGGGAAGAGGCCATTATCTATTTTAGGGTAAAATAAGGGATTTTTCTATATAAATTGTTTGAAGGTTGGGTTGTCCCTATATAGCCTCATGATCCCTCCCTTCTTTTCTAGGAGCTTAGTGATAATGTTAAAATCCTCTCCAATTATCCATTTCCCCCCATCATGAAAATCGTAGAGCCATTGAAGATGATTAAGGAGTTGGTTTTTTTGGTATATGGATTGAGGACCATAGTTGTTGGTTACCCAAAAAAAAATTATGTGCTAATGATGTGAAAACTTGTTGATATAGTCCTAGGAGTAGCTATGAAATTATCCATCACTATTTCTTGCAAGTTCCAAAGATGGTCCAAGCCTCCTGGGGCCCCCATAGCATCCATTGTTATTCCTTTGGAATTTTTCCAGATCCTTTTGGCTATAAATTCCATTGATTGGGATAAACAATTGGTTTCCTCAAACATTAAGATTGTTGGTTTCTCCATTAAAATTTTATTTTTTAAGAGTCACTACTTTGAGGGATTGTTTATCCCTCTTATATTCCATGAAAAGATCTTCATTTAGCATGTGGGGTGTTGGCATGCAGAGGGTAGACCCGAGTTCTAGCATGAAAATACCAATAAAACCCTAAGATATCGACCCTTACAGCATCACCTATTAAACAGATGAAGTCTCACCCGAGGCATCCGATGGTGGGCTGTAGGAACCATGTTTCTACAAACATGAAGGGGAAGGAGAAATTTCTATTACTTATGTGCACAAACATCAGATCTTTAATAGAATATTAAATGTAACTTAAACATATTCAGATCTATCATTCATAACATCACACTCAGAAGCATTCAACAGTACACAAAGAGGGTCTCCAAAACATCTTCATTACATTATCATTCATCCATAATAATACATCTCCTACACACTGCGCAATAGAATCCCAAAAATAGAATTATTACATCATTAGCTCTCTCTCTCTCCTTCCTTCTCTCCTATTCTCTCTTCCATTCTCTTTCTTATATTTCTCTCTCTATCTACTACCTATTTATAGTGTTTCTAGTGGGGGGAAATCCCACAAATAAACCAAAAATATGCCTAATGGACCAAAACCTTAACTACTTTCCATATTTTGTGCTCTTCCACCCATTTTATATATGTGCGCAATCCACCTCTTTATGCGCGCTTCCCAAAATTGGTCCCTTCTTGATCCCACTCCAATAGGCCCCCAACACTCACCTATTTCTCATCCCAAGCCACCTCGTTTAGTCTGTCAAAACATGGGTCACTGTTGTTGCTAACTTATGCAAGGTTTCCCATGTTGTCATGACCTTCTACTTCATTTATGATTCCTTAGCCAAAATTGCTTCTTCTATCTACTCACTGAGAATTAGCTTCAATTTTTTTGTGCATTCCTAAACAGTTTTCTTAACCTAACACTGTACCTACTCAAATTGTTCTACGACTTGCATAGCTTGATCTTGTAAAGGCTCTATCTTGTTGGCTATATTTTTTCACTCTTCTCATATTCTGCTTACTTCCATATATTGTCAACTATGTTCTCCCATCTTGGTCATCTTCTCCATGACTGATAGGTTATCCCAAACTATGGCACATCTTCTGTTTTGATTCTTCCACAACCTAAAACTTTTGGTCCACTTCCTTTAATTGTTCATCTTCGACCAACAACTCCCATAGCTAAGTGATTTCCTCATGCAACTTTTCACACTTTAACTCCAAATTCCCGATGTTGCCTATTGCAATTTTCACTCTTTCTTCTCTATGTTCGCACTCTACTCTGAGCTCCAGTTGTGTCCTTGGTTGTTGTTTTTTTACAAGCTCCTCAATATTAGCACGTAAACGTTGAATAGATTCACCTATCTTTGTCACCTTCTCTTCTGGAGTGGTATCATTTTCTATCTGTACCTCTGGTAGCATACTACATACTTCCTTGACTGCCTTCTGCAATCTAGAATTCTGTTGTTGCATTTCCTCTACTTATTTCTTCAACTTATCACTCTTTTCGGCTACCTCTAATGCTTGTTTCTATAGACGCTATTGTATTTTTTGTAGTTTCCTCTTTCTCGTTTCATATTCTCTATCATCCCTCCACTAATTCTTCCTTTCATCTTAACTTCTATACCACTCTGTTGTGGCCACCTCATGTCTCCCTCGGATCTCTTGCACAATAGATTAATGTAGTGTATGCAACTCCTCCATAGGTAATCAAGACAAAACTATCTCTACATTACTAACTGTGAACGTTGACTACTGCATCTCTTGTGTGGGAAATACCAGCGCTATTGTCGAAATTTGTAATTCTTTCGTAAACTTCATATGTACCTATCGGTGTGTTTGCACACTATTCTATCCTTCTTCCTTCTTGGTCATCACCAAAAGCTACTTTATGGTCACAAAATCTTATTCAAACTTCATGAATATATCTTCTTGTTTAGTCACAATTTATTCCATTTCTTTCCTTGTAGCTACCTTTTCTATAACTTCTTCAGTGACATTCTTGACCTCCCAGCCAATCTGGTCTACATTGTCTTATGTCAACACTCGAACAAATATAGGCTTGTCCCTCTTATTCCTTATTGGTCCTTCATCCAGGTCCTTTCCTTTTCTTTTCTCAGACTGTGCAGTCTATTGTGTGGTATCAAAAAGAATTTCTAGACTCTCGGTCTCGTCCCCTGTAGACTTACTTTGTGGTGGAACTTCTTCTTGTTGTCCCGACTACTTCTCTTATGTGGCTTCTTCTTCCTCTGTTACTATAAATCTCCATGATGGATCCTAGTCATTTATAATGTGACTGATGTCTTCTTATGAATGCTTAAACATTGTAGGCAATGATTGCCTCTCGGGGTCTCTTTTTGCATGTACATAGATATGATGCATCCTTTCCTTAAAGTGTGCAATGCCCTTGTATGCATCCATTATCGGTGGTTGTATGCACAGAATCCTCTTGATGACATCCACAATTTATTCATTATATAGGAATATCTCTATATTGTTATCTATTTATATGTGCTTATTCTCTATATACCACAAATTTGCATACCTTGTCGCTAAAAAGGGCTTCCTATTCCTATCAAATAATTGGCTATCCTCTAAATCCTTCCATCCTACTAGCGCAATGCATATTATTATCCAAGTGTAATGAAAAGGTGCACATCTCTCTTGCACAGCCTAATAGTCCATCAAAAACTCGCTCAGGAGGAACATCGACCAATTCATGTGTACTCCCTCCATGCGTTGGGATGCGGTTGTAATTACTGTTGATGATACTTCGTCTTTGCGACTCTTCTAAAATATTTTACAGGCTAAAATATGAGTTGCAAACCTTACTAATTTATATTTAATATGCTCGACTAACAATCATCTTCCGGCTCTTTGGGTACAGTATTTTGTTTTCATTTTCTTTACAAGGGGTTTCTCTGGCTTCTTATCTAGAAGGGTGCTCACATATTCTCCCCTAGTTGGAAATCCAACGATATGCTCTATCAACTTGGAATCGATGAACATAGGTATTTCCAACCACAAGAACCCACCATTCACATTCTATATCAACAAATTCACACACAACTTCACCTACGGGGTCCTCCAAAAATAAGGAATGTACAGCAAATCCAAGATTCCCGACTTCTGCAATCTGACTGCCCATATTTGAAGTTCCATTTCAACTGGTACCTTTGGGTCTGAACTGATCTTTCTATTCATGTAATTATTGTCTTCCAAGTCTGAAAAATTCTCTTCGTTGGTTATGTCATGATCCAAAAATCGAAACTTGTGTAGATTTCCTAGTTGATTCTCTTCGACGAGCACCCCCTCTGGAAACTATGGCAGTGGTATATATGTCACCTTTGTGTTCGGTAGGTTGATCGGATTTGCAATAAGCTTCCTTGGCGAAATTTAGTCATGGGGGAACTTCACAAGCTTTGATGCTAACATTCCTGGTGTCTCAGGGGTCCCTATATGAAATCCTATTTCTGGGTTCTTCATTCTGGACTGCCTTCTAGGTGCCATGGTTTCTCTGGTCACAAAATTCAACTCCCAACCTTCCTTCTACTCTCACTCTCTATTGTTAACTCAATGATTGATGGCTTCCACACTTTCTCCTAGTCGCATTTATAATTTTCCACTGGCTTCTGTGAGAGGTTAGGTGCCAGTTACTATTTTGATTGTCTTATATTTTCCATCATTATCCCTCAATTTCTCTGTATTCACCATAGATTTGCTTTGATTCAGTCCAAATCCATCCAACTATCACATTGTTTCCATCGCTTTCCTCATTAATGATATTGCATCTTGGTATTTTCACTAACTTTTAGTCTTTAATGCTTCGTGCATTCGTTCCTTAAGTCTGTCACGATACCTTTTATGTGCGCAACTCTTTCTGCGACATGTTTGGTTATCTTCCAATTTCTTCTTCCTACTTATTTTCCTTTTCTTCTTCCCTCTATCCTTTCTTTTTCTTACTTTCTTTCTTTTATTTTTCTTTCTCTTGCTTTCGTTATTTTCTCTTTTTTTTCCAAGTTATTATACTTAATGCGTAGAAGAACAGTTATCCCTATACAGTTTCAATCGGCTTCCATTGACAAGTCCTTCTTTAATTTATCCATCAAAATTATGCAACTGAAAAACCCCTCCCTTAGTGACAAAATTTATAACATAGGTCCTAACCAATGCATTTTGAACTTGCCTACGTGTTTATGGTACTTATTTTCATACAATAACACTAAATCTCCTTTCTGAAATTGCTTCAGCTTAATGTGCGTATCATGCCATGCTTTCTTGTGCGCCTTCTGCACCTGTTAATGATATCCAGTGATGAAGTGGTCTTCTTCTAGCCACATTAGGTTTTCTAGTCCTTTTTCCGTTGTATTCTTATCCATCGGCCCTTTCATTGATGCAATGCAAAGACTAGGTACAATGAACTCCATAGGAATGAATGCCTCTTTCCCATATACTAATTTGAAGGGTGTCTTCCCAATCAACTTATTGGTTGTAGTTCTATAATCCCATAATACTACAGGAATCCTAAAATGGTGTACTCTTCTGATGGTATATCTTAAATTATGTGACTAGTGCATCAATTGTCTTATTCAAAAAGTGAGTCCTCTAGTCATTCATTAGGATCCTTGGACATCCAAACCATGTCACCACATTTTCAAATAGGAACTACCGTAATCACCCTATCTTGTCTTAATATTTATTGGCCTCAATGTAAATATTGTGGTGTGTTTTCCGTAGTTTGGATCTTAAGGCCAAGGACCCACTAGTGGCTGCTTAAATTGTGTTTGCATAGGAAAGTATTTGACATTTGAATTATTCATGTGTTATTAAGCCATGAGATATTGTAATTGATGTAAACATTTAATATTTCAATGAAATACCAATGAAACTAGATAAGGAGGCAGCTAAAGAGAAGGGGCGGTGTGTATCCACTAGGGAGAGGTGAGGGGATTATGGGATGGGAACCCATGCTGCCACCTGTACAAAAGAAACTGTTTTGATTCCCCATACTACCATGGAATTCAGTTACAGAAGGTGGGGAAGGAAGGTCGGTGAAAAGAATCAATGGGAGATAAAAATGGCCCTGAGATCCGAAAGGAGGGTTATGCCTATTCGCCCTTGAAGCATTCGATCACCCAGGAATTGGAGAACCCTGTTTGGCTATGCCATGGTGAACTAGAACTGCATATTCATCATGGAATGCAGATCCTAGCCATGAGATAGAGAAGGAAAACATGATTCTTGTGTGAGCCTAAATTGCAGAGCCGAATGCCATAGAAACCATGCATGAACACATTATATGTTGATAAAATCTTTGAAAGCAAACCCCAAGGCAAATTACAAAATGTTAGTAGCTTGAGTAAGTTGTAGGAAGATTGGAATCTGCAGGAAGAGAGTCAAGTTGATGGATAGAGCTTAGTCCGGAACCCTATGAAGATCCCATCTTGTTTAACAGAGGTAGAGGGTCATATTTAGGTTTGCAATGCTTGATAAACCCAGTGAAGGCGGAAATCTCATAGAACTAGCAATTGGACCTTCTATGCCACCTTGAATAGCACTGGAAGGGAAAGGGCCTTGAGGGACTGTGAAGTATA
This sequence comes from Larix kaempferi, assembly GCA_027924585.1. Lineage (NCBI taxonomy): Eukaryota > Viridiplantae > Streptophyta > Pinopsida > Pinales > Pinaceae > Larix > Larix kaempferi. Next base: position 32,978,443 of record BSBM01000493.1, read on the forward strand.
GAAGAGGGAATTCCTTGTGTTGGGTAAGGTATATAATGTGGGTGCCATGTCTGCTGAGTGTTGATATGCATGTATTTATGTGGTTTAACTCTCTAGCTTAGCAATATCCTCCCTGTTTCCCATGTATGCTTGATAATCCCAACTGTAGGTTGGCTTACCATTGAATTGGACCTTGATTGTTAGAGATCCTAGTTACCCCTCCTTAGTGTATACACATCCCAGCTCGGGGATGGTCTCTCAACTGAAAGAGTATAGGCTGGATAGAGACCTAAGGTTGCGTGGAATGTTTCTCACTTAGCCAGTCACTTAGGCAACTTCAAGATCCAAATATAAGTGTTTATGTGGAGTGAATGTTGATATTTCATGTGTTATATTATGTTTTTTTTGTCCAAGTTGTTGAATGAATGTTTATATGAATGTGAGCAATAGGTATAATATGTATAAGCCTGATTAGAAGTCTAAGTTCATGTTGGATGCCTCATTCATTTTCATGAGTTCAATGCACTATAAATCTTGCATGTGGTAGATGTATTGGTTAAACCTAGTTTCATGCACCTTATGTATGGTTATGCTTCTCATGCCCTATATTAATGAATGTATTATTTCATGAACTTGCTCATTAGGAGGATAGGTATAATCTTAGGTATGAGGTTGAATGCATGATTGAATTCTTATCATTTACAAGAATGATATATGTTGCTAACCCTGCAGGCTGTGAGATGTAACTAGCTTAGTTTCATTATATATGTTGCTTATGCATTGTATTCACCCTTAAAAGGGATGGCTTGACTTCACCTAGTTTTGGATAAGGGAGGATAGTCTCTGATGTGTTTCAGACCCCCTCTGTGGATCAAGTGAGGGGATAATTCATGGTAGGAAGGAGGTAGGATCCCTGGAAGAAGGGAAAAGAGACTTAGGTGGGTTTATGAACAGAAGTTCAATTGGAAAATTGGCATTGTTAGAGTGCTTAGATGGGGTGGGTATTTCACCATTGGATAGATCTCTCCAATATCTTTCGAACGGTACCAACCTTGTCTAATTTGGCTTAAGGATGAAGGAGTTATGAACCTTGGAAGTTTTCTATGGAAGCTTGCTGGAATAGGGGTCTTTGCTCATGGCCTTCCTAAATATACAAGGACCTTTCCACATCCGCAATGCAAATCGTAGATTACAGAGGTCAGGAGGAGGGGAGGTGCTTCCGCACTCGCAATGCAGATTGCAGATGTTGAAAAATAACATTGGATTTGGACTTCCGCATTTCTGAGTTCCACAATGCGGAATTGCAGAATGCGGAAGGGGAAAATCTCTGTGAATTCAAATTGGACTTCCACATTCTCGCATTCCACAATGCGGATTGCAGAATACGGAAGGAGGAAATCTATGGAGGATTGAATTGGGCTTCCGCATTCAGCAATGCAGATTGCGGAATGCAGAAAGAGAAACTATTGGAAGGATTATTTTTGGGATTCCGCATTCTGAATCCCACAATGTGGATTGCAGATTATGGATTGTGGATCGACGGCCATTGCGGATGTGTGTAAAATGGATAAATTGGAAGAAAAAAATGAATAGAAGGGTCTCCCATGGACTCTGAAGGCCACCAGGGAGGTCAAGGGATGCTACAAATTGGTATCAAAGCTTCAATTGCAATACCGGGGCTGCTTGGGCCAAACCATAGAAGAAATTGCACACAGAGAAGTGCCCATGGCATTGTTTAATGAATGATTTCCAGATTGTATGGATGTTTCAATATCTATGCATACCTACGCAGTCTAATAAACATTTATATCATGCATAGTTATTGCAGTAGGTTATAGTTGAATCATACAACAAGCCCATGTGTAGGAAGGCAAGAATGGTGACTGTTAATGACGCATAGGATCCCTACGAGCCTAAAGAAGACGTGCTAGGGGAAAACGTGCAAGAAGAGCACACTGAAACAACATCAAATGGAAGAAAGGAGCAGGTGACTCCCCGGAACTTGGTTGAGACAATGGTAAGTTTTAACGAAAGGTTGATAAAGGCTCAGGAAGAGCAACACCAGCTCAATGCAACCATTCTGCAAAGCCTTACTGATATGCATCAAAGGGTGAATCTGGTGTCCAATCCAAGTAATATTGGAAGTGAATAAAGGAATGCAAATAGCCACTCTATAGGTCATTCTAGGAAAAGGAATCCAAGCCATAGAAGGGGTTCTATGAGCAGAAGACACAGGACACCCTCTTCAGGATCTCTTTCCAGCAGGTCAGGACACTCGAGAGACACTCAAAGGAGTCCAAGGCACACTTAAAACAGGACTGACAGAAGAAGAAATTATAGAGGGATCCCATGGAGAGAATTTAGGAAGGCAAGAGCTCCTATCTTTGATGGAGAAAGAAAGAAAGGACAAGAAGCAGAGGCATGGCTTCTTGGAATGAAGAAATACTTCAAAATGCATGATTATTTAGAAAATGAGAAGTCCAAAGTTTCCATTTACAATCTGAATGGCAGAGCTTCCATTTGGTGGGAACATCTCATGCAAGTGAACAGAACTAGTGAAAGAAGGATCAGCTGGGAGTGGTTTAAAATATAATTCAAGGAAAAATACCTATCAACTAGGTATTATGACAACAAGAGAAAGGATTTCAATGAACTCATGTTGGGGCAGAACTCCATGGAGGAGCATGTTCATAAGTTCTTGGAATTGTTGAGGTATGTAGACTACATCAAGGATGAAATAGTGGATATTCAATGCTTCCTTGGAAGCCTACCACAGAATTTCAGAGATAGGATTGAGTTTTTCCATCCAGCAAGTTTGGATGAATCCATTAGAATGGCCATGCACTGTTATGAGAAGAATAAAGGAAAGTCAAAAACTCAGCCAGCATGGAAAGGAAAGCCCAAAGGAAAGTTTGAACCAAGGAAAAGTGGCTTCAAGACACCATTCAGAAATCAGTCCAGAACCTTCCCACAAGGACAACAAGCAACAAGTGGATTCAAACCAGCTGTAGTAGTAGAGAAAACTGTTGATGTATATGTAACTTCGGAATGTATTTCATCTGTGTATTATATATATATATTTATTGTACCCTTATAAGAGATGTGTTATTCCTCTATAAGGAAGTGTCGTCATGAGGATTGAAAAGTGTCGCAAGTGTGTGTACTTGCCGATGGGTTATTAGACCACCATATGGGGTCGGCCCTAATTAATATATAATATAATGTGGATGTATCTAAGTAGACAAGTCGGCCCCAGTAGGTCACTGGGCAAAAAGGTGAGTATAAATAGAGATAGGAGATCTCTATTTTACTCACTCAGAAAAGTAACTCACTCTCACTCTGCAAAGTGGCGCACTAGTGAGGACAAGGAGGATCATCTGCTAGGAGACTATCTCAGTGTTATTTGGTTGTATTTTGGTTGAGCCATTGCTCTCTCTATCTCTGAGGAAGTTGTGGGGTTTTTCACCTTAGGGTTTTCCCCACGAAAACTCTGTGTCTCTTGTCTCTATGCTTTTGATTCTTATGATGCTTGTGATGCTTGTCATATTATGATTGTCATGCATTGATATACTGTAGATGTTATTCTCTCGGCAAAGATCCTAGAGTATAATGAATTAATGCTCAAAATTTAACATGGTATCAGAGCTAACCTGAGAAGAAGACATTTTGCAGTGACGGAAGCTTGTGTTCCTTGTTTATTAGGTTTCTCTCCACAGATTTTTGAAATTCAGTATAGTAGATTGACTCTACTCATCAAGGCGCATCTATCTGTCCAATTAGAATTCAGTTCCGAGCATTTTCAGATTTGGCCCTAAAAATTAGGGTTTCCACAAAATAGGAATTTATGGAATCTGAAGTCACAGCTGGAAGCTCCTTGCAAAAATCGAAGGTTAGAGCTTTGGATCGAGGTTTTTGGCTGGGTAGATCTCCGGGAAACTCAAACCCTAATTCAGGGCTCTCCCTAGTGAACCCGGGAGGACAAAAAGGCAATTTTGAAGGGAAAGACTTTACTGATCTCAAAATCTGAATGCACCAAGCTGATCAGCTCATCAAAGCGCATCTTTCTATCCTTTCAGAATTTGGAAATTCACATTTTGAATTTTTAGGGTTTCTCTGACAAACCCTAATCCAGGACCAGATCCAGTTTTCAGCACTTCAAGTGGTAAGTCCTAAATCTTTTCTATTTCCATTTGAAGTACTATTAAAGATGTCTCTCCACACCAAGCTTGAGGATAAGCTTGAAGGGGCTGATAACTTCCAAGCCCTGAAGTATAGGATTGGGTTAATCCTGGAAGAGAATGAGTTGGACTCTTATGTGAAAGAAGACATCCCTATCCCAAAGGATGAAGAGGCCAAGGTATTACATAAGAAGAACTTGGTCAAGGCAAAGAGAATCATTGTTGATTCTATCAAAGACCATCTCATACCCCATGTGTCTTCTCTTAAGACACCCAAGGAGATGTTTGAATCTTTGACCAAGCTATTTGAAGGAAAGAACATAAATCGGAAGATGACCCTGCGGAACCAATTGAAAGCAGTAAAGTTTCAGAATGGAGAAACCATTCAATCTTATTTCTCAAGGGTCTCCCAGATCAAGGAACAATTAGAAGCAGTAGATGAAATGGTGGAGAATGGTGAAGTGGTGATGACCACTCTAAATGGCCTACCCATTTCATGGGATTCCTTTATCCAAGGAATTTGTGCAAGGAAGAAGTTGATCTCTTTCAACAGATTGCGGGAAGAATGCTCTCAAGAAGAAGCTAGACTTACAGCCCATGAGGAAAAGATGGGAGGTGAAGATCAAGCTCTTGCAGCTCACACCAAAAGAAGCAAAACCAAGAAGGATCACTCTCGCCACAATAGATCCTATCAAAAGAGTAAGAAGGACCTAAGATGCTTCACATGCAATGAGAAGGGTCACTTTGCTTCAGATTGTCCCAAGAACAAAAGGGATGATAACAACAACTCCAGTAAGAAGAAGAAGGGCAACAAAAGAAGGTTTCATGCTCATGCTGCCGAAGATGATGAACCTCCAAAGAAGAAGGCTAGGGCAGAAAGTGATAGTGATGATGACTCATCAAGTGAAGAAGAGTATGTTCTGATTTCTGCTCTCACAGGTACTATTTCTCATGGTTGTAATGATTGGTTGATTGATAGTGGGGCTTCCAAACACATGACTGGGTTCAAGGAATCTTTTGTGAACCTGCTGAACATGAATCACCCCATAAGGTGAAGCTTGGGGATGATTATCAATACCCAATCAAAGGAAGTGGTGAAGCCTCCTACAACCTAGATTCTGGAAAATCTTTGAAGATGAAAGAAGTCCTTTATGTGCCTGGACTCAAGAAGAACTTACTCTCCATCTCTGCATTGGATGAAAAAGGTATGAGGGTTGCATTTGTGGATGGCCAAGTCCTAATGTGGCCAAAGGGAAAGAACATAGATGATGCAGTAGTGATTGGAGAGCAAGAGGGAGGATTGTATAAATTGAAGGGACAACCTGAACATGCCATTGTACATGAATCCATGGAGCCAAGTGAACTTTGGCATAGAAGACTTGCTCATATGCACTATAGGGCACTTCCAATTGCAAGCAAGGCAGTAGAGGGTCTTCCTGAAATCAAGACCAAACATGAAGGTGTTTGCAAAGGATGTGCAAAGGAAATAACATTAAGAAGGCTTTCCCAAGCAGTGAAAGCAAGGCAAAAGACATTCTGGAAATCATCCACTCAGATGTATGTGGCCCTATGTCATCCAGTTCCCTAAGTGGGTATGTTTACTATGTATCATTTATTGATGACTTCTCCAGGAAGACTTGGGTATACTTCTTGAAGGGCAAAGATGAGGTGCTTGATAAATTCAAGGAATTCAAAACCTTGATGGAGAATCAAACTGACAAGAAGATCAAAACATTCAAATCCGACAACGGTGGAGAATTCACCTAAAGTGACTTCAAGAAGCTTTGCAGTGATTCAGGGATTAAGAGGGAGTTGACTGCTCCTTATAATCCTCAACAAAATGGAGTTGCAGAAAGGAAGAACAGAACTATCATGGAAGCAGCAAGGGCAATGTTGCATGACTAGGATCTTCCTATGCACCTATGGGCACAAGCAGCTAGAACAGCTGTATATGTGCAGAACAGAACACCCCACAAGATATTGGACAACAAGACACCAGAAGAGGTCTTTTCTGGTAAGAAACCTGAAGTCAGTCATCTCAGAATATTTGGTTGTCCAGTATACACTCATGTCCCAAAGGAAAAGAGGACTAAACTAGATCCTTCAGGAAAGAAGGGTATCTTTGTGGGTTACAGTGAAAGCTCGAAGGCTTATAGAATATACTTTCCAGGGTTCAAGAAGATTGATGTCAGCAAGGATGTAACATTTGATGAAAACTCAGCATTCATCAAATCGAGGAAAGCACCCATCGAAGTTTATGAAGAACCTAAGGAAACAAGATTTCAAGACACTACCATGACTGAAGCAGTTCCAAAAACTGTTCGTGAGTTTGAATATCCACAAGAACCTGTAGATCCACCCCGTGAGGATAACTCTCACAAGAGGAAACCTGTATGGGCTAGAGAGCTCATTCATGATGCAAAAAGATTTGGCATTCCAGAAGAAGAACACAGAGAAAAGAAGAGAACCAGATCACACACCAGTTATGTTGCTTTACTCTGTGACATTATGAACAAAGAGCCTTCCAGTTATGAAGAGGCAGCAGAAAAGAAAGAATGGAAGGATGCTATGGTTGAGGAATACCAATCAATAATGAATAATGATGTTTGGGATGTTGTCCCAAGACCTAAAGAGAAGTCTGTTGTGACTTCCAAGTGGATCTACAAAATCAAGCATGCTGCAGATGGCAGTGTAGAAAAATACAAAGCAAGATTCGTAGCTCATGGTTTCTCTTAGAAAGAAGGAATAGATTATGAAGAAACCTTTGCACCTGTAGCCAGGTATACTTCCATCAGAACAATACTTGCCCTGGCTGCAGCAATGAAATGGAAAATACACCAGATGGATGTCAAGACTACTTTCCTGAATGGTGTAGTAGAAGAGGAAGTATATGTGGAACAACCACTTGGTTTTGAAATACATGACAGGGAGTCATATGTGTGCAGATTGAAGAAAGCCTTGTATGGCTTGAAGCAAGCTCCCAGAACTTGGTATGGTAGGATGGACAGTTTTCTATCTAGCTTGGGCTTTACCAAGAGTAAAGCACGAGGGGTTCACTAGCGAGGCAATATCATATCACGTCCATTCATATTGGGGGTTTGAATACTCTTAAAAACCTCAAAAATATATTGTCCCGTATTAAGAGGTCAAGGGAGGTTTTTAATTTGACATAGTAATATAAATATTGTGGGTTATTGTATTTGCGGGGGATTAAGAATAACGTCCAAATTGTGGGATAGATTCATACCTGCAAATCATGGGCTCAATTCATACCCACCTAAAACTTAAGGACCTTCCATTTCTATTTGATATTGCTTATGATCCTAAGTTTTGCATAAATATGATAATAGTGTACCAATGATAATATCGATGGAAGTCTCTTTGGATTACTAGCCTTGATCCATACTCATTTAATAGATTTATTAGGCCTGGTTTGAATTGATGTTATACTGTTTTTCATCTTTAAGTTAAGAGATGTAGCTAATTAGGAGTTCCAGAGTTGAACAATTGTATTGTATTTTTTGTAGGCATTCGAGTAAAATATCTCTCTTCATTTTTTAGGTTGGGGTTTAGGTGGGTATTGAGATTCAATCAAACCTTGCTCCATGACAACCAAGAAAAGTAAGATCAATATTTCTTTGCTCATTTGAACCAAGAAAAGTTATATCTATCTTTCTTGACCAATTATTTCTTTCAACTTTTTGTATCCTTCTTTAACATTTCCACATTTCAAGTTAGGAATAGTTGTTAGATTGAGTTATATTTGGCACATTCATAATTGTAATTTCAATTCTTATATGCAAGGCATCCGTCTTAATATTGTATTGGAACTGACATGAACATAGGGGAAAATATAAATCCTTATTTACATACCCTATGTGTTATCATTACTATGAAATGGTATCATATAAGTTTCACCATCTGTGTATCTTTATAACTATTCCATGCTTGAAACCTAACAATGGAGATTTTTCCCTCTCATATAAAGATTAAAAAAAAACTAGATATAACCCAAGAAAATGTAACCAAATGTTGTTAATTCCCTTGATTGCAAGAATAAATGTAGAGGAAGTGGAGGAAATTCATTGCATCTTATGAGTGACCCAAATCCAAGCTATGCACATGATCATATGGGGTTATTGGAAAGTAAGAGAAATTTTTCTATGTTCATTTGGGTTCAAACATCAATGATGTTTGTTTTGATAGGAAGGTAGGGGATTCCATCCATGAAAGGGTTTCAATTTTGAATTTTTATGGATTTTAATTTATTAACCTTATAGAAAACATGAGATCTCTATGGATATACTTATATTTACATGATATAAAATTGGTAGATTGGCAGTCTGTGGTGTGAAACATATGCAATTCTCATCTTTTCTAAGCATTGCACTAACTATTGGACTATCATCCTTTTACATTCTTTGTTATATTGATCTCTTGACTGGGTTTCCTTTTATGCATTTTCCTTCCCAGTACTATTTCATTGAGACTTCCACTATCCAACACTACAAATTGATAAGTCACCCTTGCAATCCTGGTTGGTGTTAGGGCTCATGTTTGTTACAACTTGAGAATATGATATAAAAGGGTGTTAAAAATGGGTTGACAAAAATGGATACATACAATATCTGGTGAAACTAGGGGTTTTCTTAATTGGAAAGGCATATTGGGAGGGGGGTTCAACAATTAAATTTTAGGAGGAATTTTCCAATATTTAGTGAAATTAGGGATATTCTTTAATATCATGTGAACGATCGTGCTATGTAACAAGTTCACTGAGTGAACCCCCCGTGGAGTAAAGCGGATTCCAACCTTTACTACAAGGTTGAGGAAGGGAATCTAGTGATTCTACTCCTGTATGTGGATGACCTATTTGTGACAGGAGATGACAGATTGATTGTAGATACTAAGAGGAAGCTTGCAGCTGAATTCGATATGAAAGATTTGGGAATGATGCACTATTTCCTAGGTATGGAGGTGTGGCAGAATGCAGGTGGGATCTTCCTTGGTCAAGGGAAGTACACAATAGATATCCTGAAGAGATTCGGGATGATGGATTGCAAGGCCATGGCCACACTGATGGCATCGAATCTGAAGCTTTTATGTGATGCTTCATCTGAGCCAGTTGATGTCTCTATGTATCGTCAGATGATTGGGTCCTTGATGTACCTAACGAACACGAGACCAAACATTTGCTTTGCTGTGAACACATTGAGCCAGTTCCTGACGGATCCGAGGAGTGTTCACCGGGTTGCTGTAAAGCATGTTTTGAGGTACCTGAAGGGTACAGTGGATTATGGGCTCAAGTATGAAGCGAATCAAAAGCTTAACTTGCAGGGTTATGTTGATTCAGATTGGGCTGGCAGTGCTACAGACAGGAAGAGCACATCTGGGTTTTGCTTCAGTATGGGATCAAGTGTGATCTCTTGGTTTAGCAGGAAGCAGTCCTGCGTAGCACTGAGTACAGCTGAGGCAGAGTATGTTGCAGCCTGTTCAGCTAGTTGTGATGCAGTATGGCTACGGAAGCTACTGTCTGAGCTATTTGATCTCCTGTTGGAGGCTACTGGTATCTTCTGTGATAACCAGAGTTGTGTGAAGCTGTCCGAGAACCCAGTGTTTCATGACAGGTCAAAACACATAGAGATAAAATATCACTATATCAGGGATATGGTGCAGAGAGGAGATGTGAAGCTCCTATATGTTGCGATGGACGAGCAGATTGCAGATGTGCTGATGAAGCCACTAGCCAGGGTGAAGTTTGAGTACTTCAAAGAGAGGCTTGGCGTTCTTCAGATCGAGGACACTTCGAGGAAGAAGTGATGGACACATTTGCTGAAGCCATTCCAAGCATGTTGGAAGGAGGATCCTTCACATGGCTGTGGATGTAAGTGCTGGATGATGAGCATCAGGATGATGTTCTGGTTTTTGCTTGGATATGATCAGTTGGATCATTTTATGTATGTATGTATGCATCATGTTGGATGCTGGATATGATCAGTTGGATCATTTTTATGTATGTATGTACGCATCATGTTGGATGCTGGATATGATCAGATGGATCATTTTTATGTATGTATGTACGCATCATGTTGATGCTGGATATGATCAGTTGGATCATGTGTATGTATTTTGTATATGCATCATGTTGGATGCTTGGACCATGTATCTGTATATGTATCAGGTGGATACATTGTATGATCAGGTGGATCATGTATGGTGATATGTATCATGTATTTGTATTTGTATCAGGTGGATACATTGATGATCAGGAGGATCATGTATGATGATATGTATCAGGTAGATACTTGGTATGCATTAGGTAGATGCATTGATGATCAGGTGGATCAGGTATGATGACATGCAGCAGGATGTTGCAGTGATGATCAGGATGATCATAGATGACGAGGTTCAGGATGTTGCTCCAGATGACATGCAGCAGGACGTTGCAGTGATGATGATCAGGATGATCATGGATACATCAGGATGACGTATGGTGAGTATTAGGTTGATACTCTGTGGCCGTGGATCAAGTTGTGCAGATGAGCATGTAATCCGGTGCCCTAGGAGATTTGCAGATGGTCTTTCGAGGTTTTTCCTATGGCATGTAATTCGGTGCCCTGGGACATCTGGAAAATGCTCTTTCGAGGTTTTGCTTTGGGAGGACATGTAATTCGGTGCCCTGGGAGATCTGCAGATAGTCTTTCGAGGTTTTTCCTATGGCATGTAATTCAGTTCCCTGGGATATCTGGAAGATGCTCTTTCAAGGTTTTGTCCTATGGCATGTAATTCGGTTCCCTGGGAGATCCGATAGGTTGGGCTGTGTGCCCGTAATCAGTCCTGGGATGCTCTTGCGAGGTTTTGCCATGACCACATGTAATTCGTTGCCCTGGGAGATCCTATAGGTAGAGCTGTGTGCTCGTAACAGCCTGGGATGCTCTTGCGAGGTTTTGTGGTGAGGTCACATGTAATTCGGTGCCCTGGGAGATCCTATAGGTAGAGCTGTGTGCTCGTAACAGCCTAGGATGCTCTTTCGAGGTTTTGTGACACACGTAATAAGTCCTGAGGATTCCACAGTATGGCCAGTGATGACGAAGACCTGCAGGTGGTGGGCCTACATCCAGTATGAAAAAGGACTGGCTCTGTAGAACTTCCTATGACGAGTAGAGTCAGAGATTGGTTGAGATAGTAGCAGCAGTGATGATGATTATGACGATGCATCGATGATGATGATCCAGAGAAGAAGACTTGTCTAGCAGATCTGTGTTGAGAAATACCTTCCTAGTTAAGAGGGAGTGTTGATGTATATGTAACTTCGGAATGTATTTCATCTATGTATTATATATATATTTATTGTACCCTTATAAGAGATGTGTTATTCCTCTATAAGAAAGTGTCATCATGAGGATTGACAAGTGTCGCAAGTGTGTGTACTTGCTGATGGGTTATTAGACCACCATATGGGGTCGGCCCTAATTAATATATAATATAATGTGGATGTATCTAAGTAGACAAGTCGGCCCCAGTAGGTCACTGGGCAAAAAGGTGAGTATAAATAGAGATAGGAGATCTCTATTTTACTCACTCGGAAAAGTAACTCACTCTAACTCTGAAAAGTGGCGCACTAGTGAGGAGGAGGAGGATCATCTGCTAGGAGACTATCTCAGTGTTATTTGGTTGTATTTTGGTTGAGCCATTGCTCTCTCTATCTCTGAGGAAGTTGTGGGGTTTTTCACCTTATGGTTTTCCCCACGGAAACTCTGTGTCTCTTGTCTCTATGCTTTTGATTCTTATGATGCTTGTGATGCTTGTCATATTATGATTGTCATGCATTGATATATTGTAGATGTTATTCTCTCAGCAAAGATCCTAGAGTATAATGAATTAATGCTCAAAATTTAACAAAAACATCAAAGGGGCCACTTCAGTGTTGGGTATGTGGAGACAACCACATGCTTAGTGTTGACACAGCGACTGTCAACAGGGGTTCACTTCGCACTATTGTTGTTGGTCGCACCACTGTTCTAGAGGTTTTCTAATAAAGACCCAGGTACTTCGTGGTACAAGATACCAACAAAACCCCTATTCACCGGCCCTTTCGGAAACAGACTGCAAGCAGTCTGAGGTCTCAACCAAGGCGAAGTTGAGGGGGTGGTTGCAAAAGCAGGTTTCCACAACCATGTGATGCGATTGATTCCGTTGTTTAATGCACAGCGCGATGATGGTCTGTGCAACTGCATTTAGTGATTGCGTGGAGTCTCCTGCTCCGCGTCGAGTATTTTCAGGAACAAGGATATTTGCACCCTCGGCGCGTCCAGAGGCCGCGTAACGGGGTCTATGAGACTCAATCACTTCTACTCAATCTTATTCAATAACCCTTAAGCATTCATCATTATTTAGACTGATACACATCATGATCTATGCAGATGGGTGAGATACCGCAGTGTTGTGTGCTTTGATACCTCGATTCACTCCTAACAATTAAATGTGTGGTTATCTCATTGATCCATTCGTTTGAGACTTATAGGGGCTTTCCTGCTAACATTCGTCCCTACATGAACTATTATCATCTTATTTCATCCCTTCCGCGGAGAATATAGATAAAAATAAACACATATAAGATAGCAGTAACCTTATGCATGCAATGTAAGTAATTTAAATAACAAATTAATAATAATCATGCACAATAATCACATAACACAATGGTTTAACGTGGTTCACCCCCCCAGATGGGAAGCTACGTCCACAAGAACTGTTGTTTATTGTTTAGGAAAGGGTACAACAGTTCTTTCGTCTACGCACTCAGCTATAGACGTTCTTCTTTCTTCTCTCAAGATTAGGTCTCTGCGCACTCAGCTACAGAGCGTTTACAATGCTTTTCTCTAAGAGATCTCACAATATTCAACAATATTAACCAAAATGAGAGTTAAACCTTTTCCTTTACAAAATTTCCTTATATATAGATCAAGACCTGTGGGTCATGTCTTTACATTTACGAAGGCAGAACCCTTAGGTTTACAAAACTGTCGCAGTTTTGCCAAAACCGGACTACTAATATCTGGCAGTGGATCTTCTGTTATATGCGTGCCAACAGGTTGCTTCCGCCGATCTATTCCTTCTTTTCCATCCTTAGATGACTGGTTCAAGTAGTAGTAGTCTTCTGCCTGTTGTGATCAGTCACCTACCTCCGATCTGCACCTACCCACTGCTTGGTATTTATCGACGATCTTTGCCAAAAATAGGTCTTCGATGACCTAACCAAAATAACTGCCTTCATCCGTCGATGTTGTGCTTAGCTAGATCTTCGTTGATGTGGCACATTGTGGCACTGTATTCCTCGCAGCACCGACCTCGCAGCTCCTCTTACACTATGCTGCGCGCAACTTCGCAGCATACCAAAACTTATCCCAAAATTGTTCAAACTTAACTGCGCTTAGCTCCGCAGTTCTCAAAATTATTCCTGTTCAAAAATGCCCCATTTGGGCCAATCCCAATAGGCCCCTAACACTTACATGTGGCTAGCCCCCGAGCCACCTGGAACTCCTTGAAGGTGTTCTGCTGATTGTGGGCTGATCTTCGCAGGGAACTCCTTGAATGTGTGAGTCAGCTTTTCTACTGTGCCCTTCGTATCTTGCTCAATTTGCCCAACTGTTTCCACCATATCTAATGTTATCTCCTGTCCGATCTGGACTTCCACCTACTCTTGATTCTGGTTCAGCTCCTTCAACTTTTCTTTGATCTCCTGTGAGATCGTGATGGCATCCTCTAATAATGGCTGCGACTTATCACCCATTTCTATCTCCTTCTCCTGCAACACTTTAAATTCCTTCTTGAGGTTGTTGATTTCCTTTTATTTGAGGAGTTTCTCCCTTGCTGGCAGCGCCTTAACCTCCTCACCCATCTTTTCTAGTACTTCTTGTTTTTCCTTCACTTCCTTCTTTACTGCCTGTAATTGTTGATCTTCTTCAAGGGTACTAAATGCCTTCAGTGCTACTTCCAGTAGACTCTGGCACTTAGTGACTTTGATAGCAATATTCTGTGCCGCGGTCTTCACTACTCCTTGTCTCAACTGTTGTTCATCTGGTGGAGTCTGTGGATTGATATGCGCTTTCAAGGAAGCAATTTCATATTCATGGAGAATATCCATGTCTTCCTTCTCAGTCCTTAGGCTATTTACCAAATCGCCAATCTTGACAATGGTATCTACTGGTTCTGTTTGAATTTCAAACTCATCTATATTACCTGCAACAGCAGTGATCGTGTTCTCCAATCTCAGTCAACAATCTATTTCATCTTGTAATTGCATAGTACTCCGTGATCTCTCTTCCCAGAGTTTCCTTTGTAACTCTTCATGCCCTTTCAGTGCTTCTATGGTTCTGTCATGCATTTCTTCACCAAGTTGCGTCTGTAAGTAATGGAGTCCTGGCAATGGTATGGGTGCAAGATCAAGCTCCACACGCTCTACATTCTTTGTATCTAGCATTGCTTGATCTTGTAATGGAAACCTGATAGATAGTGGCTGCAAATGGACAATATGGGACCTCACGGGAACCATTATTTGCTTCTGCAGAGTCCCCGCGGACCCTTTTTCAGCTACTGACTTGTGGTGCAATGGTAATATTCTGCTGACTTCATCAAATTTTTGGGATATCCCTTGTAATGTAGTTAGGTTCTGATTTTAAGCTGTCTTGAATTTCCTTTTCCTTCTTTTCTTTGTCTGTCGAAAGTTCCTCCATTTGTTCAGTTACCCTCGCGGCAATCATTAAATAATCATCTTCACCAAGCACTATGTCTAATTGGTCTTTGTTTTCTTTCTGCTTATTCCTTTTTTCCTTGTGCCCCAAAGAACTTCCAACATCCTTCCTTTTTCCTGACTCTTTATCTTCTACAATGGGACATGGGATAGGGTTATCCTCGCTAGAATAACTTTCGATATCCACGATCTCAACTCGGAATTCAGCTGGCCATTCTTTCATTAAGTTATCAACATCTTCCTCGTACATATGGTAGTTTCCTAGGTACCAATCAGCATTCTTCTTCTGCACTTTGGGTGAAATGGAGATGCATTTCATCGCAGCATAAAAATTTATAATGCGGGTATATTTGCTTGTCACTTGCTTTGGTATGCGAGGTGTAAGCATGATGGCCCCGTGCAGCTGGTCGTAATATGTGTAAAACACCAGCGTTGTCTCGTGTTGTCTTTCTGGATTCATGCTCGCCCACAGATTCTGAAATCGAGCACCTCTACAGTCCGAAGTGTTTTTGACCACTCCAACATAGTGCTTCAGTTCCCTCCACCCCAGGAAGTCGATCAATATGATTAGCCAAGTGAAATGAAAATATCCACCATTGATTTGTGTATCATTTAGTTCTTCAAGGAATTCATTTAATAGAAATTGGGACCAATTGAATTCTTGTCCCTCGGCGGCTGCAGCACCAAGTAGTACTGCGCCTGCATTTACTTCTAACAGTATGCACTTTCTTAATATTTTCCCCGCTAATAGCTGCGTGAAAAAATGTATTACCTCATCCTTTATGTCCTCCGTCTGGAAGCCTCGCTTCCCTTTGACCAAAGATTGTGTTTGCTTCATCAATGTTGCTACCACTTTATCCTTTGTCTTTCCCTGTAAGAAATTCCTTGGGTATTCTCCCCTTTTGCTTAATCCAGTTATACGGTGGATTAAGTCAATTGTCAGGTCGATATTCTGGTCTAGCCATAAATATCCCTGGTGGATGCGAGCCATAAGAGTTCGCACCACCACATTGAGCTCCGGTGATCTATCGAAATGTGGAAGCCTTAGCAGGTTGAGCAACCCCGACTTGGCTACTGATCCTGAAAACCAGCTCTCGGCAACCAAGGTTAGGTCACCCTTCGCATTCTTCTTCCAGCACATGTATTTGTTGGGCTGGAACTGTGGGAACTTTGGTTCAGTTGGATTCTCCTTCTGCATTGCTAGCAGATCATAATCCTCCCATTTGCAATCTGGAATCTTTCCTAACAGTTTTTTTCCACCTCAACATGCTTCGATATTGGTGAGAGTGGTATCTCATACTTTGGGCTCTTCAACAGTCTAATGGCCGATGCATCCACTGCATGCGGCAAAATGTAGTCTGGAGTCATAGTTAACGGTATCTCTTTATCAGCAAGGGGCTTTTTTGGCCCTACCGAACTTGTCTGCGGTATTTTTGATCTGGGCACTGCTGGAGTTTTCCCTTTGTCTTGCATTGAGGGGTCGTGTCTTGGTGATCTCCTTGGATTTAGTTCTAATTATTTAACGATTTTCTTGTTTGGGTTTCTCATTAATTCGGCAATTCCTCCGTGTTGGAACAACCTCACAGTCTCTTCAATCGTGAACTCTTCTTCAAATAAAAATCTCTTAGGCATGCAAACAGTTTCAATGGTTGTAGATGGCTTATGAAAAATAGCTCAGACAGAAGTATTTGCAGAAAATTCTAAGTGTTTGATACGCCCGCGAGATGATAAGCAGTGTTATTTATAGGCATGGCGGACCCTTCTCCGTGCCCTTGAACGACTAGATATGCATTTAATGGTGGTATCCATTGGCCAAATCCAGTTGCTTTTGTTGTCTTGTCTTTCAGAATTGTGATCAGAACAGCTATATGTGCTTTAAATGCCCGAGTGGTCAATAGGGAATTACTGCATAATGGCTATCTTCCCAACCGACACTGTAACGACTATTTTTTGGATTTTTGCGTCGAACTGTGCGGTAGGTCATCGTTGGTTTTGCATAGTGATTTCGCGGCATATAATTTCTTTTCTTTCCAGTTGCTGCTTTTTGAATGTCGCAACAGCGCATTGTTTCTTTTCTTTTCCTCTTTTTTTTTTCAACGCGGTGCGCTGTATAGATCTATCTCTATCAGTCTATGTACAGACTTTTTCACAGTTTCTAGTGCCCACTTTCTACCATACTTGGCACCTAGAAACTTTTCCTTCTTCTGATCATTATGGATGTTGCGAAGTAGGACTATCGTAGTAAAGCTTTAGTCTTCTCCCATTTATCACATTGGATAATGTATCACCAGCTAAAGTGGCTAACTGGACTGCGCCACCATCAGTAACATCTATTACAGTATATGGTCCAAGCCAATGCATTTTAAATTTTCCAGGAAAATTCATGAATTTACTATCATACAGTAGGACTAGATCACCTACCTGAAAAGACTTATTCTTGATGTGGTGATCGTGCCATGATTTTTCTCGTTCTTTCTTCACTTGTTGGTGGAATCCCGCGATGAAGCGCTCTTCTTCCAACCCAACCAAGTGTGACAACCTTTCTTCTAGTGCTGCGTGATCTGCCATCCTTGTAAATGCAGCTATTCTCAAGCTAGGTATAATGTACTCCATTGGCATTATTGCTTCTTTTCTGTAAGCCAATCTTAAAGGTGTATGTCTAGTTAATTTCTTGCATGTCATTCTGTACGCTCATAAGACAGATGGAATGCAAGTCCCAGTCATTGCGGTTTACATTGCATACCTTGGTTAGCGCATTCTCAAGTACTTTATTAAATGCTTCAACAGTTCCATTTTGAAGCAACAAGAGTTCCTTACTAAGTAAATAACTAGTACAAGTAACATAAGAAAGCCATAAATGGCTAAGTAGTAATGTAAAAATGAATGTATGATAGATGATTAATATTTATATAGGTTTGGGCTTTATATAAGCCCGTCATGCACCTTTTCGTAAAAGGGCATGACTATTGACTTAAATAGTCTTTAATTAATAATAAATTAATATTAATATTAATTTATTATTTTTATTGTTACATTGCCTTCCCCTTAAGGGAAGCTTTGTCCTCAATGCTTCATTGACAGCAATGTCTGATTTTGTTTGAACTGGCATCTCTGGAATCCTTTGCGACACTTGATGAAATAAGACGATACGAGTTATGGATTCCCCAGGAGAATTGTCGCATCGTATCTGCTGTGGTCCATCCCAAATCTATTTTGATTGGACCTCTGAGATCATTTTGGGGAATGGGTCATCTCAATGGTTGCTTAGTATGTCAAATTGTTTTCCTGTCAACATAACTCTTTTGTGAATGCTCATTTTGACCTTGTCGTTGGTCAAAATGACGATTATAATTGGGATGTATGTAAGGCGTATGTGTTGTTTGTTTTCCTTTCTTTTGAACTGCAGCGAAGACTACCTTCACTTCCTCGACTTGACTTTCGGATGCATCTTCCTGGATTTGCACTTCCTGGTTCTCCAGTAAATTGTTATGATTCTGAATATTTTTTATTCTTTCATCTTGCGACTTTTTGTCAATTTCTAACTTCTTGATTTGATTATCTGATTCCTTATTACGATTATTTAGACACTGGTTTTCTTCTTGCTTTTCCAGTATTCTTCCTTCGAGGTCTTCACTGGAGTGTTCCCTCTTGTTACTGTTTTTCAATTTTTTGATCTTTGTAATCAGTGTTTTGTTATGATTTCGTAGTCAAAAAATTTCTTTGGTATTGCTTGATAACACCTTGTTGAATTTTGTCAGTTCCAACTTATGTGTCTTCTTACTGTCGTCATACTGCCGCTGGAGTTTTTCTTTTTGTTGTTGATGATGACGTAACTCTGTTTCCTGATTTTTTAACTTTTCATGTACTTGTGCCAATTTGTCTTCTTTGTCCATGACGATTTTTTTAAGACAACTAATTTCCTCTTTTAAGTCGACACTATTTCCATACGGATATTCTTCGACTTTGTTTGGTTTTTTTATCTAGTCTTCAATTTTTTGAATGATACCTTCTAGATGCAAAATTGTTTCGTCCTTATCTGATAATTTTTTTGTGAGGTTTTCTCTACTATATTCCAATGATTGAATTCGTAATTCTGAGGTAATAATATGTTCTTTTTGAAAACCATTAATTTGTTCCTGATTGTTGAACCGAAGTTGTAGAACACTATTAGCTAGTTCACACTTTTCTAGCTGGGCCGAAACTATTCGTAACTGTGATTGCGATTGTGAGTGACCTGGATCGTCGCTCATAATAAAACGTTTATCACATATTGGACAGGGTCGATCATAATTTTTAAAGGCTCTCGGATATTGGAATTCCATTTCGCAATAAGGACACTTAGTCCAAAATTAGAATTTATATATGTCTTCCATAATTCTTCCACAATTGGCGTAAGTGACTACTTTAATATCTTCTGAGACTTTGATTTTTTTTATTTTTTTTACTCGTTCAAAGGTGAATGGTCTCGACTTCCGATGATACTTGGTCTTCCTTTGATGTTTGACTCTTCAATGATTGTCGATTTTCCTTGATTTTTGGCTTCCTTCCCCTTTTTAGAAAATAATTGTAATTAATTACAATTATTTAATAATATTAATTATTACTAAAAATAATAATAAATATTATAATTTTTTGTGAATAGAAGGGATATAGAGTTTTGAAACAATACAATATATATTATTATAAATAATAATAATAATAATATTGTAATTTTTGTTTGACTAAAAATAATAAGTATTATATTTAAATACTTTAATTATAAAGGTGGAGTAATAAGTTTCTAATAAAATTAAAATATTATATAATAATATATAAAACTAAGAGTTGGTTTGATAAAACCAAGGAACGGTTTATAAACCAAGGGCTCACAAAACCATGTGCACTGTCATAAAACCATGTGCGGTTTCATGAATGTTATTTTACTTCTTGTTCTTACTTATTTTCTCTTCTTCTTTTTTATCCTTTTTTATTTTTATTTCTTTTTTTCACTATCTTCTTTTCTTTTTCTTTTTATTTTCTTGTTTCTTTTCTTTTCTTCTTTTTATTTTTATTTTTATTTTTTTACTTTTGTCTTTTTCTTTCTTCTCTTTTGTTGTTTTACTTTTTTGGAGTTGGAGAATGGATTTTGGCCAAGGGGCACTCTATGGTCAAAAACCAATTGACGGGAGAAACTCCCAATAATAGCCAATGGCTAGAATTGCCCAAGAAGGGGCTCTGATACCACCACTGAAGGAACAAGAGTTCCTTACTAAGTAAATAACCAGTACAAGTAACATAAGAAAGCCATAAATGTCTAAGTAGTAATGTAAAAATGAATGTATGATAGATGATTAATAGTTACATAGGTTTGGGCTTTATATAAGCCCATCATGTACCTTTTCGTAAAAGGGCATGACTATTGACTTAAATAGTCTTTAATTAATAATAAATTAATATTAATATCAATTTATTATTTTTATTGTTACACATTTGCTTGTGGGTGATAAGGCGTACTGCGTTGATGATGTATGTGGAATTCTTCAGTCAAAGCTTCAATAGTTCTCTTCAGAAAATGAGTACCCTGATCACTCATCAAAAAATTTGGGCATCCAAATTGTGTAAGGATGTTCTCAAAAATAAATTGTGCGGCTTTAGTTGCGCTACAGTCTTTGACTGGTTTTGTTTCTACCCATCTAATGAGGTAATCAGTTGCTGTAATAATGTACCTCGCACCAGTTCTTTTTCCCGGTGGGTTAATAGGTCCCACAAAATCAATTTTCCATTTCTCGAATGCCTGCAAGGTCAGCTGAGGGTTCAACGGCATTTCATCTTTTCTTGATGGTTTTCCTGTCCTCTGACAGACATCGCAGTTCTGGCAATGTTCTTTGGAGTCTTTATGGATTGCAGGCCACCATAGCCCTGCATGCAATATCTTCTACGCAGTAGCCCTTCTTGCATAATGACCTCCTGCGACTCCTGAATGTGCATCAGCTAATATAAGTAGCTTCTCGTGTTCTAATACACATCTTCACAGCACGTCATCAAGTCCTAACTTGTAGAGTTGTCCTGCAATAATGGTGAAATTTGTGGCTCGCACTACCAGCTGCTTCTTTTGCTACGTAGTAAATTCAGTAGGTGCGAATCCGATAGTTAGAAAGTCAATGATATCCTGATAATAATCATCGGAAATCTGTATAGCAAACAATTGCGCATCAGGTAGATTGTCTTCTAGATTCATTGGTTCCTCTCCTGACTCGATCCTTGATAGATGATTAGGACCTAAATTTAATCTACCTAGTTTAACTATTATTTCAAAATCATATTCTTGGAAGAGTAAGAGCCATCTGCATATTCGTCCCCCTAACACTGGCTTATTGACCATGTATTTTAATGCAGAATGGTCAGTAATCATTGAGAAGTGCACACCAAGAAAATAGTGTCTGAACTTCTGTAGTGCATATACCATTGCAAGTCCTTCTCTTTCAGTAGTGGTGTAGTTCTTCTCAGCAGATGACAACTTTCTACTGGAAAATGCAATGGGATGGTCAATTCCTCCTTCTCCTGGATGTGCAAGAATGATACCCAATGCTATACATGAAGCATCAATGTGTACGTGAAATGGCTTTTCCCAATCTGGAAAAAATAGGATCGACGCGGTGACCATTTTTTCTTTCAATGTGTCGAATCCTTTCTTGCAGTACTCATTCCAAATGAATGGTGCATCCTTTTTTAAAAGCTTATCCATTGTTGCGGTTATCTATGCATACCCCTTTATGAATTTCCTATAGTATCTGGTATGCCCTAGTGTAGTGTGCAATTGTTTAATTGAATTTGGTGTAGGCAAGTTTACAATAACTGCAATCTTCGTTGGATCAACCATCAACCCTTTCTTACACACGATATGTCCCAGTAGAATCCCATAGGGAACATAGAAGATACATTTCTTTAAATTTAATGAAATCTGATGTTGTCTACATTTTTCCAGCATCATTCTGAGGTTCGCTGCATGGTTCTTTAGTAACCCAAAAATGGTCCAATCATCAAAGTAAACTTCTAGAAACTTGTGGATGAATTCTTTGAATGTTGCGATCACCACTCTTGAAAATATGGCTAGTGCATTCTTCAAGCCAAAAGGCATTACTGTATACTGGAATGACCCCCATTCTATTGAAAAAGTGGTTTTGTGCCTATCGGCTGGATCAATTTTTATCTGATGGTATCTAGAAAATCCATCAGTAAAAGAGTATGCTTCATTCCCTCCAACGTTATCAAGAACTTCATAAATAAAAGGTGTAGGAAAGGGATCATGCATAGAGGCATCATTCAACTTTCTGAGGTCAACACAGATCCTAATCTCACCCTTTGTTTTCTTGTCTTGGATGACCATTGGGCTTATCCATTCAGATTCTTCAACTGGCTCAATAATTCCTGCATCAAGCATCTTGTTGAGTTCTACCTTAACTCATTCTTTGTAGTATGGATTCAGTCTATATGGCCTTTGTTTAATAGGTTTCGCTCCTGGCTTAAGAGGAATTTTCATCACTCCTAAGTCTCCAAGGATACCTTTCATCTCTGTGAACTTTGTTGGGAATACTTCCTGATATTCCTGTAATATAGCTGCGATCACTGCAACTGTGCCATCATCCCAGTAGTATCCTATTGCTGCGAACTTCAGCTCTTCACTAGTACCGATGTTCACTTTCTTTGTCTTGACCGGTCCACTCATATCAGGAATCTCTAATCGAGGCCCTTTTACCTCGCGTACTCCTTCAGATTCAGGGATTTTTCTATTGCGCAGATCCTCCTCATTGATGTCTTCCTTATCTTCATATTTTTTAGCTAAGTTATAACAGCCCATGACTTGTTCTGCTTGTTCTTTCCAATCTGGTTGGAGACTCGCAAGTACATTGCTTGTGTCAAAAAACTCTTCTAGTGTTATATTTTCTTCTTTGCGATGTGGGATAAATATCTTTCGCTTGATCAGTTGCAACGCGTCATGTATAGTCGACTGGTCATCTTGAAAACTAAAATCCTTCTAGAAGGTCGCAGTAAGGACAGACCAATCTGCAGTTCCTATGCGCATCTCCTCATTTAGGTACCAGTTTTTTGGAATAGGCTCATGCAATGTATGCACAAAGAGATGTACCCATTCTGTCTGCGGTCTTTCCTTCCAAGCTTGTACACATGCTACGATATGATCTCCTGGATCCCTGTGACCGTTATATTTCTCAAATGGTAGTGTGACCTTATCAACAAATCTAATTTGTAGTTTTATTCTACACTGGTCCCAAGTTGTCATTGTCTTTTTGTTTGTAGCCCACCATCTGGCAGGTGTTTCTCTGAATGCCATGTCTAATGCTAAGACGCGATGTTCATCTGCCACTGCTGCAGTGTATTCTTTGATAAATGAATAAACGTTAGTTGTACCCTCATAAGTGGGGATTGGACTTACTTGCTTTCCAATCCAGCGGAGTGACTTTGTAATTGTCGCGCATCTCCTGGTAGATACTTCATGCATTCTGTGTTGCCAATTTTCTAATCCTACATCTGAGTCTAAGATGCAAGAACTATCGCAACTCTAGGTGAGCGTTCCATCCGTAGTAGGATCAATATAATCCGCAGCATTTGTTGTCATTTGATAGATACAGTCAAGGTCTTGAGTTTTGTACTCTTCTTGAATAGGTTCAACATATCGCTCCCCCTGTGAAGGATCTAATGGTGCGACTACCCTTATGTCATTGCCTTCAAATATCATTTTCATTGTTTTCAGATTGATGATAGTGGAGTTCGTCATTGCCCAATCGATGCCCAGAAGTGCTGGACAAGGATTGCTATCATCTACAATTTCAATTACTTCGAAGTCTGCATAACTTCGCACTCCATCAATTTCGACAATGGTATTGGTTAACCTTCCCAGCGGTATAACTATACCTTGATTAGCCATTCTTAACTATATAGGTGACCACTGTAACTTTGGTTTTCCCATCGCCTACCATGTCTATTTGGTTAAGACATTTACTTCAGATCTAAGATCAAGAATGATCTCACCCATCTCATAGTCTCCTATCTGTGCAGTGAACCGCATTTCCCTACTGGTTCTTTTGGGACTTCTAATGTTATGTACTGTTCCATGTGCTATTTCTTTCTTACTGCATGATTCGTACTGATTTATCAGTTTTTCAAATTGCATAAGAGTGTCCTTGTTTTTTAATAACTTGATGCAGCTTTGTAGAAACTGTGCAATAAAAATAGATGTATCTAGTGTAGTGCATGCCTGATCATATGCCAATGGCATATCTTCTATTTGCGATAATTCACTTCACAGCGGGATCCGTGGTGAAGTAGGTGGTTGTTGTTTAAACATGTCATGTGCTTCTTTAAATATTTCCTTATTTTTCTGTAAGTTCAATGGAGTTGCTTTCCCGGGAGCTTTTCTAATTCCTACTATTTCTCCAGGATTCTTCTTAGGATCAGTTGTTCCAGAATTTGAGGCTTCTGCAATGTTTTCTTTTCCTATATTAGTGCCACTTCACGTTACTGCATTAATGCTCTCTGATGCAATTAACTGGATGTTAGGGTTTGGTGTTTCTGTTCTTCTTCTCTTCTGCATTTCTACCTCAAGCACAGGGCAATCTTCAATCACATGTTCAAATGATTTATAGTAGTTGCATGTGGTGCATGGATTAGTACATTCTCTTGATACATGACCTAGCTGACCATATTTATAGCATATGACCTGGCCTCGTCCTCTACCTTGATTTTTCCCAGTATTTATTCCTCTCCCGCGATATCCACCATCGCAGCCTCTATATCCTCCTTGATCATAGTGGGTGTTCTCTTGCTTTGGTTGATTTTCCTCTTGAACACGGTACATTCCAGCACCTCGCATTGCTTCCATATCTCACTTTCTTTCATTCATCAGTTCATAAGCGCGACAGTTGGACTCATCATGTCCAACTAACTTAGAGAAATTGCAGTATAAGTTTTTAGGTGTCTTTACATATTTTTGTATCAGGTAGCAGTCCTCAGGTCTATGTCCTCTGCTTCTACAAATTTCACACCATGGCGCCTAGTTTTGATTCATATTTATTGGCTTTGGTTCGCCACTGTTAAGGTATTCTTGAAATAAGGGGTAATGTTCTCTGGTGTGGCCCTCTCCTTTCCATCCTATGCACCAAACTTCATGTCGTTGTTCATGTCTCTGCTCTTTTCCATTCTTTATACCTTGTAATTCTAATGTCAAGGTAGCCAATTGGTTCTGGATCTGTATCATCCCATAACTACTTTCTCCAATTAGTGAAGCTTCCAACTTCATTGCGATCTCCAAGGCCTCAGCTTGAGATACAACCTTCTGTTGCATTAGTGGTTGTCTGATGTGGGGAAACAGCGCAGCAATGAACCATTCTTGATGCTGTTGCATAGCTATAACAAAGCTCACTTGGTCCAACACTGTTTTGAATTTTTGGACGAATTCCCAGACCGATTCAGTAGGTTTCTGCTCGATTTCTTTCAACTCTATTATGCACTGTGATTCTGATTTGGGTTTCTTAAACTCTGCTGCAATTGCAGTTTTGATATCTGCTAAGGTTCTTGGCTATGCTTGAGAATACTTCATAAACCAATGCAGCGCTCTGTCTCTGAAAGTAGTTATGAGCTGCGCTCTCTTGATAGCATCATCTCTCACTTGCTTAACACTCCACATGGCTTAGCATAGAAACCAGTGTTGATTAGGGTCTTCTTGACCCGTTCCTTTGAATATCGGCAATTTTATATCGTTATCTGTCATTCTCCTTCCGGATTTTGTACTATTCTGAGACTGATTCCCTGTGACAAAAGTAGATACAGGTTGTTGGATCATGCTAGGGATAGTATTTTGGGGAATGGGATGAGATGTAGGGCTGTGAGCACTCAGTCCTGCAGTGTTAGTAGTATTACTGAGCTATGGGATGGGTTGCATGACGCTCGCAGCGGATGGGTTATGGACTGATTGATTCTGAGGTATAATACGGTGGATTGTGGCTGATAACTGAGTGTTTGTATTATTGAGATCACATGGAATTTCGGTATCTATTCGGTTTCTAGATGGTGTTGGTTTCTTTTAGTTAGTAGGCTTGTATCTCTTTCCACTTTTCAAAGTATGGTTTTCTTCGTCAGAATCAATGTATGTGTTCTCTACCATGACAGATTTAGAATTATTGTTGCATTCTTAAAACACCTTTCTCAGCTAAAAGCATTTTAATATATAGGCTGAGGTTTTTCAAGAAATTACCTCTAAATCCTTCGAAAAAGTATGATTCAGCTTGGCTATATGATTTCAGTGTATCTACAGCAAACTCGATCACAAAACATTCTAGTATGATATCAAACCAGAATTCAACTGTGCGCAACAGTGGGCTGTCGATTGCTTTGAATTGTTCAGTAAGGTCCGGACTCCACTCTGTAGGTAGTCCGCCTTGGGAACAATTATTTCTCTCTGCTAGGCACGTTATCCACTCGTGTAGCTCGTTTGGAAACGACGCCCAAACAATTTCATGGATGTCTCTCCACAAGTATCTATTCAACCACTACATGTCAGATAGTCGTGGATGTCTGTTTTCTTTCTTTGCAAAGTCTCTTTCGATCTTATCGCAGCAAGCCCAGATCTCTTTTTGTTCTGGATGCCAACTAGCGGCCATTACTTTTATGAATACACTATCGCATCACTAGTCTTAGTGCGGAAACGAAACCATTTTTTGGTCGCAGCACTGTTCTAGAGGTTTTCTAATAAAGACCCAGGTACTTCGCGGTAAAAGATACCAACAAAACCCCTATTCACCGGCCCTTTCGGAAACAGACTACAAGCAGCCTGAGGTCTCACCCGAGGTGAAGTTGAGGGGGTGGTTGTAGAAGCAAGTTTCCACAACCATGTGATGCAATTGATTCAGTTGTTTAATGCGCAACGCGGTGACGGACTGCGCAACTGCGTTTAGTGATTGCGTGGAGTCTCCTACTCCGCGTCAAGTATTTTCAGGAACAAGGTTATTTGCACCCTTGGCGCGTCCAGAGGCCGCGCAGTGGGGTCTATGAGACTTAATCACTTCTACTCAATCTTATTCGATAACCCTTAAGCATTAATCATTATTTAGACTGATACACATCGTGATCTATGCAGATGGGTGAGATACTATAGTGCTATGTGCTTTGATACCGCGATTCACTCCTAACAATTAACTGTGTGGTTACCTCATTGATCCATTCGTTTGAGACTTATAGGGGCTTTCCTGCTAACATTCATCCATACATGAACTATTATCATCTTATTTCATCCCTTCCGCGGAGAATATAGATAAAAATAAACACATATAAGATAACAGTAACCTTATGCATGCACTGTAAGTAATTTAAATAACAAATTAATAATAATCATGCACAACAATCACATAACACAACGGTTTAATGGGGTTCACCCCCCCGGATGGGAAGCTACGTCCACAAGAACTGTTTTTTATTATTTAGGAAAGTGTACAACAGTTCTTTCGTATGTGCACTCAGCAGCAGACGTTCTTCTTTCTTCTCTCAAGATTAGGTCTCTGCGCACTCAGCTGCAGAGCCTTTACAATGCTTTTCTCTAATAGATCTCACAATATTCAATAATATTAACCAAAATGAGAGTTAACCCTTTTCCTTTACAAAATTTCCTTTTATATAGATTAAGACCCGTTGGTCATGTCTTTACATTTAAGAAGGCAGAACCCTTAGGTTTAAAAAATTGGCGCGGTTTTTCCAAAACCGGACTACTGATATCTGGCAACGGATCTTCGGTTATATGTGTGCCAACAGGTTGCTTCCACCAATCTATTCCTTCTTTTCCGGCCTTAGATGACTAGTTCGAGTAGTAGTAGTCTTCTGCCTGTTGTGATCAGTCACCTACCTCCGATCTGCACCTACCCACTGCTTGGTAGTTATCGACGATCTTTGCCAAAAATAGGTCTTCTGTGACCTAACCAAAATAACTACCTTCATCCATCGATGTTGTGCTTAGATGGACCTGCGTTGACATGGCACATCACAGCATTGTACTCCTCGCAGCACTGACCTTGCAGTTCCTCTGACACTATGCTGTGCGCAACTTCGCAGCATACCAAAACTTATCCCAAAATTGTTCAAACTTAACTGCGCTTAGCTCCGCAGTTCTCAAAATTCTTCTTGTTCAAAAATGCCCCATCTGGGCCAGGCCCAATAGGCCCCTAACACTTACATGTGGCTTACCCCCGAGCCACCTGGAACTTCTTGAAGGTGTTCCGCTAATTGTGGGTTGATCTTCACAGCAAACTCCTTGAATGTGTGAGACAACTTTTCTACTGTGGCCTTTGTATCTTGTTCAATTTTCCCAACTATTTCCACCATCTCTAATGTTATCTCCTGTCCGATATGTCCTTCCACCTACTCTTGATTCTGGTTTAGCTCCTTCAACTTTTCTTCGAACTCCTGTGAGATCGTGACGGAGTCCTCTAATAATGGCTGTGACTTATCGCCCATTTCTGTCTCCTTCTCCCGCAACGCTTTAAATTCCTTCTTGAGGTTGTTGATTTCCCTATATTTGAGGAGTTTCTCCCTTGCTGGCAGCGCCTTAACCTCCTCACCCATCTTTTCTAGTACTTCTTGTTTTTCCTTCACTTCCTTCTTTACTTCCTGTAATTGTTGATCTTCTTCAAGGGTACTAAATGCCTTCAGTGCTGCTTCCAGTAGACTCTGGCACTTAATGACTTCGATAGCAATATCCTGTGTCGCGGTCTTCACTACTCCTTGTCTCAACTGTTGTTCATCTGGTGGAGTCTGTGGATTGATCTGTGCTTTCAGGGTAGCGATTTCAGATTCAAGGAGAATCTCCATGTCTTCCTTCTCGTTCCTTAGGCTATTTACCAAATCGCCAATCTTGACGATGGTATATGTTAGTTCTCTTTGAATTTCAAACTCATCTATATTACCTGCAATGGCAGTGATCGTGTTCTCCAATCTCAGTCGATGATCTGTTTCATCTTGTACTTGCATAGTACTCCGTGAGCTCTCTTCCTCGAGTTGCCTTTGTAACTCTGCCTGTCCTTTCAGTGCTTCTATGGTTCTGTAATGCATTTCTTCACCAAGTTGCGTCTGTAAGTAATGGAGTCCTGGCAATGGTATGGTTGCAAGATCAAGCTCCATGCACTCTACATTATTTGTATCTAGCATTGCTTGATCTTGTAATGGAAACCTGATAGATAGCGGCTGCAAATGGACAATACGGGACCTCGCAGGAACCGTTATTTGCTGTTGTGGAGTCCCCGCGGACCCTTTTTTAGCTACTGACTCGTGGTGCAATGGTAATCTTTTGCCGACTTCATCAAATTTTTGGGATATCCCTTGTAATGTAGTTAGGTTCTGCTTTAAGCTATATTTAGGATGATCCACTCTGATTCCTCCACTAGTTCTGTAATTCCTGCATCCAGCATTCTCTCAAGTTCAGCTTGCACCCACTCCCTATACCATGGATTCAACCTGTAGGGCCGCTGCTTGGATAGCTTCGCATCGAGTTTCAAGGGGATTTTCATTTCTCCCAAGTCCCTAGAAATTCCTTTCATCTTCGAGAATTTTGTTTGGACCAAATCCTAAAAATCATGCAATGGATCAATCATCTTGGCGATGGTCAAGTCATCCCAATAATCTCCAATACTTGTGAACTTCGGATTCTCCTCCGACCCAATGTTTACTTTCTTGATTTCCAGCGGTTGCTGAAACTTGTAGGAAGACATTTATAGTACCTCGACACTACGACTTCCTTCTGACTTCGGTACATATGTAGCCCTCGGCTCTTCCTCATCACCCGGTTCTCTTGTGATGTTGTAGCACTCCATCAGCATTTATGGTGTTGCAATCCACCAGAGTTCCATTGGTTTCTCAATCGGGACAACTTCAAATACCTTCTCTCGAATTGTCTGTAATGCATTGTGGATGAAGGGGTTTTCATCGGAGAAACTAAACGTTTGGCTAAAGCCAATTGTTAGTTGTTCTCATGAGTTTGTTCCATGTCACAGTTCTGCTACGATATACCAACTTCATGGTACTTCATCCAGTATGTGAACGAATGCATGGAACCATTCCTGTTTCTCCTGTTAGCCCCATTGGCTTTGACATTCATTCAAATGTTCCTTTGGATCTCCTCTACCGTCATACTTCATTTCATTGTATCTTGCAGTGTCGCCGAACCTAACCTCCATTAGGTGTCGACATAGTGGCTAGTTTGTGATACTTGACTTATGCGCCACCCACCATCACGTTGGTGTAGCCTTCAAGGCTTCCTCCAAGGTGGCTAGTAGACACTGTGGTTCCACCACTTTTTACTCAAATTCGGTGAGAAATGTAGTCAAGTTGGGAAACCCCTCATATGTTGGCAGTACGCATTCTTCTGTGGCTACCCATTGTAGTGACTGTGTGATCCTTGCACACCTCCTGAACGATACTTCATGTAGCCAATTCTGCCAACTTTCAAGCGCCTCATCCGAATCCAACGACACCGAACTAACACTGCACCATCCTAACTCGCCATCTGCAGTAGGATTATTGTAGTCTTTGGATATGTTGTATAAACTGTCCCATCCCTTAGTGAATTCATCCCTTGTCAATTCGACATACCACTGCCCTTCTGCAGGATCAAGTGGTACGACTACCCTCATATCGCGATTTTCAAACGACATAGTCCATTTCTTGAATTTGATGATGTCCTGGTTCTCCATCGCCCAGTCTATCCCTAGCAACACTGGATAGGGGCTTGTGTTGTCAACAATCTCTATTACATTAAAGTATGCGTATGTTTTGAGTCACTCAATTTCAACTAGAACTTGGCACACTCGACCAATTGGAGTAACCTTACTTTGATTCGCTAATCACAGTCGTACCGATGGCCAGGCCAACTATGGTTTTCCCATTTTTTCACAGGTCTGCTTGGTCAGAATGTTTACATCTGACCCTAGGTCTAAGATGATTGAGTCGACATAAAATGATTTGATTTGTGCCGACATCTGCATCTCTCTTCCCATATTCCTCTTATGTATGCGATTGATTGTGCATTCCTGACGTGCACCCTCCCATCGATGCAACAAGTTGGATATTTCTGCTAACGCGTCCTGATCTTTTTCCAACTCCAAGAAGGCTCTTAAGGTGTTTTCCTTTCTCTACAACTTCGTCGTGTCGAACGTCAGTGCCATATCATAGGTAATTTCTTCCTGGTGAGGAGGTGACTGCCTCTTGGGATTTCAAGAAAATATCCCTCTCTACTTCCACATCAAATGTGACGTGCTTCTGTGATGTTGGTTGGATGGTAGCCTGTGACCTGTCCACTCTTGTCACAGCTCCTCCTCAGGTCACTACTCCAACATTCGCAGTGTGACTTCTAACCTCTGCTGATATCTTATGCACCGTCGGTGGTGTATTCTGATTATGATTCTATGGAGGTGGGGGCAGGTTCTTAGTTTTCCATTTTGCGATGAGTTGCGGACAGTCTTTGACACCATGGTCCACAGTGCTGCAATAAGTGCATTGAGGTGTTGGATTTGGTAAATCCCTCTGATAATGCCCCTTCTTCCCACAATTGTAACATATAATTGGTCCTCATCCTTGTCCAGCATCTCCTCCTTATCCTGCACTGGCACATCAACCTCCATCGAATCCTCCTCTAAAACCTCCATGTTGTGGCCCATATGGCAGGTACTACGGTTAACCATACTACGGTTGTTGGTATGGTGGTTTCCCATACTGCGGTGGCGGATATTGCGGCTAACCATACTACAATTTCCCATGCTACCCTTGATCATACTATAGTGGCTGGTTATAATGAGGTTGTTGTTGGGTATACTGCGGTTGTTGTTGTACCACCGGTTGATCTTCCCCCTTCATGAAATATGTATCGACAGTCCATTCTTGGAGTAGGTCATAGGCCCTGAACTATTTTTCGTCGTGGCCAACCGATCAGAAAAATTTGCAATATAAATTTACTAGATTTGACACCATCTTCTATAGGTACACACACTCTATCGGTCGATGTCCTCTGGTTTGACAGACGTGTCACCAAGGAATCCCTCCCTGACTGAGGGGATTCAGTACACCTGACTTCAAATATTCTCAAAATTATGGGCAATTATCCTTATGTTGTCCTTCAGTCTTCCATCTAATGCACTAGATATCTTCGTGGGATTCTTTCCCCTTCTTCATATCTTATAGTTGAAGTGTTAAATTGGAAAATTGTGCTTGTATCCTATCCATGCCTATGCCCACTTTGCCAATTGGTGAAGCCTCTAGCTTCATCGCAATATCCAGTGCTTCATCTTGAGTCGCTACCTTTTGCTTCATTAGCGTTCCGCGGATGTGTGGCACCAATCCTGGGATAAACCACATCTTGTGTTGCATATCATTCATCCTGAAAATCACCTTCCCCATTAATGTTTTATACCATTGATCAAATTCCCATATCGCCTCATTCGTGTATTTCTTGATTTCTTTGAGCTCGGTGACATACTGTGACTCTGATTTTGGTTTTCTGAATTCATTAATCATTCTCGCTTTGATCTGTGCCAATTTTTTTCCTGAAGTCGCTATCAGTACCTTAGTAAACTTCATAAAATAGTCTAGCGCATGGCCCCTAAGCGTCGTCGCTAGATGTCCCTTTTTTAAATCTTCATCCTATACCTGCTTCACAGTCCATACCGCTTCACATAAGAACCAATATTGCTCAGGATTTTCAGTCCCGTTCCCCTGGAAAGTGGGCATTTCCACATCATCTACCATTTTTATGTTCCTACTGTTATTGTTTACTGATGCGCTACTCCTATCATTGCACGTAGGATAGCTCTGCGAATAACTTGTATTTCTTCCTGTGAAATTCTAAGTAGTGTGCGGGGTTGAAGGTACGTTGTAACTTACTATCCATCTCTCTTCTGCTTCTGGGGTATCCTGGTCACCGTCTCCTTCATTGTAATAAGGTTTCTTCATCCCTTGTGGTCCCGTTTCATAGTCTTTTGTTCTAGTCCCCTCAGGATACTCTCTCTCATTCCTCCTCCTCTTCTCTGGTTGCTGGAATATCGCCCCACTCCTCAAGGTACCACAACCTTCCTCAGCCTCCCTTAGAAATTCGTCATCGCTCATGTCCATCTACCCCGCATCTTACTATCCGATCCGCATTCACGCGATACCCACAACCTCCACACACTGATATTCTACTCATGGGAAGTCATCCTCAATATGCCCTTTCCGCGGACAAGCATCTTAATCCACAACTTTAGCAATAGTAGGAATATCCCCTAGGTCCTTTGAAAATTCTCCTTTCCGCGTCACTCTATGATTTGATTGTGTCAACTACGAACTTAGTAATGTATCCCTCTAGGATAATATCCACCCAAAAGTCGAAATCCCTTGATACCTTATTGTCGACTCATTTTAGCTGTTGAATCAATTCTAGAGTCCAATGGTCATGCTCAGTCTTTTGGAAATGGTTCTTCTGAAATGTCAGTTGCGCCAACCACTTGTGCAACATGTTCGGGTAAATAGGGTACTATCAAAGGACCGAACACCAAGAGTAACCACTTCACACAAACAGATCATAGATCAACACACCGATGTTTTGACGTGGTTTAAACCCTCTTAAGGGAAACACTCCACGGCCCGACCAAATAGCTTCTACGGGAAAATTTATTATGCAAAGAAAGAAAGTTACAAATGAGCTTCTCATAATCGATCAACTAAACAATGACCCTCCATGCTCTTTAAATAGAGATCATGGACCAATCGGGTGTTAAGCCACAGATCAAGGTTAGGTTTGATCTCAGAGAAGTTGAGCCGTCGAATCACTCTATGTCGGGAACATATTGTGATCGTCGGATTAAGTATTTACAAATGCATACTAATGCATACTAAAGAAACACACTATCCCTAACGGATATATTACACAAGTTGATCTTAACTAACTCCTAAGTGTCTAAATATCCTAACATCCCCCCTTAAGAACAACTTGGGATAAGATTGAAGGATTTACAAAAGTGACATTATTAGGAGAAGGAAGGAGGAATTAGAGCCTATCCCCCCTTAATGACAAGTTCCTGAACTCCTAACATAGATCGAAGTTTAGAAAACTTCGCTTATGTAAGAGACTTGGTGAAGATGTCTGCAACTTGATCATCTGTAGGGAAAAAGAGCACTTCAAGAACACGATCATGAACAAGATTTTTGATGAAGCGCATATGTAGCTCAATGTGTTTGTTGCGTTGATGTAGAACTGGATCTTTGGCAAGCTTGATGGCACTTTGATTGTCGCACCAAAGTGGAGTAGGCTGCTGCTGCTCGAATCCAAACTCTGAAAGGATCTGTCGAAGCCATAAAGCTTCCTGACTGGCATTAACTGCGGCTCGATATTCTGCTTCTGCTGAAGAAAGAGCAAGAGCTTGTTGTTTCTTACAAGCCCAAGTAAAAGGTCCAGATCCCAGACTGAAAACATAACCTGTAGTAGATTTTCGATCATCAGGATCGTCGGCCCAATCTGAATCAGTGAAACCAACCAACAAAGGTTTCGCCCCTGTACTGTAATGAATTCCAAACTAAACTGTACCTCGAATATATCGAACTATTCTTTTAGCTGCTTTCCAGTGACTTTCATGAGGTGTCTACATATAACGGGCAACATGACCAATGGAAAAGGAAAGGTCAGGACAGGAATGAGTCAAGTATACGAGACTACCAACAAGCTGACGATATAAGGTGGCATCGACTTCAGGTGAAGTACAAGTGGCAGAAATTTTGACTCCAGACTGGAAGGGAGAAGGGGCTGGTGTACAATCTTCCATGTCAAAGCGACGAAGAAGGTCACAAGCATACTTAGACTGAGAAAGAAATATTCCTTCTTTGGTTTGCAGGACTTGGAGACCAAGAAAATAATGCAATTGTCCTAAGTCTGACATTTCAAAATTTTGTTTAAGACTGGATTTCACATGGGTTATAAGCTTAGGGTCACTACCAGTAAGAATAAGGTCATCAACATATAGAACAAGTATGATGAGATGGTTTCCTACTTTCTTGGTATAGATATTGGGGTCAGAATGGTATCTAGAAAAACCAGTGTCAAGGAGAAAGTTATCCATTTTGGCATACCAAGCTCTAGGAGCTTGCTTAAGGCCATATAAGGATTTCTTAAGGTGGCAGACAAGGATAGAGTTATTCTAAACATAGCTAGGAGGTTGTTTCATGTAAATTTCCTCCTGTAAATCACCATGTAAGAAGGCAAACTTGACATCCATTTGATGGACTTCCCAGTTGTGTAAGGCTGCAAGGGAAAGAACAAGGCGGATGGAGTTCATTTTTGCGACGGGAGCAAAGGTTTCATTGTGGTCAATCCATTCAACTTGGGAAAAACCTTTGGCAACTAACCTTTCCTTAAGTCTTTCAACACTTCCATCTGATGCATACTTAGTTCTGTAGACCCATTTACATCTGACAAGTTTTCTTCTTTTTGGAAGAGGTACAAAATCCCAAGTATCATTCGCCATTAAGGAACGATATTCTTCATCCATGGCTGCATCCCAATCTGGATTCTCTAAAGCTTCTACAAAAGTTTCTGGATCATGATTCTTGGAAACTTTATCCAAAAGAGGAGAGGCTCGCTAAAACTGAGAACGTGTTCGATGTTGATCTCTAGGATCATCGGTAAGATCACCAGCTGCTTCACATGTTGAACGGACCCATCGAGGAAGCACTTGTTCTAGTGCAACTGGAGGAACATGAGAAGGTGGAGGTGGATTTTCATCCTCACTGTCATCATTAGAAACTAGAGTTGGAAACCTGTCAAGGAAGTTGGAAGAAGAAGAAGAAGGCACAAACGCCGAATCAGGCTCTTAGGCCAAAGATGGCACAATCGTCGAGTTAGGCTTGCAATTCAAGAGATTTTCATCAAATTTAACATCTCTTCTAATGATTATATCATGAGAATGTGGTTGAAGAAGTCTATAACCTTTTACATCTTTAGAATATCCAACAAATATGCACTTTTCACTTTTAGGCTGCAATGCTTTCCATTTTTCATCCGGAATGTGAGCCCATGCTTCACTACCAAACACACGGAAGTGACTTACATCAGGTTTAGTTTTACTCCATGCTTCTTCCGGTGTTATACCTTGTAATGCTTTAGTGGGGGTGCGATTAACTATGTAATTTGCACAATTTATGGCTTCAACCCAAAATTGAAGACTTAGTCCCTTAGATTGGATCATACAATTAGCCATTTCTTTTAAGGTGCAGTTCTTTCACTCAGCTACACCATTTTGTTGGGGTGTATATGGAACAGTGTACTGTTGTTGGATGCCTTGCTCAGTATGGAAATTAGTGAAATTTTTGTTAACATATTCTCCTCCATTGTCAGATCTTAACTTAATAATTTGATGACCAGATTGTTTTTCAACAAGGGCCTTGTAGGCCAAGAACATGTTAAATACTTCGCTCTTAAGTTTTAGGAAATAAACCCAAGTGCATCTGGTGTAATCATCAATGAAAGTTAAGAAATATTTGAAACCAGAAAAGGAAGCAGATGGAAGAGGACCACACAAGTCACTATGCACAAGCTCCAAAGGAACCGAGGCATGCCAAGAGGCACGTTTATCAAAACTGTCCCGATGATGTTTTTCGAGTACACAACGAGAACAAACACCATCCCTGCAAGATACCATCGGAAAACCTGTCACCATATTGTCTTTACATAGTTGTTGCAATAAGTGATAATTTAAGTGACCAAATCGCTCATGCCAAAGTTTTCTCAAGTTATCACTATGAGCAACAAAAACTGAAGGAAAAGGTGATGACCCAAAGTTGTTAAACTTGTACAACCTGGTAATATCATCAACAATTTTGGTAGCTAGGACCTGTTGAGGATCTTTAAAATCCTTGATTACAACTTGGTGAGGTGTAAAGGTCACAGTTTTACCTTCACCAGAATGAGTGATCTGATAGACTGATAACAAATTGCAGAAAATTCTTGGAACACATAGTACATCACTAAAATGACCATTATCTACTGGAACTGTTCCAGCTCCTACAACACTTAGAGATCTATCATCACCAACAAATATTTGTTTGGTGTTACATTCATGCATAGTAGAAAATATGGCTTGATCCTTAGCCATATGATAAGATGCTCCAGAATCAATGAGCCATTCATTTGAAGTAGAAGAAGAAGATGCATTATAAGAATAACCAGAAGCACAAAGTGCATGTCCATGAGAGGCGGATTCTGAAGGCGAATCTAGGCTGATGTGGTGCTTCTTCATTGTTGCTTCCAAGTCTGTCATCTTCTTGAAACACTTAGATTCATCATGATTATCTTTCTCGCAATAGTTGCAATGACGCTCAGTCTTCTTGCCTTTTGGCTTGGATCCTTTGTCATTTTTTAAAGAAGGAGCTGACTGAGAGGGTTTTGGACCCTTGTTTGACTTATTATTGCGAAAAAAAAATTCTTGGGAGTCTTGAACTTTTCTTTCTATTGGGACAATAAGGCTTTCCCAGATGTATCCGCATTGTTGATTATTCCAAGATGAATGAGTTTATCTTTCTCTCTAATCAAGGAATCACAAAAGGATTCAAGACTAGGCTCTTGATAGCTAGTTGCATTCAAGGATTCTTTCATGGAGGAAAATGTAGATACAAAAAGAGAATATGCAGGTCCAAGTTTGGAAAGAATATGATAAATGCATTGTTTGTCTTCCCTCTTAATCTTACATTCTGCACATAAGAGTTTAATAGTTTTGTACTTAGATAAATAATCTTGAATGCATGAAAAGTCACTTGGATTTAAAGAAATCAACTCATTTTCGAGTTGGTGACCTCGAATTTCATTTTGTTTACCAAACACAGATTCCAGCTTGTCCCAAGCAGCATCAGGTTCATCAATTCCAGATATGTGGAATCGCAAATCATTAGAGATTGACATCCCAATCAATCCACGAGCTTTGTCACATCTATTTGCCCATTTTATTTTCTTATCATCATCAGTGGGTTCGGTTTCTTTCCCTGAGGTAATTCTGAAAAGTCTCCTACTTCGTAGAACATCCTCCATATGAGATTTCCATGAGAAATAGTTGGAACTGTTAAGTAGAATATCATAAGGGGCGGCCATATTGGTAAATTAATAGCTGTAAAAGCAGAAACCAATAGTTTGGATGTGAAGAGCTTGAAAAAATAGGAGGTTTAAAAAAAAATGGCACTAAAAACTGACTATGTATGATGAAGTTATGCTTGAACAAAGAAACTGTTGAAGATGTCCCCAATAGTGACGTTGTAGCTAGAGAATGTCCAGCAAAAAAAACCCCTCTTCCCAAGATGAACCTTTTGACAATCACTTTACAAGAAAGTTACTTTAAGTGAACCACTTTTGTAAAATAAGTGATTTCACTTTTACAATGATATTACTTTTAAATAGTGCAACAAAAAAAAACTTAAGTGACTCACTTGTATTTTTATTTTTTATTATTTAAGTGAGATGCACTTTTACAATAAAGTAACTTGAAAATAGAAATTGCATGCACTTTTTCTTTTAAAAGTAACTTCCTAAGACTTGAACTCAAGACCTATTAAGGAATAAAGCAACTTTGAACCAAGTGAGCTAGATTAAAAGGTATGTAAAATATGGGAATGAGGAAGGGGGCTTCTTTTGTTTTTACTCTTCTTGCTCGGTTTGCGTGCTTGCCATTTTTCCTGCAACACACACCACAAATCGAAACAAAAAAAACGTTTCCACACTTGTGGAGTTAGATCTCGTTAGCTTGCCCGGAAAGTCTATGTTTTCTCTCTGTTTCTGATTTGCCAAGATCGTGTAAGGTGCACAGCAAAGAGCATACACAGCCGAGAAAAACCCTTTCCCTTTCTGTTTCTGATTTGTCGAGATCGCTCAAGGTGCACGACAAAGAGCATACGCAGACAAGAAAGCAACAATCCAAACCCCAAAAAAAAATCTAATAGTAAAAAAATGATAAAATATGAGATTTTTTCTTTTAAAAACAGAAAATAAAAAATGCATCATTGTAACATTATACCTTCAGATCTGATGAAATACACGTTTCTAGAGCAACCAGGAACCGTTTTCGATCAAAAGAAAACTATTTCCCAATGGAAACGATGCTCCGGACGCAATGGAACACCTCCCACAGCCCAAAAATGCACAGAAATACTAGAACAAGAAACCCTTTCGAGTTTCAGCAACAACAGTTCAATATCTAGATCATAATCGAAAGCGGCTCTTCATAAAAGCTCTGATACCATGTTCGGGTACACAGGGGTACTATCAAAGGACCGAACACCAAGAGAAACCACTTCACACAAATAGATCACAGATCAACACACCGATGTTTTGACGTGGTTTAAACCCTCTTGAGGGAAACACTCCACGGCCCCGGCCAAATAGCTTCTACGGGACAATTTATTATGAAAAGAAAGAAAGTTACAAATGAGTTTCTCATAATCGATCAACTAAACAATGACCCTCCATCCTCTTTAAATAGAGATCATGGACCAATCGGGTGTTAATCCATGGATCAAGGTTAGGTTTGATCTAAGAGAAGTTGAGCCGTCGGATCACTCTATGTCGGGAACATATCGTGACCGTCGGATTAAATATTTACAAATGCATACTAATGCATACTAAATAAACACACTATCCCTAACAGATATATTACACAAGTTGATCTTAACTAACTCCTAAGTGTCTAAATATCCTAACACAATAGCACTGGAAATTCGCAGAAAAACACTTCGTGGATATCCAAATAGATATGATTTTGCAACCAATTGCTTACTGTCTGTCCAGGATTCCTATTTTCTCCTTCTGCAAATTCTTCTATATTCTTGTCAAACCACTCCTGAATATCTGGTTTCGTCGGGTGCCATAGCATGTCCTCTTCTTTTCCTCTTCAGGGTCCCGGCAACGAAACCATTTGTTGACACAGCGACTATCGACAAGGGTTCACTCTGCATTGTTGTCAACAAACATCAACCAAACTCCCTTAAACACCGTCCCATAAAGGTTTTACCCTTTCCAGCAACACTCGCAGAGCGAGTCAAATCTCACCCGAGATGGTTAAGGGGGCTGCAGGAACCAGATTTATGCAATGGGGGAAGGACATGCATTAATTCTCACTGTACAGCTATAGAAACCAAAGATTGTGCCTTCGCATCATGCTAACAATTCATGCATTCATTCATTCCTTCACATAATTAGTGTATAATCAACATTCACATTAACATGGTTAAACTAATCATTCGCATCGACAGCAATTACAAAACCACAAAGCCTTAAACATTTCGCAACTAACACTTGCATTCACCATTTAACAGAAACAGAGACAAAATATATAACCATAACCGAACATCTTCATGCATTCATCAAAACCTGCGGTATAACCTTCGCAAAAACAGTTAAAAACACCTTATCGCAGATCCATACAAAATTGCCGAAAACATAGCAAAACATAGGATGATGCACAAAATATCTGATGCCCTTAGGCTTACAATCAGACTCCTATTTATATCAAAATAAATGGTTACAAAATGTTCCATGTGACCCATTCTAACTAACTAAACCAATCTTGCAATTCCGTCAGCTCCTTGTTCTCCACGAATGGTCCTTTCTTCTATGGATTGCCCCTCTTCACTGTTGTCGGCTTCCGCACTTTATGCGGTCTAACCCCATGCCAACACTTAGAGATTGTTTAAATCGAAGGGAGAATCCCCGAAGCTTACTGTTGCTTGGTATTTCTCCCAAGCTAGTGCTAATGAGCACCTGCTAACTTGTAGTAGCAGTCTCAATGTAAAAGTCAAAACAAATGTAAATAATAGTAAATTTGATCTAACGTGTGAAAAGAAATAAAAACTATATTTAAGAACAATAAACAATGAGATCCATAAGATAAACAAGAAATAAAGAATTTGAAAATTTTCTATTAATGGGCAAGCAATGGCTTGCAAAATAATACCTCAATTGTGAGGATTGTTGAGTTGGGGCAGCTGTAATGTTGAGATGCTCCAATCTTCCAATGGTTTCTCTTCTCCAAGATGCTGCAATGGTTGGGCAAAAGCTCAAGAGGGATTTTGGCAGCGTGAGGATAGGATGAATATGGAGACAATAGTGAGGAGCCCCTATCACTTTTTTATAATTTTTTTGTGACAGGAAATACAACCATGGTTTGAGGAAACCAATGGTATTGCTAAAATGGTTTAGGTCTCTTTTTCCCTCTTTTTCCTTTTTTGAATATTTTTTGAATATTATTCCATTTTAATTGATTTTTGGGAATTTTGGACCCTTTTTTAGGGTTTCTTGTGTTTTTTGAGGAAAAATACATACTTTGAGGGGGGAAAAGGTGTATTATGGTCTTTTTGGTGACATTTTGAAGGTTTTAGAGGCAAAAATGGTGGGAAAGATGGACAAAAGGGTCATGTGCATAGGGAAATGAGATAGTGAGCACTTTTTGGGTGTTAACAGATTTCCCCCTGATGTATGAGGGCAGGAGCTCATCGTATGGCCGATATACATCATAGTTTTCTTTGTCTTGTTACTGGGGTTTGGAGGAGAGAAGAAACCAATCGGAGATTAGAACACCGGGCCCATGCAAGCTACACAAACTAAAAATTCATGTCCTCAAAGTGAATGAGGAATAATCTCTAATAATGGACGAGGCGGGCATACCCATGCTCGTGTCAAAACATAAAAATAACAAATAAGGCCCGAAAAGGGGACCTGATCAATACATATAAACTGACTGTGTACATCATAATGATCCAAAGGGGACACAATGCTAAGACATACTCATGGTCATACCATGACTGATCTGAAGAACTCATATACTGGAAAAGAGCAACAACCATTTTGAATAAGGTGTCAGATGTTAAATTTTCAGAATTTACTTCAATTTGATCTAGGATCTTAACTGAGAGAACAACATGTACAGCAAATCTACAGCATATCATTCATGGTCACAATAATGCAAGCACAGAAGAGACACAGAGTTTACTTGGGGAAAACCATAAAGGTGAAAAGCCCCAATAACTTCCTCAGAGATAGATAGAGCAATGATACAACCAGAATACAAGCGATAGTCTTCTCCTAGTAGCAGAGCCTCCTCCTCCACAAGTGCGCCACTCTCCACAGTGTGAGTGAGAGAATAGAATGTGTAAAATGAGAGAGACACACTCTCTATTTATACACTAACTTGACTTGACCTTTACTCAACTAGGTCGGCCTCAACTTAACCACTTAACATAATGCTGACTGGGCCG
Organism: Larix kaempferi; assembly: GCA_027924585.1. Classification (NCBI taxonomy): domain Eukaryota; kingdom Viridiplantae; phylum Streptophyta; class Pinopsida; order Pinales; family Pinaceae; genus Larix; species Larix kaempferi. Next base: position 33,020,638 of record BSBM01000493.1, read on the forward strand.
ACCCCCACTAGGGTGGTCTAATAACCCTTTGACCCACATGACTTATACAAGGCCGACCCCAACAAGGTGGTCTAATAACCCATCAAGTATAAGTTATGACACTTACAATATAAATGACGACACTTCCGTATAGAGGAATAATAACATCTCTATAGGAATACAATATACATATATGTGAAATACATTCTGAAGTTACATATACATCAACACTCCCTCTTAACTAGGAAGGTATTTCTCGACACAGGTCTTCTAGCACAAGTCATCTCTCTGGATCATCGTCACTAGATAATCATCATCGAGTCATCATCATCATCACTGTTGCTACTATCTCAATCAATCACTGAATCTACTCGTCATAGGAAGTTCTACAGAGTAGTCCTTTTTCATACTGGATGTAGGCCCACCACCTGCAGGTCTTCGTCATCACTGGCCATACTGTGGAATTCTCAGAAATTATTACGTGCGTCACAAAACCTGGCTACAGCATCCCAGGCTATTACAAGCACACAGCTCTACCTGTAGGATCTCCCAGGAGCACATTACATGTGACCCATCACAAAACCTGGATGAAGCATCCCAGGCTATTACGAGCACACAGCTCTACCTGTCGGATCTCCAGGAGCACATTACATGTGACCCATCACAAAACCTGGCTGAAGCATCCCAGGCTGTTACGAGCACACAGCTCTACCTGTCGGATCTCCTAGGAGCACATTACATGTGATCTCACCACAAAACCTGGCTGAAGCATCCCAGGCTGTTACGAGCACACAGCTCTACCTGTCGGATCTCCCAGGAGCACATTACATGTGGTCCACCACAAAACCTGGATGAAGCATTTGAGGCCTTTTTCATCCTGTCCAGATCTCCGAGGAACAAATTACATGTGGTCATGGAAAAACCTGGCTGAAGCATCTGAGGCCTTTTTCATCCTGTCCAGATCTCCCAGGAGCAAATTACATGCCATAGGACAAAACCTCGAAAGAGCATCTGCCAAATATCCTAGGGCACGAATTACATGCCATAGGCAAAACCTCGAAAGACTATCTGCAGATCTCCCAGGGCACAAATTATATGTCCTCCCAAGCAAAACCTCAAAAGAGCATTTGCCAGATGTCCCAAGGTACGAATTACATGCCATAGGCAAAACCTCGAAAGACCATCTGCAAATCTCCCAGGGCACAAATTACATGCTTATCTGCACAGCCTGATCCACAGCCACAAAGTATCATCTAATACTCACCATACATCATCCAAATGTACACATGATCATCCTGATCATCATCACTGCAACATCCTGCTGCATGTCATCTGGAGAAGCTCGTCATCCACGATCACCCTGATCATACAATGCATCCATCTGATGCACACCAAGTATCTACATGATTCATATCATCATACATAGTGTATCCACCTGATACATAGATACATGATCCACACAATGTATCCATCAACATACATGATCTACTTGATCATACCTGATACATATCAATATACATGATCTACCTGATCATACAATGTATCCACCTAATACATATATAGATACATGGTCCAAGCATCCAACATGATGCTTATACAAAATACATACACATGATCCAACCGATCATATCCAGCATCCAACATGATGAATACATACATACATACATACATAAAAATGATCCAACTGATCATATCCAGCATCCAACATGATGCATACATACATATAAAAATGATCCAACTGATCATATCCAAGCAGAAACCAGAACATCATCTTGATGCTCGTTATCCAGCGCTTACATCCACAGCCATGTGAAGGATCCTCCTTCCAACATGCTTGGAATGGCTTCAGCAAATGTGCCCATCACTTCTTCCTTGAAGTGTCCTCGATCTGAAAAACGCCAAGCCTCTCTCTGAAGTACTCGAACTTCACCCTGGCTAGTGGCTTCGTCAGCACATCTATAATCTGCTCATCCGTCGCAACATACAGGAGCTTCACAGCTCCTCTCTGCACCATATCCCTGATATAGTGATATTTGATCTCTATGTGTTTCGACCTGTCATGAAACACTGGGTTCTCGGACAACTTCACACAACTCTGGTTATCACAGAAGATACCAGTAGCATCCAACGGGAGATCACATAACTCAGACAATAGCTTCCGTAGCCATACTGCCTCACAACTAGCTGAACAGGCTGCAACATACTCTGCCTCAGCTGTACTCAGTGCTATGCAGGACTGCTTCCTTCTAAACCAAGAGATCACACCTGATCCCATACTGAAGCAGCACCCAGATGTGCTCTTCCTATATGCAGCACTTCCTGCCCAATCTAAATCAACATAACCCTGCAGGTTAAACTTTTGATTCACTTCATACTTGAGCCCATAATCCACTGTACCTTTCAGGTACCTCAGAATATGCTTTACAACAACCAGGTGAACACTCCTCGGATCTATCAGGAACTGGCTCAATGTGTTCACCGCAAAGCAAATATCCGGTCTCATGTTCGTCAGGTACATCAAGGACCCAATCATCTGACGATACATAGTGACATCAACTGGTTCAGATGAAGCATCACACAGAAGCTTCAGGTTCGATGCCATAGCCTTACAGTCCATCATCCCGAACCTCTTCAAGATCTCTACTACATACTTCCCTTGTCCAAGGAATATTCCATCTGCACTCTGCCACACCTCCATACCTAGAAAGTGGTGCATCATACCCAAGTTTTGCACATATATGACTCCCTGTCATGTGTCTCAAAACCAAGTGGCTGCTCCACATACACTTCTTCTTCAACTACACCATTCAAGAAAGCTGTCTTGAATCCATCTGGTGTATCTTCTATTTCATCACTTTTATATTTCTCTATGTTGCTATCTGCAGCATGCTTGATCTTGATAGATCCATATGGAAGTCATAACAAACTTCCCTTGAGGTCTTGGGACTACATCCCAAACATCATTCTTCATGATCGACGGATCATGGCATTCCATTTCTTCATCCCAGATCCTGGGAACTTCAATATCTTCAATATATATCTTTGTTGCTGGAACAAATGTTGTAGTCCTTTTGTAGGTGAAGATATACGGTCTTTCCTACAAAACAGGTTAAATTGCATGATTAGAAACATATCATAATTTTCAGAACAAATTCTTACACATAAAGAAATATGTCATACAGTCATGCAATTATCTTAGCCAATGCTGCAATACAACATTTATCCATATCCCATAACTTTCTAGATGCCTTCCAATCTCTACCAGAACATTGTTAAGAGTGTGCACAACTCCCAACATGTCAGCAAAGAGGTTTCATTCTAGATAAGTAGCAATGGAATGTTGTGCAGTTCCATAGGCCACTTACCCATGCATATTAGTAGTATACTGTTCATCAATGCAATTATTCTAATATGCATAATACACAACCTAATTCTAGGAACATCAGTATATATATTATTGAACAGTATTATTTAAGAAATGACAATTCAAATACTTATCTTTGTTTGTTCGTTGGGTGGACTCCCTCTAAGTCTTCGCTTCCTTGCAGGAGCTACTGGAGTCCTAATCTGAAGTAGCTTCTTCTACACCTTTCTGTTGTGGAATGTAGAGAGATGGTCAATTCCCTCTGAATATCTGCATCATTGCAGAAACCACTGGGGTGTACTCCCTCTTGATCTTTGCTTCCTGGATTACTTGTCCTTGAACTTATATTCATTCTCGATCCCTATGCATGCTTGTTAGTATCATCATTGTGTTATCCTCTAGGTCTCATATGTAATCAAACATTCATTAGTATAATCTTAATATTATCAAAACACAATAATCTCAAGCATGTATAGTCAGGATCATTTCAAACACAGATAATAAACATTAGTATTCAAGGTTTCAGGGAAGTCTTCTTTTACTCATGCATATTCCTATTTGATCATAGGACTCTTTTGGTTAGTTAAATCATCAATCAAGATAAGAGATATAATACGCATAAAACCCGTGATTACTCAAACCTATACCTTCATGATTCTTCTGGTTAGTCATATCATCAATTATGGTAAGAAACATAATATGCATACAACCATGATTATTCAAACCTATGACTTCATGAATAATCATTATCAACAACACAACAGTATAAGATCCTAACACAAGGTAGGATTCTATCTTGATATAGGAAAAACATACCTGGATTAGCATGCTAGCTAGTTATGTCTAACATACTCACATGATGTCTTCTTGTTCTTCTTCAATGACTTGTGCTAGTAACCTGTATATATCATAGGTTAACCACTATAAAACCAAGTTATACATACCCCGTAAATGGATCTTCTATGAGATCCATGACAATGGATGAATCTTTGTCCTCATGTCATCATGATCATATGTTCTTGAACCAGAACATGATTTGTCTTTCTTGGTGTACCTTTCATGTTAGTAGACAACATAAACCTCATACAACACCATAATGCATTAGTACAATCATAAGTGTCAACACCCTAATCAATGAATATTTTCTATCGTGCATTCATAATTTTATTAAGGTGATACGACAAGTCTAAAATCAAGATTGTACTAACCATAATAACATGAAGAAAAACATACCATAAACTTAATCATGAACAAATCTCAAAACATACCTCGATGAGTCATACTTGTCAAGATTGCTTGTAATCTTTTTATGGAAGGCCTTAGCCTCATCTCCCTCTGAAACAGAAACTTCTTCACTTATGCAGGTGACCAATCCATCCTCTTCTAGGATTAACCCAATCCACTTGATTTGCAGGAACTGGATCTGGAGCTATATTAGGGTTTGTCAGAGAAAACCCCAAAATTCAAACTTTGAATTTCAAACTTCCGAAAGGATAAAAATATGCGCCTTGATGAGCTTATCAAACTGGTATATTCAGAATTTGAAAACTGTAAAGTTTCACTCCTCAATTTTTCCTTTGAAACTTTCGGATTCGCTGGACGTGACCTTGAAATAGGGTTTGATGAAGCCCACTCTTCTTCCCAATCAAAAGGTTTGATCCAAAGCTCTAAGCTTCTATTTTTATGAGGAGCTTCCAGTCGTGGTCACAGATTTAAAAAATTCCCATTTTTGCAGAAGCCGTAATTTTCCACTTTTCTGATCAAAGTCCCAAACTAGGGTCTGATCAAGCCCGGCCTTCTGCCCAACCAAAAATTCTGATCTTGGTCTCTAAATTTTGATTTTGATGAGTAGCATCCAGCCGTGGTCTCTGATTACAAAAATTCCAACTTTCTCCGAAGCCCTAAATTCCGGAAGCCATGAATGAAGGTACTAAAAAATAATTCTGTTTTGACAGAAATATGTACCTGATTGTTTCTGGTGTAACTCTGAACTTTTTGATCCACGGGGTCTTAAAAATTTTTTTGAGATAGCCTGACCTATTATCTTTCCATCCTGACAGGTCTGACCTCAATTGGATTCTCTGAGAGAGAGTTATGCCAAGTGTCGCAACGTGACCTGTTTATGGGATAATACAGGAGGGTGAACTTGTACGGCTTGCCACGTGTCACTATTTCAACTTCGTCCTCTGAAAAAAATTTCTAAGATAGCCTGACCTATTATCTTTCCATCCCGATAGGTCTGACCTCAATTTGAATCTTCGAGATAGAGTTATGCCAAGTGTCGCAACGTGACCTGTTTAAGGGATAATACAGGAGAGCAAACTTGTACGGTGTTCCACGTGTCACTGGTTCAACTTCGGCCTCTGAAAACTTTTTCTGAGATAGTACAGTCTATGTACTACCTGTCACTTTTTACAAAATTTCATTTGGAGATTCCTAGCCCAAGTTATGACCTTTTTCCCAAGGTCACCTGGTTTTGACTCAGATCTGGAAGAGGCAAAAACCCTATATTGTACAGATCATAAATCACAAAGTAAACGAATTAGAGGTTGTCCTTTGGACACAAGGTACATGGAGATTAATCTTCGACCTGTAAAGGTTTCAGATCCGAAAACTTTGCCAAAACGGATTTATAGCGAAAGTGCTACGATGACTAGTTTTTGCTATATCAAGCCCTAGCATCGTAAGTGCAACAAGTGTCATACATGCCATATCATGCCTTCTTTTAGGCTAGCTCTGATACCATGTTAAATTTTCAGAATTTACTTCAATCTGATCTAGGATCTTAACTGAGAGAACAACATGTACAGCAAATCTACAGCATATCATTCATGGACACAATAATACAAGCACAGAAGAGACACAGAGTTTACTTGGGGAAAACCATAAAGGTGAAAAACCCCAATAACTTCCTCAGAGATAGATAGAGAAATGATACAACCAGAATACAAGAGATAGTCTTCTCCTAGCAGTAGAGCTTCCTCCTCCACAAGTGCGCCACTCTCCACAGTGTGAGTGAGAGAATAGAATGTGTAAAATGAGAGAGACACACTCTCTATTTATACACTAACTTGACTTGACCTTTACTCAACTAGGTCGGCCTCAACTTAACCACTTAACATAATGCTGACTGGGCCAACCCCCACTAGGGTGGTCTAATAACCCTTTGACCCACATGAATTATACAAGGCCGACCCCAACAAGGTGGTCTAATAACCCATAAAGTATAAGTTACGACACTTACAATATAAATGAAGACACTTCCGTATAGAGGAATAATAACATCTCTATAGGAATACAACCACTTCCGTATAGAGGAATAATAACATCTCTATAGGAATACAATATACATATATGTGAAATACATTCCGAAGTTACATATACATCAACATCAGAACGGTTGAGGAACTGTTGAATCTGAAGGTATCCAACAACCGTAGGGACTCAATAACTGTGAGTCTACTTCTGAAAAGTATATGGAACTGTATACTCAAGGGAGTATAAAACTGGGGTACTTCCAAATATTGTCACCAAGCGCATCCCAGATATCTATAGGAACATGTAATTGGTTGTTTCCTTAATTAGACTCACAAATGTGGTAGAGTTAGGTGATATCTGGGGTCTTCAACAAATAACGGAAAGGACCGATACCCTGTACGAGTCTCAACGATGTGATCAAGGTGTTGACATCAAGCATGTGAGAAACAATCATTTGGAGAGGTACTGAGGACTCCTTTCAAAATGATACGTAGGGACTCATCATTAATCGTGATGAGTCCAAGGCACAGGGACCTTTGGGTCTATCCTCTGGAATAGATTTGGTTGGCATCGACAAAGGGAGACCGACAACTACCAAGGCAATGATGTTTCCTTGATAGGAGTGCGAGGTGTAAAATTGAAGTGTGATAGTACTGATGGTGGGACTGACATATTGTGGGGATGGGGAATAACTGGGGTCATAGAGTGGGTGGACTCAAACTTCCTTTGTTCAGAGCATGATGACATGGTTGACCTAGTAGCATATGAAACTGACTTTTAGGTGTGGGGATCATAGCTTAAAGGATCAGGGGTATGTATTGCAGACTGGAGTGACTCTGGGGGACAAGCTGATGGATGCTATTGGGAGACTCTCAAGGTGACATACTGTAGAATACTCTGAACAAAGGCGACCATAATGGGGAAGCTACCATATAAGTAGACATGATCTGTTGTGGCACCGAAAAGCGTCGTTGGGGCCGTCTTCGTGGTTTCAATGAGCTCCAAGAAGGGATAAAAGTGTGCTAAAAAATGGTATTGTCCTGTGGATTTATGCGATCCTAGGACTGTTCATGCTCGTGGTTGATTTCAATTTTAGAGAGTCTAAAAGCGGTAAGTAGACTCCACTGGTGTTCTTTTTCATATGTTAGTCTCCAAGGCCCGAAAAAACATAAAATGATGCAAATGGAGAACTCTTCTAGCCGATGTGACTAGAGTATTCATTTTTCGTAATTAGTATACAAGGTATGAAAAAGGGGTAAACTTATACCAAGTCGACGCCCTTTCAAATACGTTTAACGAGCATGAAAGGCAGCAAGATTGCTCGACGATCTTTTCATTATTTTAGGATTCAGAAAAGAGCTTGAGAGAAACTCCCTAAGTGCCTTTTTTGTAAAGGAATTACTCGGCCCGAAAAAGGGATAAAATTATACTGAACAAGAAATATTGGTGAGAGCGAGAAATTATCTCAAGCATCATCACGAGCGCGGAAAACTAAATCCGACGATATGAAAAATGTTTAAAACGGGTGACGACCGATGTGGTACGCAAACCGAGGCAATGAGGGGCATGTGAAAGTAAAAATGCCCAAAAAATATGGGGGTGAGAGCGAGAAATGATCTCAAGCATCATCACGGGCATGGATATATGAATTCGGCGGTGCAAAGGGTGCGAAAAACAGAGGTCAAATGACTTTGGAATGGTCAAAGGAAAAACGAGGTTAAACAATGGTTATAAATAAAGGTGAGCCCACCAAGCCAAGGATGCAGTGGTGGGGAGAAATGATGACCCGTGGAGGAAAAATACTAGGCATATCAAATCAAATCAAATATACAAGTGTCACATGACCTAAAAAATGGTTGAGATCACGGTTGTGAAAAAGTGAGCAGGGTTAATGACCTTCCCCCATGCGATGTGCAGGGGGTTTGTGATTGTGGATCACATATGTGTTGGTTTGAACGATGGGCTCGTTGAGGTGTTGAGATAGAGGTGATGGGGTAGGGTCAAAATGATTGATCATGCCCCCTATCCAAGGTTTGAGGTAATCTATTATGCCCCCGAACTCAGAGGTGTCAATGCGGTGCAGATGTTGTCTTAGAAAGGGATCAACAGGGCATTGACCAACTGCTGGTGGGGGGGGTGTACCATGAGGCTATGGGTCGTGGTGGCATACTGAAGTGATGATATGATAATGGGGTATTCCCCTTACAGGGTGGATTCCCCCAGTATCACCAACGAGAATGACGATGATGATGAGTAGGAAAGGTTTTGGGCCTGCCCCCATGTTGTGGACATGTCGTTTCCTCGTTGATTTGAAAAGGTTGAACATGTGGGTCGGAGGGATCAGTGGAAGGAGCCGACCAGACAAAGGGGTCTCTAGTGGAAATCATGTAAATTGTGTTAATCTCTTCCGAGGAGGAAGATGGTGGGGGATGAATTTCCTCAATAAGATCAGGAGGGGATGTCTCTAGGTCGCCATTATTCAGTTCATAGAGGGCTGCTCTATAATCTGGGAGATCGGGGCAGTGATGTGATTAATGGCCATAAATACTGCATATTGCACAAGGGTGGTTGGTATGCAATGATTTATCATGAGGTTGTGGGGGGAGGTCAAGTTTAACAACTGGGATGTTAGCATCATCATCTAACATTTGCATGTGTTCCTGTAGTGCTGGTAGTTGTGGGGATTTATGGGTAGCATGGCCTGAATCTTCACACAACGAGCACTTGAGGGGAGCATGAAATGTTGGGGGATTCTTCGCCAACTTTGAAGTTGGTGGGGCATTACGAGTTGCAAGTGCAGCATTGTAGGGTTGTGGGCCTCTACCCCCAGTATAGTGGAGTAGAGGGGGAGCATTACTAGATGTTGATGCAGTGGCCACTGTTGGAGGTGGTCGGTTTTGGATGTTCGTTACACCAGGGGGTGGACGGTTAGAGGTATTGATGGGTTGTACTGGTTGTAAAATGACATTTGGTGTCGAGGGAGAGGTTGGGGTAGGTAGGTACCACACAGGTAGTCCTAATATTAATCCTGGGAGATTAAGTGTAGCCATGACTGGTGTGTTGATGGCGCCTGAAGGGGGAAATAAAAATGGGATAGTATGAATTGGTGTGGTTCCTACGTGAGTTGGCACTGAGGGTGGTTGCGGGAGTAAAGGGGGTTGTTGGTTTGGTACCCGTGTGTTATGTGAGAGGGTGCACAAATCATATATCTCGGTTATCTTCAAAGCGGGTGGGATGGATTGGAATGTGGAAGTCATAGGTGATTCTGAGTATAATCCGGGTCTAACTGTGGAGACGAATGATGTAGGTGTGTTCTGAATTGGTTGTTCAATCATAGGGAGAACATTTTCAGGTGCAGCGGGGACGTATTGATTTCGACGCGTTTGGAGATTCATGTCGGCGGATGACATCATAAGGAGATGATGAGTACCTGAATCCATCGGTTGGTTTGTGTGTGCAGCGTATGTGATTTGCTGTGGTTCCTTGAGGAGGATCCAACGGACGAGTGTTCGCCACTCCTTATGTAGGAAAAGTATTCTGCAGCACCATGGCTTGTGGTTGAGGAGGTGGCACTGGTTGTGCCGCATGCCCTTGGCATTGGGCATCATCAGTCCACAGTTGGCACACTCGCTCCCAATGGGGGCAAGTGTGTGTGTAATGGTCGTATACTCCACATATGGAACACGGGTGGTTTGTTCTCAAGTTAGGATTTTTTCCCTGTTTTGGTAGACGATCAGGGTTTTGATTGGTAGGAGCAACGTTATTGTTATTGGGAGGATTAGGTGACTGTCCTCCTTGGTTTTGTTGTTGTTTATTTCCACGGTTGCGTCCTCTTCCGCAATTCTATTGACCTCCTTGATTACGCTAGTTGTTATGGTTTTAAGGTTGGTTTTGTTGTGCGTATACATGCCCTTGGGTAGTAGGTGGGTTTTGAGGTCGTGCAAGCGCTGGAGCAGGCTGCGGTGGATAGTAAGTAGGAGGGTTCGGAGGTGGACCTGGTGCTTGTTGCGATTGTTGGTAACCTTGAGCTATTGGAAATGTTGAGCAGGAGGTGATGCCTGTTGAGGGTAATAAGTCGATTGGGCTTGTGGGTGAACCGGAGTCTGAGTGGCCTGCTGGTTATAATATGGAGGTGGTGCATAATTTAATGGTGCTTTCCCATAACACTGTGGTGGACATGAGTGTGGAGAGTGGGCATCATTGGAGCATACGAAGTTGTCGCTCCAGAATGAGATGTGTCCCTAGAAAGGTCTGGGATGTTGTTGGTACTCATCATGGTGAAAGGTTTGTTTTGTGCCATAACCTGGCCAATGATACCGTCGGCGGCATGGGATTCCCCCGACGCGTCATTCCGGGATGGATCGTCGCGCGGGGCGTTAGTTAATATTGTGTATAAATATCCAGACTGGGCATATATCAGGTCGAATTGCTAGGATTTTAAAATGGTTTCTTCTTCCAACTAGGGTCGTTCAGAAGCTACATCCTTGGCTATGAGAGGAAGGAGTGATTTCAGGAACCAATCCAGGAAGATACAGTCATATAGCTTGATCTTGCAGAGACTACGGCGTTTCGCCACTCATGGATATGATCTGTGATATGGGTGGTTGTATTATGTCTACAAGACAGTAGGATTTCTACTCCTGCATCATAGCGTACGGGTAGTTGAAAGAACTGTAGGAAAGTTGAGGAGAGGGATGTAAACATGGGGTGTGTCCCATGTGGCTGCTCAATATACCATTTGGTTGCCGAGCTAGTGAAAGTTCTTTGTAAAATTCAGAGTCGAATAGAATCATCGACTATGGAGTTTGAGGAACACCATAGGTGAAAGGACATAACATGATTTTGTGGGTCTTCTCCAGCCTTCTCTTCAAACTTTGAGATGTCTAAGGGGAGTTTTTTGGGCATGGGGGGCCAAGTAGGTTCATGTCTAATTGGTTCATTTGTTAACCTTTCCAGTTCTGGTAAGTTAAGACTATCCATAAATGGCAAACTGGCAAAGGGGTGTGACATGGTTGGTGGGACATAAGTGCTAGTGGTGGCATTATGAATTGGACCATTTCCCCCAAGGGGGATATTAGTTGTAAAAGGGATGTTCCCTCCACCTAAAGATGTGTGAGAGGGGCCAACGCCCCCAAGTGCAACATGATTCACATATGGGTTTGGAATGGTTCTAGTAATTGGTGGGATCTAAGTAGTGGCGGTGATGATAGGGGTGCTTCCCAAATTGGGCATACCTAAGGTGGGTGTGGGTCCCATGTTGGGCATACCGAAGGGAGGTGTAGTAGTTGTGGCTACTGTGGTGGTCATTGTAGTGGCAGGGGTGCTTGATGTTCCACCAACAGTCCCTCCAAAAAAGGGGTCTAAAGTTGTACCAGCCATGTGGCTAGTGGGTGCGGTGTAGATGGGATTTTTGGATTCTTCCTCAGAGTCAGATGTGAAACGAGGTGCGTCAGAATCGGATGACGGGGCTCTACGTCAATGACGTGTAGAGTCGAGTGACAATGCTCTTCGTCTATGAAGAATGTTGTCAAGTGAATCGTATTGTGGGGGTTCACCCTGGAAACACCAAGAACGTCTCGGGGACTCAATGGTGACAGTTGTCAATTAAAATTGTTGGGTGGTGGTGAGTGGAAAGCTCAAAAGCCCTAATGCAACCGTGTGTGAAAGAGGGGAGCATAAAAAATAATGGCACTCAGGCCAACAACCAAACCCAAAACACTTACTATAATAGTTGTGCTATAGTAAGTGGAGTAATCAAAAAATGTGGTCAGAGAACCAACATGCAAACGGCTCCTAAAAATAGAAAAAGGTGTACTCACTAACCAAAGGGAGGTAATAGAGCATGCAAACACCTAACTAAAAAGTATCATGACTCAACAAGACATATCCTCTACAAGGTGATGAAATCCAAGTTAGACAATATGAATTGTATAATCAAAGGCTAGATATCCCCCTACCGGGAGGGACACCGGGTAGACAATCCTAGAAGATAGGTCACTAAGATACCATGTTCATGACACGTCTAGCTAGGTGAATCTGCAGCTCTTGTTCTATCACCGTTGTACTCCCACAAGGGTGTTACAACGAGAACAACGAGTAGGTATCCTTCAGTGACTGAATGGATTGCGGTATTCCACTCAAGCCTCCAGAACCAGTCTGGCTACTTCAACCCTCCTAAGGGAGAGGCCTTTCCGACAAATTGGTTTTAAACCATGCCAACAAATAATAAGGGATTTTGGTACCCTAAATGTCAACCACTATGTCTCAACATGTAAGGGAGTGAGGGGTGTTATTTGGATACTTATCCCCTCAATCCTACCTAAATACAATATTCTTTTGGTGTTCCCCAAATGGGGTTAGAATGTTGGTTGAGTTAAGATAATTTTAAGGCTCACTTGGATTTATTGTGACAGATTGTGTGATAGTGTGGTTATATACTTAAAACAAAGATGCCTTGCTTGGAAGAAAAATTCACAAATTAAAATAAGGATTTCAACTTGCAAAATAGACAACGATATAAAATGTAAATGCTTTGATAACCTTTTTTCAAAAATATGGATTTTTTAAACTGTTTGAGGTAAAGAAAATATCATAAAGATGAATGAATCTCTAATGCCTCTCTTGGGTGAAATATATAGAAATTTAAAATTCTGATTTTAACTTGCAAAACATGAGATTTCTAACTCAAAATGCTTAACAACTTTTTCTTTCAATAAACTGAATTTTTTAAAATGATGTAGTAAAGCAAGTATAAGAAAAGTGCAGCTAGAAAACTGGGTGCAAGTAAATAAGCCTACTAAAAATATGATGAAAGAGATAGCAATGCATGCAGACAGGAGTCTATCAAGTGCTACAACAAGCCAAAAGTAAGCAAAAGTTCTATGAGAATAAAATATAGTATGAGAGGGCTGACTACAATGGGTAGAGGATGAACTGAAATGATAAATAACACTAAAATAAAATATTAGAGTAAATTCTATGAAAAATTTCTTAAATCTAATAGGATATTTGGATTCCTTGTTCGAAAACACCCAATTTCAAAAAAACAATCGTCTCAAACGGAGTTCGGGAGAGGGAGATATGGGCGTTTGAAAGTTGAGTCGCAATGTCAGGAGATTATATAGCGGGTGTCTGTGGCAAAACCCACGATGTAGATCGCGGCTTTCGGGCTAAAAGCTGCAATGTGAATCGCAATGATATGGGAAAAACCCACGATGCAGATCGCGGTTATCAGGCTTAAACCCATGATACAGATCGCGGAAAACAGGCTAAAATTCGTGATGTGGATCGCGGAAAACAGGCTAAAAACCGCGATGTGAATCGTGGCTGTGGGTGTCGAAAGCCACAATGTGACGAACAAAAAACGTTGCCGAAAAATGATTCCAAAAATTGAAATTTTGGGCTATTTAGGCTGCAGAAAAGGCCAATGGCTAGGGCAGCAAGCAAGGAGCTGACTAGTATGGCAGATCTACAACATTAAAGGGAAAAAAAAACTAAAATATAGATCTAAATCAAAGATTGAAAGTTCGAAAACCAGCAGAGTCGCCAAAAACTGTTGCTTGGGATTTCTCCCAAGCATGTGCTAATGAGCACCTACTAACTTGTAGCAGCAATCTCAATGTAAAAGTAAAAACAAATGTAAATAACAGTAAATCTGATCTAACATGTGCAAAGAAATAAAAACTAGATTTAAGAACAATAAACAATGAGATCCATAAGATAAACAAGAAATAAAGAATTTGAAATTTTTATATTAATTGGAAAGCAATGGATTGCAAAATAATACCTCAATGGTGAGGATTGTTGAGTTGGGGTAGCTACAATGTTGAGATGCTCCAATATTCCAATGGTTTCTCTTCTCCAAGACGCTGCAATAGTTGGGAAAAAGCTCAAGAGGGATTTTGGCAGCGTGAGGATAGGATGAATATGGAGTCAATAGTGAGGAGCCCCTATCACCTTTTCATAGTTTTTTGGTGATGGGAAATACAACCATGGTTTGAGGAAACCAATGGTATTGCTAAAATGGTTTAGGTCTCTTTTTCCCTCTTTTTCTTTTTTTGAATTTTTTTTTAATATTATTCCCTTTTAATTGATTTTTGGGAATTTTGGACCCTTTCGAGGGTTTTTTGTGTTTTTTGAGGAAAAATACATATTTTGAGGGGGAAAAGGTGTGATATGGTCTTTTTGGTGACCTTTTGAAGGTTTTAGAGGCAAAAATGATAGGAAAAATGGACAAAAGAGTCATGTGCAAGGGAAATGAGCTAGTGAGCACTTTTTGGGTGTTAACACTTACACAACCTAGGAGAAGCAACCACAATAGAATATATGGCCAAAGAAACACCTCAAATCTATGCAACACTGTATGATCACCAAGCAGACCACCAATCAACAATGGTAGAAGTTGAAGGTAAGATTGCTAAGCAATGTATTTCTATTTTAATTGATCCAGGATCTACTCATAGTTATGTGTCTCCTAAGGTGGTTGAAAGTTGTTCTCTTAGTAGAGTGAAGCATAGTCAGTCTTGGTTAGTTCAATTAGCCACTGGAACTAAGAGAAAGGTCAGTGAAGTAGTGGTGGAGTGCCCCATAGAGCTGAATGGAATTCTATCAAAGGCGAACTTGAATGTCCTGCCATTAGGATCTTATGATGCTCTGATAGATATGGACTGGTTGGAAAGACAGAGAACCAAGCTCGACTTCTATAAGAAGGTGCTTGAGTGCATTGATGATGAAGGAAGACCAAGGTTGGTGAAAGGAATTCCAAAGAAAGTTTCAGTAAGGCATATTTCATCCTTATAGCTGAGAAAGTTCTATTAAAAGGGTCTTTAATTATATGATGTGCATATATCAAATTCAACATAAGATCAAGGACCAAATTTAGAATACTTTCAGCTATTACAAGAGTTCCAGGATGTATTCCCAGATGAAGTGCCAGGACTACCACCCAAGAGAGACATTGATTTCTCCATTAATATTATTCCAGGGGCAGCACCAAGTTCCAAAGCCCCTTATAGAATGAGCAAACCTGAGCTGATAGAATTGAAGATGCGACTACAAGAATTAATGGACAAGGAATATATCATACCAAGTGTATCTCCTTAGGGTGCACCTGTGTTATTTGTTAAGAAGAAGGATGAGACTTTGAGACTTTGTATAGACTACAGACAGCTAAACAAGGTAACAATCAAGAACAAGTACCCATTTCCAAGAATTGATGACTTGTTTGATCAAATGAAGGAAGCTAAGGTATTTTCCAAGATTGACTTGAGGTCTGGCTACTATCAAGTGAGGATAAAGGATGAAGACATTCACAAGATAGCTTTCAGAACTAGATATGGCCACTATGATTTCACTGTGGTGCCATTTGGTCTTACCAATGCACCTTCCACATTCATGTGCCTCATGAATAGTGTCTTCAGCAAATATCTGGATAAGTTTGTAATTGTGTTCTTGGATGGAATTCTTGTATATTCATAGAACTAGCAGTTGGACCTTCTATGCCACCCGGAATAACACTGGAAGGGAAGGGGCCTTGAGGGACTGTGCAGCAGATAAGAGGGCATTCCTTGTGTTGGGTGAGGTAGCTAATGTGGGTTCCATGTTTGTTGAGTGTTGATATGCCTGTAGTTATGTGGTTTAACTCACTGGCTTAGAAATATCCTCCATGTTTCCCCTATATGCTTGATAAACCCAACTGTAGGTTGGCTTAGCATTGAAGTGGATCTTGATTGTTAGAGAGTCTAGTTACCCCTCCTTAGTGGATACACAACCATGATTTGGAGTGGTCTCTCATTTGAAAGAGTATAGGTTGGATAGATACCTAAGGTTGAGTGGAACGTTGCTCTCACTTAGCTAGTCGCCTGGGCAACTTCAAGATCCAAAGATAAGTGTTTTTGTGGAGTGAATGTTAATATTTCATGTGTTATATTATGCTTGTTTTGTCCAAGTTGTTGAATGAATGTTTACATGAATGTGAGCAATAGGTATAATATGTATAAGCCTGAGTAGAAGTTTGAGTTCATGTTGGATGCCTCATTCATTTGCATGATTTTAATGCACTATAAATCTTGCATGTGGTAGATGTATTGGTTAAACCTAGTTTCATGCACCTTATGTAGGGTTATGATTCACGTGCCCTATATTAATGAATGGATGATTTCATGAACTTGCTCATTAGGAGGATAGGTATAATCATGGGTATGGGGTTGAATGCATGATTGAATGCTTATCATTTACAAGAATGATATATTTTGCTAACCCTGTAGACTGTGATATGTAACTAGCTCAATTTCATTATATATGTTGATTATGCATTGTATTCACCCTTAAAAGGGATGGCTTGACTTCACCTAGTTTTGGAGAAGGGAGGGGATAGTCCCTGATGTGTTTCAGACCCACTCTATGGGTCAAGTGAGGGGAGAAGTCATGGCGGGAAGGAGGCAGGATCCCTGGCAGAAGGGCAAAGACACTTAGGTGAGGTTATGAACAAACGTTTAGTTGGAAAATTAGCATGGTTAGAGTGCTCATATGGGGTGGGGATTGCACCATTGGATATATCTCTCCAAGATATTTTCGACGGTACCAACCTTGTCCAATTTGGCTTAAGGATGAAGGATTTATAACCCTTGGAAGTTTTCTCTAGAATCTTGCTGGAATAGGGGTCTTTGGTCATGGTCTTCCCGCATCTACAAGGACCTTTCTGCATCCGCAATGTGGATCACAGATTGCGGAGGTCAGGAGAAGGGAAGGTGCTTCCGTAGTTCTGTACCCGCAATGCAGATTGCAGATTGTGAACGTTGAAAAATAACGTTGGATTTGGACTTCCACATTTTTGAGTTCCGCAATGCGAAATTGCAGAATGCGGAAGGGGAAAATCTCTAGGAATTGGAATTGGACTTCTGCATTTCCGCATTCTGCAATGTGGATTGCGGAATGTGGAAGGAGGGAATTTCTGGAGGATTGAATTGGGCTTCTACATTCCCGTATTCTACAATGCGGATTGTGGAATGTGGAAAGAGAAACTATCAGAATGATTATTTTGGGGATTCTGCATTCTGAATCTCACAATGCGGATTGAGGATTCCGGATTGTGGATTGCGGATCGATGGTCATTGCGGTTGTGTGCAAAATGGATGAATTGGAAGAAACAAAGGAATAGAAGCGTCTCCCATGGCCTCTAAATGCCACAAGGGAGGTCAGGGGATGCTGCAACTACGCATTGGTCTCTGCGCTACAATCTTTAACTGGTTCTACTTCGGCCCATCTAGTCAAATAATATGTCGCAATAATGATGTACCTTGCTCCTGATCTCTTTGTTGGGGGATTAATAGGTCCAATGAAGTCTACTTCCCATTTATCAAAAGGTTGTAAAGTAATCTGTGGGATTAATGGAATCTCATCTCTTCTTTATAATGGTTATCCAAATCTTTGACAAACTGTATTCTTTTGCATCCCTATGCATTGTGGGCTACCAGAGTCCTATGTGCAATATATTTTGTGCTATTTTTTTCCTGCATAGTGGCCTCTTGCAACTCCTTCATGATATTATGTCGAGATCATAGGTATTTCATGTTCTAGAACACATATTTTCAAGATCCCATATGTTCCCAACTTATATAAGTTTCCTACAATCAGTTAATAATCAGTTGTTTTTAGTAGTTGTTGTTTCTTTTGCACAACCATATATTATGATGGCGTTGTCCCAGTGCTAAAAAAAAATGCAATTTCTGCGAAATATTCATCTACGATGTGTACTGCAAATAGGTGTTCATCAAGAAGGTTGTCATCTAGATTCCTATTATCTTCTCTTGAGGTTAACCGTGACAAATGGTCTAGACCAGCATTCATCTTTCTTGGTTTCACTACTACTTCAAAGTCATATTCCTGGAAAAATAGCAACCATATACAGATCCCCCCCAACACTAGCTTATTGACTAATTATTTAAGTGCAGAATGGTCAGTATACATCCTAAAATGTGATCCCAATAGGTAATTTCTATACTTTTGTAGTGCATAAACCATAGCCAATCCTTCATGCTCTGTCATAGTGTAATTATGCTCTGCATTTGACAACTTCCTACTTGCAAATTCAATTGGATGGTCTAAATATCCTTCACCTAGTTGAGCCAATATCACGCCTAGAGAAATAGATGATGCATCTACATGCACATGAAATTCCTTATTCCAATCTCGAAAAACTAATATTGGTGCACTTACGAGCTTCTATTTCAAGATATCCAATATTTTCTAGCATTCTTCATTCCAATTGAACTTGACTTTTTTCTTCAACATCTTTTCCATAAGTGCAGTGATCTGCGCATATCCCTTGATGAATTTTCTATAATATCCAGTATGTCCCTCATATCATCATATGATGATCTGCGCATATCATCATATGATTGATTGGAATGTGATACAGGTGGAACCCGAGGGAGAGTTCCAAGTAGAACCTATGCGCATCCTCGACAAGAAAGTCACATTGATCCGGAACAGAGCCATCGGGCAGGTAAAGGTCCAATGGGAGCACCTTAGTCCCGATGAGGCTACATGGGAGCTAGAGGATGCCATGAGGGAGGCATTCCCATTTTTGTTCAGTTTTGGGAACACTGAGGACGGTGTTGTTCTAAGGGGGAGGGGAATGTAATACCCAATTTTGACCCTTAGGAAATATTGGCTTCTAATGTAAATATTGTATACACATGTTGTATGTTTCCCTAGCGTGGAGCTCAAGGCCAAGGCCCCGCTAGTTTATGCTCGGATTTTATTTGAACTAGACACGCTTGATATTTTGTTACCCACGTGCTATTAAGCCATGGGATATTGTAAATTGATGTAAATATTTAATATTGAAATAAAATACCAAAACTGGCTATGGAGGCAACAAATGAGAAGGGGCCACGTGTATCCACTAGGGAGTTGTGAGGGGGATATGGGACTAAACCCTAGGCTGCCATATGTCATTATGAGAACCCATTGACTTCCCTAGATGACATTTATGCCTATTGTAAGGAAGTGGTTGAGATTTTAGCCCATGGCTTCAATGGAGCATGGGCAACCCAGAAATTCGTATGGGTAGTTATGAGCTATGTTTTCTTGTACAAGAAGTCACTCAACCTCATGGGAGGTTGCTTCATTCTCATCCCCATTCCATGGTGAAGGAACCCAGCATCATTATATATCCAAAGAAAACGAGTTCCCAGCAAGGAGAAAACCAGAAATCGCGACTGTGAGAGAACCCACGTTTTGGGAAGCCAAAAACGTCAAGATTTGGTATTGGGCAGTGAAATCCAATGGGGGATCCATTGGTATGACCCTTGGGGCGAATGTGGGAGCATGAGCTACCCCGAAATCAATAGGAAAACCCAGTTTTTGCAGCTCAGAAAACCAGTGACGGATTTGAGTTATTTAGTGAGCAGAATGGTGAGAAATCAAGTTGGGAATGACTATGCAGAGGTTGGGTATGCTTGATAAACCCAGTGAAGGCTAGGATATCAAGGATTAGAAGCTGGACTTTTCTATGCCCATCCTGAAGAGCACTGGAGGGAAGAGTTTCCTAAGGGACTGTGTAACAGAGAAGGGGATTTTACTTGTGTTGGATGTGGTAGGTAATGTGGGTGCCTGACTGTTGAATTCACTTGAGATGACTGTAGCTCTGTGGTTGAGCTCACTGACTTAGCATTACCCTCCTCTATCTTCTTGTATGCTCGATAAACCCAATGGTGTGTTGGCTTAGCATAGCTGATGACCGGAACCATGGCTGTGAGTGAGCCCAGCTAGTTACTCCTTAGTGGATACACAGCCCAGCTCGAGGGTGATCTCTCAGTTGAAAGAATATAGGCTGGATAGAGATCTATGGTTGGGTGGAACGTTGCCCTCACGTAGCCGGTCGTTGGACATTTACATTTCAAGATAAGTATTCTTGTGAATTAATTTATATACATTCTGTGTTTTGCAATGTGTTCAATCTGAATGTTAAATATTCATGGTAATCAAATTGATATGGAATCACCTTTTTGCTTGAGATAAACATGTTGATGCATTCCATCCTGTCTGTGTATTATGTTTAATTCCGCTGTGTTTATATTGAATTGAATCTGCACACAGAAGTTTTTAATTGCTATGAAATTATGAGTAATAATATTGAGGCTAAGTCTTTACAAAAGCCCGGTGTGTTGTTAATGTTTCCTTCCATGCATTTAATGGGAGAAGGGGACATTACAGAGTGGTATCAGAGTTGTTGGTTGCAGCATTGGGCCTCTATGGGCCAAATCCAATTACAGTCATCTCTGACAGAAAGAAAGATTTCAAATTTTTCCTAAGTATGTTTTTGAAAAAAAAATTGTTTAAGTCTGTTTCGGAAAGAATTCCCGAACGACTTCCGAAACTGCGGAAGCATTCGGCGAATTGCTCCGAAACTGCAGAAGCATTCCGCGAGTTTTTCTGCAACGCGGAAGAGTTCGGGAAGTCGCCCCAAAACTGCGGAAGGAATTCCCTTCCGAAATTTGCGGAAGGAATTCTCTTCCGAAATTTGCGGAAGGATTCTGCGAGTTGTCCCGCAACGCGGGAAAATTCGGCGAACTGCTCCGAAAAAGCAGAAAAATTTTCTAAGTGTTCGGCGTCAAAAGGAAGTTTTCGGAAGGAATTCTCTTCCGAAATTTGCGGAAGGAATTCTCTTCCGAAATTGCGGAAGGGATTCTCTTTCGAAATTTGCGGAAGAGTTCCGCGAATCTTCCCGAAACTACGGAAGCATTCCGCGAATGGCTCCGCAACTGCGGGAGCATTTGCCGAATCGCTCCGCAATGGAAGCATTCCGCGAATGGCTCTGCAACTGCGGGAGCATTCGTCGAATCGCTCCGCAAATGCGGGAGCATTCGCCGAATCGCTCCGCAAATGCGGGAGCATTCGGCGAATTACTCCGCAATTGCGGCAGCGTTCGGTGAATCGCTCCGCAACGGGAGCATTCGCCGAATGGCCCCGCAATTGTGGGAGCATTCGCCAAATGGCTCCGCAATTGCAGGAGCGTTCGGCGAACCATCCCGCAACGGCTGCCAGATATTAAAAAAAAAAAAAGAGTAAAGTGACCAAAACCTGATTTTTGGATAGAAGGAACATCCGGGCTCCGAATGGAATGATTCCTGTGGGGCTCGGAGGCCATTGACGAAGGCCATGAAAGAACCAGTGAAGACCTCAAGCCCATTTGTTGGCCCGGTTTTGCAACCAGGCTTAGTGCTATGGGCACCTGCTAACTAGTAGCAGCAGTTTCAATGGAAATAAATAACAATAAACTAATTAAACAAGACTATTCATGGATCTAAGCAAAGATATTAAGCAAATAACAAAAATAATTTAAAATCAAGAACAAGAAGATATTAAAGAATGAGCTTGTATTGAAAAATGGGGGCAAGCAAGTGCTTGCGATAATACCTTCAATGGTGAAGGTTGATGTTGAATGGCTCCAAGGATGAGCAACTCCAATCTCCAATGGTCTCTTCTCCAATGTGGTTTGCAATGGCTAAAATGCTCAGGGGAGATTTCAGCAGCATAAGGATGAGATAATGGATGGATGTGAAATGAGGAGCCCCTACCACCTTTTTATAGGTTTTGGTGGTGGGAAATACCATTTGTGGTTTTGTGGAAACCAAATGGTATTGACCAACATGGTTTAGGTACTTTTCCCTCCTTTTTCCTTTTTTTGAATAAAAATAATATTTTAATTCCCTTTTTAATATTTTTGGGAATTTGGACCCTTTTTGAGGGTTTTTTATGATTTTCTTGGAAAAATAATCTTTTTTAATGGAAAAAGGGGTGTACTAAGGTCTTTTGGTGACCTTTTGTTGGTTTCAGAGGCTCAGATGGTGGAAAAGTGGACAAATGGGTCATGTGAGTAAGGGAATGAGCTAGTGAGCACTTTTTCGGTGTTAACAGATTGCCCCCTGATGTGTGAGGGCAGGAGCTCATCGTATGGCTGATAGACATCATAGTTCTTTTGTCCTTTTTTCTGGGGTTTAGGGGAGAGAAGAGACCGGTTGGAGACTGGAGCCACGGCCCTTGGAAGCTGTAAAAACAAAAATATTACATGGCCTCAATATGAATGAGGTATAATCTCTGATAAAGGACGAGGCGGGCATTCCCATGCTCGTATCACGACTTATACAAAACAATTAGTCCCAAGAAGGGGGATCTAATACATAAAGAAATATATTGGTACATCATAATGGTCCAGGGGGGACATTATTTTGGGATATACGCCTGATGATAACGGATCTCAATGACTGATATACTGGAATAACTGAGGAACTGCTGAAACTGAAGGTGTCCAACATCTGTAGGGACTCAAAGACTATGAGTCATCTCTGAGAAACAATGTAACTGTATACTTAAGGGAGTATGAAACTGGGGTAAATCTGAATACTATCGCCATGCGCAACCCGGATCTCTATAGAAAAAGTGTAACTGGTGTTATCCATAGGAAGCCTCTCAAATGTGGAGGAGTCAGGAGGTATCCGGGGTCTTCGATTAATAAGTGAAACGGACAAATACCTGTGCGAGTCTCAACGATGCGATCTAGGTGTTGAAGTCGAGCATGTGAGAAATAATCATTTGGAGAGGCACTGAAGATTCCTCTCGAAATGATTCATAGGCACTCATCATAAATGGTGATGAGTCCAAGACACAGGGACCTCTAGGTCTATCCTCTGGAATCAATGTGGTTGTCGTCGACAGAGGGAGACCAGCAACTAACAAGGCAATGATGTTTCCTTGATAGGAGCACGAGGTGTAAAACTCAAGTGTTGTAGTACTGATGGTAGGACTGACATACTTTTGGGGGTGGGAAATAACTGGGTCAAAAAATGGGTAGACTCAGACTTCCTTTGTTCAGAGCATGATGACATGGTTGACCTTGCAGCGTAGGGAACTGACTTGTAGGTGCAGGGATCATAGCGTTTTTAGGGACTGAAGGGTATGTACTGACTCCGTGGGGGGGTGAAGCTGATGGTAGCTGTCGAGGGAGTTTTAGAGTGACATACTGCAGAATACTCTGAACAAAGGCGACCAAAATGGGGAAGCTACTATGTGAGTAGACATGATCTGTTGTAGCGCCAAGAGGCACCATTGATTCCTTCTTCGTAGTTTTAATGAGCTCCAAGAAGGGATAAAAGTGTGCTCTGAAATGGTACGGTCCTGTGGATTTTGCGAGCCCAGGACGGCTCATGCTCGTGGTTGCTTTCATGTTTAGAGAGTCTGAAAGCGTTAAGTGGACTCTATTGGTGTTTCTTTTTCGTAAGTTTAGTATCCAAGGCCCGAAAAAGCATAAAATGATGCGGATGGAGAACTCTTCTAGCCGATGTGACTAGAGTATACATTTTTCGTAATTAGTCTACGAGGTCCGGAAAAGGGGTAAACTTATACCAGGTAGACGCCCTTTCAGATACGTTTAGCGAGCATGAAAGGAAGCAAGATTGCTCGGCGATCTTTTCATTGTTTTAGGAGTCAGAAAAGAGCTTAACAGAAAACTCCCTCAGTGCCTTTTTCGTAAAAGGGGTTGCTCGGCCCGAAAAAGGGATAAACTTATACCGAACAAAAATGGATTGATGAGGGCGAGAAAAGGTCTCAAGCATCGTCATCAGTGCGGAAAAATGGATCCGGTGACATAAGGATTGTCGAAAACGGAGAACGGCCGATGTGGCACGCAAACCGAGGCTATGTGGCGGGCATGGAAAAATTGCCCGAAAACTCTAAAGGTGAGAGCGAGAAATGATCTCAAGCATCATCACGGGCGCGAAAAACTGAAATCCGACGATATAAGACTCGTTGAAAATAGACGACGGCCGATGTGGCATGCAAACCGAGGCGACGAGGGGGCATGGAAAAATTCCCTAAAAATCTAGGCATGAGAGCGAGAAATGATCTCAAGCATCATCACGAGTGCGGAAAACTGAATCCGGTGATATAAGAATTCGTAAAAAATAGACGACGGCTGATGTGGCACGCAAACCGAGGTGACGAGGGGGCATGGGAATAAATGCCCAAAAAATCTGGGCGTGAGAGCGAGAAATGATCTCAAGCAACATCACAAGCTCGGAAAAATGAATCCGATGATATCAAATATATCAAAAACGGAGAGCAGCTGAAGTGGTACGCAAACTGGGGCAACAAGGTGTCGGGACACAATGTTGATATTGGTCTTGGTGAGAGCGAGAAATGATCTCAAGCATCATCACGGGCACAGAAATATGAATCCAGCAGTGCAAATGGTGCGAAAAATGGAGGTCATAAGGACTCCGGAATGGTTAAAGGAAAGAACTAGGTTAAAAAATGGCTACAAATAAAGGTGATCCCACCAAGCGAAGGATGCAGTGGTGGGGAGAAATGATGACCCGTGGGGGCAAAATACTAGGTGTATCAAATCAACTGAAATATACAAGTGACACATGACCTCAAAAATGGTTGAGATCACGAATATGAAAAAGTGAGCAGGGTTAATGACCTGTCCCCATGCTATGTGCATGGGGTTTGTGATTGTGGATCACATATGTGTTGGTTTGAACAATGGGCTCATTGAGGTGTTGAGATAGAGATGATGGGGAAGGTTCAAAATGATTGATCATGCCCCCTATCCCGGGGTCGAGGTAATCTATTATGCCCCCTAACTCAGAGGTGTCAATGTGGTGCAGATGTTGTCTCAAAGAGAGATCAATAGGGCATTGAGCAACTACTAGCGGGGTGTTATACCATGAGGCTGTGGGTTGTGGTGGCATACTGAAGTGATGATATGATGATGGGGGATTCCCTTTGTGGGGTGGATGCCCCCAGTATCTCCGATGAGGATCATGATGATGATGAGTAGGCAAGGTTTTGGGCATGCCCCCATGTTGTGGACATGTGGTTTCCTGGTTGATTTGAAAGGGTTCAACCTGTGTGTCAAAGGGATCAATGGAAGAGGCCAACCGGGCAGAGGGGTATCCAGTGGAGATCATATAAATGGCGGGGTCAAGGCCAGGAATTTCGGTATCTGACCAAGTAAAGACATCAGTGAATTCTTGGAATAGTTGTTGGTATTCTCCGATCTCATGCTCATTGTGGGAGGTTCCTAATGTGATGGTATGAAGGGCACCAAGTGGGTCAGAGATGTCAATGTGGATGACGGAAGAAATATCGGCCATGGGATCCGTTAACCAGTCGATTTTAGTAGGAAGGAAATCCTTGGACTCAACCACGGGTTGGGTAGCAGTGGTGGATGAAGTCTCTTTCGGGAGGAAGTATGGACGATGGTGCATGTCTTCCCCAGGATAATCAAAGGTAGTAGGAGTCTCGAGAACCTCTTCATCATTGCGGGAGCTTTGAGTGGTCAAATCGAGTGATGAGGTAGTGGTAGTCGAAGAGATCATGTAGATGGTGTTAATCTCTCCAGATGAGGATGATGCGGGAGGGTAGATCTCCTCGATAGTAGGGGGTGCCGTCTCTAGGTCCAAATTGTTCATCTCGTAGAGAGCTGCTCTGTAGTCTGGGATGTCAGGACAGTTGTGGGAGTAGTGGCCATAAATACCGCATATCGCACATGGGTGGTTGGTACGCAGTGATTTATCACGAGGCATGGGGTTTGGATCGAGCTTGACCACTAGGATGTTGGGGTCGTCGTCCAGCATTTGCATGTGTTCCTGTAATGCAGGTAACTGTGGGCACTGATGGGTTGGATGGCCTAAATCATCACACAGCGAGCATTTTGGAGGAGCACAAAATACGGGGGGAGGTTTAACTGCCTTGGGTGGGGGTACCTCAGTGTATGGTTGTGGGCCTCTGCCCCCAGTGGGCCCGATGAGTGGAGGGGGATTCGTCGATGACGAAGGAGTAGTGATACCGGGAGGTGGTTGGGTAGAAGTAACAATGGGTTGCATCGGTTGCAGGATGACATTTGGTGTCGGCGGTGGAACTGGAGGCAAAATATACCACACGGGTAATCCCAATGTTAACCCGGGTAGACTAAGGGTAGCCATAACCGGGGCGCTTACTACACCCGAAGGAGGAAATAGAAAGGGGATTGTGTGGATGGGTGTAACCCCAATGTGACCAGGGACCAATGGTGCTTTGGGTAAAAAAGGTGGTTGATTACTGGGTGGTTGTGTATTCTGTGAAAGAGTACAGAGGTTCGCGACGTGGGTCTCCGGTGACAGTGGTGGAATGGCCTGGAAAGTAGAGGTCATCGGCGCATCGGAGTAAAGTCCAGGTCCTATTGAGGAAATGAATGAGGTAGTCGCACCACAAACAGGTTGTTCAACCATGGGGAGAACATTTTCAGGTGTGGCGGGGGCCTTGGGATCGTAATAGGTGAGCTGGTCGACCTTGACCACGCGTCCCTCATGGGGGAACTGTAAGGTGCGAAATACGGATGAGGCAACAGCCCGCATGGCATACATGTAGTTGCGACCAAGTAAAAGGTTATAGTCTAGTTGGGCATTGATGACCTCAATGTCAATGAGCACAGTTTTACCCGCCAGCTGGACAGGGACATTGGCTAAAAGACCTTGGGGTTGAGCCGAACGGCCGTCGTAGGCTCGTAATGCAGTGGTGGACTGCTGGAGAGTAGGGGATCCCAACTTCTGCCAAACAAATGTGGACATGACGCATGTGGAGGCCCCTTCATCGATAATGCACCGATGGATGACAAGATTCCGAACAGAAATGGAAATTTGGAATGCTAATGAGGAAGGCAGTCGTGGTTCAGACTGGTCTGAATCAAATGCGATCAGTTGTGAATCATTGGGGTTAATGGTGCCAATGGCAGAGAGTAAAGTCTTGCGCTATGAAGGACAGTTTTTCAAAACTTCTAAAGCAGACATGGCTGCAGGAGACTGGGCTAAGTCGTCTACGATGTTGTAATTCGACGCAGCCCGAGCATTGGGATTATTGTTGATACGACAAAGTGGGAAGCGAGGTGCTTTGGAAGCGCCATTAAGTGGAGCCGGAGGTATACGTAACGTTTGATTTGTGGGATTAACGTTAGTGTTCTTGTCGGCGGGAGGGGCTTCAGAGGTGGAGCCATATTGGTTCCAACGAGTTTGGAGGTTAGCATTGGCAGTCGACATCATCAACAAATGGTGAGTACCTGAATCGAACATGGGTTGATGAGGGGCTGCATAAGTGATCTGCTGTGGTGGCACGTTTCCCTGAGGGGGGGATAACGGCTGAGTGTTCACTACACCTTGGTTTGGAAAGGGGTTTTGCAGCACCAAAGGTTGATGTTGAGGTGGTGGATGGTTGGGTGGCAGCTGAGGAGCTGCTTGCCCTTGACGATGGGCATCGTTGGTCCAGAGTTGCCGAGCTCGCTCCAAATGTGGGCAAGAATGCGTGTAATGACCATAGACCCCGCAGATAGAACAAGGGTGGTTTGTTCTGAGGTTATTATTTTTAGGCTGCTTAGGATTCCGATTCGGATTACGGTTGGGAGGAGCAGCATTGTTATTCTGCGGAGGATTGGGAGGTGGAGGACCTTGCTGATGTTGTTGGTTATTACCGCGGTTATGACCTCTACCATGGTTCTGTTGCGCACCTTGGTTGCGCTGGTTGTTTTGGTTCTGGGGTTGGTTGTGCTGTGTGTAAACTTTCCCTTGAGCAGTGGGAGGATTTTGGTTCGCCGCAGGTGCAGGAGCGGGTTGTGGTGGGTAATAAGCCTGTGGTGCTGGAGGTGGTCCAGTTGCCTGCTGGGGTTGTTGGTAACCCTGAGCTATTGGATAGTACAATGGTTGAGGTGCAGCTGGGGGGACGTATGCAGGTGGTGCATGACCAAAACACTGAGGTGGACATGAAGGTCCATGGGTATGAAGGTGATGTGCCATGGGAGCATATGAACTGGTTGCTCCAGACTGAGATGTAGCCCGCAAAAGGTCGAGACCATGGCTAGGATGTGTAATGGAAAAGGGTTGGGGATGTGAGGCCATACGACCAATGATGCCATCAGCGGCATGGGATGCCCCCGGCGCATCATGTTGGGACGACTCGCCCCGAGGGGCGTCTGGAATAATGGTATACAAATAACCCGATTGGGAGTAAATGAGATCAAACTGTTGGGCTTTGAGGATGGCCTCTTCTTCAGACTGGGCTCTTTCGGATGCCACATCCTTCACGATGAGAGGGAGAAGGGATTTTAGAAACCAATCTAGGAAGATACGGTCTTCTAATTTGATTTTGCAGAGGCTTCGGCGTCGACGCCACTCATGAATGTGGTCAGTGATGTGGGTGGCCGTATTCTGTCTGCAAGACAGTAGGATCTCGACGCCCGCATCATAGCGGACAGGTAACTGAAAGAACTGCAGGAAGGTCGAGGCAAGGGAGGTAAAGGTGGCATGCGTCCCATCAGGTTGCTCGATATACCACTTAGCTGCAGAGCCAGTGAAGGTGCGCTGTAAAAGCCGGAGGCGGATTGAGTCGTCCACTATGGAGTTGGAGGAACACCATAAATGGAAGGACATGATGTGGTTCTGGGGGTCCTCGCCTGCCTTACCCTCAAACTTAGGGATGTCAGAAGGGAGTTTGGTGGGCATTTGAGGCCACGCCGGATCATGTCTGATCGGATCATTAGTGAGTCTGGCCAAGTCTGGTAAGTTCAGACTCGCCATGTATGGTAGACTAGCAGATGTGGTGACTGGAACTGGGACATGCCTGGCCATTGTGGTATGGTGTAAGGGTCCAGTAGCGCCTAAAGGTATGCTAGGTATGGAGGGTATGTGCCCTCCAATAGGTGTAGTCTGGTATGGGCCAACGCCTCCAAGTGCAACTTAGGTTACGCTTGGGTTAGGAATCGCACTAGGGATTCCTGGGATAGCACTTCCAAGTGCAACATGGGTTGTACTTGGGTTGGGAATCGTACTAGGGATTCCTGGGATGGGGTTTGTGGAAACCAAAGGGGGTATGACCCCCATGTTGGGTATACCCATGACAGGTGGTGGCCCTGTGTTAGGCATTCCTAAATGTGGAGTGTTACCCATGTTAGGCATACCCAGGGGGGTGGTTGTTGCCATGGATGGCACCGCCGCAGAAGGGTCTATGGATGTCTCACCTATGGTGCTTGTAAACAATGGATCAAATGGTGTTCCAGCCATAATGGTGGTTGGTGGTAACTCTGTGGGTTGTTCGGATTCTACCTCCAAATCAAAAGTGAAGTGAGGTGTGTCAGAATCGGATGACTGTGTAGTTGATTGACGATGTGTCGAATCAAGGGATAAGTCTCTGCGTCCGTGACGTGGAGAGCCAAGTGGACTAAACTCTGGGAGTTCGCCCTGTAGACGACGAGAGCGTCTAAAATTCTCAATGGTGAGAATTAAGGTTTTATGTAAAAATTTGTTTAAGTATCAGGTGGTGATATATATATAAAAGACTCAAAACCCTAATGCAACCAAGGGTGAAAGAATGGGAGTGAAAAAAGAAGGCTCTCAGGCCAAAAAATCAATCCTCAAAAAAGGCACTTATTCTAGCAGCTGTGCTACAATAAGTGGAGGAATGCAACAACTGGTCAGAATACCAACATGCAAACGACTCCTAGAAAAAATAGGTGTAACTAGACCACAGGTAGGTTGAAATCATGCAAACACCTAATCTAAAAGTATTGTGACTCAAACAGACGATATCCTCTGCAAGGTGATGAAATCCAAGTCAGACAATATGAATGTTGAGACAACGGCTAGATATCCCCCTACCGGGAGGGACACCGGGTAATCAATCCTAAAGACAGGCTACTAGGATACTCCGTTCATGACGCGTCGAGAAAAGGTAAATCTGTCGTTTGGTCCTTTGATCGCAATATCCCAATACAGGGATATCCCGAGAACTGCGAATGGTAGCCCTTCGGTTACTGAATGGATTTCGGTATTCCACTCAGGCTTCCGGAACCATCCTCGCGATTTCAACCCTCCTAAGGGAGAGGCCTTCCCACAAACCGGTTGTGACCGCGCCAAAAAGTACTAAGAGATTTTAGCTCCCTAATTGGACAACTTCTATGTCTCAGATGTATGAACTGAGGGGTGTTATTGGAACACCTATCCCCCCAATACTACCTAGCTACAAGAATTCTTTTAGTGTTCCCCAAGTGGGGTTAAAAGTGTGTTCAAATTAGGGTACGTTTTAAGGCTTAGTTCAATTAAGTGATCGTGTGAGTGCACGTGAGGTGTTGTAAACTGAACTTGAAAAAATTAAATGCTTTACAGGAAATTTTCAAAAAATAAAGGATTTTTCGAAAATAAAAAGCAAATATTTATGACTTTTCACTAAAAGGAATTTAAATGCTTTTCAAAAAATAACTCAAAAAATAATGGATTTTTTGGATTTATGAAAGCAAATAATAGACTTCTTTTTAAAAGAAATAAATGGATTTCTTTGTTCAGGAAAATTGCTAAGGGCAAGATTTTAAAGAAGTAAACAAGAAAAAAATTGAATCTAGATGAAAATGCAAAATGAGTCTTTCTTTCACTTTCTTGAAAATTTTTAAAAAGATTTCTAGATATGCACTTTTTAAATAGTAAAAAATTTTTCAAAGTTGTAAAATATGCAGGATTTAATACTGTAAAAAATGTGCTATGGGCAGAAAGTACAGTAAAAAACATTTTCAAAATCGGGATGGCCGAATGAAAAAATTCAGCCGCGCGGGTTTTGACAGAAAAGCCGCGATGGACCGCGCGGGTTTCTGTCGAACAGTCGCGCTGGACCGCGCGGGTTTTGGCCGCACAGTCGCGATGGACCGCGCGGGTTTTAGCCGCACAGTCGTGATGGGCAACGCGGAAATTGGCCGCGAAGCCGCGGTGTGCAGCGCGGAAAAACGCAGAAAAGTCGCGATGGACCGCGCGACTGTCTGGCAAAAATCCGCGATGGACCGTGCGGAAAAATGCAGAAAAGTCGCGATGGACCGCGCGACTGTCTGGCAAAAAACAGCGAGGCGGAAGCCGTGCACGGAAACCGAGAAACGAACCCGAAAATTGAAAATTTCAGGCTGTTTATGGGGCCAAAACTCAGAGCAGCAATGGATCTGCTGTCTAAGATGGCAGATCTATGGATCTAAAGGTTAAAAACTCATAAAAAACTAAGATTAAAGGCAAAACTAGAGATCTATAGTTCAATCCCCAACGGAGTCGCCAAAAACTGTTGGCCCGGTTTTGTAACCAGGCTTAGTGCTATGGGCACCTGCTAACTAGTAGCAGCAGTTTCAATGGAAATAAATAACAATAAACTAATTAAACAAGACTATTCATGGATCTAAGCAAAGATATTAAGAAAATAACAAAAATAATTTAAAATCAAGAACAAGAAGATATTAAAGAATGAGCTTGTATTGAAAAATGGGGGCAAGCAAGTGCTTGCGATAATACCTTCAATGGTGAAGGTTGATGTTGAATGGCTCCAAGGATGAGCAACTCCAATCTCCAATGGTCTCTTCTCCAATGTGGTTTGCAATGGCTAAAATGCTCAGGGGAGATTTCAGCAGCATAAGGATGAGATAATGGATGGATGTGAAATGAGGAGCCCCTACCACCTTTTTATAGGTTTTGGTGGTGGGAAATACCATTTGTGGTTTTGTGGAAACCAAATGGTATTGACCAACATGGTTTAGGTACTTTTCCCTCCTTTTTCCTTTTTTTGAATAAAAATAATATTTTAATTCCCTTTTTAATATTTTTGGGAATTTGGACCCTTTTTTAGGGTTTTTTATGATTTTCTTGGAAAAATAATCTTTTTTAATGGAAAAAGGGGTGTACTAAGGTCTTTTGGTGACCTTTTGTTGGTTTCAGAGGCTCAGATGGTGGAAAAGTGGACAAATGGGTCATGTGAGTAAGGGAATGAGCTAGTGAGCACTTTTTCGGTGTCAACACCATTACACTCCGATTTGACAGAAAATGGATAATAGTGACTTTTGAAGGACGGAGTCCCGAGGCTT
The DNA here is from genome assembly GCA_027924585.1 of Larix kaempferi. Taxonomy (NCBI): domain Eukaryota; kingdom Viridiplantae; phylum Streptophyta; class Pinopsida; order Pinales; family Pinaceae; genus Larix; species Larix kaempferi. The sequence goes on from BSBM01000493.1 coordinate 33,053,157, forward strand.
GACGGAAGGTCGGTTTGAGCTGAAATTGATCAGGCACGGCCATGAAGCAGGCACGATGTTAAGTTCAGAATCTTAGAGCCAAACTCCAAGGGATGTGAAGTCAGGTGAGCAAGAAGGCCAAAAAGCACTATTCCGGACCACTTTTTCGGGATTTTGAAAAGCTAGTGGACAGTAAAAGTGACCCTAGATGTGGGAATCAAAAAAATTACTGAACTAGACATTTCATATTCCCATTAAAACGGACAGTTTCCGTTAGACGAAGATTTCCCAGAAATGCACCATTTGGGAGATAGCCATTTTTGGCCCAAAATTTGGAATTTTGGAAAAATGTGAAAAGTGAGAAGTAGTAAAACCCAGAAATTCATAGAAGATGAATGGTGCATCGGAATTGAAATCCATGAATTGCTGAGTGTTCCTTGTTATATGGACTAACTTCGCCCGATAGATAAGTTTTTGTGATTCCCCATATATTTTCCTCCACAGGTGGCTGAAGTTGGCCTTCTGGACCAAAATACAACCATGTAAAATGTACAGAGTTATTGGTAAGAGTTGTCATTTTTGAAACAACGCTGCCTCCACACCCGATGTCGGAATGGAGCACGGGGACAGGCATTGGAAAGCTTGTCTAGCATGGAATAATGGTGTATGACCAGAATTGGAATGAAGTTATCATACCCCACAAATAATTAGGGCAGAAATGTACCAGCGATTGTCTCGACAAATTATCGATAAATATGGGCAATTTCCAGAATTGCTTGAATGGACAAGGGAAAGGAATGCATATCAACTGTGTGAATTATTCTATGAGTTCTATTATGTTAAATATTGATTGTGTATATTTCTATATGCATTCTTATGATGTCTGACAATATTTCATAATGCACAGTGCTTGCAGCTCATAAAATTTATAATTGTAGCAGAGGTAGCATACAGGAAAGATGGTGACCATAAATGATGCTCAAGATCCTTATGAACACGAAGAAGACGTTCTAGGAGAAAATGTGCATGAAGGGAATGCGGAGACTGAATCCAATGGGAGAAGGGAGCAGGTGACTCCTCAGAATTTGGTTGAAACCATGGTGAGCTTCAATGAAATATTGATGAAGGCTCAAGAAGAACAACACCAACTCAATGCTGCTATTTTGCAAAGCCTCACTGATATGCAGCATAAGATAAACCTTGGGTCCAACCCAAGCAATATGGGTGAAGAAGGAAGAGATGCAGGGAGTCATTCTAGAGGTCGTTCGAAGAGGAGGACTCCAAGCCCAAGGAAGAGTTCGGAGAGCAGAAAACATAAAACATCTTCATCAAGGTCTTCTTCCAGCAGGTCGAGTGACTCCAAATGTTCTAGGAGAATTCCAAGACATGCACCTAAGAGATTGGATGGAAGAAAGAAGTTCAAGGGCATCCCACAGGGAGAATTCAGGAAGGCAAGACCTCCCACATTTGATGGGGAAGGCAAGACTGGCCAAGAGGCAGAAGCATGGCTTCTTGGAATGAAGAAATACTTCAGAATTCAAGACTGCTCAGGAAATGAGAAAGCCAGAATTGCCATTTACAACTTAAATGGCAGAGCTTCCATTTGGTGGGACAATCTCTTGCAAGTGAAAAGAATTAATGAAAGAAGGATCAGTTGGGAAAGATTTAAGAGGTACTTCAAGGAGAAATACCTTTCTGCTAGGTATTATGACGGTAAGAGAAAAGAGTTTAATGAACTCAGGTTGGGACTGAAATCTATGGAAGAGAATGTCCACAAATTCTTGGAATTACTGAGGTATGTTGACTATATCAAATATGAGAGAGTAAAAATCCAATGCTTTCTTGGGGGTCTACCTCAAAGTTTCAGAGATCGTATTGAGTTTGTTAATCCACCAAGTTTGGATGAAGCCATTAGGATGGCAATGCACTGCTATGAGCAAAATAAAGGAAAAACAGAGGCTAACCCAGCATGGAAAGGAAATCCAAGAGGGAAGTTTGATCAAAAGAAGGATGGCTTCAAGCCACCATTCATAGGTCAGCCTAGAACCTTTCCACAGAGGCAACAAGCAAGGAGTGGATTCAAACCAGCGGTGGCAGTAGACAAAGCATCAAAGGGACCACTTCAGTGTTGGGGATGTGGAGAAAACCACATGTTGAAGGATTGTCCGCATCGCAAAAACAATTCTCGAAAGTTGAACAACCTGAAGGGAGTAGCTACAGTGGAGGACAGGGCAAGGGCAGCACCTCGGATTTATGCAGCATTGGATAATCACCAAGCAGACCATCAATCATCAATGGTGGAAGTCGAAGGTAAGATTGCTATGCAATCTATTTCTGTTTTGATTGATCCAGGATCTACTCATAGTTATGTTTCTCCAAAAGTGGTTGAAGGTTGTTCTCTTAGAAAAATGAAGCATAATAAGCCTTGGCTAGTGCAACTAGCCACAGGAACCAAGAGAAAAGTAAGTGAGGTAGTGATGGAGTGTCCCATAGAATTGAATGGACTCCACACATATGCTGAATTGAATGTGTTACCATTAGGATCGTATGATGCATTAATTGGCATGGATTGGTTAGAAAAACATAGAGCCAAATTGGACTGTTATGAGAAAGCACTTGAGTGCATTGATGAAAAGGGAAGGCCAACATTGGTAAAAGGGATTCCCAACCAAGTTTCAATAAGGCAGATTTCAGCCCTGCAGTTGAAAAAGTTTTATAAGAAAGGTTGTCAATTATATGCAGTCCATATGCCAGATTCATTAGAGGACAAAGGACCAAGACTAGAAGACTTCAGGATATTGCAAGAGTTCCAAGATGTGTTTCCGGATGAGGTACCAGGGTTGCCACCGACGAGAAATATTGATTTTACCATCGATCTTTTTCCAGGGGCAGCGCCGAATTCCAAAGCTCCTTATAGAATGAGTACATCAGAGTTGGTGGAATTGAAGATACAGCTGCAAGAATTAATGGATAAAAGGTATATCAGGCCTATTGTGTCCCCTTGGGGAGCACCGGTGTTATTTGTCAAGAAGAAAGATGGGACTTTAAGGCTGTGTATTGATTATAGGCAGCTCAATAAAGTGACAGTTAAGAACAAGTATCCATTACCAAGAATTGATGACTTGTTTGATCAAATGAAGGAAGCCAAATTATTTTCAAAGATTGACTTGAGGTCTAGCTACCATCAAGTGAGGATTAAAGAAGAAGACATTCACAAGACGTCTTTCAGAACTAGATATGGTCATTATGAGTTCACTGTGGTTCCATTTGGCCTTACCAACGCACCTGCCACATTCATGTGTCTCATGAATAATGTATTCAGCAAATATTTGGATAAGTTTGTGATTGTGTTTTTAGATGACATTCTTGTCTATTCAAGAAATCAAGAAGAACATGAGGAGCATCTAAGAATGGTGTTGCAAGTTCTTAGAGAACATCAGCTGTATGCCAAGTTAAGCAAGTGTGAATTCTATCAAAAGAGGATTCAATATTTGGGTCACGTCATTTCAGAAGAAGGAATTGCAGTGGATCTGGAGAAGATTAATTCCATCATGGATTGGCCAACTCCAAGAAATGCTTCAGATGTTAGATCTTTTATGGGCCTTGCTGGTTACTACAGAAGGTTTATTGAAGGATTCTCCAGGATAGCTCATCTGATCACTTCATTGCAAAGGAATAACATCAAATTTGTATGGTCTGAAAAATGTGAGAAAATTTTTCAGAAATTAAAGGAGTTACTTACCAATGCTCCTGTTTTGAAGATAGCAGATCCAAGGAAGGATTTTGTAGTGTGCACAGATGCTTGTATTGAAGGACTGGGTGGGGTTCTCATGCAAGAAGGAATTGTGATTTGCTATGAATCCAGGAAATTAAAAGAGCATGAAAAGAATTATGCCACACATGATTTAGAATTAGCAGCCATAGTGCATGCTCTTAAGATGTGGAGGCATTACTTGATGGGAAGAATATTCGAGCTTAGAACAAACCACATGAGCCTGAAGTATTTGTTTGAGCATCCAAACTTGAATGCTAGGCAAGCTAGATGGATGGAATTTCTTTGTGAATTTGATTTTGAAATTAAACATGTAAAAGGGAAGGAGAATAAGGTTGCAGATGCTCTTAGCAGAAAATTTCATGTTTCAGCAGTAAGTATGTGCAAATTAGATTTGAAGACAAGAGTTCTTGAAGCCCAAAACAGTGACGAAACTTGCCTTCAAATTAAAGAGAAGTTGCAGCACGGTAATGTGGATGAAAAGTGTGCAGGATATCAGCTGGGTGAAGACAGTATCCTCATCTACAAAGATAGGTTGTACATTCCAAATAATGCAGATTTGAAGAAACTAGTGATGGATGAAATACACCAAATGTCGTACTCTGGACACCTAGGATATCAGAAGACTATAACAGCGGCAAGAAAGCAATACTTTTGGAATGGCATGAAGAAGGACATAGCTGAGTACATTGCTAGGTGTCAAAAGTGCCAACAAGTCAAGACAGAACACCAACATCCAGCAGGGTTAATGCATCCCTTACCCATTCTGGAATGGAAGTGGGAAGTGATCTCCATGGATTTTATAATAGGTATGCCCATGACAGTGAAGAAGCATGATTCAATCATGGTTGTGGTGGATAAGCTATCAAAAGTAGCTCACTTTACCCTAGTAAAGTCCACTCACAAGGCTAGTGACATTGCGAACATCTTCATGAGAGAGATATTCAGATTGCATGGATTGCCTAAGGCAATAATTTCCAATCGTGATACAAAGTTCACCTCCAATTTATGGAAGGGATTATTTCAAGAATTGGGAACTAAATTGAATTTCAGTACAGCTTACCATCCCCAAACGGACGGCCAAACCGAGAGGGTGAATCAGGTTTTTGAAGACATGCTGAGAATGTATGTGATGGACAAACCATCCAAGTGGGAAGATTATTTACACTTGGTTGAATTTGCATACAATAATGGACACCATGCATCCTTGGGAATGAGTCCATTTGAAGCATTGTATGGCAAGGGATGCAGGATTCCAGTGAATTGGGACGGCCCAGTGAACAGGGTAGTGCTTGGACCAGAGATGATAAAGGAAATGGAACAGGAAATTGTTAAGATCAGGAAAAATTTAAAGGCAGCTCAGGACAGGCAAAAGAGTTATGCAGATTTGAAGAGAGTACATAAGGAATTTCAGATTGGGGATCATGTTTATTTGAGAGTGAAACCAAGGAAGAGTTCCCTCAAGTTGGGGAGTTGTGCCAAGTTGTCACCCAGATATTGTGGGCCATTTGAAGTCCTTGATAGGATAGGACCAGTTGCATATAGAATTGCATTGCCTACTAGCATAAGAGCTCATAATGTTTTCCATGTATCTTTGCTTAAGAAGTATGTACATGATCCTAATCATATGATTGATTGGAATGTGATACAGGTGGAACCCGAGGGAGAGTTCCAAGTAGAACCTATGCGCATCCTCGACAAGAAAGTCACATTGCTCCGGAACAGAGCCATCGGGCAGGTAAAGGTCCAATGGGAGCACCTTAGTCCCGATGAGGCTACATGGGAGCTAGAGGATGCCATGAGGGAGGCATTCCCATTTTTGTTCAGTTTTGGGAACACTGAGGACGGTGTTGTTCTAAGGGGGAGGGGAATGTAATACCCCAATTTTGACCCTTAGGAAATATTGGCTTCTAATGTAAATAGTGTATACACATGTTGTATGTTTCCCTAGCGTGGAGCTCAAGGCCAAGGCCCCGCTAGTTTATGCTCGGATTTTATTTGAACTAGACACGCTTGATATTTTGTTACCCACGTGCTATTAAGCCATGGGATATTGTAAATTGATGTAAATATTTAATATTGAAATAAAATACCAAAACTGGCGATGGAGGCAACGAATGAGAAGGGGCCACGTGTATCCACTAGGGAGTGGTGAGGGGGCTATGGGACTAAACCCTAGGCTGCCATATGTCATTATGAGAACCCATTGACTTCCCTAGATGACATTTATGCCTGTTGTAAGGAAGTGGTTGAGATTTCATCCCATGGCTTCAATGGAGCATGGGCAGCCCAGAAATTCGTATGGGTAGTTATGAGCTCTGTTTTCTTGTACAAGAAGTCACTCAACCTCATGGGAGGTTTCTTCATTCTCATCCCCATTCCATGGTGAAGGAACCCAGCATCATTATATATCCAAAGAAAACGAGTTCCCAGCAGGGAGAAAACCAGAAATCGCGACTGTGAGAGAACCCACGTTTTGGGAAGCCAAAAACGTCAAGATTTGGTATTGGGCAGTGAAATCCAATGGGGGATCCATTGGTATGACCCTTGGGGCGAATGTGGGAGCATGAGATACCCCGAAATCAATAGGAAAACCCAATTTTTGCAGCTCAGAAAACCAGTGACGGATTTGAGTTATTTGGTGAGCAGAATGGTGAGAAATCAAGTTGGGAATGACTATGCAGAGGTTGGGTATGCTTGATAAACCCAGTGAAGGCTAGGATCTCAAGGATTAGCAGCTGGACCTTTCTATTCCCATCCTAAAGAGCACTGGAGGGAAGAGTTTCCTGAGGGACTGTGTAACAGAGAAGGGGATCTTCCTTGTGTTGGATGTGGTAGGTAATGTGGGTGCCTGACTATTGAGTTCACTTGAGATGCCTGTAGCTATGTGGTTGAGCTCACTAGCTTAGCGTTACCCTCCTCTATCTTCTTGTATGCTTGATAAACCCAATGGTGTGTTGGCTTAGCATAGCTGATGACCGGAACCATGGTTGTGAGTGAGCTCAGCTAGTTACTCCTTAGTGGATACACAGCCCAACTCGGGGGTGATCTCTCAGCTGAAAGAATATAGGCTGGATAGAGATCTATGGTTGGGTGGAACGTTGCCCTCACGTAGCCAGTCGTTGAACATTTACATTTCAAGATAAGTATTCTTGTGAATTAATTTATATACATTTTGTGTTCTGCAATGTGTTCAATCTGAATGTTAAATATTCATGGTAATCAAATTGATATGGAATCACCTTTTTGCTTGAGATAAACATGTTGATGCATTCCATCCTGTCTGTGTATTATGTTTAATTCCGCTGTGTTTATATTGAATTGAATCTGCACACAGAAGTTTTTAATTGTTATGAAATTATGAGTAATAATATTGAGGCTAAGTCTTTACAAAATCCCGGTGTGTTGTTAATGTTTCCTTCCCTGCATTTAATGGGAGAAGGGGACATTACACATGTTCTCCATGTGTTTTTGGGATATGTATATTTCTTGGATCTTAGTCATCTTGACTTTCTTTGTTCATGTTAACATCCTAATGTTTTGGCACAGTTGTAACTTCAGGCAGTATCCTCTAATAAATTTATGGTTCATTTGTAGGGAAAATATTATGCTTAATTACTTGTGATGTTGTATCAACATTCGGTTTGTCATATTCAAAGTTGAATGTGACCACAAAGTTCTGTGACAGATCTTCCCAATATGTCGTGCCTCTGTGCACTTTCAATTCTATGTACCAATTATTAGGGGCAATATCCAATGTGTGAATAAACTTGTGTGCCCATTCCTGCTGAGGTACAACTCTCCATTCCTTAACACAACTGGAAATGTGGTATTTAGGATTACTCAACCCTCTATACTTTGGTATAGTCGAATATATTTCATATTCAAATATGATCTACATCAATCTCTTACAATGTTGCCAGTATTCAACTTTACTTTTGTGCATGCTCCACCATTTCGCAAGGGTCGCTCTGAGTGCAACATATAGTGTTAATATTCTTTGTTTCTATGGGATCTGTGATTCAAGCTTCACTATAAAATAAATTACCCTGGTTAATCCATCAAAACTAGGTGGTTCACATACCTAAATACCGATCTAGTGCAGTGATTTTATCAGGCCAGCGCATCTTTGGGTAGATACCTCATGTCTTCTTTGTTTCCAATATTCTAAAGCTTCCTATGAATCATATTCACATGATGTGATATTGTGCCAACTTATTATACCATCGACTGTAGGATTCACATAATCATCCATCTGCGTAGTCATATTGTATAGTTGATAGAGTTCTCCAACCTCGAAACTACTGGTCACGGGTTCCACATAGCATCTGGATGCATTTGGGTCCAATGGGGAAACTACTCTCAAATAACCATATTCAAACACCAATTGTCTTCTTTTCAAATCGATAATTTCTTGATTATCGAAATCCCAATACAACCCTAGTAATGTTCGATATGGTCTATTATTATCTTATATTTCAATGATCTCAAAATCTTCTAAATTGCGCACACCATCGATATCAAGTGTTATTCCTTCAAGCCTCCCAATAGGATATATTTTAAGCCGATTGGTCAGTCATAACTATATTGGATACCAAACCATCTTTAGTTTACCCATAGCTTCCGAGGTTTTCTTTGGTAATACATTCACATCTGATCCCAAGTCTAGAATAACATAATCCATGTCATATTCTCCTATTTGTAAACTTGATCTAAAATCCTTACCGGTCCTCCATCTATGTTGAATATTATTTATTGCTTTATACTCTTCCCTTTCCTTTGCACATTGATATACTATCTTGCATATAGTGTTCACAATTGGTCCATCTTTAACTAAGTCTAAACAACTCTTCAAGAAACTTTGTATAGAACTTACCTTTTTATTTGATTCTCCTGAGACAGTATAGTCGTATATAGGAGGCATATCATAGACCAAATGACCATCCTAGATCTCTGGCATAGAGTACTCACCCTACTCCAACTATCGCGGTTCATCTCGTGCATAAACATAAGTTTCCTTTTCCTTCCCAGGATCAAATTTTGGTATAGATGTTGTTACCTATCTAACCAAATGTATTTTCCTATTCTCTGCATTTGTTACATCTACTCCTGTTTTGACTCCTCTGTGCGTAACTATAGTTGTTGGCTTGGTTTTGCAACCAAGCTTAGTGCTATGGGCACCTGCTAACTAGTAGCAGCAGTTTCAATAGAAATAAATAACAATAAACTAAATCTAAACTAAACTAAACTAGCATGTGCATTTTGAATAAAAGAACAAGAACAAGAAAGATAAAAAATAATTTTTGTATTGACAATGGCGCAAGCAAATGTTTGCAAGAACAATACCTCCAAGTGATGAAGGTTGTTTGAATAGCTCCAATGGTGAGCAGCTCCAATCTCCAATGGGTCCTTTCTCCAAGGTTGCTACAATGGCCAAAACTCAAGGGAGATTTTGGCAGCATGAGGATAGGAATATGGATGGATGTGAAATGAGGAGCCCCTGCCACCTTTTTATAGGTTTTGGTGGTGGGGAATACCATTTGTGGTTTTGTGGAAACCAATGGTATTGACCAACATGGTTTAGGTACTTTTCCCTCCTTTTTCCTTTTTTGAATAAAATTAATATTTGTATTCCCTTTTTAATATTTTTTGGGAATTTGGACCCTTTTTGAGGGTTTTTTATGATTTTTTAGGAAAAATAATCTTTTTGAGTTGGAAAAATGGGTGTACTAAGATATTTTGGTGACCTTTTGTTGGCTTCAGAGGCTCAGATGGTGGAAAAGTGGACAAATGGATCATGTGAATAAGGAAATGAGCTAGTGAGCACTTTTTAGGTGTTAACAATAGTTACCTTCTTTTTATCCTCCTGAGGATCTACAGCTATCATCAGTACATTTTGGTGTTGGTTCTAATTCTGATTCTGATTAGGATTCTGATTTTCATTTTGGTTTTGATTCTGGCTCCTCCTCTCCTACCACCTAGGTATCAATTGTGGACAATCCTCCATCATGTGATCTAGTGCACGACAATATGAATAGGTAGAATAGGGGTTCGTACACTCCCACAGATAATGACCTTCCTGGCCACAATTGTGACATATTACAGGAGCCCTTCCTCATTCATATCCCCCAAATCCTCCTCTTTCACGTCCTCAAAATCCTCCTCTTCCACTCAAAATATACCCTCCTCTTCCAGCTGGTGCATTATAAATCTATACTGCGCTTGTCCTTTTGTTGTTCCAGGGTCCGCTTGAACTCTATATAAGTCAAAATTCCATTCCCTCATCATATGTAGCATGTAGCAATCCTTTTCATTGTTCCCTACCAATTTACAAAAATTACATAATAAATTTGTAGGTGTAGTATGATACGTCTGAATCTTTGGACAATTATTTCTTAGATGGACCCTATCCTTATAGATATCACACAAAGGTCCTCCTCATGGTCCTGGAACCAATGGATTTGGGTGTACTGCTGCCAAATAGTCTACGACCATGGGGCATTCTCCTCTATGATGACCTTATGTATGACAAGTAGTACACCATACCACTTCATGCTTCTCTTTCCCTTTAGTAATCTCTTTTATTTCATTTCTTGTAATTGTAATTGACACTGATCCATACCTGAACTAGTGTCTACTATCAGAGAAGGCTTCCAATTTCATTTCTAGCTCTAGTGCATCCCTCACCTCTGTGTCGTGAGTGCATGTTGCACCAATGGTTGACAAATGTGCGGTAACAATGCGGCAATAACCATTATCTATGTTTCTTCAGATGTACTTCAAAAGGCATCTAATCTAACAATCTCTTGAATATTTGATCAAATCTCTGCACGGTTTCATTTAACATCTATTTAATTTCCTTCAATTTCGCAATACAATGTGACTCATACATAGGCTTCCAAAACTATGTTTTGAATGCATCACATATCTATGTGAGGGTTCTAACTTGTCCCTACGGTATAAAATTTGGATGCTTCATATACCAATTTAATGCTCGCTCTCGGAATGTAGTACCCAACTGCGATATCTTTTCAGCTTCGTCTTGGACCTATTTTACTTCCTAGATATTATTGCAAAGAAAAAAATGTTGCTATGGATCTTCATTTCCATTCCCATAAAATATGGGCATCCTAAGTGTTGTATCTACCATCTTTCTTGATGTTGTGTTCAGCTACGTAGGATTCATCTAACCACTTCCACTACCTTGTCCCTTTTGATTTCTACTGCCACTATTATTTGCACTAACTATCACTAATTTAGCTATTGAGTTAGGTCTTATCTCTCATGATGGATACACATCCGGGGTTGTAATTTCAACACAGATCCGGATCTAAATAGGGCTCCCTTCCTCTTTATGATGCAGTTTATAATCCCTTCCTTCCACGTACAATTTCCCTTCAGTCTAGTATTCTACGCAGTAATCACTTTCTTAGAACTCACTATACTTCTCCTCTCTCTCAGTCGCATTCCTCTTCCTATCTCTCCTAAATCTTCTTCCATTGATCAGAAACCCACTTCTATGTTCATCTTTCCTTCCATACTCTCAAACCCTTCTCTAGTCATCCCCCAGTTCCCCAATGTGCACAAAAAATTTAATGTTGATATTACATCGTCATACAACTCTTATCGCACAATAACATCTTAATCCACATACATATTTGACCAATATATCGTCCACATGGTAGTACCTTCAAGAAATTTCTCTCTGTGTCACAATAGGATCTTGTTCCACTTATGGAAAACTCAACAATGTACCCTTCCAATACACTATCTATCCAAAAATCAATTGTGCGCAAGATAGGGTTACTCGCAGTCTTCAAGCACTGGATCTATTCAGGGGTCCAGTTTCTTGGAATCGCAGGGTTATATATTGGATTTGTATCAACTAATATGAGCAACCAATCTACTAGTACTATAGGGAACTCACGGAAAAATATTTCATAGAACTCTGAAAATACATATCTTCCCAACCAGACATCTTCACCTATTCCTGGATTAGGGTTCTATTCTCGTGCAAACTCGTTTTTTTCTCATCTAGCCACTAATATATATATTCTCTAGTTGGCCTCCACATCCCCTTCAATATCTTATATGGGTCCTAGCAATGGAACTATTTGTTGGCATGCAGAGGGCGGACCCAAGTTCTAGCATGAAAATACCAACAAAACCTCGATATAGCGACCCTTACGGCATCACATGTTAAATAGATGAAGTCTCACCCTGGGCATCTAATAGGGGGTTGTAGGAACCATGTTCCTACATACATGAAGGGGAAGGATGCAATTCAATTACTTAGGCACACAAACATCAGATCTCTAATAGAATAGTAAACATAACTTAAACATATTCAGATCTATCATTCAGAAACAACATTCATAACATAACATTCAGAAGCATTCAACAATACACAAAGAGGGTATCCAAAACATCTTCATTATATTATCATTCATCCATAATCAAACATCTCATGCACACTATGCAATAGAATCATAAAAATAGAAGTATTACATCAATAGCTCTCTCTCTCTCTCTTTCCTTCCCGCTCTCTTGTCCTATTCTCTCTTCTATACTCTTTCTTATCTTTCTCTATCTATATACTACCTATTGATAGTTTTTCTAGTGGGGGGGGAATCCCATAAAAAGACCAAAAATATTCCTAATGGACCAAAACCCTAGCTACTTTGCATCTCTTACACTCTTCCTGCCATTTGTTATATGTGCGCGGTCCACCTCTTTATGTGCACATCCCAAAATTGGTCCCTTCTTGATCTTTCTCCAACATGGGTGGAGAGAAGAGAAGAATTATGTCATTTATTATATTGTCTTGAGTCTAACATCAAATTTCCCACTTCATATGGGCGTTGTCGATTGGTTCTATGCCCCTTCTTTTTATCTTCTTGGTGTTGTCTCTTGAGATCTTTCTTGTCACTTGCTTTGACTCCTAGCACTGCTTCCTTTACTAGAGTCTTAGGATTTTTGGATGAGGTTGTTCTTTCCTTTATGACCTCCTTCTTGAAGAGTTCTAATTGGGGTTCTGATATGGGGATTTTTTTGTTTGAAATCCTCCTCAATTTCCTGGAGGTCAAGGTACCCTGACTCAGAAATGTCCATGTATTCTAGAGGTTCTTGCATTTCCATTTCTAGTGAGTCTCCCTCCTTGATGATGTTCGTATTTTATTGAGAAGTTCCTTGGTATGACGATTTGCAAGTCTCTCCCTCCACTGGGTGATTGTCCATACAATCAAATTGGTTTATTGTGGGGACAACTGAGGAAGTGGAAGGGTTTCGGGGCTTCTTGTTGTTCATTCTTCTTCTGGTGATTTTTGTGAATCCCTCCACATCTTTTTCCTTTCGTTGGACCTTGCCGAATATCATCTTTGTTAAGAGGACAGTCTTTGAAGAGGTGACCATGCTCATGACACTTTCTACAATGGAAAGGTATGTGCTCATAATCTAGGGTTTGAAGCCATTATGTATCCCCGTAGTCCATAATATTGCTTCTGGGAGAGGTTGATAAATTTTCATATAGACACAGATTCTAGCATAAGAGGTGTAGTGTTATTGATGGGTGGCTTTCGATATTTTGACAAAGCATCCAAGGTTGTTACCTATACCTTCAAGGGTTTCCATGTCCCAGTATTCCTCAGGTAGGGAATATAGTCTGATCCGGACTGGGGATTCTTTGAAATATTCTTTGTTTGGGTTGAAGCTTTCAATCCATGGCCTCATATATAGACCGACCGAATTGAAGAAGTAGGGCCCTCCTGCAAAGGAAGCTATATAATCCTCAAGGTGATTAAAGATAACTGTGAAGAAACCCTTTGACCCTAGCTTTAAGTCATAGTTCCCTTTGGGTTTCCATTTGTGTTTGATCCATCCCGTCAGTGCTTTTTTAAAGGGCCATTTCCCCATGAATTTGCAAATAATTGCATGATCATGCATATATTGAATATTTTCATCAATGCAAATGGAGGTGATATCATACCTTGGAATCGTAACTACTTTTGGGATTCATGTTCCTTATCCATACTATTCCAGGTGTTGTTTGTTTCCAGATGTCTTATTTTCATTGGGAGGGAAATTCTCCTCATTCGTTCTATTCATTGAAGGCCCTGATGGGTCATCATTTTCCTCAGGGTTGACCTATGTCTCCATTTAAAATGTCCCTCCATCAATCGTCCCAAACAGGTGGGGATTAGGTTGTTTCCCCCTTGGCGGGGCCATCGAGAAACTTGTTGGGCCTTGTGGGCCTGAGTAGTCCAAAGTTTATGTCACTAAGGATTATTCTAAGCACTAAAACCTAGGTCTGGCTCATCACCAAGCTCGTACTTTCCCTCTCCCTATTCATCTCCAAAACCCTACCCAAAATGTAATTATACTATGAAGAATTTTAAATTTCTGAATCAAATGACTTCAAATTTGAACTAGTAAAATCATTAAATGTGTTTTCATCCCATTAGGTTACTAGGTTTAAAATTTCTAACAAATACTTAAAATGTGGGAAGTGTTATGGTCATTGGATCTTGTCGGAAGGTCAAGTTAATCACTTTTTACACTTAGATAAAATAAACTCATAAAAATTAAATAAATAACAATATCTATCTAATTCAAGTATGTTTTGTGTTAATCACTTTTTACACTTATAAAATAAACTCATAAAAATTAAATAAATAACAATATCTATCTAATTCAAGTATGTTTTGTGTTTTTTCTTGTAGAAATATAAATCAATAAAAATTTCAAATAATTGATAATTTTTTACATAATTATAAAATATGATAAAAATCATTCATAGACAATTTTATTATTTATTTGGTTAAACCTAACTTGGAATGATGAAAACTCAAGTTGTTTGCATTAAGTATGTTTTACTCATAAATAAATATTTACATTATTTATGAGTCATGTGGATTGGATTCATCATCATTGCACTGAGTGAAACGAGGTGCTCTACAACCTAGTATGGGGGAGATGTTGTAACGTGATGTAACGTTTGTAACAAAATAACAAGATAACGTTTGTAACAAAATAATTAAAAAAATTCATGTTGGCTCATAAAATAAAAAAATATGGAAAGTATTTAAAACAATGGGGGAGATGTTGTAACATGATGTAACGTTTGTAACAAAATAATTAAAAAAATTCATGTCGATCATAAAATAAAAAATTATGGAAAGTATTTTAAAAAAATTCCATGTTGGTTTATAAAATAAAATATTATGAAAAGTAATTAAAAAATAGATGTTCATTTATAAAATAAAAAACTTAAAACTTAAACCCGGATATATCAATCAAGAGAGATCAAATTTCTTGAATTTAAATTTAAAAAAAGAAATACACTTCAAGAAATTGGATCCCTCTCGGTGCTTGATAGATACGGATTTAAGATGGATCTATGCTAGTAATATACAAATTTAGTAATGTGGAGAGAAGGGTTATTAACATCACCATTGTTTCTAAAAGATAGGTCTTTGTATTCATCATATGTTGATTTATTTTTGGGAACCGTGATTGGAAAAGTAAATTATGGTAGAATTATAAAAATGTTATGGTTTGATTTGTCTTATTTATCAAATCATGATTTTGAATAAAAATATTAATGAATAATATTTGTCATATTTATCATTTTAATATCAAAGTTTTAAAAAATAATAAAAATTATAAGCATTTTAGAAAATAGTAAAATAATAAAAATTTAGGGATTTCTTAGTATTTAAAATTAAGAAATACTATGATTGTTACCATCATGTAAAATAAATAATATTGATAAAATATAAAAATCAAAATATAAGAAAAGGAAAAATATCTTGAGTATAAACCATCTCAACCCATAAATAAAGTAGTTCAAAGAATAAGCTTCTTTTAAAAAATAATTGGATCTTATTTTTATAAGTAGACCATCTCAAGAAATTGTTGGGGTCGAACGAGAATGGGGTCTACGTTAGGGTTTTCCATCAGCACTATGAAAACCCTAGCTACCGGTTGATGGAGTGAAGCTGCAGACATGGAGTCCAGTTGATCGAAAACGAGTAGCCTAGTACCAACTAAGGGAAAAAAGTGGGAACGCAATTTTTTCTACCGTTTTCTACTCCATTCTTCTGGTAGCGAAGGTTTTTAGATGCTTTTTTAACTATTTTTTCTCCATTTTTCAGTTTCACCAATTTTCGGTTCCCATTTCAACTTTGGTCCTCCACCTTGTTACTATGGGTTTTTTCTATATTTTTTTTAACCTTGGAGGACATCTTCCTAGTGCTTTACAGCTGGATTTTTTCTCCTTGCCACTTTTCCCTTTCCTAAAGCGCTTTTTTGTTTTTATTCCTTTTTTCACCGATGGCCCCGGTTCCATTGGACAGTTGTCGACAAACCCGACCCTGAGTTTCCTTATACAAAAGGGGATTTCCTCAGGCTTGAGTCTCTCTTCTCTCCTTCCCGTTCCGGCTCTAAACCCTATGAACCCTCTACTCTGTGGCGAACATGCTAAACTCAAGCGGCATTCGAAAACTATCAAGCCACATGAAAAACTGAAGCATTATGTCCTTGTGCTGATATAAATCTTGATTGTGTGACCATGTTGTCGAAACGGGCCCTAATTGGCAAGCTCAAATTTAGTAAAGGAAATAAAGTTGAACTAAACGATTGGGTGAAAAAATTACAAGTTCCTATTTGAAGTTACGCTCCTAGGATAAATCTTCTTCTCCGAGGTTGGATCATTTTCATCTTCCCAGATGAAGAACACATCGAGAATATTCTTCATAGAACCTAGATTTTCAAGGATGGGTCTCTCTGGAGAAAACGTTGGCATATTGGTTTCAACCCTGAGTGGGAACGCCAGAATATCCGCTACCTTTGGATGTTAATTCCTGGTCTTCCGCTGGACTTATGGTCACATAATTTCCTAGAGGGTTTGACCAACACAGTCGGGAAATTCATCTGAACTGAAAGAAATTCCTTATTTGGCATGGACAAAAAGGTTGCAAAATTTATGGTTGAGATGGATCTGGCACAAGGCCTTCCTTTCGAAGTGGAAATTCTTTGGGGTGAAAGGTTAATTAAACAGAGACTTGACTATTATAAGATCCTCTTCATATGTGGTTTTTTTTTTTTTTTTTCCCGAGAAATTGGCCATACAAGAGTCCATTGTCCTTCTCTGCATGGGGGAGATACTTTTGACACTCCAGATCTTCTTCCTGGTTCGGCTTCTTTTTCTAGTCTAAGCACTCCGAAGAACCCTTCTCCAGGCCGTCTCGAGCTTCAACCTCCGGGTAAGGATGATTCTTCCACTCCTTATTTAGATGTTAGCAAAAAGGAACTGTATTTTTATATTTCTGCTAACGAATATTTAGATAGAAGAATCTCTCAGGAGGAGGTGGCACTCTTTTCTGCTGAAAAATATTATCCTGGAACTTTCCCTAAAATTCCTTCTTTCGTGCCCGTTCTTCTTTGGGTGGAACGCCTCCTCCAAATTATTTGTTATACCTCTCTGGGGAAGGTTTTTTAGACCCCTTAACTTCTTAATTGGCTCTTGCTATGGGTTGTTTGGGATCTCCTAATGGAGGTTTGATACAGGATTCTTCTCGGGGTTTACCTAAGATTATCCCACAAACTTCAAATATTGAGGATTTTTATGAAGTGGATTCAAATAATATTCCAGTCTCTGAACCCCAAGAGCTTCTGGTTGAGTTCCCTAATCGGTCCTTAGTTAGAAACCTCAATTTTTATGTCCCAAACCCTTCTGAGAAAAGAGACTTTGAGACCACACCTGATGTGGTTAAAGGACTGCAAGATTTGTCTTCGACACAACCTTTCTCCTCTCCTCTTCCATTTTTTTCCAAAAATCCTTCCACAAATCCTCTAGTAAACTCGATTTAGTTTCAAAATGTAACAATTGGGAAAAAAAAGAAGAATTCTCGGGAAAAAGGAAACCATTTTTCGTCCTCTCTTGATTATAATAATGTGTCTACATGGATGGTGGAAGTAGACACAGAGCCTAAGGAACTTTTAGATTTATCTTATGTACGGGAACTTAGAGAACATGCCCCGGTTGACTCTGTTTGTTAGCTGCCAATCCTATCCCTGAATGTTCGTGGGTTAGGTAAAGTCGCTAGGGTTAGGTCTTTATCTAAACTCTCAAGAGATACTGACCCTGAAATACTTTTACTCCAAGAGTCTATGTGTCGACTCCTTTGCTATTGAAATTGTTGCAAACCTTCTTCCTAACTAGGAAGTCTCTGCCATTTCTGCTTCGGGCCTTTCTGGTGGCATTGTTTCTTCTTGGAACCCAAAATCCATGTCCTTCAAGACTTTCAAAACTCCATGGGGTCTTTTAATGATGGGGAAATTTATTAAATTTGATCTAGATGTTTCCCTTCTAAACATCTATGGTCCTTATAAAGAGAGAGAATTTTTTTGGGAGACTCTGGCACTTTTGGGTTTGCTTGATTGGAAGAACATTATTTTAGCAGGTGATTTAAATTTCACTACCTCCTCTGTAGAAATCTGGGGAGACTTTTCAAGGTTGGATGGATTGGAAAATTTCTTCAGCTCTCTGCTAAATAAATATAATCTAGTAGACATTTTCCCTATTAAGATGGAACCCACCTAGACAAATGGTCGGTGTGGCTTAGAGGGGATTCACAAGCATCTGGCAGGTTTATCATCAAGTCTGATTTACTTCATTATTTTTAAAGATACAGGACCTGGGTTCTACAAACTAAGATTTCGGACCACTGGCCAATTATGTTCCAGTTTTAAGGGGGTTTTCCCAACATTGATTATCCCTTCAAATTTAACTCTTATTGGCTTCAAAATCAATAATTTTGTGACTTTGCCATATACACTTGGCTTAAATGGGTTGATGTGGAGGGATCTAATCCTATGGAGCTTCTAACTTTCAAACTAAAAAATATAAAAGGAAAGGTTATTCAGTGGATAAAGTCTAAAAAAGAGAAGGATGAAGTTGAATTCAATCATATTGAAGATCATATTAGAAGAATCAAAACAACTTCAAATGGTTTTTCTCTTTCAGCAGAAAATTTAACTTTGATTAAGAATTTTCAAGAAAAAAAGGATCAAATATTAAAACAACAAGAAATGGATTGGCGTTTAAAAAGCAGGGCACTATGGATTCAGCTTGGTGATCAAAATACCAAATTTTTTCACTCATTTTCCACTCATAGAATAAATTTAAATTCTATATGGGAACTTTCAGATGAAGCTGGGAATGTTTTCAAGGGGCAAGGAGATTTACAGAAGCTGGCTAAGGATTATTTTGTTAAAATTTATAAGGATCTTGGAAATAGCTCTCTGGAAACGCAGCTATCCACTATCAAACTTTTTCCAAAAAAAATTGATGATATGGAAGGTTCAGCTTTGGGAAATCATGTCACCTTGGATGAGATCGAACATACCTTGAAATCCTTTTCAAAAGAGAAAATCCTAGGCCCTGACGGCTGGACTGTAGATATGTTCACTCATTTTTTTTATATTATGGGTGTTGACCTGCTAAATATGGTGGAGTTTTCTAGAACTGAAGGGTTTGTCTCAGGTGCGTTAAACTCAACTTTCCTAAATCTGAATCCGAAAGTTAATAAGACAACAAATTTCTCAGAATTCAGACTGATTGCTTTATGTAACTTGGTTTACAAACTTATTGCTAAGATTATAGCAAATCGGCTCAAACCTTGCTTGTAAAAACACATTTCTCCTATGCAGTTTGGATTTCTCCATGATAGACAAATCCTGGATTCTATACGAATTACTCAAGAAGCCATCCACTCTATAAAGCAAAAAAATATGAAGACTATATTGTTCAATATGGACTTGGAATTTAGGCTTTTGACAGAGTGGATTGGGGCTACATCATACTTATTCTTACCATATTGGGGTCCCTCTTCTAGTTACAAATTGGATCCTTGCTTGTGTTTCATCATCACATTTTGTTGTCTTGGTGAATGGTGCACCCTCTGATTTCTTCAAAATATCAGGGGTATTAGACAAGGGTGTCCTTTATACCCCCTATTATTTTTGCTGGTCATCGATGGATTTAGCAGACTCATCAGTCAAGCAAAAACTGAAGGTAAAATCAAAGGAATAAAAATTTCTTCTGACATTCAAATATCTCACTTATTATTCCCTGATGATTTTTTATTGTTTGGAACTAATTCATTGGAAGAATGGAAGAATTACCTGGAAATTATTACTATCTTTTGCAATGCTTCAGCTATGAAAGTAAGTTCCAGCAAATCATGCTTCTTTCATCATAATTTAGAGGAGGTTTTCTGAACAACATCACTCCTTTTTTACCCTACAAGATTTGTTCGTTGGCTATTGGTTTTACCTAATTAGGATACTTTCTCAAACCAAACAGTTATAGAACAAAATATTGGTGTTGGTTGATTGGAAAATTGGATAGGAAAATCAACCACTGGACTCATAGAATGCTCTCCATTGGGGGTAGACTCACATTGGTTAAAGTTTCTCTTGTTGGAATACCTGTGTACTGGTTTTCCTTACTCCATATCCCTTGTTCAATAATCAATTCAATGAGGAAAGTTATTTTTAGCTTCCTGTGGAATGGGGGGACTGAAAAAAGAAAGCTCATTATGGCTGGTTGGGAAAAACTATCCACTCCAAAGAATTGGGGAGGATGGGGTATCAAACATCTATTTTGGTTCAATGTTGCATTAAGACTCAATAGCTTTTGGAGGGGCATTTTTGGGAATAAATTTTGGACAGATGTTCTTAGACGTAAATACATAAAACGGGATATCTCATTTTGGATTCGAAACCCCAAGAAAAAATTTGAAAATGCTTCTCCTATTTGGAAGGAGTTTATCAAAATCCACCAATGGCTCGGAAGTAAGCTCGCCTGGAATGTTGGCAATGGAAAAAATGTGATAGTGGGCGCCGATCCTATCCTTATCATGGGTGGAGATTATCAATTATCCACCTCTTTAGTTGATTATCTTGCATAGATTGGTTATGACACCCTAAATAGGAAAAAGAAGCCTCGTGGCATCAATTCGGATCCATATTATTGGTATATTGCTAAAGATTTGGGTATCAATGGATTTTTGGCCCTTGAATGAGATGATTATATTTCCAGGCTCAACTCTTTAGGATGCAAATTAAATGGTCAAAGGGACACCTTCATTTGGATCTCCAACTCTGAAACTGACACCATCACTGCAAAAAATACTTACCTTGAACTTATCCGAGAGAATCTCTTACTTGAGGAGAAAGGGTGGTTCGCAATCCTTTGGAAATGGAAGATTCCATTAAAAATGAAATGTTTCATGTCGCTTGCACTTCAAAACAGTTTGAAAACTTGGGACAACCTTCTTAAAAGAGGTTGGCACGGGTCAAACATTTGTTCCATCTACAAATCAAATCCAAAGACTGTCGATCACATCCTGGTGAGTTGCAACTATACTTCAATTATTTGGGAAAAAGTCCTCACAACTATAAATATTGATCACGTCTAGGGTTCTACTACTTTTGACCAAAATTGCTTTCTTTGGCAAAAAAACTATAAGTTTTTCAATTACATTCCAGCAGTTATTTCCTGGAAAATTTGACATGTCAGAAATATATGAATCTTCGAAGACCATCTCCAGGATCAAGATCATGTTTTTCATCATATAATAAGTTTGATAAAAGAATATAACTCTACTCATATAATACAAAAGCCTCCAAGATTGCACAAGACTCTTCCAACTTTCAATGGAGCTTATGTTTCTGTGACGGTGCAGCAAAGGATAATATTTGTGTAGCTAGTGCAATATTATATATATAAATACAAATCACTAGTTCACCTTCAAACTAAACTGTGGAAATGGCACAAATATGAAAGCATAGATTCTGGCACTTTGGCTCCTATGAATCATGGAACATTACTTTGGTATTGGAAATCTGTTGTGTTTTGGAGATTCCAAAGTTACAATCAAATGGGCGCATGGAAAATACAACCTGGACGTTGTGAATCTAATTCCTTGGTGTGTCATATTAAAATCTATCTTCAAATATTTCCCCTAATCATTTTCAAGCACATTTTCAGAGAACAGAATTCTGAAGCCGACAAACTTTCAAAACTTGCTCTTAGTGGTAGAGAAGGGATCCTCGCTTGGGAATAATTTCAGGATTATCATCTGCTTGATGTTGGAACACATCATATTTTTGCATAATCTCTTTTAGCTCTTGGAAGATTTTTTCTCCTTGACAGTTCTCCATCTTGGTTTTTGTCTTGTATCTCAGATTAGCATCGATCTGTTTTTTTTCCCCTTTTTTTGTTGGATAGTCTTTGTGATTGTCCAAAAGAACTGATATGTACTTTTTGATTCGCCGGAATAGAAAAAGTATGATTTTTTCTTCTGAAAACGTAGACCATCTCAAGCCATAAATAAAGTAGTTCAAAGAATACTTGCTTATTTTAAAAAATAATTGGACCTTATTTTTAGAAGTAGATTAGTGATAGGTAGGTCAAAGAGAGCAGTGATTTTGATAGCCATTTTACAAAATGAATATTAATAAAATATAAAAATAAAAGTATAAAAAAATTGAAGTTTTTTTTTTCTTTTGAAAAAAAAAAATGTTCCTTGTTATTCTATGGAATTAGAGAAACAAAATTATACATTATTAAAAGTCACCATTATTTGCATACCGCATTTGGTGTCCCTCAAAGTCATTCTTAATACACACTATAAACGTTCTTACGATAAACTAAACCGTTGTCAAACCAAAAACTACCATGATAATATTCCAAGAGAATTCACCCATTACTAAAGGAAAATATGAAGAGAGTCTTCATTGATAAGGGTTCCCTCCAAAAATTCTTCTACAAAATAATTGTCACATCCCCGAATTTCATAAAAAAATTAAAGTTTTCCTTTACAGTAATAAATGCTAAATTTAATTATTGTAGAAGTATATTACTAACCAATTAACTCCTTTTTATAACGAATCAGTTATATGAAAGTATGAGGCCACCAAAAATCGTGAGTTATTTCTAAGTTATCGTAATTTTCATGACATGGAAATTACTTTACTGGTGACACATACCTGTAATTGTCCAGATAATCATGCTGATTATTTTTCCCCAAAAATCCTCTGATTGCTACCATACATAAATTCACCAACATATGAAGAGCGACTATTGATTTCCTTTGTTTAAGTGAACACTTGTATATCCAAAGGGTTAGTATACTTTCAAATATAACCGTGCTATATAACATAAAATAAAATACTACAATGTATCAATTCACCTTTAAAAGCACGCACACCTTTTATAAGTTAGTCGTGTCAAGAGAACAATTCTAGTTGATAACAATGCTAACAAAATCATAAGGAAAACATATTAACATTATACATCATTTAAAAAATATAACCTTCTATATGTATACATCAAGGTGATCATAACCATTTTAAGAAAGAAAATAAGTACTCATACATATAAACACATGGAGGAACACCATAAGAAAACATAGGAGACCAAAGATAACGTGGTTCACCCATACACGGGCTAGTCCACAAGGTGTGTGCATCATTTATTATTAGAGAAGTAGTAGTAGGATTACAAAGAGCAACTTAGTTGTTGCAGCAAGACTCATTCTCTTTCCCACAAGCCTCTACCACGTAGAGTTTTTCATGAATCAACTATACATATATAATATCCTAAAATGGTAACATGTCATTTTTTACTGATCTTCGTACAAGTATTGGATTTATCATTTTCATCCTCCTAGGGCTATACCCCTCCTCTCCAATACATACATATATGCATCGTATCTTATAAGCATGAAAATAAAGTAAATTGTAGCTGTTAAAATCAAAACCACAAAACGTTTAAGATAATGATCCAGCTAGGACTTATACCGAGCTTAGTACACCATATAGGTGAACCTCCTATTAATTATTAAACTCTACATAAGATGCATAACACTTATTAAATAAGTATATAAAAAAAACTCCAATATCCCAAGATATGGAATTTACTTTTATTAATAACTTGACTAAAACTTTTCATCACAAATGTTAAAATTAAGAGTGCTTAGCTATGTTTCCCCACTTGCATTAACATTAAAATACATGCGTGTAAAGAGTCTTCACTCTCACATACATACATATATATATATATATATATATATATATATATATATATATATATATATATATATATATATATATTGACACTTATTATGTCCCATATGTATATATGAATATAAGATTCTTCATAATATTTATAATTTAGGCCTTTTCATCCATTTATGAAATA
The DNA here is from genome assembly GCA_027924585.1 of Larix kaempferi. Classification (NCBI taxonomy): domain Eukaryota; kingdom Viridiplantae; phylum Streptophyta; class Pinopsida; order Pinales; family Pinaceae; genus Larix; species Larix kaempferi. The sequence continues at coordinate 33,077,177 of BSBM01000493.1, forward strand.
TAGATAAATACTAGGCTAAACACTCAAACACAAGTCACGTATAAACTCATCTACTTGAGACTTGTTTTAAACCATTAAGTATTTTTTTTCTGACCTGGAACCTACAATAAATTTTCTTGTTTATAATAAGCTCTATAAATATAAATCAATAAGATGATTGGTTTGGTGATAGCTCTTTGAGACTTGTCTCATCCTCATATGCATCATTCGCAATAAGTATGCATAATATTTATGAAAAGAGATCTTATTCACGAATTCCAAACAAGTGTAAGATCTTTTAGTGAATACGAGTCAACAACAAACGAAGGTCTAAAACTAAAATACTCATAGTATTTATATTAACTTATCATGACGTGAGGCATGCCTTGGAGATCTTCTGCGTGGTGGCATATCTCCATATGAAAACAAACAATTAATATGAGGTAAAAGTATACAGGGATCTTTCTCCCATCTAAGTGCAATAGATGAAAGCACCTATTATCCAGCAATTAATTCATCAGGCTATCAAGAAAAACAAAAGTTCACTAAGGTCTTTTCCCCAAGCCCTGGGCATCAACCACAAAGTTATAAATATATATAATGTATACATTATTTAGTCTAGCATCAACCATGCGCGGTCGACATAAAACATGCAGTACTGTTTAACACTCTATCCAAGCAATGTATAAGGAAATCCATATTCCCACATCTGCACCGTAGAAATTACACATAGCAATGCAGGATAATTAATATTTAAAAATTATAAAAGGGAATGCACAGAGATCACATGCGCCCTAATTCAACGGGTGTATACAATACCAACATATATTTAAATATATATATAGCATTTTGAAACCAAGTCATCCAGTATTATAATACGTGTAATATATAACCCTATCATACATACAAGAAGTAAACTTAATCGGAAACCATTATCTCCATGGCTCGACAACAAGGTATAATAAATAGTATAATATATATAATGACCCAGTAGGTCCCCCCTTTCAATCCATGACGGTGGATACGTATTCAAAATTCATCAAGCAAGGGCTACATTTTTTTATGCAAGTATAAAGACATGCAGCATTATAATCTAAATAAAATAAATGGAATATGCAGGGGTATTTACACCACAGGGATCAATGATTTCAGTTTCCCATTGTCTCCACGGCTCAATCAATCGGGTATATTATAAATACAATACGTGATAAGAAAATGCAGAGATATTTTACACCCTAAGGTTAACACAGTTGGGGCTAATCGCTTCCCAACACAACACTTCCTAGCTCTATGGAGAGGTCTCCCAAACCTGTGCGTCTAAGTTGATAAACAGCTACTCCATACAATAAATATATTAATACATAACACAGATACCCAGACACTAAGGAGACTTAGGCAAAGGGTTCAAACTATTGCATACCAAGGACACACCAGATCGCATGTGTGTAGATTGATCAGTCCCAAGCCAGGATCACAAATCCCTCATATGCCAAGGAAGAATCGTCTACCCACACCATTGATCGCATCTCCATCGTGCGCGCAAGCAAAGATCGTTCACCGATACCCCATATCCCCTCACGCTTGAACAACTCAAAAGCTCGGATTTCCAAAGACCTCCAGCGTAGCCAATTAACAGAGATTCCAAAACACTAAGCTCATAGATCTTTACGGAGATCCTGGGGTTGCCGTCTACCCTAACGCACATGTAAAGAAAAACTCATCCCGATCTTGGGATCCGCCGAGTCGTTCCACATTGAAACCTTCCCATCTTTGCACAAAACCCCCTCCAGATATCACAATCTCCTCCGACGTCTGTAGCAAATATCAAAGGGCACACGCCAGGTTTCCTCCCCCATGAATGCCCAAGTGCAGAAATCAAAGGAGAAAATGAAACCTCCCCACAACCATCGTGGGAGTAATCCCCAACATGAGACATTAAGAAGAAGAACATCCCCCCCTCCCGGGTGTCCTCCACCATCGCTCGGTTAAACATTAAGAAAGAAAACCTGCTCACCTAACCGGTCGACAGGTGGTGGCAGCCGAGGAACAAGTGGCAGTTAAAAGAGATTTTTGATACTCCACTCCAGAAATCGGATCCCGCTAAAACATCCATTGTCTCCCCATCGAGGAGCACACGTTCTCCATGTAATTCGCCACTCTTACCATTTGTTGCCATTTCCGAGTCCCTTTATCAAACGCTGATATAATCAAATACGTGGGAAGTAATTAAAACATACCCTCGTGAAAATAGGTATACATATAATATTTATTTAAGTATGAAATTCCATTTCTTTTATGCATTTAATAGCACCTACGACATAGATAGGATTTCATCATTTAATGATTTTAGTTAATCAATTTTCTCATGGATAAATTATCTATTTCTAGATATATTTTAAGATCTTGTACCATCCTTCAGCCTCTGTATTTGTTCAAGACACACATATATCTAATATGTATTTAATAGTTATTATAACTATTATTTGCCTTTCTTAAGGCTATAAAACACACTCATTTTAATCATAATAATTTAATAATGAACTCAACTATAATCTTATATGATTATAAATATATATATATATATGATATCTCCCGCTACACATATATATATATATATAAGGTCCATTTTCATGGCCTACTCAAAGTATCTTAATGTCATATGGCTTCATCATTTATCATAAGACTCGTTACTTAGATCTTTGTCGCAAGTCACCCAATTGTTATAACAGCCGTTAGATTTGCCTCTTTAGGATGGTAGGTTAATGCGTGGAATTAGGTCGAAACCGCATAAGTTTACTATTTAACTATAGTAGTTTAAGTCTTCTACTTAGGGCTAAACTCTATTCGGATGGCGCCCCCAATTATTTAAGTCATAAAACATATTATCATCTTCATGTGCCCTAGTCGTTAGAAAACTCGATCTCATGGCTTGTCTGCCATCTCATCTTTCCTTTTGGATGGTTTGGTCGTTTATCATTTAGTCGCATTTACTTTTCTTAATTTTGTAGTCTTAACTAAGACTTATAATCATGATACTGACTCGAGGTCCACTGGTGGGGCCTTGGCCTTGAGCTCCTCACCATGGCCTATTTACATAATTGTAATTATTTTACTAAAATAATAATAATAATTAGGGTTAAATTGGAGGGATGTTACAATAATTCATTCAGGTCCTCCTAAAGATTTCTTTGACAATCATCAGCAATGTAATTATATTCCCTATAAACATGGCGAATTGATGGAAATATCTGAAAATGATGAAAGCAGATTGCATATTCGTTGACACCAATCGTCCAATGATAACACCTGCAATTTTGATAAACCATTTGCTTATTTTATGATTACCTTCGAGTGACCAAGAACCTACAAAGTATCAATACCAATAGTAACAACAAAATACAATAATCCCCATAGTGCCAATATTTCAGCTCTTGTATTAGATCCCTATCCAGACCTCATGTCCAAAGTTTAAAATGATGCACCTCATTAAATTTTAAAAATACCTCACCACCACAATTACCCAACTATGTTGTCCCATCAAAGAAGCCAATAAGTGCATGAATGTTAAAAGTAGTCTCAAGAGTCTCTTTGCTAATATTTTTCTTCCTTCTAGGGAGGAATTCTCTATAAAATTTCATTCCCACAACATATCTTCACATTTAGAACCTTATTTGCAAATATAGTTTCATTTGTGGATTTAAAGTTTAAAAATTATAGAAATGTAATGGTAATAAATTAAAATAGTTTTATTTAAAAAATAATTTCAAAACTTGTGTTACTTTTAAAATAAATCGACTAAGAAATGTTATTCAAGTAAAGTGAGTAATCTAACTTAATTTATAATAATATAAATCAATCTTAACTTCTAATTTATTTTTGAAATGCAAATCTTTTTTAAAATTGCAATAATCTCTTTTTGGTTTTGAACTTTAGGTTATAATTGACATTGTAAAAAATTAATTTATTTAATATTTTATTATTTTATTAAAATGCCACCTGTCAACTCCAAATGAAACATGCCTTACACTTATCCCCTTGTCTCTTTCACTAAGTTGTCTAAAGCGGCCACCAAATGAAAAACTATTTTAAAATTTTAGGGTTTTCCCGCTCACTTTTACTTATAAAATATAGTCATTGCCACAAAATATGTCACTTTGGGAAAAGGGGAAGTAGGTTGGGATTCATCAATCAAGAAACGTAATGCAAAACTATTTTAAAATTTTAGGGTTTTCCCGCTCACTTTTACTTATAAAATAAAGTCCTTGCCACAAAATATGTCACTTTGGGAGAAGGGGTATGTCACTTTGGGAGAAGGGGAAGTAGGTTGGGGCTCTGATCAATCAAGAAAGGTATTGGCTGTGACTGTGATTTTGATATTTTTTGAAATGTGTTACATATTGGTAAATATAGATCTACTAGTTGATTATATTTGCCTTATTTGATTATATAGATAGTAAAGGACTAATATTTTCATCTTTGCTCAGTTTTATCAATTTTATTTTTGAAGAGACAAGATCATGACTCCCACAAGTGAAGAAATTTTCTACTTTCAATTTGTTTTAAGGAGAAAAGCATTTATTAGAGCTTTTACAGAAGGTAAGTTCTCTTACTAACAAGTCCTTTATGCTTCTTAAACATATTTTGCTCTTATTTATTTTTTGTTTCCTGGTTGCAGATTTGGAACTTCTAGTGCGTACATGTGATCCAAGTGAGTCTATAAATATTTTTTTAGTAAAATTATGTTCAACTTATAAACTTAAACTTAAGAATTATTGTTTTATTAACTAGCAATAATCATATTAATAATATTAATATTTCTGCAAACATTATTAATGTACTAAATATATTTATATTAACTTTATATCTCCAAAATTCCATTAAGCCAAAATTCTATTAGGCAAGTACTTTATTTTCAAAGTTAGAGTTTGAATTAGGGTTTTGATCATCTATATATCCATCCAAAATTCTACACCGCAATTCCTTTATTTTTCAAAGTTAGGGTTTGAGTTAGGGTTGTGGAAAAATTTAGATCCATTAAAAGTTTAAACCTTTTGTTTTACAATATTTTGTTTGCCTTATCCGGTTTCTGTCTGAGATCTGTTTGGCAGGCGGCGAGGAAGCTTTTTGCCTATATGGTTACCCGACTGGCACATGGAAAGTGGCCGGGAAAAAGGAATTCGTTCCTTGTAAGGTGCCCGAGCCGTGTTGTGGCATAAACTGGCAGATGAATAGCATGAGCATAGACGAATGGATCAATTCTTTGGCTATGCGCTCCGATGCTTGGCTATTGCGCGTTATATCTGCTGTTATCGGACATCTTCATCTCGATCGTGAGGAAAGGTGAAGTCTACTTATATTTAACTTTCAGAGAAATTTCAAGTACTATCAATCCATAAACTTTGTTAATATGAATTTGGTGTCGTTAAATTTCAAGTACTATCAATCTATAAACTTTGTTTGTTAATATGAATTTGGTGTCTGTTAATTGATTGTAGATCGTCGGGAAAGGTGAAGTCTAGTTATATTTAACTTGCAGAGAAATTTCAAATACTATTAGTTTATAAACTTTGTTTGTTAATCTGAATTTGCTGTCTCTTACTTGAGTGTAAATTGGGTGGTTGGGAGAACTTTTGTTATCCCTTCACCTTAATTTAAATTTAGTTTTGTGATACTTGCTTCTTGGAAGCCTATTTTGACTATGTATAGTTTGATTAAGTATTGTTTGTATTTTTAGCCATAACTTGATTCTCCTATCATTCTTCAATTAAAAAAGAAATTAAATCCAACTTCTGCTAATATGATGTTTATATTAGGAAATAATAAAATTAGAGTTCTAGATTAAGATTAGTATTAACACGATATTTTTAATATTAAACTGTAAAATGCACCTGTTTGATACAATAAGACCTGGATGTATATCTTAAACATTATTTGGTGTCTGTTAATTGAGTGTAGATCCTGGGGAAAGGTGAAGTCTAGTTATATTTAACTTGCAGAGAAATTTCAAGTACTATCAGTTTATAAACTTTGTTTGTTAATATGAATTTGGTGTCTCTTAATTGAGTGTAAATTAGGTGGTTGGGAGACATGTTGTTATGGCGCCCACCCTAATTTAAATTTAGTTTTGTGATACTTATTTATTGGGTGCCTATTTTGACTAAGTATTATCTATGTATTTTTGGCCATAGCTTGATTCTCCTAAATATCAAATGTTGTCCTTCTTCAATAAAAAAGAAGTTCAATCCAACTTCAGCTAATCTGATGTTTATATTGGGAAATAATAAAATTAGAGTTGGAGATTGAAATTAGTATTAACACGATATTTTCAATATTAAACTGTAAAATGCACCTGCTTGATACAATAAGACCTGGATGTATATCTTAAACATTATTACCAGTCCTCTCATTTTGTTTCTGTTTTTGCACCTGCTTGATACAATAAGACCTGGATGTATATCTTAAACATTATTACCAGTCCTCTCATTTTGTTTCTGTTTTTTCGACAGAGGTACACTCTATAAAAACATTTGCAGAGTGGACACTATTTTGGAGGAGGTAACTTGCTATTATAGAAGAAATAATGTACCTGACAATGTGAAAGAACTTTACGACACGAAGTGTCTGATAAGCGCGGCAGCATCCCTTACAAAATTGAAGTCGGACACAAATAATGGAGATCGGGCACATAAAGGAAGAAGTGATAAATGTTATCATGGGAAGGAGCATGACCAAAAAAGAAGTGAGAAGCACAAGGAAGAAAAACTAGATGCTCAAGCCGGTGAAAGCAGTGAAGATTACTGCGGTCTGTGCAGCAAAAAATACGGAGCAGATGAATTTTGGATATGCTGTGATCTTTGTGAAAGATGGTTCCATGGAGACTGTGTTCGTGTCACTAAGGAAGAGGCGGACTTGATTAAAAAATTCAAGTGCCCTCTATGTAAACATAAGAAACTTCTCTGAACAGAACAAACAAAAAACTGAACTGTTTGAGGAAAATGGCCTTTCCTGGAATCTTGATCCATAATAAAACTTTGTGCACTTATGTTTTGTATTATTCTTGTGTTGTTGTATCAGTTTGTATTATTCCTGCTTTATTGCATTGACATATATACATGGAAGCTCCCTTTTCATATTATTTTTCTAGATTCCAAATATTGAAATTAATACATTGACATATTATTTTTCAAGTAGATTCGAAATTACTTAACTGTACTACGAAAGTTTGAAGTTAACAGGAAATTAGGTATCACGTTGAGGAAATCCATTTTAAGACATCCATTACTGCTTGAAGACCTTTTTTCTGCAAAGTGGTTCTGTACGCTGTAAGACATACATATATAAGTGAAGAGAAGGAAAATGGTGTCCATTTTCAATCGCTCGTTTGAATTTTTATATCACTGTGGAAGAGTTCATTGTGTAAACTATATCAAGTGATTAGGTTAATCTGATCTTATAAAACTAATCAGTTATCACCATTTTGAAATAGAGATACTAGTCAGAATCACATAATCAAAAGTCGAAACATACTTACCAAATTTTTTTACTTCAATAGAACGATATGTTATTTTATTTTATTTTTTATAAAGAAATTAACAATGTTTTAAATGGATGATACCTATTGAATTGAATTGAATCTAGAATATGGATCCCTAAGAGAAGGGAGAATAAGGTGAAGCTGAGTATGGGCTGCATATGAAGCTTAAGGCATGTGATTTAAACTTTCATGTAATTCAATAAAATAAAGCATGCAATGAAGGGGACATAATTTAGAATACTAGTTTATTGAATAAAAAATAAGATATCAAAACATTATAGGTGTGAATGGGCTTTTATTAAGTTAAGGGTGAGTTAGTTGGGAGGAAACACCCAAAATCCAACGTGTTGAGGGTTGGTGTGGCCCAAGTTGGGTGCAATCTGGGAACATTTTGAGGGCTTAGATACCAGTGGGTCATAGTTTCTTAGACCAAAGGCCACTCGTGCAAGTTACGAAGATTCTAGCAAACAAAAAAAATGGGGTTTTACTAGTATTATTAATTTTTTTGTAATTATTTCAAAAATATCAAACGATATTGTGGGTTGGAATACTTTAATGAATGGTAAAAATAGACTTGAATATTTATTAGATTTTGAGAAAACCAAACACTTAGATTTCTTTATAATTTTATTTATATGGTCAAAAACATTTAAGAAAAACATTTTTAAATTACCATAATCTAAATCTGGACTAAGATTACACAAAGTTTTAAGTTTGAGGGAAAATGAAAAATCACTTACAAACCTAATTTATTCTTTGCTTCTTGTATCTCCTTTAGTGATAATTCTGAAAGCCCCATAAAACTAGTGTCATTTTCCACTCGGTTCTTCCAAACCATGAATCCTTCCTCAATGACTATATCATATTTCCAAGGTAAAAAGAAAAGTGGTATCTTGCTCACCATTTTTATGCAATGGTTTAAGGATTGATGCAACATTTATTTTGAAATTCAAGTGGCTTTTTACAAGTCCTACCTTTTCAACTAACCCAATATTCTTTTGTCTTTTGATTTTTGTTTCTACTTACAACTCTCCCCTCCAAGATATTTGTGATCTCATCCCTCTCTCTATTTGGAAACTAGTATTTCCAATAGGAAATTTATTAGTTTTTAGTGATCTAGATCTGATTCTTAGTCCTGTTGTTAGCTTTTAGTGATCTAGATCTAATTCTTAGTCCCATTGTTAGTTTTTAGTGATCTAGATCTGATTCTTAGTCTTGAACAATTTACTACAATTATTAACTAAGAGCGCACTGAATCCTAACTAATTTACACAGGGAGAATACTTGAAATCACATTCACATTTGACACTTAGATTTACCCTCATAAAACCCAACTTGGGAAAACTAGCAAACAATTTGATTTTATTAACTATAAAATCTTGGGCCTAACTAATTTACACAGGGAGAATACTTGAAATCACATTCACATTTGACACTTAGATTTACCCTCATAAAACCCAACTTGGGAAAACTAGCAAACAATTTGATTTTATTAACTATAAAATCTTGGGCTTCCTTCTTCGGAAAATGGCCCACTGAGGAAAATACAAAATGATAGAATGCTAGCCTTCAAACCTCAAGATTGGTCCTTTGATCTTGTTGGTTTCTAACCCTCACCTACCACTTTCTTCATTCCCCTGACCTCTACCCCTTGCAACTACACACGTGGCTGAAATTCCTTCTCCAACCACTTCAATGAAATCTCACTCACTCTAACTGATGTGTCCTCCTCTCACCTAGGTTTCCTTTTATAACATTAAAATATGCAAATACCTAGGGCCAATTCCACGGGTTATCAAATACCATGGGCCCTCCAATTCACTTTACATAAAGTAGTAACAAAAGTACATTCACTTTAATAGTTCACTTTACTAAAGTGAATCTCCTAAGTCTTACAATCAATAATGACAACTTCCACCTGTAGACAGTGTCCACATGGAAGTACCTGTCCAATGCTCCACATGGAAGTACCTGTCCAATGCTCCACATGGAAGTACCTATCCGATGCTACAAAAATCATCAGGCAATGTGTATCATCAGGCAATGTGTCCATCCTCATCCATTGTACTCTTATGAATCGCATGCAAGTCTTCCACATTGAAAGTAGGCCAAATATCAAAACCTTATGATAACTCAAACAAAGAAGCATCGTCATAAATTTTCTTGAGGGTCTTGCAAGGTCCTATTTTTTTCATTTTTAACTTGTTATATGTGCCCTTGAAAACCTTTCTTTCCTCAAGTTCACAAGAACAGGGGCTCCTTTATTAAACTTATTTACTATCCTTTCCTTATAAACCATATTTGCGTACCCTTGGCTACTAAGTTGTAGTTTTTTCATTTGTGCATTCACTTCTTTCATATTCTCTATAAAATATTATGCATTTGCACCTATATTGCTTGTTTTAGGAAATCTTACCAAATATGTTACTCCTCTTAACAACCTTCCATTCACAATATGGAAATAATTTTCCTATGGACATATTCACAGAATTTTTGTATGAAAACTTTGTGTGCACCAACACCAAATCCCACTTTTTGGCTTCTCTCAAATAAACATCTTGATATATTTCCAAGTCTTCTATTCACTACCTTGATTTTCCCATTAGTTTGCAAATGATATGCAAAACTAAGCTATAATCATTTTAGGTTTCTTCCATAAGGTTCTCAAGAAATTACCAATAAACTCATTATCATTGTCAAAGTCTATGATTCTTGGCAAACCATGTAAATGAACAATTTCTCCAAAGAATTAAAAAACCTATGTTCATTACACTGCTAATTTTCTTGCATGTAATGAAATGTGCCATGTTTGAAGCTCTATGTATGATTAAAAAGATAGAATTATTACCTTGTTGGATTCTTAGCAATACCATCATGAATTACATGTTGGTGTCATCTCATGGCACTTCCATTAAACTAAAAATGGCTTGAACAAATTTGATATTCTAGCTCTTCACCTTTGTATGTTCCCAAATTCTATAACATTCCACCTATTTCTTCATATCATTGATAAATCGTGGATAATATTAACATTTCTTAACTATATATATGGTCTTATCCATCCCAAATGTGCACTCAACCCACCATTATGCAGCTCCCAAATGAGGTTCTCCTCATTAACCCTCTTGGATTGCATAATTGTTGCTTTTTGAACAATAATCGTTCTTAAATGAAGTAATCCAAGAATAGAGTTTAGTCTTTACTCCATGGAACTTAGATGGCCCTCCATTCTTTGAGAAAAAAATATCTTGTTCATACAAATACTTCATCAATTATAGCCCTACCATCTCGATTATCATGGTAGTCAATAATAATATCCTTCTAGTTAATGCATCAATAACTCTATCTGACCTTCCTGAACTATGCTTCAACATAAATGAGTATTTATGCAATAATTATACAAATTCCATGTGTCATTGATGTCATTTTTCTTGAATGATAATGTGTTGTAGAGCTTAGTGATCTATGTGTTGTAGAGCTTAGTGATCTATGTAAACAAAAAAAATCATGGAAAATAAGTAGTGCCTCCACTTCTTCATTCCATGAATGAAGACATAAAATTCATAATCATAAACATAATATGTCTTCTTTGCATCATTCATATGTTCACAAAAGAATGCAATTGATTTCCCTCTTATCTAAGCACCTACTCTAATCATTGTTTAGTTGGCATCATAGTCCACTTGGAACAAATTTGGCAAAATTTGGAAAAACTAGCATCGACTCCTCCACCACTTTCCTTCTTAGAAAATGAAAGGATGGTTTGGTTTCTATGTTATATTGGAACTCTCCTTTATTGATACAAGTTCTTAATAGTGCACATATTCCACTAAAATTTTGAATGAATTTCCAAATTAAAACTTGCAACCCATTTAAACTTCCTACCTTGAATGTGTATTTTGGTGTGGGAACCTCCGAAATGTCTCTCGCGTTCTATAGAACTAGCTTCAATCCATATTGAAATATCATGAATCCAAATTATACCAATTCTTCCTAAATGGATGAACATTTCTCAAATTTATGAGTAGTTTCTCCTTCTTCAACCACTCCAACACTTTCTTCAAATGCATCTTGTGTTCTTCTTTTGTCTTATTAAAAATTAGTGTGACATATAAATATTCAACCATGAACATACCCAAGTAAAATTTTGACACTTCTTTCATTAGCTTGGTTAAATTACTAGGCACATTCATTAACTCAAAAAGCATGACCAACCATTCATACAAACCCTCCTTCTTCTTGAAGGGTATCTTCCACTCATTGCCTTCGTGGATTCAAATTCAATGATATCCTCTTTTCAAATCAATCTTGGTGAAGTATTTCAACCTACCCAAGAATTCCATTAAATCAATCTTTCTCAATAATGGAACGCAATATTTGATAGTTATTATGTTTATGGCCCTTGAATTGGTGAAAATATGCCATTTACCCCTTTTTCCAATGCTCATATAAAATGTACTACACAAGGAATAAAGCTTTCTTTTATCAACCATTGGTCCAAAAACACTTGGAATTTCCTTTTGATCTCCTCACATTCAAGTATATCCAATCTATGTAGCAGCTTATTATGTAAACCCAGCCTTGGAATGAATCCATTTGATTATTAATACTCCTCACAAGTGGTAATCCCTTTGTAATCTCATAAAAAATGACTTCCTTAAACTTCGTTAATAACTCTCTAACCTTCACTAAAACATCATTCTCCTTTAATTTTGAATTTTCATTCTTTGGAAAAATCACAAAACATCATCTTGTCGTGTTCTCCTAAAAATACTTTGGTGTGCACAACATCACTCTACTATGAGTGTTATAATTATTGATGTTGTTATTGTCCCTTTTATCTTTCATGGGAAACAACATAGGAAACACCTGAACTTCTTTCCACCCTTGTCCAATTGGAAAGTGTTCTTCACTCCATCGTGAATAAATTTTTGGCCAAATTGAAAAGGACTTCTCACAAAAGACGAAGGCATCCATTGGCACACCACAAAGAACTTGATCATGGTAATTCCCCATGTGGAATTTTACCAATCATTGTGAAATAGTGACATGATGTCCCTTTTGTAATCAAGAGAATCCATATGCATTTGGGTGTGGATTTCTTTTCAAATACATCTTTTGAGCCGCCTTTATAGAAGTCAAATTCTTTATGCTACCTTAATCAATAATGGGTGAACAATAGGTACCTCCAATATTGCACTTAGTTATGAAAATTAATTCGTCAGCTAAGGCTCTTTCTCTATAATATGTCATCATGACTTCAATAGAACTCTTTGGAACTTGAGGTTATCTCCATGATATTGTTTAAATTTATCAATATTGTCTCCCAAGACTGATCGAGTAGTACTCTCATCTCATTAATATATGTGGGCTCTTCTTTCTTTTTGTGTAATAGTGTTAAAAAATTGGACTCATATAGGCTTGATTTCCTTGTGTTATGCACTTGAAGAATGCTATAAGGGATTCATTTAATTTCTTATAGATTTTTCTTCATAGTACATGCATTGTTTCCCTCTTCTCATTCGATTACATTGCTCTATACTCTTCCATGCATGTTTCTTCCTCTACGTATTGTTCCTCTTCCATGGGAGATTTGTTTTTGTCTTGGTACCTTCTCTTTGGCCTTCATGAAAATTGTATATGCCTCTATCACTAACTAAATTCTCACCATGATCATGTCACACTCAACCCATTGTATATAACATATTGGAGTCCATTTATATATCTTCCAACAACCTTGCCACCTTCATCACTTTGTACATATCTTTATGGGAAACTTACAGAATTCCTCATATGCTCATTCATTCTTAGCTCCTTTTGTATCATGTTTTGTAGCTTCTTAAACAAATTTAAAGAGTAGTCCACACACAACAATTTACTATTTATCTCAGAAACCATATTGTCCCAAGATATTATATATTCTCCCTTTCTTTGCTTGTCCAATTACACCATTTATCCCACCATGGGGATGCATTCCCTATTAACATGGTGTATGCAATCATTAATATATTGCAGTCTTTGATCATTTGAATTTGAAGAACTTCCCCATGTCACCAATCCAATCAATTGGTTCTTTTGGGTTCAGAATTCTTGGTTAGATAAAGGTTTCCCTTAACTAGTCTACATCTCATATTTTCCAATTCCCTTACAATCATCTCCTCTAAACCTTCAACTTATTGAAATTATTCTTGTGGATCCTCTAGTTCTCATACATCATCACTTGCATCATAAATATTAGCTACAACTCCTTTATGAACTTCTTCCATGGCATTCATCCTATCTAACATTGCCCTCAACATATGGGTAATTTCTATCTCTATGAGTGATGATCCAAAATCCCCTCAAACTAATGTCTTTTTCACCATTATTTTGTTATTCCCTATGATTAATCATCAATGTCCATACACTCCAACAAAAGAAGCAATTCACACCTAATTTAGCGCCAAATTTTATTGTATTTTTTCCTCCAATTGAGTTGGCCCATTTGGCGATAAATATAGTGAGAAACTTCATTTCAACATAACACCAACATTGGAGCCAACTTTTTCTCCTGAATTAGCACCAAAATTTTCTCCTAGATTAGCGTCTACTTTGCTCTGAGTTTAGTGCACCAAATAATTTTGAGTTGGATCGCTAACAAAATATCTCAATTCATTATGTTGGGTACATCTACACTTGTCATTTCCCTCTTTCAACATATATGGATGTTTCTCACATTATGGTTAACACAATTGGTTTGTGACTACAATTAATGTTGATTATAGTGGAATGATATAACTTATCTAGATGGGTGCTTTCTTCATTAAATTTTGCAGTTGGGATTGTCCTAGTTATTGTAGTTGCTTAACTCTAATGTAGTTCCCTGGATAGACGGTCCTTCATTGACCATGCTCATTTTTTTGACCTCATTGTATTTTGAAGTTTGAAGTCTAAAATTACAAATTATCATCATTTTTAAAATCCACCTGAAAATGTACTTAATGACATCAACAATTCAACTTGTTTGTGCTTCTTAACAAAATTGACACTGAAATAAAATATTTCAACAAGTACTTGTTTTCAACATTCTTCGGGATTAAGAAAATGTTTAGGGTTATATAAAGTTGATTATGGTTTTTTTGTGAAGCTAGAAGCCCCATAGAGCCTTCGGTTATGCATAAATTATGGATTGCATTATGCTTAGTATGATGGAATGATGCTCGCATTGCACTTTTCCTACTAATATGTAAATATAACACATGTAAAATATTTTATATTTTGTATAGTGCATTGGCTTGGAGGTCAACCTATGTATCCAAGTACTGCATATTGAGGCATCAGTTCGACTATTGTGCCTGATTGGATGAAATTGTAAGCTTATCGAGTGAGATATTTCTATCTACTTATCTTTATCAGACTTGATGGAAAATATCTTTATATGCTTGTTAACAACCAATTATTTATGTGTATTATGTGATTGATTATTTGGTTTTCTTTAATTTCAGTGCACTTGGTTAAAGAGAACAAATAGTATGTGTTGGGTTATATTTTATAATGTTTATTTTAGCACACAAATCTAGTTGTGAATGTTAGTTTCATTAGTTAATATGGTAAACACTAGCTATGCTTGTACAATAATCAGTTAGTGCATTGCATGTAACATGTTAAATAATCCCTTAGGTATATAAGGAAGGTTAGTTCATGTGCATCCCAACAATGAATCACTCAACTAGATATATGGTAGGGTATCCCTCTAGATGCTAGGATTGTTTGGAATGGATTGAGTGCCTAAGCAATGCAATAGATGCCTCTTTGCTTATAGTGTATGGTGAACCCTCCTCCAATAATCTATAAGTTCTTGCAAATGTACCATATCTAGCTCAACCTTTTGTATTTGGACAAAAATTAGAATCTATAATCCAACACACATCAATGATCCATCATATGAGGAAAATAAAATAGTAGGATAAGATTTATTAAACATTGAAACATTTTGTTTTTTTCCAAGTGAAGAAAATCACTTCAATTCTAGTAAGTTGAAATGTTGCTCAAAACTATATTACCCAAGGAAGTTTATTTCAAACTATGATTTATTTCTAGTAATGGTGTAATGGGGAACTAGCCACATAACCTAGTGACCCATTCCAAAATGGACTTGGCATATTCACAATACCAAATTAAATAAGGATTTTCAAATTTATCATACATTTTCCATTTAGGTTTAGGGACACCTAAGTGAACCAATATGCTAGTAGAACCATCCAAAATGAGAGAATACATATGAAATGACTTTTAAGGCTCTATGAACTACTTCCATATGTTGCATAGACGAAAGAGATAGGCTTCTTATTTAGAATCTAATCCAAAGGGATTATCAAGTTAACCATCAAGGATGGGATTATGACAAAGACAATTTTAACCATTAATGGGTTGGTATTTTTTGAAGGCCTTGGATTTATTACATCTATAGTTCTTCCACTGGGCTTGGGAGGCCTATAGGATAGGATTTATAAATAAATATTAGGGAAAAAATCCTTGATTTGATCCATTACCAATTGATTTGGGCTTGCTAGCTTGAACTTAGTTTTTAGGTACATAGTCTCTAACCTTGGAATAAATATATATGATGGAGATGAGGTTAATTCTATAAAACAAAGGGGTGACAACTAAATATTTTCTCCCAACACTTTTCCCTCGTGCATTAGGGCAAGGGAACAATAGAGAAATAAATTATTAAAGGATAATTTTATGCAACAACTTCCCAAAATAGCATAAAATTAGAAGAGAGATTAACCCAACACCTTGAGAATGAAATAAAGATATGAATGAGAAGCCTCTTCAAGTGGGAAACCTCCTTTACAATGTATCAGGTGCACAAGGCAAGATGATATTTATACAAATGAATCTTCTTTATTATAAATAGGATATGAAGTGATCATAATGTAACCTATTACTAAGCTGAACCAACCAAATAATATACTAATAATGAATTATGGTTTGGGCCTTAACATAGTCCCCTTCTTTCAAAAATATTTTCCCTCAAAGCTTATAATTGAGTGTGTTTCTTCATGGATTCTCATTTTCCCATGTATATTATTCTGGAGGAATATTCTTCCACTTGATTAAGTACTCTGTAATGGTCCTATTCTGAAGAGATAAATAATTCCAATCAATAACTTTTTCTAGTTTAAGAATAAGCTTCCCTTCTTCATCTAATTCTTCCAATTTCATTTGCACTGGCATAATTTGTCCCAAAACCTTTTTCAAGAAAGACGCATGAAAAACCTTATGAAAGCATGAAGAAGTAAAATCTAACTCATAGACCACTTCTCGAATCTTGAGAAGAATGTTGTAGGCTCGATAAAAATTTGGAGCTAAATTACGATTCTTCTTTTGTTTGAGAGTGGATTGCTTATAAGGTTATTGTTGGAGGAGCTAGTCAGTCTATCTGACTGGTGAGTAGCAATCGGTCAATTGGGTCAGACGCAACAGTCAATCAACCGATGGTTATGGAAGTTGTAATTCCCTCCCCTTGAATTCAATATATATAAGCATGGTTATCTAATACATTATGTATGAGTAGTGATGATTATATGATATAATATGAGACTACTTATCCCTAGTTCTACCATTACTACTTTGCCTTTAGTCTCTCTATGTATGCTATCATGTGTTATATATTGTAATGTATGATGTATTATATTTGATACTGGTAACTACTATGTACAATCCCATAGCTTACAACCATGGAGAAGAACAAACTAGCATCCAAGCTAACCCACCTCAATAAAGAAAACTGTGTAATTAAACTTTTTGTTTATATTGTAACAATTTTTTGTAAAATATTTTTGCTCGTCTTCTTTGGGATGAAGAAGGATTTGAGGGTGGGGGAGATGTTATAGGAGCTAGTATTTATATCCGAGTAGTGAGTAGCAATCGGTTGGTCGGGGTGGTAATGATGGTCGACTGACCAATGGTTATGGAAGTTGTAACTCTCTCCCCTTGAATGCAAGATATATAAGCATGGTTATGTAATACATAATGTATGAGTAGTAATGATTATATGATATAATACAAGACTACTTATCCCTGGTTCTACCATTACTACCTTGTCTTTACTCTCTTTATATATGCTATCATGTGTTATATATTGTAATGTATGTTGCACTATGTTTGCTACTGGTAATTATTGTGTACAATCCCCTGGATTACAACCATTACAATCTCAAAAAACCTAATCACCCTCCTCAAATTGTATTTCACTTCCATGTTTCCCTACCTGTTGCTTCATCCTTTTCTAGGCCATTTGAAAGTTTTCTTTAAGGATTTGCAAAGTTTCTTTAGTATTTTCCATATGTGCATCTACTACCTATACTACGGAATGGTCCTGCAAAAAGGATGTGATACTAGGAGTTGGATAACTATAAAGAGCTTCAAATGGATGCATCTTAGTAGATGTGTGATAAGTGGTATTATACCACCATTATGCTAAATGAATCCACTTGACTCGTCGATATTGCTTGTCTAAAGAATAACAATGAATATAACCCTTTAAACATGTGTTAACAATTTATGTTTGGTCATTTGTTTATGGATGATATGTTGAACTCATAGCTAGTGTTGTTCCCATTATCTTCCATCATTCTTTCCAAAAATTTCCTATGAATTTTGGATCTATGTTACTGGAAATTACTTTAGGGAACCTATGAAATCAATGAATTTCCTTCATGGACACTTCGGCCAATTGGTGCATATTTTGTGAGTCTATTCACAACCACAAAAATGGCATCCTTACCTTTTGATTTTGGTGAACCTATAATAAATTCCATTGATATATATTCCCATATTTAATTACGTATGTATGAAGGTTGAAGTAAACATGGAGGCTTAACTATCTCTCCTTTATTTCTTTGGCACACCTGACATTCTCCTACAAATGTTTGAATATATTTATTTATTCATTCCCAAAAAAAATCCATTTTGATCCTTTGAAATTTTTTAAGGAACTTTGAATTTCATGTCATTGGGTAGTTACGATACTCCCTCAATATTTGTTCTTTCAACTTTGATTGAGGGCGTAAAAAATATTCTACCCTTGTACCAAAGAATATCTCTCTTCCACTCCCACTATTCCATAGAGCTCTTCCCTTCTTTTAGATGTATTTAATGTCTAGTACTATTATATTCTTTCCATTCATGGAAAGATTATTCCAACCACGCATGAATGGAATAAGCCATGGAATATAAGTTGGAGGATTCTTTTATGATGGAAAGGACATCTGCTACCACATTTTCCTTCCATTTTTTTGTATATTATTTCAAAATCAAACCCTTGCTTTTTTTCTACTAGTTCTTGTTGTTATTTGATGACACTATTTGTTCCAAAAATTACCTTAGGCTATCATGTTTTGTCTTGACTTCAAAATCCCCCCAATGAGATATTGTCATTTCTTTTTACTACATGCAAAATTGTTTCCATTTATTTTTAATATGTAGATTTCAACATGTCTTTTCCCTTGAAGTGTTTACTTTCAAAAGCTAATGGCCTCCCTTCTTGTATCAATACTACTCCCATTCCTTATCCAGATGCATCACATTCAACTATGAATGTTTTACTAAAATCGTGTTTCCAATACTAGTGTAGAAGACATAGAATATTTTAGGAGTGACAATGCCAAGGTAGCCTCTTCATTCCATATAAATGGTTTTTTCTTCAAGAGAGATGCAAGTGGACCTACAATGTGTGCATAATTTTTAACAAATTTCCTATAATATATTGTAAGACTCCTAATACTCTTGGTATTCTTAGGAATAGGCCATTTTGTGATGGCTTGAATCTTTTGAGGATCCACCTTGACCCCTTATCATGAAACAATATGACCCAAATACTCTACTTCTTGTTTCCCAAAAGAACTTTTGGACCTTTTTACATACAATTGGTTGTTCTCAAGAATTTGTAGGGCTTGATGCACATATTTAATGTCATCTTCTCGTGATTGGATATAAATAAATATATCATCTAAGAAAACCAATACAAAATTTCTAAAATGAGGTCGAAATTTTTTGTTCATAAGGCTTTGGAAAGTAGAAGGATCATTAGTTAATACAGAAGGCTTGACCAAGAACTCATAATTCCTTTCATGTGTTCTAAAATTTGTTTTGGGAATGTCTTTCTCTCTTAATATGATTTGATTGTATCTTAATTTGATATCTAACTCTTTGAAATAAGCCACTCCATGAAGCTCGTCTAATAGCTCATCAATATTCGGAATGGGGAATTTGTCCTTGATGGTGATTTTTTTGGATCTTTGTAATCATGACACATTCTCCTTGCATTATATTTTCTTCTCACCATCATTGCTAGTGTTGAAAGGGAACTCATGCTTGTATAAATAATAGTTGCATCCAACATGTATTGTACCATTTTCTCAGTTCCCTCTTTTTGTTGGTGTGGATATCTATAAGGCCTTTTATTAGGAGTAGTACTTAATCCTTATATGAGTTCAATTTAATGTTCATGAACTCTATATCAAGGTAGTCCTTTAGGAATATATTAAAAGACTATGTGATGCTTTTCCAAGGTACATTTTAAGTTATATGGGATATTTCCATCTTCATGCTTCACTTCCGTAGAATAAATTCTAGGAATAACTCCAATGCAACTGTATTTTAGGAGATTCTCCATTCTATGAGAACTAATGATATGAGAGGGTGGATATTTAACCCTTTGAATTCATATTGAATTCCTTCCAATTCAAATTTCATATATAAGTAATCATAATTTATAGAAATCATACACAAGGTTCTCAACCATTGAATCCCTATAACAACTTCTACTCCTCCAATGGGAATACCATACATGGGGATTGATAGATTATAGTCTCCCATACTGATTTTAATGTTGTGTTTTTTCCCTTCACAATCAATACATCCCCCATTAGCAAACAATACTTGAAAATTTGTGACTGGATAAACAAAATAGTTCGGGCGCTTTGCTAATATTTTATCAGTGAAGTTATGTGTACTTTAGAATTGATCAACATTATGACCCTTTGATTCTTATGTATCCCGAAATATTGGGGGTTTAAGGTGATAACACAACTACTAATGCATGAACTGATATTTCACACCTATCTAGATCTATGTTGTGCAAAAAATTTACATATTTTCCCTTCTCTTTTTGGTTCAAAATTTCTTCCTCACTCATTTGTGTGGATGCCTCTATTTCTTCCTCATCATTATTCTCTAAAGTGAACAATTTCATTTCCTAATATCTATGCCCTTTTGACCATTTTCTATTAAAACCAAAACATAGTCCTTTTTCTCTTATTTCATCCATTTCCTTTTGTGATATTTGAATGCGTTGACATGCGTTTTCTCTATGAGGAAAAATTCTATCTTTGCTTCATGTATATGTTCCAATGGTAGACTTGTGGATATCCCTATTCTTAGCTTGAATGTGGCGAGCATATTGCATAGCTTCCATAAAAAATTTAGGATGTTTTAAGCAAAGTTCATGTTTAATGTCTTTTTAATCCACCTATGTAAACTTCTTACAGATACTAGTCAATTATTTTGTCCACCCTTGGGGAAAATACTCGAAATTCTAAATTATAATCTTCAACAACACTTAAGTGCTTGATTCTTGTCAATTGACTGAGTAGTCTTATTCTCAACCTTTACCATGTTGAGATTCTAGGTCTCTTGTAAATAGACCCCGAGTATAATTATATGAAGGAGGATTGCTTTTAACTACCCATCGATACCATTGATAGGGTTTTATCTCAAAATACAATGTAGCTACGAAAATATTTTACCTATCAACCAAACTATTATGCGATTCAAAGTATTTCTATGTTTGGTTCACCCATTTAAACACATATATTCCATCAAAATTTCTTAATTCAACCTTGGGAATGAAGTAGTTCCTTGGTCCCAAGTTGAACCCATGATGATGTGGATTGTGGAGTGATGATCGATCAAGTGTTGAGGACTCAAACCTCTTGTTCTCCATTTTTTTTCAATCTTCTCAATATGTGACTGGGATGAGTCTCACTTTTTATCCTTATCATCTTCTTAAGGAGATGAGTTAGGAGTAAAGAGATGTCTCATCTGATTCATAATTTCCCCCTTCATATATTTGAGATCCTCTTTACTAGCCATCTTTTGTTCCATTGTTTGAATATTATGTTCCATAGTAGATTCTATTTTTTTTTTGTGTAAAACAATTGAGCATGTGTCACTGACCTATCACTCAATTATTTAACTTTGTACTCCAAATTGGATCATTTGAGTGCCATGTCCCCCAATAAAAGAAAGAAAAAAGGCCATTGAGAATGTTTTTCAACAATTTCTCTATTGCCTCTGACGTGGTTCCATCAGATGTATATACCCGCCGTGAAGGTTAGTTTAGAAGAGTTGATACTGGTCAAAAACGGTATTTCCAGTATGTCGGGCATCCCCTAACTCACCATCTCTGGATCAACCTGTGTTTTCAAGCATGCTTGTTGCTATATGTAATAACATTGTCACAATCAACAACATTTTAACTGTTGCAAGATTGATTCAAAATGTTGTTGAATGGTGATATGTGGTCTCGAATTGTTGGCCATATGTGTTGCTGGAAATATGTGTTGTTGGCAGTAATCCCTTCCTTGCGTGGTACTTGTGGCGTTAAGTGGGAGATCAACCCTTGGTTAAACATTTATTCATGAGTCATGATTGAGATTTCTAGAGGTTTAATTAGCATATTAATTTTTGTAGAGCCCCTTGTCATGTGAGCCCAAAATAATATTTACTTATACTTGTCCTCTCTTTTTTTATTTATGAGACCTTTTTAATCACCCAAAATAGATATTCCCATCAAAAGCTATGAAAGTTTCAAGTTAACATACCTTTAAAAACCTCAGTTTGTAGGTTGTATTTTTGCTCGACATTTCTCCTTAATTATATCTGAAATTTCAACCCCCCTTAGTATGAAATTTATATTTGTAGTATTCTGGTATGTCTTCTCTACACTACCCATAGGTTTGACCAAATTCTGATATTCCAAGAGAAATTTATGTTAACTTTCTCAAAACTTGTTATTTTTGTTCTTTTCATGAAAGAGAACTTATATGACATCGCATGTGTCCAATTTTTCTGATCTAATTCTGAAAATTTTACCATGAGAACTATGGTTCATGTTCCTTCTTGTGCAATAGGTGGCATTCAATTTGAAGCTCTCAAGCTTCATGTATAGTAGATTTACCCAAAACACTTGTTTGAGACTAGTTTTTTTACTAGTAAAAGCCCTAAATTCCACTGACTATAACTCTGAACTTATAATGAAATAGGAAAATAAATTTTACCACAAGTACTTCAATATGTCTCCTAAGGTGCCCCAAAATTTAGCTATTTGAAACATCCCCTAAAAACATTTATAGCGAAAATGGTTTTGCTAGCAAATGTTATGCACCAAATTCCCAAAAACATAGAATTAGACGAGAGAGTAACCCAATGCCTTGAGAATGAAATAAAGAGATGAATAAGAAGCATCTTCGGGAAACCTCATTTTACAATGTATCATATTCACAAGACAAGATGATATTTATATAAATGAATCTCCTTTATTATAAATAGGAGATGAAGTGATCATAATGTAACCTACTACTAAGCCAACCTAATCATAACTAATATACTAATAACGAATTATGATTAGAGCATTAACATATAACCTAGATATAAATAATTATTCTTTCAATAAATCTTAGGCTTGATAAACATCATACTTTCCAAATACTTCAAGCAACAAAAGTCCCTTTAATTTCCTGAGATGATGTGATAATATAAGAGTGTGTATATTGACGCCCCTCCAAGCTTTTTTTACCAAGGGTGGATCCAAAGTAGATACATATATTCAATAAAAAAAATTCAAGTAGATACATATACTTAATAACAATTTTTAAGATGGTCATGTATCAATTTTCCCATATGATAATTTATAAAGAAAACAAAATAAAAGAGTGAAAAGAAAATAAAAAAGATACATGTAAAAATAAAGTTTAAAAATGAAATTATCTTTGTAATTTTGTAAATAGTGAAAGTGTAACGGGAAAGGTCACAACTTTCTATTATATAACCTTTCATTTGTTATTTATTTGAAAAGGAGGCTAATGTCTAGGGAATGGAGGAAATATATTGGCTAGATCATGGAGGAAAGATATGGGAGAATCCGATGAGAACAGGAAAAATACTTGGCCAAGTCTATATCTGGGTGAAGACCAATGGACGAGATCTGATATAGTACTATACTTGGGTGAAGACCACTGAATGAGATCCAGTATAGACTCTTGTCTGATAAGGGCATGTGCAAGATAATGAGGGTCACTTTTGGCGTGTTAGATGCAATAGAAAACTCAAAAATCAGGCATCCCTCAGCTTACATGGTTTTTTTGAGATTCTTCCACAAGATATCTTGCATCGAGTAAAAAAGGTGAAACATAGGAAATTGAGTCACATTTCCGAATATATAAGTTTTAAGTATTGAAAATTTACATAACTATGTCAAATTTCTCTTTTTCTAATAGTCACTTTTTATTTTTTTGTCAAATGATAAGGTATATGTTTTTGTGGGTGCAGCCTTTCAATGTCTAAATCATGGTTTCGGGCTACAAAAATTGGCATACATGTATAGAACCCATAGCACTAGTACAGCGCTGTTTTTCCAAAATTAAATGTTTAATTTTTATTTATTTTGTAATTATGTAAGTGATCAAACCTCGAGAACGGTACGTCAAATGTGAGTGCAGCCTTTGAAGGTCTTAATGCAGTTATTTCAACTTGGATTTTTTATAGCATATAGAGGTCAGTGTCTACTAGTGCAGCATACATTTTTTTTTAAATGGTTGTGAAATGAAAAAGTTACGGAATAAACACTAACAGTATGTTTTTTTACTTAAGGAGTGATGACACAAGAAAATTAGGAAATATATAGAAAATCTCAATTTATTTTTTTTAAATTACATATTTGGAATCTGCATAAAAAATTCTATCTATGCCTAAAATTTCGTCAATAATGGTCATGTATGTCATGCTGTAGAGAGAGGTGAAAAACAGGCATATTGAGAAAAATGGTGGAAATGTCTAATTAGCTATGGTTTAGTAAATTCCATAGCACAGGTTTGGTAAGTCTGAACCAACCACATAGGACTATGGCTGACACGCAGACGCGGGAGGAGTGGGTGATTAGGTGCTCCAGAACGCGTGCGCGTTATGTTTAAATTCAAATAACGTGCGCACATTATATATAAATTCAAATTTTATTGTTTTCATGCTCAATGTTATACGAAACACGTGCGCGTTTCTTATATAAAAAACACTCTAGCATTCTGTATAAACATAACGCGCGCACGATATTATCTTCACAAAATAATGTTTTGAAGTGTTAGATGGAGATAAAGCGGGGGGAGAGAAATATGAAGATGATGAAGATGATGGTGATCAAGATAATGAAGATGATGGTGATCAAGATAATGAAGATGATGATGGTGATGAATATCATGATGAAGATGATGATGATGATGAAGATGGTGATGATGATGATGATGATGAAGATAATGATGATGATGATGATGATGAAGATAATGATGATGATGACGAAGATGATCATGATGATGATGATGATGAAGATGATGGTGATGATGAAGACGATGAAGATGATGGCGATGACAACCACAACGATGATGATGATGATGATGAATGATGATGAGGAAGATGGAGATGACGCTGATGATGATGAAGATGGTGATGAGGATGATGATGATGATTAAGATGATGATGAATATGATGATGAGGATGATGAAGATGAATATGATGGTGATGATGATGAGGATGATGATGGTGATGATGATGATAAAGAAGAGGATGATGATTATTGATCATCATCATCATCATAATCATCATCACCCTCTTCTTTATCATCATCATCATCATCATCATCATCATCATCATCATCTTCATCACCATCATCTTCATATTCATCATCCTCATCGTCATATTCATCATCATCTTCATCATCATCATCATCCTCATCACCATCTTCTTCTTCATCGTCGTCATCTCCATCTTCATCATCATCATCATCATCATCGTTGTGGTTGTCATCACCATCATCTTCATTGTCTTCATCATCATCATCATCTTCATCGTCATCATCATCATCATCTTCATCATCATCATCATCATCATCATCATCTTCATCATCATCATCACCATCTTCATCATGATATTCATCATCATCATCACCACCATCTTCATCATCATCATCATCATCATCATCATCGTCGTCGTCGTCGACATCACTCTCTCTTCCCTGGGTTTACACCTCTCTCTCTCTCTCTCTCTCTCTCTCTCTCTCTCTCTCTCTCTCTCTCTCTCTATGTGTGTAAACCCCCTCTCCCTCTCCCTAACCTCTCCCCCATCCCCAACCTCTCCCCCATTCCTAACCATCCTACTCTTTCTATCTCTCTGCTACTCCCCCTAGCCCAAAACTCCCTCCTCTCTATCTCTCTCCCCTCCTCTCCCTAAACCTTACTAACTTGGGCTCTCTCAGTATCTCTCTCTTCCCTACACCTCCACCTACCTCTAACCACACCTTCCATCTATCTTTCTCGCTCCCCACAACTAACACCCTCTCCTCTCTCTCTCTCTCCCCCTCGCTAACCCCCCTCCTAGCCCCTTACCCCTAACTAACCCCCCCTCTCTCACTCTCTCTTCCTTGGTTCTACACCTCTCTCTCTCTCCACCCCTCTCTCTCTCTCTCCCCTCTCGCTCTCTCCTAATCCCCCCTCCCCTACCACTAGATGATTATGATGATGATGATGGTGGTGATGATAAAGAATAGGAGGATGATGATGATTATGATGATGATGATGATGATGATCAATCATCAATCATCAATCATCATCATCATCATCATCATCATCATTATCATCCTCTTATTTATCATCACCATCATCATCATCATCATCATCACCATGATCTTCATCTTCATCATCGTCATATTCATCATCATCATCATCCTCATCACCATCTTCATCATCATCGTCGTCATCTGTTGAGATATTGTAACTTCTAAGAATATTATATTTGTATATTATTTATTCCGTAGATGTTCCATACCTCCGATGTGATTATACTATGAATCCGGAGATGTTTATTCCTCCGAGAAGTTGTGGTAACTAGGGTTATTAGACCCACCATGTGGGGGTCGACCCAGTTAGTTATAATAGGGTATTTAACCTAATGGTTAAATACGAGCCTACATGTACCTGTGTAAAATATATGTCAGTGTAGTGTATAAATAGAGGAGGTGTGTTCCTCATTTGACACACTCACTCACTTGAGAGAGGCGCACTTGTGGAGGAGAGGTCTGCTATGGTGGAGGAGGAGATCATGTCTTTGGTTTGCATCTTTGTATATTGCTGGTCATCTATATTGAGGAAGCTTTACTGGGTTTTCTACCCCATGAGGGTTTCCCAGGATAAATTTGTGTCTCTTGTGTTTATGATGTGCTTGTTGTTTATTCAGTGATCCTATATATGCTATTATTGAGAAATGGAATGTAATGCTGCTATTTTATGTCTTAGCATATTAAATTTTAACATGGTATCAGAGCTAAACTGAAGGAAGGCAAGGTATGGCACTTACGACACTTGCTTTACTTACGACAATTTACAGGTTAGGGTTTTATATAGCAAAAACCAGTCATCGTGGAACTTTCACTATAAATACATTTTGGAAAAGGTTCAGGATATGAAACCTTTACAGGTCGTATATAACATCTCCAGTTATCTTGTGTCCAAAGGGCACCCTCCGATTCGTTGTACTTTGTAAGTTATGATCAGTACAAGTTAGGGTTTTGGCCTCTTCCAGATCTCAGTCAAAATCAGGTGACCTAGTAAAAAAGGTTATAACTTGGGCTAGGAAGCTCCAAATGAAATTTCGTAAAAAGTGACAGGTAGTACACAGACTGTACTATCTCAGGAAAAGTTTTCAGAGGCCGAAGTTCAAATAGTGACACGTGGCATGCCGTACAAGTTCGCTCTCCTGTTTTATCCCATAAACAGGTCATGTTACGACACTTGGCATAACTCTCTCTCAGAGAGTCCAATTGAGGTAAGACCTATCAGGATGGAAATATAACAGAGTTAGATATCTCAGGAAAATTTTTCAGAGGCCGAAGTTCAAATAGTGACACGTGGCACGCCGTACAAGTTCGCTCTCCTGTATTATCCCATAAACATGTCACGTTGCGACACTTGGCATAACTCTCTCTCAGAAAATCCAATTGAGGTGAGACCTATCAGGATGGAAAGATGACAGGTCAGGATACTGCAGAAAAAAAAATTTCAGACCCTGTGGAGTGAAAATTTCAGAGTTATAGCAGAAACAATCAGGTACATATTTCTGTCAAAACATAATTATTTTTGGAGCACCTTTATTCATGGCTTCCGGAATTTAGGGTTTCGGAGAAAGTTAGAATTTTTGGAATCGGAGTCCACGGCTGAATGCTACTCAGGAAAATTGAAATTTAGAGACCAAGATCAAACTTTTGGTTGGGTAGAAAACCGGGCTTGATCAAACCCTAGTTCGGGATTGTGATCAAAAAGATGGAAAATTAGGACTTCAGCAAAAGTTGGAATTTTTGAAGTGTGCAACCTCGGTTGGAAGCTCCTCAGAAAAATAAGAGTTTAGAGCCTTGGATCAAACCTTTTGATTGGACAGAAGGGTGGGCTTCATCAAACCCTAGTTCGGGTTCCTGTCCAAAAGATCCAGAAGTTTCGAAGGCAATTTTGAGGGGTCAAATTTTGGAGATTTCAAAATTGAAGAATGCTAGTTTGATCAGCTCAGCAAGACACATTCTTCCATCCATTCAGAAGAGTGAAAGTCAAAGATTGAATTTTTAGGGTTTCTCTAGAAAACCCTAATCAAGGTCCAGATCAAGTTTCAGGGGGAGTTTAGGCTAAGGCCTTACATAAGAAGACTACAAAAAGTCTCGACAGGTATGACTTAAGGAGGTTCAGGTATGCCTTGAAATCTGATTCTTGATTAAGTTCATAATGTGTTTGTCTTCATGTTATTTATTAGTACAATCTTGATTAATGTTATTAATTGTCTTATCACCCTAGTAACAATATGAATGCATGTGAATGATCGAAGACATTCATTGATTAGGGCTATATGATTGTACTTATGCATTATGGTGTTGTGTGAGGTTGATGTTGTCTGCTAACAAGATACAGGTACATCACAAAAGACAAATCAAGTTCCATGACCATGACAACATGAAGACAAAGACTCGCGAGGTATGTATGACTTTGTTATATTATGTTTAACCTATGAGACATGCAGGTTCTAGCTCAGGATCTCTAAATCATTGAAGAGATTGTTTAGGTATGTTGTACATAACTAAGTAGGTATACTAATCCAGGTATGTTTTCCTATGTCATGTTAGAATCTTACCTTGTGTTAGGATCCCTTATGTAAGTATACTTGGTATGATTGGTTAGTAATCAAGGGTTTATGCATATTATGTCTCTTATCTTGGTTGATGATTTAACTAACTAGATCAAACAAGAATATGCATGAGTAAAAGAAGACTTCCTTGAAACCCTGAATACTAATGATCATGACTGCACATATTCAAGATTATTTAGAATTAGAATGTTTTGATAATATTGAGAATATACTAATGAATGTATGTTTGTGTATGAGATCATGAGGATGACACTAGTGTACACTTGAGCATGCACAGTGGTACAGAATGAATAGAAGTTCAGGAGACATACAGAAGCTCAAGCGGGAGGCAACCACACAAACATAAAAGATCAGTATTTGAGTTGTTATTAGAAATAGTAAATGATATTGCTTGTATGCATATTTGTATTCCTAGAATATATCATGCTGAGTGTAAACATCCATAAAGCATTGAACAGTATACTAATAATATGCATATGATTGGTAAGTTGGACAAACATTCCATTGTTGCTTGTCTAGAATGAAACCTCTTTGCTGACATGCTGAGAGCTGTGCACACTCTCGATAGTATGTTCTGGTAGAGACGGAAGGCATCTAGATAGCTACTGTATGCATACAGGATATGGGAAAGTGTTGTGCCAAAGTATTGGTCAAAATAGTTGCATAACTATGTAAATGATATCTGTATGCATAATAGGTTATCATGTCAATATGATTTGATGATTATGAAGTATTACTAATCATGTACTTAATTTTGATTTGTAGGAAAAATCATGATGAATGATGAACTCTGAACAAGAGATGGATGTTCAACAAAATATTTACAAATCAAACACACTATAGAAAGCTTGTGGTTAAGAGATTCTCTTAGAAAGAGGAAGAGAATCATGATGAGATGTTTTGCTCCAAGGGACTAGATAAGACCATTCTCTTAATGATGTAATTAAAGAAGAAGTGTGAATCAGGTTCTGTATGGGTACCCAGGATCGGTAGTCAATTGATGAGCTTAATGATCATCATGGGTGATGTGGATCTCAACCTTTGCTACAAGGTTGAATATGGCTTCTATACACATATAACATGGATGCAAGAAGGAACTCACCACATAGTTCGAATGATTTTGAGGCTCATATTAGTAGACCCATTTGACGAGAGATGGCACAGATAGATATGCAGAAGATCACTCAATGCAGAGTGTGAATAATGGACAATTGACAGCTTCATGACAAAGCTTGGGCTTTACCAGAAGTAAATTTGTTCCTAACCTTTACCTTAAGGTTGTGGATGATGAACCTATCATACCATTATTGTATGACGATGATCTCTTTCTGACGAGGAATGAGAAACAGGTCATGAAAATGGCTGCAGAAATGAAAATGAAAGATCTCGGATTAATGCACTACTTCTTAGGTCTAGAAGTATGGCAAGATACAAAAGGAATCTTTTAAATCAAGGTAAGTATGCTGTGAATTTTCTAAAAAAAATTGATATGTTGGAGTATAAAGCCATGGCCACTCCCATGGACTCCAACTTGAATTTATTAGTTAATGACTCATCGTATTTAGTGGACATAACCCTATATATACAAATCATTGGGTCATTGATGTATTTAACAAATACTAGGCCAGATATATGCTTTGCTGTAAATACCCTAAGTCAGTATCTAGTAGAACCTAGAAAGGTTCACTTAATAGCTACAAAGCATGTAGTGAGGTACCTAAAAGGTACATTCTATTTTTGGTCTATATTATCTTGGAGGTCATGAACTCTGTTTACATGGTTACTCAGATTCTGATTGGGCAGGAAGTGTCTCAGACAGAAAGAGTACATCAGGTGCATGTTATAGTCTTGAATCTGCCATGATCTCATGGTTCATCAAAAAACAATCTAGTGTGGCTCTCAGTACTGCTGAAGCAGAATATATGGATGTCTGCTCTGACAGCTGTGAAGCAGTATGGCTTCAGAAGCTTTTATATGGAGTGTTTGACTTAGAAATGGATCCCACTGTGATTATGTGTGACAATCAAAGATGCATTAAGATGACCAAAAATCCTGTGTTCCACGATAAGTCAAAACACATAGAGATCCAATACTTCTATATACGAGATATGGTGCAAAGAGGAGCTATCAATCTCGAATATATAAGCACTGAGGATCAGATTGCTGATATCTTGACTAAACCTCTGTCTCGAGTGAAGTTTGAATACTTTCGAGACAAGCTTGGTATAGTTAAAAAGAACTCTCCTCGAAAGGGGGAGTAGCATAGTATCTGATAACAAGTCTGTCTCATCAATGATGAGGTTACCTATTTACTGCACTTAGTTACTTGGAATTATTTTTTTAGGACCCTTATATTTTTTATGATAGATGTATTAGTGAGAATACATGCTTTTGATGATAGATGTATACATGCCTTTAATGATATATGTATTTGATGCTATTGATGAGGATACATGTTTTGATATACATGTTTTGTTGATACATGTTTTGATATACATGTTTTGATGATGAGGATACATGATGCCTTGATGTACTTGTATGGATGAAGATACTTGTACCCATGATTGACATATGAGGGGATTGTATCATCCCTGGACTTCAGTCCTAAAGAGAGTCGTAGACGTATGTCTTCGAGAATGAAGTCCTTGGTGGACTTGAGGGGATTGGATCATCCCTGGACTTCAGTCCTAAAGAGAGCCGTAGACGTATGTCTTCGAGAATGAAGTTCTTGGTGGACTTGAGGGGATTGGATCATCCCTGGACTTCAGTCCTAAAGAGAGCCGTAGACGTATGTCTTCGAGAATGAAGTCCTTGGTGGACTTGAGGGGATTGGATCATCCCTGGACTTCATTCCTAAAGAGATCCATAGACGTATGTCTCGAGAATGAAGTCCTTGGTGGACTTGAGGGGATTGGATCATCCCTGGACTTCAGTCCTAAAGAGATCCGTAGACATGATGTCTCCGAGAAAAAAATCCTGAATGAACAGGTAAGGAGATTGGATCATCCTCAGACTTTAGTCCTTTGAATTGAGCCGTAGACATGATGTCTCTGAGAAAAAAATCCTGAATGAACAGGTAAGGGGATTGGATCATCCCCGGACTTTAGTCCTTTGAATTGAGCCGTAGACATGATGTCCCCGAGAAAAAAATCCTGAATGAACAGGTAAGGGGATTGGATCGTCCTTGGACTTTAGTCCTTTGAATTGAGTCGTAGACATGATGTCTCCGAGAACAAAATCCTGAATGAACGGGTAAGGGGATTGGATCGTCCTCGGACTTTAGTCCTTTGAATTGAACCGTAGACATGATGTTTTAGAGAACAAAATCCTGAATGAACAGGTAAGGGGATTGGATCGTCCTCGGACTTTAGTCTTTTGAATTGAGCCGTAGACATGATGTCTCCGAGAACAAAATCATGAATGAACAGGTAAGGGGATTGGATCGTCCTCGGACTTTAGTCCTTTGAATTGATCCGTAGACATGATGTCTCTGAGAACAAAATCCTGAATGAATAGGTAAGGGGATTGGATCGTCCTCGGACTTTAGTCCTTTGAATTGAGCCGTAGACATGATGTCTCCGAGAACAAAATCCTGAATGAACAGGTAAGGGGATTGGATCGTCCTCAGACTTTAGTCCTTTGAATTGAGCCGTAGACATGATGTCTCCGAGAACAAAATCCTAAATGAACAGGTAAGGGGATTGGATCGTCCTCGGACTTTGGTCCTATGAATTGAGCCGTAGACATGAGGTCTCCAAGAATTGAATGATAGGACTGGATCGTCCCTGAGCTTCGTTTCAAAAGGTACATGATAGGACTAGATTGTCCCTGAGCTTCGGTTCAAAAGTTACATGATAGGACTGGATCATCCCTGAGCTTCGGTTCAAAAGGTACATGATAGGACTAGATCATCCCTGAGCTTTGGTTCAAAAGGTACATGATAGGACTGGATCGTCCCTGAGCTTCGGTTCAAAAGGTACATGATAGGACTGGATCATCCCCGAGCTTCGGTTGAAAAGGTACATGATAGGACTGGATCGTCCCTGGACTTCGGTTCAAAAGGTACATGACTGGATTGCATCATCCATGGACGTATGTCCTAAAGAGAGTAGGTTTGATCACCCTGGAAAATGTTGATCGTATGATGATGATGTTGATGACGATGCTGATGATCGCATGATGACAATACTGTTGATCATATGATGACGATGCTGATGATCGTATGATGATGATGTTGATGATCGTATGATGACGATGCTGTAGATCGTGATGAACCAGATGTTGTAGATCAAGATGATGTGACGATGCTAATGATCATGTGATGATGATGCTGATGATCGTGTGATGATGATGTTGATGATCGTGTGATGACGATGCTGATGATCGTGTGATGACGATGCTGACAATCGTGAGGATTCAGATATTGATGTTGCTATAGCTGTTTGAGTGCTGCAAAAGATAAAGACTCAGTACTGAAGATGTTGATGTTCCAGTATTGAAGATGTTCCAGTAACTGGTTGAGTTACTGATGATGTTGAGAAAGCTTCCAATGATTTATAGATGTATCATGTATGATGTTGATGACTCCTTGCTCGTGCAGATGTCGTTATAATATCCTTCTCGTTAAGGGGGAGTGTTGAGATATTGTAACTTCTAAGAATATTATATTTGTATATTATTTATTCCGGAGATGTTCCATAACTCCGATGTGATTATACTATGAATCCGGAGATGTTTATTCCTCTGAGAAGTTGTGGTAACTAGGGTTATTAGACCCACCATGTGGGGGTCGGCCCAGTCAGTTATAATAGGGTATTTAACCTAATGGTTAAATACGAGCCTACATGTACCTGTGTAAAATATATGTCAGTGTAGTGTATAAATAGAGGAGGTGTGTTCCTCATTTGATACACTCACTCACTTGAGAGAGGCGCACTTGTGGGGGAGAGGTCTGCTATGGTGGAGGAGGAGATCATGTCTTTGGTTTGCATCTTTGTATATTGCTGGTCATCTATATTGAAGAAGATTTACTGGGTTTTCTACCCCATGATGGTTTCCCAAGATAAATTTGTGTCTCTTGTGTTTATGTTGTGCTTATTGTTTCTTCAGTGATCTTGTATATGCTATTATTGAGAAATGGAATGTAATGCTGCTATTTTCTGTCTTATCATATTAAATTTTAACATCATCTCCATCTTCCTCCTCATCATCATCAACATAGCATCATCATTCATCATCATCATCATCATCATCATCATCATCATCACCATCATCGTTGTTGTCGTCATCACCATCATCTTCATCGTCTTCATCATCTTCATCATCATCATCATCATCATCATCATCATCATTATCTTCATCATCATCACCACCATCTTCATCATCATCATCATATTCATCATGATATTCATCATCATCATCATCATCACCATCATCATCTTCATCATCTTCATCATCTTCATCACCATCATCTTCATCTTCATCATCTTCATCATCATCGGCATCACTCTCTCTTCCCTGGTTTTACACCTCTCTCTCTCTCTCTTTCTCTCTCTCTTTGTAAACCCCCTCTCCCTCTCCCTAACCTCTCCCCCATCCCTAACCATCCTACTCTTTCTATCTCTCTGCTACTTCCCCTAGCCCAAAACCCCCTCCTCTCCCTAGCCCTTACTAACCATGGCTCACTCAGTCTCCCTCTCTTCCCTACACCTCCACCTACCTCTAACCACACCTCCCATCTCTCTTTCTCGCTCCCTACAACTAACACCCTCTCCTCTCTCTCTCTCTCTCCCTCCTTCCCCCCTCCCCCCAACCATTACTAACCCCCTCTCCCAGTCTCTCTCTCTCTCTCCCCATCGCTAACCCCCCTCCTATCCCCTTACCCCTAACTAACCCCCATCTCTCACTCTCTCTTCCTTGCTTCTACACCTCTCTCTCTCTCTCTCCTAATCCCACCTCCCCTACCACTACATGATGATGATGATGATGATGATGATGATGATGATGATGATGATGATGATGATGATGATGATGATGATGATGGTGATGATAAAGAATAGGATGATGATGATGATGATGATGATGATGATGATGATGATGATGGTGATGATAAAGAAGAGGATGATGATGATGATCAATCATCATCATCATCATCATCATCATCATCCTCTTCTTTATCATCACCATCACCATCATCATCATCCTCTTCTTTATCATCACCACCACCACCACCACCATCATCTTCATCATCATCTTCATCACCATCATCTTCATCTTCATCATCCTCATCGTCATATGCATCATCATCTTCATCATCATCATCATTCTCATCACCATATTCATCATCATCATCGTCATCTCCATCTTCCTCATCATCATCATTCATCATCATCATCATTCATCATCATCATCATCATCATCATCGTCGTCGTCATCATCATCGTTGTGGTTGTCATCGCCATCATCTTCATCGTCTTCATCATCACCACCATCTTCATCGTCATCTTCATCATCATCATCGTCGTCATTATCATCATCATCATCATCATCACCATCTGCATCATCATCACCATATTCATCATCATCGTCATGATATTCATCATCATCATCATCATCACCATCATCATCATCGTCTTCATCATGGTCGTCATCACTCTCACTTCCCTGGTTTTACACCTCTCTCTCTCTCTCTCTCTCTCTCTCTCTCTCTCTCTAAACCCCCTCTCCCTCTCCCTAACCTCTCCCCCATCCCTAACCATCCTACTCTTTTTATCTCTCTGCTACTCCCCCTAGCCCAAAACCCCCTTCTCTTTATCTCTCTCCCCTCCTCTCCCTAGCCCTTACTAACTCGAGCTCACTCAGTCTCTCTCTCTTCCCTACACCTCCACCTACCTCTAACCACACCTCCCATCTCTCTTTCTCGCTCCCTACAACTAACACTCTCTCTCTCTCTCTCTCTCTCTCTCAACCATTACTAACCCCCTTTCTTAGTATCTCTCTCTCTCTCCCCCTCCTAGCCCCTTACCCCTAACTAACCACCCCCCCATCTCTAATCCCTAAGCCCCTAACACCAAATCCCTATTTAACCTCCTATCCCATAGAAACTATTAAATAAACTATTGAATAAGATTTTGATGATTACAATAACACTAGCACAATTTTTCATGAAGAAACGCTCTCTCGTTTTGTGCAAGTAGGCGTTATTTAGCCGTGCACCAAACATATTAAATGTCTAGGATTTTTTTTATGATTACAAAAATGTGTGTGCGTTTTGCTTGTCCATAACGCTAGCGCTTTATGTGTGTACATAATGCTAGCGCATTTTGTTTGTGCAAAAATTCAGCTGAATGATTTTATACCTGAAATCTTGTGTTTTGTCTTCCCGTCCTCCCGTCTCCCATACAGCAGAATACTTCACAGTCGACTGACCATTGGTATTCGAGGTGATCCTGATGGTCTAGTCGACTGACCATAGGTAGGTAATCTGGTATGTGGTTTGCATGTTTTATTATGTACTTTTTTATAGGTATGTGGTGTACATGTATGCTATGATTTTGTTTCGTGGTCTCATTGAGTATTGACATTAATATTTTGACTATTGTAGCCATACATTGATAGCTTGATAGATTGATAAATTGCATAGGCTTGGTACAACTTGATAAATTGCACAAGTTTCGTCGTGGATTTGTTTTCTTTGTTTTTTTCTCCCATCTAAGTAAACCATAATATCAGCATCCTTGTTTGATGGACAATCCACTCGAGTGGACGCGAGCCGGATCTCCCTAGCTCAAAGTGAGTCTAGAACAAATAATACAAACTACAAACGAATTTGCTAGATTTGATTAAGGATCAAGTGACTAGATATCTTACCTCAACTTCACAATCCTTTCTCCTGGATGTTGTTCCACGTCCCGTGGTCGTCAAATCTCAACTGTGAGACCTATCAAGACAGATAGAACAATGCAAACGAGTAAAGAGCATCTATACAATAAGAGATCTAAGTAAACAGTTAAGCAGGTAAACTACACAATATCATCACACATAAACAACATTGGTGGAAAGCGTTTATATTACTGTAAATCAGGAAAGTACATAGATAAGAATAGAATACAACCAAGGCTTAACGTAGTATCCCTTCTCCATCGAATCCAATTTCCATCCTTACAAGGAAGTGTGAGTCTCTCAATGGATGAGTTATAGATCTCTCCAATGTGATTTCACCAACATGTAGACACTATAGACTTCCTCCCTTTGGAGAGGCGTAGAGCTTCACTTATATAGGGCTAAGTGGATAGGATATGGATAGGGTAGGTTGAGATATGGTAGGAGAGAGATAGGGGATCCTTCCAAGAGGTTAGGAACTGAGTGCCAGCTCTCCCAAGAGGTCAGGGATAAGGATACAAGTCAGCAGGTTTCGAGAATGAGCTCGAAAGGCCTATTTTTGTCCATTAACTGACTTCGTCGCACCCTGCAATAGAGAAAGATTGGACGTCGCAGGTTGCATGAGTTTAGCCTTGTGATGACCTCTCAAAACCTAGTATAAGTAAAATGGTATCCCTTCCAGATAAATGACTTAGCCAATGAACTTTAGGGGTGTATACACTGAATCTCATGATGGTAGGATTTTAGGCGTAATAGAATGCCCCCCAAAGCATGAAGCTGTTGAAAGATTGGACAGGTGAAATGCTTTGATAGAAAAAATTGCAATGGCTTGTCGGATGAAGGACACTATTGCAGTACAACTGACTCTGAGTACACTGTCTTAGATGACATATAACATGGCTACCGACCAATACATTGCAAATCCATGGTAGTAATGACCGACTGAACACAATCATGGCTACTAGACACAAGCATAGATCCATGATGAGATGATAACACAACCACGACCAATACAAATGTGGATCCATGTGATATGACTCAATACAAACTCCATCGCAACCTAGGTAAAACATGACTCCCCAGGGTCTTCAAGTTGAACCCGCAATGATACGAATCTATCCATGTGATTACAAATGTCTTGACGTCGAACATGGTAGAAACCACTTGATTACTGGTCATTGATGTATACCGTTAACAAGTGCGAGGGAAATCACCATTAATGTCAATGATACCCAAGGTATCACAGTACATATCATCAAGCATGAATAAATGACTTGAATTCGAACGCGAGATGGAATATTTCAATCAAGATTCAATGATGTAAACTCATCTTGAAAGCGAGGTAACCTGCCATTGAGGCATGCAGGGCCAAGGTACTTGGTTGGTTTCTAAATTCAATCCTTGGATGGTGAGCTGAAGTCGACAAGAATGAATCCGTCGAAGGAGGGCCATGATGAATCCCCCACCATCAATACGAAACACGACAAAGGATGTGTAGAGCAGATCAGATGGTATAGTGATATGCAAGAATGACTCAAAGTAGACCGACATGATGGAAGGTGTACTAACTATAGATGATGAGTAGTGAGAGTATTCTTGAACATGGCCATGGCATGCCTTGGCAGTATTGACTTGATGAGTTAAGGTACCAACTCCTAATGCAACTGATGATGGAAGCATTCTTTCAATGATTCAAAGGAGTAACAGGACTCAAGAAATAGGTAAAACTAGAAGACAAACAGATGATCCAAGTACAGTATGCAAATGAAAATAAGTGCCATGTTCAAGAAACGACTAGATACTGCCACTGATAAAGGGTGTAACATAAAAGCTTTCCTTTTTCCCCATCATGAATGATGAGTGCCTCATGTGTTTTTTACGAGTTTGATGAGGGTAACCAGATGCTCAGTATAGCTCATCTCATAGATGAGTCCAATCCCAAACATTTTTCGAACCTGGGATAGGAGGGGTTCGTCCCATGGCGGGCCCTTCAATGTGAGAGTTTAACGAGTCCATAGAAGGTAAACTCAGTCGTCATTTCATGTTTAGAGAGTCTGAAAAGAACTAAAGAAAACTCCAACGGTCCTTTTTCGTAAAGTTAGCCTCATCGCCCGAAAAAGGGTAAAACAACACGGGAGAGGACTCTTCCAGTCATGATTGGCTCGAGTATACCTTTTTCGTAAATAGTGCCCCCTGGTCCGAAAAAGGGGTAAACTATCACCAGGAATACGACCATTCAAATTCTTTAACAAGCGTGAACGCAACAAGTTCGCTTGGCAATCTTTTCGTATTTCGAGATCCTGAAAAGAGCTTAAAGATAGACTCCTGGGGGATTCCTTTTCCGTAGGAGTTTAACGAGCTCGAAAAAGTTATAAATCGTAACTCGGTAACTTATTCTCATGGTTTAAAGAGCACGAGAAAGAACAAAGAGTAAGCTCATCATCATAAAATAATTACAATCTAATGAATGGAAAATAACGACAAAAACACACAAGAGGCATTCATATCTAAGATGATCGGTCCAAAGCAGAAAACAGCGTAAAAAGACACTTAATAACTCCTACACACTCAAAAACTAGGTCAAATAGCTTAACCAAGCATTCAAATGTGATAAAATCGACCCAAACTATAGAAAATGACCTAAAAGCATAAATATTTGAAAAAAGAAAATTCCATTTTGATCTATAAATAGAAAAATGGGCCAAATAGAGTTACCATTGTTTCATTTTCCAAATTGGGAGGAGAAGTGCTATTTGGAGCCAAAACTTCACTTGTCGATTCCGGGAGCTACGAGCAACCATTTCACCCACCCTCTGGAGCAGGTAACCCTTACATTTTTTAATTTGGTTCATTTTTTTGGTTTTTAGCTTGGTTTTGGAAGGGCCATTGCGTCCTCGGCTCATCGCAGTCATCCCTTTCGGGAACTGCAATGAGACTGAGTCATCGCAAAGGTCACAAGGATGGACTGCAACAACGTCGCACTATTAGTAATATCTAGGTGTGACGGCGAAACGTCCATCCCAAACAACAAACCATTCCCAAAAAAAGAGCTTTTGGTGGTTGAAGCAAGTGTTAACAATGTTTATAACCTCCTTTTCGCAGGTAGCCAGCAACCAGAATGGTTTTTGAGTGGTGTGAACGGGAGCATGAGATAGATGATGAACAGGTTGCAAATGATCCACGATGTGTGGAAGCACTGAGGAACTGTGGGATCCTCAAGTTCTTTGAGATCCAGGACATGAGGGCCCAAATCCCACTACTGACACATATGCTCCGATGTGCGGCCCAACAATATTTCGTGATCGGTGAGCACGTGATTACCATAGATGTCGAGGACATCTACTTTCTGACTAGATTATCCCAAAGAGGGGACAATGTGCTTCTTACTGGATCACATGGGAGTGATCGGAGTGTGGGTGACATGATCCTGTAGCACTGTATTCCCAACACTCGTGCTTCTAGTGGGAAGATTCCCATAAAATATGTGTGGGAACATCCATTGCGCACCATAATTTTCACCATTACGAGGATGGCAGGGACCTAAGCTCCTCACTTAACCACTAGATCGCAGATTTTATACGCGGAGGACTACATGTCTCCGAAGATCTACAACTGGTGCGAGGGACTCCTTGCAAACATGTGAGCTTAGTTGACCAAGTGTCGGCGGGGAGAGCTCAAATAGTTTGGCTACGGTTCGATAATGATCTCATTCCTCTTGGAGCGGGTTCCCCTCTTGCGCCCTCAGGTACCACTGGATGACAGAGATCTTAGGGATCCACATATGGCTAGATGGACAGCGGTGATGTCCCAACATGGTGGAGGTCCCATCATCTCATATGGTGTTGATTTCTTCAGGTGGCTAGGGGGGGAGTTACTAATGGTAGCGGACTTCCTGTACAGTGGTACGGACTTCAGAGATGACCCTGACTTACCGCTACCCGAGGGAGTAGCATGGGGAGACCTAGCTAAGAACAATAAACCCTTGCACTTTTAAGTTTTGTGTTTTTATAAATATTTTGTTATAGTGTTGACAAGTTAACAACATGTGTGTGCAGACATGGGCCCCATACGACCGGTGGGAGTCTCTCTTCTCACGAGGAGAGAGAGAGGAGAGGGAGCAGTCATGGGTCCTGTCGTACACACTGCCATTGTAGAGATGGATGGGTTCTATGCCAACCTAAGTGGGTTGACGTTAGATGTCCCTGAGCCGATAGTAGATGAGGTGCCGCAGCCCATGAAGGTGTACACAGTTGGAGCGACTACGCGCTTCAACACGCTGCTTCACAGAGATGCGAGAGCAGTTGACTGTTTCCACACTCAACAGGCCAGAGCTGTTAGAACACCTAGGGTTGTATGAGCCAGGCGATAGGCCTTGTGTTGTTACTATGTATGTACTAAGAGCTTGGAGGCCTCAGATTTTTTGTACTTACTGAAAGCTACGAGGCTTCAGATTTTGTAGAGACTCACTAAAAGCCATCGTGCTTCAGATCTTGTACCAGCACTACTTTTATGATCGTATATATACATACAGACATTCCGGCGATTTATACATTATGTGTTTTAAAATGGATTAATGGTGTGGTCTTGTTATGTGTTTGCTTATAAGATGAGTTATTTACATGTTATGTCTACTTTTAACAGTTCATGATATATGCTTATGTGTGTGCAATGTACCAATCTAAGATGAAGTTGGCCATAGAATCGGCAACTGTGTTAACATCTCATGGAATGTGCAGGTACTGAATGGACTCAAAGGACCTTTCCAGAAGACGGACTCATCGATAGAGATGGAGTAAGGTAGGATCGTGGATGGCGTGGACTCAGTTAAGATGAGAGACCACTAGTTGAGAATCCAGGTGGATGACAACATGGTCCATACCCAAAGAAATGGCGTCAGTTAGGGTTCCAATGACTGCTTAATATTCTACAGCATTGTTGGTCGCGAAACCTAGACACATTCCCCCTGAGCTGATGAGCTCGCCGGTAGGTGAATAGAGTACCCAGGTTTCCGAAGCAAGGTTGCGGCTATGCCGACTAGCATCGTTCGCGAATCCATAACACGTTTCTATCTGCACACACAGACAAAACATGGTATAAGAAATGAAACAAGACCTAAACACGCAAGAAATTAAAAGCATCACACCACACAAAAACACACACACGCCATGTACAGTCTATAAAAAAGTACTTATGCGTGAAAGACTCAGGAATAGTACCTCTTTAGGTAGAGCCCATTGCGGGGCTCTACCAAAGATATCCCGTTTTAGTCCTCAAGCTCATAAGCTCCCTTCTCTAAGACGCGTTTCACTACATAAGGTCCATGCCACATGGACTCAAACTTTCCTGCTCCGAGTTTATCATGCTTTTGGTCATATGTGTGGACCAAATCTCCCTCGTTGTAGGTGCGAGGTTCTACCAACTTGTCGTACTGTGCTTTGACGAATTTCTTATGAGCTATGTTGGAAAGAGTGGCATTTGTTGATGTATATGTAACTTCGGAATGTATTTCATCTATGTATTTCATATATATTTATTGTACCCTTGTTAGAGATGTGTTATTCCTCTATAAGGAAGTGTCGTCATGTGGATTGACAAGTGTCGCAAGTGTGTGTACTTGCTGATGGGTTATTAGACCACCATGTGTGGGGTCGGCCCTGAAATATATATATTATAATGTGGATGTACCTAGCTAGACAAGTCGGCCCCATAAGGTCACTGGGCAAATAGGTTAGTATAGATAGAGATCAGGTGATCTCTATTTAGATCATTCGGAAAAGTTATATCTCTCTCACTCAGAAAGTGGCGCACTAGTGAGGAGGAGGATCATCTGCTACTAGGAGACTATCTCAGTGTATTTTGGTTGTACTTTGGTTAATCCATTGCTCTCTCTATCTCTGAGGAAGTTGTGGGGTTTTTCACCTTAGGGTTTTCCCCACGGAAACTCTGTGTCTCTTGTCTCTCATGCTTTTGATTCTTGTGATGCTTGTCACGCTTATTGTGATTGGCATGCATTGATATACTGTATATGTTATTCTCTCCGTGAATATCCTAGAGTATTGTGAATTAATGCTCAAAATTTAACATGGTATCAGAGCTAACCTGAGAAGAAGACATTTTGCAGTGATGGAAACTTGAGTTTCTTGTTTATTGGGTTTCTCTCCATAGATTTTGGGAAAGCAGTATAGTAGATTGACTCTACTCATCAAGGAGAATCTATCTGTCCAATCAGAATTCAATTCTGAGCATTTTCAGATTTGCCCCTAAAAATTAGGGTTTCCACAAAAATAGGAATTTCTGAAATCTGAAGACATAGCTAGAAGCTCCTTTCAAAAATCGAAGTTCAGAGCTTTGGATCGAGATTTTTGGTTGGTTAGATCTCCGGAAAACTCAAACCCTAATTCAAGGCTCTCCCTAGTGAACCTAGGAGGACAAAAAGGAAAATATGAAGGGTAAAACTTTGTTGATCTCAAATTCTGAATGCACCAGGATGATCAGCTCATCAAAGCGCATCTTTCTATCCTTTCAAAAAATAGAAATTCACATTTTGAATTTTTAGGGTTTTTCCGACAAACCCTAATCCGGGACCAGATCCAGTTTTCAGCATTTCAAGTGGTAAGACCTAAATCTTTTCTATTTCCATTGTAAGTACTCTTTAAGATGTCTCACCACACCAAGCTTGAGGATAAGCTTGAAGGGGCTGATAACTTCCGATCTTGGAAGTATAGGATTGGGTTAATCCTGGAAGAGAATGAGTTGGACTCATGTATAAAAGAAGACATCCCTATCCCAGAGGAT
Organism: Larix kaempferi; assembly: GCA_027924585.1. NCBI lineage: Eukaryota > Viridiplantae > Streptophyta > Pinopsida > Pinales > Pinaceae > Larix > Larix kaempferi. The sequence goes on from BSBM01000493.1 coordinate 33,120,864, forward strand.
GAAGAGGCCAAGGTATTGCATAAGAAGAACTTGGTCAAGGCAAAGAGAATCATTGATGATTATATCAAAGACCATCTCATACCCCATGTGTCTTCTCTAAAGACACCCAAGGAGATGTTTGACTCTTTGACCAAGCTATTTGAAGGGAAGAACATAAATCGAAAGATGACTCTGCGGAATCAATTGAAAGGGATCAAGATGTTGAATGGAGAAACCATTCAATCTTACTTCTCCAAGTTTTCTCAGATCAAGGAGCAACTTGAAGCTGTGGATGAAGTAGTGGACAATGGGAAAGTTTTTATGACCACTCTGAATGGCCTACCTAGGTCATGGGACTCCTTTATTCAAGGAATCTGTGCAAGAAAGAAATTGATCTCTTTCAGTAAACTATGGGAGGCATGCTCTCAAGAAGAAGCTAGACTTGTAGCTCGTGAGGAAAATATGGGAGGTGAAGATCAAGCTCTCGTAACTCACATCAAAAGAAGTAAGCCCAAGAAGGAGCACTCTCGCTACAAAAGATCCTATCAAAAGAATAAGAAGGATCTAAGATGCTTCACATGTAATGAGAAGGGTCACTTTGCTTCAGATTGTCCCAAGAACAAAAGGGATAATAACAACAACTTCAGCAAGAAGAAGAAGGGCAGCAAAAGAAAGTTCCATGCTCATGCTGCCGAGGATGATGAACCTCCAAAGAAGAAGGCTAGGGCAGAAAGTGACGATGACTCATCAAGTGAAGAAGAGTATGTTCTAATCTCTGCTCTCACAGGTACTATCTCCCATGGTTGTAATGATTGGTTGATTAATAGTGGGGCTTCCAAACACATGACTGGGTTTAAGGAATCTTTTGTGAATCTATCTGAACATGAATCACCCCATAAGGTAAAACTTGGGGATGATTATCAATACCCAATAAAAGGAAGTGGTGAAGCCTCCTACAACCTAGATTCTGGAAAATCTTTGAAGATGAAAGAAGTCCTTTATGTACCTGGACTCAAGAAGAACTTACTCTCCATCTCTGCATTGGATGCAAAAGGTATGAGGGTTGCATTTGTGGATGGCCAAGTCCTAATGTGGCCAAAGGGAAAGACCACAGATGATGCAGTAGTGATTGGAGAGCAAGAGGGAGGATTGTATAAATTGAAGGGACAACCTGAACATGCCATGATGCATGAATCCATGGAGCCAAGTGAACTTTGGCATAGAATACTTGCTCATATGCACTATAGGGCACTTCCAATTGCAAGCAAGGCTGTAGATGGTCTTCCTGAAATCAAGACCAAACATGAAGGTGTTTGCAAAGGATGTGCAAAAGGTAAGAACATTAAGAAGGCTTTCCCAAGCAGTGAAAGCAAGGCCAAAGATATCCTGGAAATCATCCACTCAGATGTATGTGGTCCTATGTCATCCAGTTCTCTTAGTGGGTATGTTTATTATGTCTGATTTATTGATGACTTCTCCGGGAAGACTTGGGTATACTTCTTGTAGAACAAAGATGAAGTGTTTGATAAGTTCTAGGAATTCAAAACTTTGATGGAGAATCAAACTAACAAGAAGATCAAAACATTCAGATCCGACAATGGTGGAGAATTCACCTCATGTGACTTCAAGAAGCTTTGTAGTGATTCAAGGATTAAGAGGGAGTTGACTGCTCCTTATAATCCTCAACAAAATGGAGTTGCAGAAAGGAAGAACAGAAATATCATGGAAGCAGCAAAGGAAATGCTGCATGACCAAGATCTACCTATGCATCTATGGGCAGAAGCAGCTAGAACAGTTGTATATGTGCAGAACAGAACACCCCATAAGATATTGGACAACAAGACACTAGAAGAGGTCTTTTCTGATAAGAAACCTGAAGTCAGCCATCTCAAAATATTTGGTTGTCCAGTATACACTCATGTCCCAAAGGAAAAGAGGACTAAACTAGATCCTTCAGGAAAGAAGGGTATCTTTGTGGGTTACATTGAAAGCTCGAAGGCTTACAGAATATACTTTCCAGGGTTCAAGAAGATTGATGTCAGCAAGAATGAATATAAGTTCAAGGACAGGTAATCCAGGAAACAAAGATCAAGAGGGAGCACACTCCAGCAGCTCCTGCAAGGATGCAGATTTTCAGAGGGAGTTGACCATCTTCCTACATTCCTCAACTGAAAGGTGTAGAAGAAGTTACTTCGGCAGCTCCTGCCAGGGAGCAAAGACTCAGAGGGAGTCCACCCAACAAACAAACAAAGATAAGTATTTCAATTATCATTTCTTTCCTATTTTGTTTGTCTAAATAATATTATGCGTATGTTCCTAGACTTAGGAGATGTATTGTGCATATTAGAATGATTGCATTAATGAACAATATACTACCAATATGCATGTGATGGGTAAGTTCCCTATGGCACTGTACAACATTCCAGTGCTACTTATCTAGAATGAAACCTCTTTGTTGACATGTTGGGAGTAGTGCAAACTCTTAACAATGTTCTGGTAGAGACTGGAAGGCATCTAGAAAGTTGTGGAACATGGATAAATGTTGTATTGAAGCATTGGCTAAGATAACTGCATGACTGCATGACATGTTTCTTTATGTGTAAAGAATTTGTTCTAAAAATTATGAGATGTTTCTAATCATGCAATTTAACTTGTTTTGTAGGAAAGACCGTATATCTTCACCTACAAAAGGACTACAACATTTGTTCCAGCAACAAAGATATCTATTGAAGATATTGAAGATATTGAAGTTCCCAGGATCTGGGAAGAAGAAATGAAATGCCATGATCCGTCGATCATGAAGAAGATGTTTGGGATGCAGTCCCAAGACCTGACAGGGAGTCACATGTGTGCATATTGAAGAAAGCCTTGTATCGCTTGTAGCAAGCTCCCAGAACTTGGTGTGATACAAAGAGGAAGCTTGTAGCTGAGTTCGATATGAAAGATTTGGGAATGATGCATTATTTCCTAGGTATGGAGGTGTGGCAGAGTGCAGGTGGGATCTTCCTTGGTCAAGGGAAGTACACAATAGATATCCTGAAGATATTCGGGATGATGGATTGCAAGGCCATAATCTGAAGCTTCTATGTGATGCTTCATCTGAGCCAGTTGATGTCTCTATGTATCGTCATATGATTGGGTCCTTGATGCACCTGACAAACACGAGACCAGATATTTGCTTTGCGGTGAACACATTGAGTCAGTTCCTGACAGATCCAAGGAGTGTTCACCTGGTTGCTGTAAAGCATGTTCTGAGGTACCTTAAGGGTACAATGGATTATGGGCTCAAGTATGAAGCGAATCAAAAGTTTAAGCTGCAGGGTTATGTTGATTCAGATTGGGCTGGCAGTGCTGCAGATAGGAAGAGCACATCTGGGTGCTGCTTCAGTATGGGATCAGGTGTGATCTCTTGGTTTAGCAGGAAGCAGTCCTGCGTAGCACTGAGTACAGCTGAGGCAGAGTATGTTGTAGCATGTTCAGCTAGTTGTGAGGCAGTATGGCTACGGAAGCTACTATCTGAGTTATTTGATCTCCCATTGGATGCTACTGGTATCTTCTGTGATAACCAGAGTTGTGTGAAGCTGTCTGAGAACCCAGTGTTTCATAACAGGTCAAAACACATAGAGATCAAATATCACTATATCAAGGATGTGCTGACGAAGCCACTAGCCAGGGTGAAGTTCGAGTACTTCAAAGAGAGGCTTGGTGTTCTTCAGATTGATGACACTTCGAGGAAGAAGTGATGGACACATTTGCTGAAGCCATTCCAAGCATGTTGGAAGGAGGATCCTTCACATGGCTGTGGATGTAAGCGCTGAATGATGAGCATCAGGATGATGTTCTGGTTTCTGCTTTGTATGATCAGTTGGATCATTTTTATATGTATGTACACATCATGTTGGATGTTGGATATGATCAGTTGGATCATTTATATGTATGTACGCATCATGTTGGATGCTGGATATGATCAGTAGGATCATTTGTATGTATTTTTGTATATGCATCATGTTGGATTCTTGGACCATGTATCTGTATATGTATCAGGTGGATACATTGTATGATCAAGTGGATCATGTATGGTGATATGTATCATGTATTTGTATTTGTATCAGGTGGATACATTGTATGATCAGGTGGATCATGTATGATGATATGTATCAGGTAGATACTTGGTATGCATCAGGTAGATGCATTGTATGATCAAGATGATCATGGATGACGAGCTTCAGGATGTTGCTCCAGATGACATGCAGCAGGATGTTGCAGTGATGATGATCAAGATGATCATGTGTACATCAGGATGATGTATGGTGAGTATTAGGTTGATACTCTATGGATGTGTATCAGGTTGTGTAGATGAGCATATAATTTGGCCCTGGGAGATTTGCAGATAGTCTTTCGAGGTTTTTCCTATGGCATATAATTTGGCCCTAGGATATCTGGCAAATGCTCTTTCAAGGTTTTTCTCTGGGAGGACATATAATTTGGCCCTGGGAGATATGCAGATAGTCTTTCGAGGTTTTTCCTATGGCATATAATCTGGCCCTGGGATATCTGGCAGATGCTCTTTCGAGGTTTTGTCCTATGGCATATAATATGTCCCTGGGAGATTCGATAGGTTGGGCTATGTGGCCGTAATAAGTCCTGGGATGCTCCTGCGAGGTTTTTCCATAACCACATATAATCTGTCCCTGGGAGATCCTATAGGTAGAGTTGTGTGATCGTAACAGCCTGGGATGCTCTTGCGAGGTTTTGTGGTGACCACATATAATCTGTCCCTGGGAGATCCTATAGGTAGAGCTGCGTGCTCGTAACAGCCTAGGATTCTCTTGCAAGGTTTTGTGGTGAGGTCACATATAATATGGCCCTGGGAGATCCTATAGGTAGAGTCGTGTGCTCGTAACAGCCTGGGATGATCTTTCAAGGTTTTGTGACGCACGTAATAAGTCCTGAGGATTCCACAGTATGGCCAGTGATGACGAAGACCTGCAGGTGGTGGGCCTACATCCAGTATGAAAAAGGACTAGCTCTGTAGAACTTCCTATGACGAGTAGAGTCAGAGATTGGTTGAGATAGCAGCAACAGTGACGATGACGATGACGATGCATCAATGGCGATGATCCCGAGAAGAATACTTGTCTAGCAGATCTGTGTTGAGAAATATCTTCCTAGTTAAGAGGGAGTGTTGATGTATATGTAACTTCGGAATGTATTTCATCTATGTATTTCATATATATTTATTGTACCCTTATTAGAGATGTGTTATTCCTCTATAAGGAAGTGTCATCATGTGGATTGACAAGTGTCACATGTGTGTGTACTTGTCGATAGGTTATTAGACCACCATGTGTGGGGTCGGCCCTGAAATATATATATTATAATGTGGATGTACCTAGCTAGACAAGTCGGCCCCATAAGGTCACTGGGCAAATAGGTTAGTATATATAGAGATCAGGTGATCTCTATTTGGATCATTCAGAAAAGTTATATCTCTCTCACTCAGAAAGTGGCACACTAGTGAGGAGGAGGATCATCTGCTACTAGGAGACTATCTCAGTGTATTTTGGTTGTACTTTGGTTGAGCCATTGCTCTCTCTATCTCTGATGAAGTTGTGGGGTTTTTCACCTTAGGGTTTTCCCCATGGAAACTCTGTGTCTCTTGTCTCTCATGCTTTTGATTCTTGTGATGCTTGTCATGCTTATTGTGATTTTCATGCATTGATATACTCTATATGTTATTCTCTACGTGAAGATCCTAGAGTATTGTGAATTAATGCTCAAAATTTAACAGCATCTCGGCGAGTCTCGTTGAGCTTATTTAGGTAGAGGAAGCATTCTTCCTCAGCGGTAGTGTTTAGGAGAAGTTCGATAGCAAGCTTGAGAGACGGAATCTCGCACTCAATGGGAAGGACCGCCTCCAATCCATACACTAGTTGGAAAGGAGTAAATCCACTGGCGGTTTTGACGGAAGTTCTATAAGCCCAAAGTGCGGAGAAGAGCATATTATTCCAATTGGCCTTGTGCGTACCCACCATACGTTGAACCATAGTTTTCAAGACCTTGTTAATCGCCTCGACCTGTCCGTTCAACTGAAGGTAGTATGGTGTTGAGTATTCATGACAAAAACCCAATCTGTCACTCAACTCGTCACCCATATGGTTCACAAAGTGTGAACCATTGTCAATAACTATCGCTTGAGGAACTCCAAACCGCACTATTACATGGTTGAACATGAAGAGTGCGGCGGTCTTGCCGTCATTCGTGTATGTAGGCATTGCCTCGGCCCACTTTGTAAAGTAGTCCACAGCTACAATGACGTAACTATACCCCCAGGTCAAGGTCGGATTACAATGCATGAAATCGATGCCCCATTTAGCAAAGGGGCCAACGGAAATAACCAGGTGTAACAGGGAGGGATGGGTGCGCTTTTTCGTATGAAAATATTGATAGGGAGGACATTTTTTTATGGCCTCGATACAATCTTTGAAGATAGATGGCCAGTAATATCCTGCGTACAAAATCTTCTGGGTTGTAGCCCACAAAATCTTCTGGGTTGTAGCCTTCCCAGAGAGGTGACCGCCACATGCCCCAACATGACAGTCATTCAGAACACGTTCAGCCTCATCATGAGTCAGACAACGTCGAAAGATAGAATCGATCCCACAATGGTACAAAGTATCACTGATAATCAGGTAATACTTCGCATGGTGGCGTATTCGACGGTGTTTGTCCCGAGACAATTCAGGGTTGAAGCATTGGGTTTGAAGATACAATGTGATATCTCCATACCATGGATCAGACGTACTGATAAGAAACAATCAATCATCTGGAAACAAGTCATTGGGCTCAGATTCTACATCAATATGGGGAAGGTCGCAGATGAGCTCAACGAACACCAAAGACTTTTTCGACTTGGATTTTCCGAAAAGAAAATCGAATTCTTGCAATATTACGATCCAGCGTTAATACTTGCCCCCAAGTACCTGACGAGTCAAAACGTGGAACATGGGGTTCGAATCAATGATGATAGTGGTGGTGCAGAGCAAAATGTAATGGTGAAACTTCTACACGGCAATGACTACCGCGAGAGCGATCTTCTCAACATGTGAATAGCGAGTTTCAGTGTCAATGAGACCTTTGCTGGCATAGTATATTACATGTTCTTGGGAGTTTTGGTCTTCCTGTACCAAAACCATGGCAATAGTTGTGTCGAAAGCTGCGAGATATAAAATGTAATCTCGATAGTAATTTGGCGGTTGGATCATAGGGGCATGTGTGATGGCATGTTTCAAACTTTCAAAAGATTGTTGAGCTTGATCATCCCAAATGAATGGGATGTCTTTTTTCATCAATCTCATATAACCCTGCATCTTTTGGGCGAAGTTACAAACAAAACGCCTTAAATATATCGCACGTCCTTGCAGACTCTGAAGTTCCGTAATGTTGGTTGGAGGTGGAAGAGAGATGATAGCTTCCATATTCAAGGGATCAATGCGGATCCCATCTTTTGAGACGATGAACCCTAAGAGGCATCTAGACTCGACATAAAAAATACACTTATGAGAATTCAAACGGATATTGTACCGTCTCCATCTGAGGAAAACGGCTGTCAGATGATCTAAGTGGAACTCACGTTGCTTTGAGTGGGTAGGGAGGTCATCCAAGTATGGTTCCACAAAGTCCTTCACATCGTGAAAGGTGTACGACATGGCCCGTTGGAATGTGGCACCAACATTTTTAAGACCAAACAGAAGTTTACGATATGCAAACGTTCCCCAAGGGAAGATGAATGCAGTCTTGTGTTGGTTGGCGGGGTGGATCTCAATTTGGTTGTATCCGGAAAAGCCATCCATGAATGAAAAAATGACACTTCTAGTACAATTGTCGACAATCTGGTCAATAAATGGAGTTGGGTAGTTGTCCTTCGGACAAGCTTTGTTGAGATCCCGATAGTCGACACAAACATGAATGGTACCCTATTTTTTAGTAACAGGAACGATGTTTGAGACCCATTCTGTCAGTGGGACAGGATAGATGAAGCTGGCCTTCAATATTTTCTCAATCTCTGCCTTGATTTCCGTAGTATTCCAAGGGTGTACCGGTCACAGCTTTTGGCGGACAGGTTTGATGTTGGGATAGGTTTTAATTTCATTTAAAACAATGGAGGGATCTATCCCAGGCATCTCCTCGTAGGTCCAAGCAAAAATGTCTCGAAATCGCTTGAATAAGGTCGTACAAGCAATGACTTCTTCAGGGGAACACTTCTGGCCTATATGAATGTGTTCCACTACACCAAGGGTAACCGAAATGTCTATCGAGGTGGTGGGTTCAATGTAGGCTAAGTTGCCTTTGGAGTTCATTTGACACGTAAGTATCGTGGACTGAGACCCAGAGTAGATATCCGGTGTCACGATGGTGTGCATGTTGTTCTCCATAGTATCTAGTACGGGAAAAGAAGACGGACGATGATGGAGGTCTTCCCACGGAGGATCATCTGCGCTCATGATTTCCATAATGGACTCGTCAGAATGAAAATTCCGTAGCAGAGGATCGGATGATGTCCATTGTAGAGAACAAGAAATGGAGGCCACAGCTAAGTGGTCCTCTGGTGCTGATTGGATAGCCTCATACATGAGTTCAGCGGGTGATAGAGGCATGATGTCTCCAATCAGGTGTGTGGTGGCTTCATCAGGTACAAGCCATGAGTGGAATCGGGGATAGATGAAGTCTACGAGGAGATCATGTTCACCATGGAAACATGATTTGGGGGATCCAAAGTAGGAAATACGCCCATAAGGGATGAATCCTTAAGGAGGATGACCCCCACACTCTCATACTTTTGCTAAGATTGTCCAATCAAAGGAACATTATCGCCCGGATGAGTAGTGGTGTCAGGTGTGCAGAAATCCAGTTGGTTGACTGTGACAATTTGGCCTTGATGGGGGAATTGTACTATACGGAAGACAGATGATGCGACCACAGTCATGTCGTAAAACCAATTACGACCAAGAAAAATATTGTAATCTAACGGGGCAGCGACCACTTCCACGTTAAGGGTTGCGGTATTGCCCCCTACCTCGACTGCTAAAGCTTGTAACATCCCATGAGGTTGAAAGCCACATCCGTCGAAGGCTCTCAAAGTGGTAGGAGAACGGTTCAACTCAGGAGAGATAATAGCTCTCCAAGAAGCGATTGACATGACTGACGTAGAGGCTCCTTCATCCAAAACAGTATGATGGATTATCTTCCCAGTGATGTTTGTGGCAACTTGAAATGCCAGCTGATGGGAGAGCCTCGGTTTGAAGTAATGCAGCCGGAACATAATGGTGTTCGATGAATCTAGGTCAACTGCACCGATGGCTTTGAGGAGATTCTTGCGCTGATTCGGACAGTTTTGCAAGACCTCGAGCATCCACATAGCACAAGGAGCTTGTGCTAGGTCCTCTACAATGTTGTAGTTTTGAGCAACACGAGCATTAGGATTGAAAACCGATTTTCTAATCGTGCTCTTGGGTGGATGCAACACTGACTCAAGAGAGGGCTTCTCTATGGTGAGAGGAGCAGCCGGTACGATGATATCCGGCATCGAAGTGGAAGCTTTTTTAGTATTACTTCCGACAGGTTCTTTGGCTGGAACAAATTCATACGAACGAGAACGAGTGTTCAAGTTGATAGTCTCATTACGTACCATGAGAACATGCACGGTGGTGGATGCTTCTCCTTGGGAAGAAGAAGTGTGAGCGATCGACTGCTAATTTTGAGCAGGGAAGGGATCGTTGAGAACTACGGGTGTGGGTTTTCTCTTTAGGAACTTTTGAAGTTCGTCTCTATGGGGGCACTCTTTAGAAAAGTGATCATCACCACACAGTAGGCAAGGATACTTCAACATACTTTTCTGTTTGGTATCATCAGGGGTTCTCTTTTGTTCCTACTGGGTGGAATATTTCTTAGGTTTCCCTTTGTTCTTCTTCTTACCACCAGACTTTTGAGGTGAAACTGATGAAACAGAATTCACTTCTTCGGTGACAGTAGGAGTGGATGATTTGGTGGTGTCGTGACCAACCTGTGTTGGTGATGGGGAAGAACCCTGGGGGTTCGATGAACCAACAGTTTGAGCGGAAGGCTGGGCGTGAAGGGATCCAATGATGCCATCGGCTTCGGGTCCCTTGGGTGGTTTCGCAGGGTCGTAAGTGTTGCGGGGCACGTCAGGAAGAATATCAAACAACATGCCATATTGGGCATAGACTAAGTCTAGCAAATGGGCACGAGCAATGGCTTGTTCTTCGGTGACAGCGCCTCCCATGGAAACATCTCGTGCTATGGTTGGTATGAGATACTTCGTAAACCAATCTGCTAGGGGCCTTAATGAGACGTCGTCTCCTCCGCCACTCATGTATATGATCTGAGATATGAGTAGCAGTATTTTAACGGAGCGAGGTTAAAAGCTCTGTACCAGTTTCATACCATATAGGCAGCTGGAAATGAGTCAAAAAGTTCATAGCAAGAGAACCAAAATCAGGAAAAGAATGAGGTGGTAGTTCAATATACCACTTGGCAGCCGAACCAGTGAGAGTCCATTGGAATAACGGAAGACGGATCGAATCATCCATCAGGGATTTGGATGAACACCATAAGTGGTAAGTCATCTCATGGTTTTTAGGATCCTCACCCGGCTTACCATCAAATTTTGGGATATCTGACAAAAATTTTACCAGAATGGGTGGCCAATTAGTTCCGTGGTAGATGGGGTCATTAGTTAAGCGAGACAGGTGAGGTAGATCCAAAGTAGCCAAAAAGGGAAACTACGGATTAGGATGCGAGTACTGATAGTACAGATAAGGATTGTAAGGACTTGTGGGACCTTGTATCGACTGACCATAGGGTGTTCCAGGAGAAAACTGGCCGTAAGGGTACTGGCCGCCCAGACCAAATGTAGGTCCGTTGCCATAGTAAGGTGGTCCATAACCATAATAAGGTGGCCCGTTACCATAAGGTGGTGGCCCGCCTCTGCCGCCGGGAGGGGGTGGGCCACCTCCAAATTGTGGGGGTCTTCCACCACCTCCGTCGAGAGGAGGTGGTGGTCCACTACCACCACCAGAATAGGATGGGCCTCCTCCACCTTTTCCAGGACAGGGTGGTGGGCCACCACCACCATCGAAAGGGTAATAACCTCCTCCACCACCTCAACCATAGTAGGGTGGGGGTCCACCACCACCAACACCACCGGGAGGGGGTGGTGCTCCTCCGCCACCACCGGGATGATATGGTCCTCCCCCACCTCCACCGGGAGGAGGGGTTGGTCCTCGACCACCTCCGACAAGGGGGGCTGGGCCATGATGACCGAAGTGGGGTGGTCCTCCGCCAGAAGGAAGAGGTGTGCCTCCTCCAACGTTATGTGGGGGCCCTCCGCCTCCAATGGGATGTGGGGGTGGACCAAATGGGGGTGGAGGGACTTGAGGGACTGTAAGTGGGGGTCCATGTTGTAAAACATTTTGTTGTCCCCATAGAGTGTAAGGATTACCGAGGTAGGGTACCTTGTAGAGTGCGTTTCTAGGATTAAGTTGACCCGACATAGGTTTTAGATGACCTGGATACGCTTGACTTAATGGAGGTTGAATTACGTTGAACGGCCCCCGGACATGGGATAGTCCTAAAGTGGAAGGTCCGGGAGGTAAGGAGTTTCCAACGGAAGGCCTGATGGGAACTCCTGCTGCAGTATTATGGTTAAGAGACAGGGGTTTCCCCCCAGCAACAACTTGTTGACCACTAAGTAAAAGCTTACCCAACACTGGTTGTTGATTATTCACCGTAGGATTACCACTACCCGTAAAGAAGGTAGGGGGTAAAGAGTATCCCCCCCTTGAATTTTGGGGTGGGGAAGGAGTAGGTGATGTAACTGTGGTAGTCACGGGTGTGTTGCACTGCTGTCCTTCAATAGGTTGGGTTGTGGGAGGTACCGAACTGGTCTCCTGATGAGGAGATGCATGTTCAGGAATGGATGGTTGACCAGTTTCAGCAGTGGTCACGTGTTGCGTGGATGATTCCGGTGACTTGAAAGATAAAACACGACTTGGGCGTGGTCAGTCGTCGAACCTTATTTGAAAGTTCTGATTTCAAAATTCCTCGACCATAGCACATAAACGAGCCAATTGCTCATGATAAGGTGTTAAGCGGTCGTCGGGACTAGCCCAACTGGGTGGGGGTGCAACAGCAAAATGGGCCGCTGGGTGGCCTGTAGAAGATGTCCAATAAGCTGTTGAAGGACCAGCAGTTGTTGTAGGGTCATCCTGGGGTTGATTTATCCATTCCAACGATCCAGGCTCCCCCGGTGCAATGGGAGATAAGTCTTGTGAAGTGGGGATTTGTGCTTCTTCACCCTGCGAGGGATGAGAGGCAGCTGAATCTAGAGGAGTATGTGGAAAAAAATGTCCTCCAATGTTCAAAGTGGGGTTTTCCACTTCATGTGACCCAACCCTAGCTTGTGGATCCATACTTACCCTCGAAATTACCTCCTTATTAAGGGGATATTCGGGTGGCAAATTCTGAATCCTGCAAGACCTTCTCTAAGGAAAGTCAGCCAGAGTGACTGAAACAAGAATTTTATCCTAAAGCAAGCTAAAAGAAAAGTAGACCACACAAAACCCTACACAAACTAAGGCCACAAACAAACTTATGTTGTAAGAGTGGATTCAACGGTCTGAAACCTCACGGTATTGTTAAGGCTTCGCAACTCGCGATATACCGCAGGGTCCAACAGTAAAACGCGACAAGGAGGATTGGGACCGTACCCTTGCCTAAATACCCAATTACCTGGACGGTACATGCATAGTAGCTCCTCGAGTGTTTTTCTCAGTGTATTGCTCCGCCAAGACGGACAAAAGGTTAACTCAGTTGGTTTCAAGAATCCTAAGGGTGTCTCCCGATATACGCAAGGTACGTGGGAGCTCAAATCCGTAGTGGTGTTGTCTAATGCACAACCTTTCGACAAGAGACCTTCCGATATACTACCAAGTACGTGATACACCCTTCAATATACACCAAGTACTAAAGGTGACCTGGTGGGTACGTGAAGGAGCTCAATATACCGATAAGTACGTGGAAGACTACAATACCCCCAGGATACAGTGTTGGAAAATAACGACAGTTGCCACGCTTAACGACATCGGAACACGTCTCTAACTTACACACAAGTTACTAAAAATTTTACCCTAGTTCTATTGTTAATTTTATTTGGATGGTTAGGTGAATGCATGAGGTGAGTACATAATCGTAAACATAATGCATGCCCTAACTACATGCAAAAATACACTTTTCTTTCAATGAACTCTATGTATGGGAAGGGGAAATTTTCTTTTTCTTTCCAACAATTTCACCAAAGCAACGCAATGCAAGACAATCCCAAATTAACCAAAAAATGACTATGAAGTATTCTTTTTTCTTTTTCAGCGAAACATAAAAGACACAACACTACTAAACCAAATCAAAGCATGTTTTTCTTTTCCTTTTATCTTTCCAAAACGAAAATGATACTAAGTGATGAAGAGAGAGATTTTCTAAGTAAGGTATGCAAACTTTTCACTTTCACTATGATGGCCTAAAAGCACAAAAAACCAAAAGATACAATGCAATTTCCCAAGCATGGAACTAATTTTGCAAAAGTTGATATATATTCGAATTTTTCAAGAAGATGAGCAACTCATAATTCATGAAAAACACAAATAATGCAATTTTCTTTCAACTTTTCCAAAAGATTCATAAATGAGACATTCCAATGCTTATGCAATTTGTCAAATGAGCTTGAAAAATGATGGAAATAAAATACTTTTGATGTTTAATGGATGTATCAAAATGACAATTTGACAACAACAATGCTTTTAAACATGAACACTGAACTGAAAAGATTACTCGCAGCACTCTAATAACTCAGAAAATCTCAAGAAAAGATGAGCACTCAAATAGACTGAAAGTACACACAAACACTCAAAATCAATCAGTAACAAGCAGCACTTAAAAGCAAACAAAGCTCAAAGATGAATGCAAGTGAGGTCTGGAAAACGATCTAATACAATGACCAGATCTGGAAAGGAGAGGAGGGAATGCAAGGGTGAGTGGATGCAGGTGGGGGAGACAAGAGTGTCCGCCACTACCAAATCTCAAACTTGTCCAAGATGGAACCCAAAACAACTCCAAACAAAACCAAACAACTCAACACATGAAGCAAAATGGGATCTCTGACTGGATCATACAGTACAGAGGGAGTCTGCACACAAACCAAACTCAAAACAAAACTGGAGAGGGCATGCTTGTATGGCAAAAAAGGCAGATCGGCGCACTCCGTGATTGTACACAGTGCGACATCGTAGTTCACTAGTGCGGGAAGTGCGATGACGTCGTAGTAGACCAATGGAAGGGCTACGATGACAAACTAACAGGCAAAGAACAGAGATCAAAAACCACACAATGTCACTATGGGTACACTGACCAGGTGCGACAGGCGAGATCTGAGTTCAAAAATGAACCAATTATCTAGATAATGAGCATAAAAAGGTCTGCAAATGAGAAGTACAAACTCAAAGGAAGCTAATCAAACTCTTCAAAGTGAAGATCTGATGGTGAAATCAACTTCAAGAAGGAAATGAAAAAATAGAATGGCTTGGCAAGAAAATCAACTGAAAAATGACATTCAAACTGACAACTACGAAGCAATGTTCTTTCCCCAGTATGGTCGCCAGATTTGTTTGACGGACAATCCACTCGAGCGGACGCAAGCTAGATCTCCCTAGCTCAAAGTGAGTCTAGAACAAATAATATAGACTACAAACAACTTTCCTAGATCTGATTAAGGATCAAGTGACTAGATGTCTTACCTCAACTTCACAATCCTTTCTTCTGGATGCTGCTCCACGTCCCGCGGTTGTCAGATCTCAGCTGCAAGACCTGTCAAGACACATAGAACAATGCAAACGAGTAAAGAGCATCTATACAATAAGAGATCTAAGTAACCAGTTAAGCAGGTAAACTACACAATATCATCACACATAAACAACATTGGTGGAAAGCGTTTATATTACTGTAAATCAAGAAAGTACATAGATAAGAATAGACTACAACCAAGGCTTAACGTAGTATCCCTTCTCCATCCAATCCAATTGCCATCCTTCCAAGGAAGTGTGAGTCTCTAAATGGATGAGTTAGAGATCTCTCCAATGTGATTTCACCTGCATGTAGACACTGTAGACTTCCTCCCTTTGGAGAGGGGTAAATCTTCACTTATATAGGGCTAAGTGGATAGGATATGGATAGGGTAGGTTGAGATATGGTAGGAGATAGATAGGGGATCCTTCCAAGAGGTTAGGAACCGAGTGCCAACTCTCCCAAGAGGTCGGGGATAAGGATAGAAGTCAGCAGGTTTTGAGAATGAGCACAAAAGGCCTATTTTTGTCCATTAACTAACTTCATCGCACCCTGCAAGAGAGCAAGATACGACGTCGCAGGTTGCATGAGTGCAGCCTACGACGACCTCTCAAAACCTAGTATAAGTACAATGGTATCCCTTCCAGATAAATGACTTAGCCAATGAACTTTAGGGGTGTATACACTGAATCTCATGGTGGTAGGATTTTAGGTGTAACAATCTTGATGCCCATTTTCATGCTCACTAGCACCATCACCATCTTCATGCTCATTATCACTGTTAGATACCTAATTTCATCACCCAAAAAACTAGAAACCTAGACGCCCAAGACTTGATCATGATGTCCATATTCAACTTGAATTCCAAATACTCGTATGAGAGGGATTTTGTCATGGTGTTTGAGCTCAAGAATGTTAAGTTTGGAATTAAATCCATTGCCCCCCCAACCATGTTTATTCCTCAACACTTATTTATAGTGCACAAAACCTAAAAGGTCAGATTCATAAAAAATTTGCATGAGAGTTTATGGACAATGTGCTCATGTTGATCTATCCCAAACACACTTTCCAAAAATTACAACATTCAATTTTGTTGCTTGGTTTGGTTATTATGCCCAAGGATGAATTTTCCATCTCTCCTTGAGACACTTTACCTAAATGAAATTGGAGGCACGAAATGAAAATTGTGCATTGAAAGGACATGTCATTAGTTGCTATACATTTATTCCATAACGAAATGAAAATTATGCATTGAATTAATGCCTATCTCTGTTGACGTTTAGTAAGATTATGTTGCTCTAACAAGAGTTTTGGCATAGCTTTAGAAGGTAAACGCTAGTCATAATTGCCTGGTGGATGATTTTTCAAATTTGAACCCCGTGTGCAAAAAATGCACACTCCCTTACTGAGCAAAACCCTAGTTTCCAAGATGGGCCTACAAGATGACACCTGGTCCATGGTACCGGTGGAGAGGGGCACCCCTAGCACTATCCCTATTTCCTGAATCCAACGAAGTCGACGGTTTACCGATTCGAGCCACGATCATCATTCTATGGCTCGTTTCGTCTCGCATTCAAAAGGCCTTTAGGGACACCTGCTAGGTACCTACCGAGGGCATAGAATTCCAACCGTGGAACAAAACAGGGTTTCGGGGAGTCCTGCAAGTGTGTCTAGGAAGGTTCCAACTGGGAACGCCAGCCATAAGTTCCTGGTGGATGATTTTGCAAATTTGACCCCCGTGTGCAAAAAATGCACAATCCCTTACTAAGCAAAACCCTAGTTTCCAAAATGGACCTACAATATGACACATGGGCCATGGGACCGACGGAGAGGGGCACCCCTAACACTATCCCGATCTCCTGAATCCAACGAAGTCGATGATTTTTTGATCCGAGCCACATTCGTCGTTCTATGGCGCGTTCCGTCTCGCATCCAAAAGGCCTTCAGGGACACCTGCTGGATACCTACCGGGGGCATAGAATTCCAACCGTGTAACAAAAATGGGTTATGGGGAGTCCTACAAGTGTGTCTAGGAAGGTTCCAGCTGGGAACACTAGCCATAAGTGCCTGGTGGATGATTTTGCAAATTTGACCCCCATGTGCAAAAATTGCACACTCCCTTACTGAGCAAAACCCTAGTTTCCAAAATGGACCTACAAGATGACACATGGGCGATGGGACCGTTGGAGAGGGGCACCCCTAGCACTATCTCGATCTCTTGAATCCAACGAAGTTGACGGTTTTTCGATCCAAGCCATGGTTGGCATTCTATGGCTCGTTCCGTCTCGCATCCAAAAGGCCTTCAGGGACACCTATTCGATACCTGTCGGGGGCATAGAATTCCAACCGTGCAACAAAAATGGGTTCTGGGGAGTCTTGCAAGTGTGTCTAGGAAGGTTCCAGCTGGGACCACTAGCCATAAGTTCCCAGTGGATGCTTTTGCAAATTTGACCCCAATGTGCAAAAATTGCATACTCCCTTACGAAGCAAAACCCTAGTTTCCAAAATGGACCTACAAGATGACACCTGGACCATGGGACCGGCTAAGAGGGGCACCCCTAGTGCTATCTCCATGTCCTGAATCCAACGGAGTTGACAGTTTGTCTATCTGATCCATGGTCGTCATTCTATGGCTCGTTCTGTCTCGCATCCAAAAGACCTTCAGGGACACCTGTCAGGTACCTACCAGGGGCATAAAATTCCAACCGTGCAACAAAACCGGGTTCCGGGGAGTCCTGCAAGTATGTATAGGAAGGTTGCAGCAGGGAACGCTAGCCATAAGTGCCCAGTGGATGATTTTGCAAAGCTGACCCCCGTGTGCAAAAACTGTACACTCCCTTACTGAACATCTGGTACGTTGATGCTTTAAATGATGAACTCTTTCCTTTATGTCATTATAGGGATGCTTACCCTACATTTAACGACAGCATTAATTAGTTAATGGCTTCCATGTTCGAAGCATAGAGAAAAATTGAGTCACATTACAAAATCCTTGCAACATCATATAAATTAATAGGGGAGGCTGCCAATATGATCTCAATTTACGAGAAGCTTCCACGTAGCAATAATTTATACTCTATATAAAGTGAATATTATTACTTGTTTTAAAAAAAAATTCCCTCCCTTAACCCCATTTTGTAGATCTGTGCTGGCTATTGTTTGGAGGGATTTATCCCGCCCAATTCCGCGGCCATTTTTCGTTAGATTGTGTGAAAAAATATAGCATTTATTGCCCTCAACCTAGCTCATTTTACCTCTTCCTATTTCAAATGCGCTCATGCTCCTCTGTTTAAAATCACATAAATTTTGGACCGAGATATCGATGATGTGCAAGCAAGCTCGACCAACTGGCTAGTCTAGGTCCTAAAAAGACTGAAATACTCCACTCAACCTGCTTAATTGAGTTTGAGAAATAATACCCCTGTGACTCTATCAGGTTAGTTTCGAGGGTTTAAGTTTTGAAGAGAAGCTTGGGTTCCTAGTAATGTTTATCATTTTGTTTTCAAACAGAAACCACCCATGGAGAGTGGAGATGCTACACTGGTTGAATGTCGTATTTTTCAGGAAGAGGACAACAAAGGAAATATGGAGAATCCTTATGCCTGTTCTGGCACCTTGAAGGTAGGGGTTTACAGTTTAGGGTACAGATAAGAATGAAAGGTTTATCTTTATTGAGTGTTTATCTTTATCTTTATTTTATTTTGGAAATTAGGGTTCCCAACTGAAACCTTTCTAGACACACTTGCAGGACTACCTGGTGTCCCACCGTACTTTGGTTTTAGAACCGGCGCGTATTCTGATTCTGGTTTTGAACTATCTGATTCAACTTTATAGGTAGACTAGAGATCGAGCAACCTTTTATGGCCTACCCACCTGAAATTTTAACCGTTGAAACTAACTCGATAGAGTCACATGGGTATTATTTCTCAAATTCATTTAAGCAGATTGAGTGGAGTATTTCGGTCTTTTCAGGACCCGGACCAGCCAATTGGTCGAGCCTGTTTGCACATCATTGATATCTCGGTCCAAAATTTATGTGATTTTAAATGAATTTCCTCAATTATTTTAAATGTGATTTTATGTGAATTTTAGCCATTGTCCAAGTGGCTTGCGTATGCATCTAGAGTTTAATTTTAATCATTCATGTCATGTCCAATTGAATTTTAATAGGTCCAATTGAATTTTAATGGAGTCTGGGTTCCCATGCTCCCTTCAAATTAGGCCCATCACTAAATTAAATGAATCTAGCTAAGGTGTTGAATTTAAATCATTCATGTCATGTCCAATTGAATTTTAATGGAGTCAGTGAAGCTATCTAATGCGGTCTTTGATTGTTACTCTATGGCGGTCAAATTAGGCCCATCACTAAATGAAGCTATCGGAATAGTGCTAGGGTTGCCCCTCTCCACCGATCCCATGGCCCAGGTGTCATCTTGTAGGCCCATCTTGGAAACTAGGGTTTTGCTCAGTAAGGGAGTGTGCATTTTTTGCACACGGGGATCAAATTTGCAAAATCATCCACTAGGCACTTATGGATAGCGTTCCCGGCTGAAACATTCCTAGACACACTTGCAAGAATCCCTAGAACCCGGTTTTGTTGCACGGTTGGAATTCTATGCCCCTGGTAGGTATCCAGTAGGTGTCCCTAAAGGCCTTTTGGATGCGAGACGGAACGAGCCATAGAATGACGACCGTGGCTCGGATCGACAAACTGTTGACTCCATTGGATTCAGTACATCAAGATAGTTCTAGGGGTGCCCCTCTCCACCGGTCCCATGGCCAAGGTGTCAATCTTGGAAACTAGGGTTTTGCTCAGTAAGGGAGTGTGCATTTTTTGCACACGGGGGTCAAGTTTGAAAAATCATCCACCAGGCACTTATGGCTAGTGTTCCCAGCTGGAACCTTCCTAGACACAATTGCAGGACTCCCTAGAACCCGGTTTTGTTGCACGGTTGGAATTCTATGCCCCTGGTAGGTATCCAGCAGGTGTCCCTGAAGGCCTTTTGGATGCGAGACGGAACGAGCCATAGAATGACGACGGTAGCTTGGATCGACAAATCGTCGACTCCTTTGGATTCAAAACATCAGGATAGTGCTAGGGGTTCCCCTCTCCGTCGGTCCCATGGCCCAGGTGTCATCTTGTAGGCCCATCTTGGAAACTAGGGTTTTGCTCAGTAAGGGAGTGTGCATTTTTTGCACACGGGGGTCAAATTTGCAAAATCATCCACCAGGAACTTATGGCTAGCGTTCCCAGCTGAAACCTTCCCAGACACACTTGCAGGACTCCCCGGAACCGATTTTTGTTGCACAGTTGGAATTCTATGCCCCTGGTAGGTATCCAGCAGGTGTCCCTAAAGGCCTTTTAGATGCGAGACGGAACGATCCATAGAATGACGACCGTGGATCGGATCGAAAAACCGTTGAATTCATTGGATTCAGGAGATCGGGATAGTGCTAGGGGTGCCCCTCTTCGACGGTCCCATGGCCCAAGTATCATCTTGTAGGTCCATTTTGGAAACTAGGGTTTTGCTCAGTAAGGGAGTGTGCAATTTTTGCACATGGGGGTCAAATTTTCAAAATCATCCACCGAGAACTTATGGCTAGTGTTCCCAGCTGGAACCTTCCTAAACACACTTGCAGGACTCCCCGGAACCCATTTTTGTTGCACGGTTGGAATTCTATGCCCCCGGTAGGTATCCAGCAGGTGTCCCTGAAGGCCTTTTGGATGCGAGACGGAACGAGCCATAGAATGACGACCGTGGCTCGGATCGACAAACCATTGACTTCGTTGGATTCAGGAGATCGGGATAGTGCTAGGGGTGCCCCTCTACGATGGTCCCATGGCCCAGGTGTCATATTGTAGGTCCATTTTGGAAACTAGGGTTTTGCTCAGTAAGGGAGTGTGCAGTTTTGCACATGGGGGTCAACTTTGAAATTTTTTATTTTGATTCTAGAACTAGACATTCAAAAAGTGGCAATCAAACCTACCACACTGTACCCTTGGTAGATTTATATGTCCTTAGTGTGCCATGTCATTTAACAACTCCTTAGTGTTCCACTATATTTGGATTTTGAGTAATTAATGTCATTTTTAAGAATTCAAAGTTACAAATAAAAAATGGAGGCAATGTTTCATCGATGATATCCCTCTGATGCTTGCTAGCTTTGTTAGATCAAAGTCACCATGAAACTTTGCCATCAAGCTATGGGGGAATACTTTCCAAATCACAATGAACAACCATTACATCATCGTTTGTATCAATCAAGAACATTCAATTTTAAATACATTTTCATATGAGGATAATCCATGATTTTTACAAGCATAGGACCATGAACATCTTATTGTCCTTCATCAAAACAACATTATCAAGGAATATCATTAAACTAGTTAGGTATTTCATTTTCCATGGATTCTGTATGATTACTTTTGCATTATGACAAGTGGAAAATGAACATATGAAAGAGGTAAAGCACAAACCAGGGTCTTACATGCTAGGGTTTAGTAAGGGTAGGGTTTATACCTTCAACGATTTTATGAGAGTGAAGTCATGACCGGCTATTGGTTAGCATATTGGAACAAAGTAGGGTATATTTGTTACATATATTTGACCATATGTACATGAAGGCCCAATGAATTTTATTACTTTACTTGATGCATTCCTTGCCATTGTAGTTGATACTTTGCCATTGTTTTTAGCATGCTAGAGTAGACACACGTCAACCGAACTGCATAGATGCTTGTGTACGTGGTGTTTGATGAAATACAGTAGCATTGATGAAATGTGTAGCATCTATTAGACTTCCTCTTAGTTTCTAAAAATGTCATAGGATTACATTGATGATATGCATAGCATGTTACTATTATGACAAAGGTTATTCAAACATATTTTGACTTATTTCATGCATGTGCTAAGTTCATTGAACTATTGAAAGATATTATTAGTTTTTTCCATTAAGATAATGTTTTCATAACACAATGGTGAGATGTTACTTGATCAATGCAATAAATGTAAGAGAATAAATATTGCTTAAAATGTAATTATATAAATTTCAATAGCATAATTTATCAATTTGTGGTTCAGAGATAAATCATCACAAGCACAAGTGGAAACTCGAGAGAGAATATGGAATAAATTGTATCATGCATTGATAGTCGAATGTTTGTAATACAAAATATGGCAGTGTAGCTAGCCCTCAAATGGCCTGTCAATGTACATGTATCCCTAAGTACAACAATGTGTACATGTACATGTCAAAATACATATACACAAGGCTATGCAACATAAAAAATCAATCTTTCGCTTGTTTTTCCCCGACTTTCCTCTATCGACCATCTCCCTGGGATCGCTCTGCATCTCAGGAGTCTACAAAAAAAATCATTATTTTAATCAAATAATTGCACTAATACCCTACCATTAACAAACTTAAAAAATTAACTTCTGCCCAAATTATTTATGACAAACATTCACCAAATCCTCATGGGGTATAGATGTGAGCGGTGTGCTCATGGAGGGCCTCTCTATAGTTGTGCTCTGTAAATAAAAGATCATATCTCAATTAATTCAACAATTCAACATTGATCAACATGTTTGGCTAAATTGAATAAAAAAACTTGGTCATTATTGAACATCTCACCACAAGAGGAGACCTGGTCAGAACCATGGATTGAGCAGAGGGGCTGGACACTTCTGCCACTAATGGCTACAATCACCAAATGGGGAAATAGTTAGACATGCATAAATAAATAATATAGTTACATAGTTAAATACTATGCACTGTGCTTGTTGAAATAGTTACCTCTGTATGACTTGTTCCTATTGCAGATACGGCACTAACTACAGCATCAATGACCCTTGTTAGGTGAGGGGTAGATGGATCTCTCATGTGTCTGCTATAGAGGGCATCCACACCCTTTCTAGGAGTAGAGCCTCTCTTATACACTTGTGCCTTTTTCACCTTTGGACTACGAGGAGATCCAACTGCTGACAATCTATGAAGTATGGAGGCTGGTGGCTACAATCACCAATACTGACGTAGTTAGAAATGCATTGGTCAATGAAATAGCATGTATTAACAAACGGACAATGATGAAATACATACTGATGTACTGTATAATTCAACCAATTCTAAGAAATTGTTTGCCACCCGTTGTGCCTCCATGGGCACGCTATCGCTTGTATTCCCACCAGGGTAGAGCTCACTAGATGAAATCATTTCCCTCTGAGGGGGATCTACAACCTACAATTTAGAAAATTGTAAATATTAGATCGTGTAGCATTAATTAAGTAACATGTGATTACAAACTAACATGTATTAAAATAATGTCATGTTGAAATAGTTACCTTAGCGTGAGATGTTGTCGTTGAAGGTATGACAACATCTTGTAACTCAGAAAGTTCTACTGCATGAGCCTCTTGCCCCTCATGCCCTTCTAGTAGCAACTACAAGTTTTCAAATCATTAAAAATATTAGCAATCTATATATGTGTATAGTAAGGAAAAATAATTTACAAATAACACTAAATTGTTAACTGGATTTACTCATGTATTAAAATAATGTCATGTTGAAATAGTTACCTCGGGGTGAGATGTTGTCGTTGAAAGAATGACAACATCATCTACATCGAGCGGTGCTGCTGCATGAGCCTCTTGCCCCTCATGCCCTTCTGGTAGCAACTACAAGTTTTAAAATCATTAAAAATATTAGCAATCTATATATGTGTATAGTAAGGAAAAATAATTTACAAATGACACTAAATTGTTAACTGGATTTACTCATGTATTAAAATAATGTCATGTTGAAATAGTTACCTCGGTGTGAGATGTAGTCGCTGAAAGTATGACAACATCATCTACATCGGGCGGTGCTGCTGCATGAGCCTCTTGCCCCTCATGCCCTTCTGGTAGCAACTACAAGTTTTAAAATCATTAAAAATATTAGCAATCTATATATGTGAATAGTAAGGAAAAATAATTTACAAATGACACTAAATTGTTAACTGGATCTACTCATGTATTAAAATAATGTCATGTTGAAATAGTTACCTCATTGTGAGTTGTTGCCACTGAAAGTATGACAACATCATCTACATCGGGCGGTGCTGGTGCATGAGCTTGTGGACTATGCTCTGCATCAACGGTGCAAAGGTCGTCAACCTCATGCCCTTCTTATAGCAGCTACAAGTTTTAAAATCATTAAAAATATTAGCAATCTATATATGTGTGTATAGTAAGGAAAAATAATTTACAAATGACACTAAATTGTTAACCACTTACTTACCTGTGTAAAATACCCAATGAAGGTATCATCTGTTTGGACAGGACCAAAGCAAGGATGGCCGCATACTATTCATGGGTGGGATTGTTGGCTGTGCTCAGGAGGTGCAGGTCTAGTGCCACTACTAGATGTTCCTGGACCACTGTAAGGTGGTGGCTCTACCCCACCGAGAGGTGGTGGATCTACCCCACCGACAGGTGGTGGTTCTACTCCACCCATAGATGGTGGCTCTGGTGGCCCTTCCTGGTACGTACCTTGAAGGTACGTGCTATGGCGATCAGCCTCTTGTGCCAATAGTAGGAAGGACTCTTATGTCTCTAGGACCAACTGATGTGCGGGAGGCACATCTGGCCTGGGTAACTTCCTGCGAGGTGGATCTATAGGGCGATTGGGATCTATATGCCTTGCATTGGGACATTGTTGAGGCATCCCCATACCAACGCCCTGGTACTCCAAGATATCAAAATAGTTAACATGCTTTCCCATCACAAATTCTGCGTACATCTTTCTCAGAAAATATAGCGGCATTTTGGCATGTTGTTGTGTGGTGGTGCATCAAACACCATGTACCATCGGTCTATCCAGATATCTATGAATGGTTGATATGTACACCACTCGATAGAAATGTGCCTTTTGTTTGCATTCGGTATTTCACTCGTCTATGGATCTCTAAAAAGGGAAAAGATATGTTCTTTTGAGATTTTCAACTTCTTAACTTCTTTGTAGCTAAGTCCATCCTCATATTGTTGCCTCTTTCTTTCTCTGAATGTGGCAATATCTTGCAGTGCACCATTAGACCTACTAAAGGTCTCTATCATTGCATCCAAATTGGATGCAAGCATAAGATGCCTATCATCAACAATAGTAATTGAGGCTCTAATTTCTCTGAGCCTCTAGATTTCTCTTTGGATGTCTGAGTGTGCATCCATGGTCGTCACTGCAATCAAAAAATAAAAAAACAAATCATTAGAAACGTATACATGTGCTATAATGACATCTCTCAAAAATGAAAAATGTACAAATTTTGTGCAAGAACGAATACATTACAAACATAAATATCATCTCAAGCATACATTACAAACATAAATATCATTTCATATGACCATTGCAGGCATACATTATGGGTCCTTGTAGGCATAAGGGTGGAGACCATGCGGGCATAAAGAAGAGTCTGAAATATCATTTGTAAATCTATGGTTGTTGGGGGTGTTGGTGCATCCCAGTCAGTTGTAGCTGACAGCATTATCTTGTGAATAGGATTGTCATTGATGACAACATTAATGACAAAGGTGTAAATGGCATGATGACAAGCAAACAATGTGACTTGACAAGGACTTGGAAAAGACAAGACAAAAGACAAGGTGATGGGCATTGGCACACCTAATGAGCCAAATGACCCATACTGTGGTCATTTGGAGTTGGTCCTAATACCCTAGACAAGGATGACTTGGAGATAACAACTGACATGAACAAAGAAGCATGAAGTGAACAAAGAAGCTTAAAGTTGACACTTGGCAAGGATATTGGGGGCATCCCTTATGGCATCTGCGGGCATCCAGAAATGAAGTTTATGGGCATGCGGGCATGTGGACAAGGTGACATGGGGGCATCTTGAAGATGCATATGCGAGCATGTTTGTGGAAGCTGAGGGCATCCTGGAGGAATGCCAAAGACCCCATGCGGGCAATTGAAGAAGGTCTAGTTGCAGGCATGTTCAAAGTCATAAATATGGCCCTTGCGGGCATGAGTTACAAGCTAGAGCAGGCATGCTGGAAGCAAAAGAAAATGATGATGATGTGGGTATGAAGACCACGTTTAGGTGGGAAAAAGAAAGTCTAAATAAATATATACATATATATATTTATAATTTATGAGGTGTTTATGGAAATCAAATTAAAATTTGATTTAAAATATAGGCTCACTGATTCACCCCCCCCCCTCTCAATGAGCCATTGTGTCTAACAAGGTGGATGTAAAATTCATTAAGGGATTGATAGTATGGAGGAATTAACATATGTTAAATAATAATTTTTTTAATTTTTAGTTTTGAAATTTCATTTACAAAGATTTTTAGTTTAGGGCAACATAAAAATTTATATTTTTAATGATGAAATGAGGCAAGGATTTGGATGCTTACCTTTCCAATCCTCCTTGCAAGATGAAATCGGCCTTGTTGAGCTTCCAAATCTCCCTTGTTGAGCTTCTCCAATGCATTTTGGCAAGTCGAAATCGCTCGAGCGTTCGCGGTTGGAGAAAACGATGGGTAAAACAGTGCCACGGTCCACGAACTGTGTTTATTTTTGTTATATTAACCAAAACGCGCACGCGTTATAGTGATACATAATGTGTGCACGTTATGAATCACTATAACACACACGCATTTTGGAATCCTATCCTACATGTCAATTGACATGGCAGGGTCGGAGTCCGCCCATGCCTAGTTCTAAGTAACGCGCGCGCATTTCTAATTTACACAATTCTCGCGCGTTTTGTGAATGCGCGATTGCACCTAAAGGGTCCCTCAACTTCATGCGAGGGCGCATAAGACATTGCACTAGTTCTCCTGTGACAATCTTTTTGAGGCCAAGACATGTCGAGAATAAAATAAATATTGGAACACTTATACTATTGTTTTAAAATGAATAAATAAATTCAAAAGTGTTATATTATGAATAATCAAATGACACGTTAACTTTTAAATGTTATATTTGCATGGTGTATGAATAACATATATAAATTCTTTATATTTACTAATCAAATAAATTTGAATAAACAAACAATTGGTTAAATTTCTATATAAAAGAAATAGAGCATCACATTTGATATCAAAGCCAATGGCCACAATTTTTTAAATACAATTAACTACAAACAAAAATATACCATGAAACTTCTTTTAATGCTCTAATTACTTCCTGCGAGTCACTTGAACATCCAAATATGCCAAGTAGGAAATATGCTCTAACTATACGCTTACGAATTTATGAAGGACAGCAACCCTTAGTGGTTTTGAAGGAAGGTGCGCAGATATTAACAACGACCCCAATAAGTTTATGCCATGCAGAATACGCAACCGTATAGTCTCTTTACTACGAGTCTAAAACAAGGGGTGGAATAGTAAACGTTCCAAGCGATTTTTTATTTTGTATTGAGAGGCGCTTTACAATCTAGTATGAGGGAGATCTTGTAATATATGAGTGTTTGTCGAGTAACAAAATAATACAAAGTAAAAAGTAATAAATATTATGTCGGCCATAAACAAAAAAGAATAATACAAAGTAAAATGTAAATATGAGGGGGATCTTGTAACACTTGCCTAGTTATGTTTGTCGAGTAACAAAATAATACAAAGTAAACAAAAAAGAATAATACAAAGTAAAAAGTAAAGATGAGGGAGATTTGATCCCTCTTGGCGCGCTTGATAGAGCCTAGGATTTGGATCTATGCTAGTGTATTCAACATTCCAATGTTTTACTCTTTAGAAATTGGTAAAAGCTCTAGGAATGCGATCAAGTAGGATAATTTCAGCATGAGTAGTTAAAGGAGCAAACATACCTTCCAATTATAGATCCATATGCATATCAAGTTGTATAACTACATTTATTTATTTTCTCTCTCCTGTGTAAATGGACTATTAAATGGAGTAATATGTTACTAAGAATATGTAAATGGACTAATAAATGGAGTAATATGTTACTAAGAATATAGTTTGGAGATAATTTACATAATTAATGAAGATATTAAGTTAGAGATAATATTAATTATTTCAATATAATTATATATCATTTAAAGGGGAAGGAACGCCACCAATAAAATATGAATATTTAAGAGAACATAGTTGTATTATATGATTGCTATATTAAATTAATTTTATAATTAAAGTGGATGATTAAATAAACAAAGAGAGAGGAGTTATGGGTATAATTTCACAACTACCTTTAAACATCGATTGCATTGTGTTAAGTTAATCTTGATTAGGTTACAACATGATAAAGAATTACCTTGAATTGTAAACAATGGGTTTAGTGTTGATGGTTTATTGACTCATAGTTTTGGGTAACCCATGGTAATTTCCCATGGTTTTAGTCTATGATTATGATTAAGTATTAAATGTAAATGTTAAGTGAGCATTTCTTCAATCATTATTCTCCATGTTTTATGGAATAAAAGAAATTAGGTTATGTCCTAATTATAAGGTTTTATGGAATTCTGAAATCCATATAACATTTTACTTTAGTCATATACATATTTAATAATGAAAAAAAACAATAATAATTAAAGTTAAAAAAAAATAATGATTTACAAATACATATATTTAGGTAACCCATGGTAATTGTCCATGGTTTTAGTCTATGATGATGCTTAAGTATTAAATGTAAATGTTAAGTGAGCATTTCTTCAATCATTATTCTCAGTTTTTTATGAAATAAAAAATAATGATTGGCAAATACATATTTTTAGTGTTTACTAAGATCAACTTCGAAATCACTTGGTTTTCTTTAAAAATGTATTTATGTGCTCGAAAAGATTTAAGATAAGTAATCCTAAATTATCATAGTTATGATGAGTTAACATGTTAGAGTTTCTCCAAGGATGGAGAAAATTTCAAATGGGGGAGAGTGCGTGTAAATTATGTGACCAAATCAATATATATAAATCAACACTTTGGATACTCTATATAAGTCAATCATTCTAGGAATATTTTGAATCGCTTAATTATGAATTCATATACTGAAAGTATTTATGATTTATTACATAACAATTACATGTGATTTCATTGGTCAAAATATTTATTTAGACATTCTAATTTATGAATTTATGCAACACAGTATTATGGTCAAGTTTTTACTAGTTAAAAGGCCCGAGCTTTGTTTCCTATGTATTCATAGTAGTATAGGAAGGTGTAAGTTTTGAGTTACGTGGATCAATAGTAGTGGAATTGACAATGATTTGTATTTAGTGATGTAATCTCAAAATATTCGGGCTGACTTTCAATAGTCTTAGTTCATTTTCAATAACAATAACAATAGTCTATGCATGTTTCAAGTCTACTAATGAAGTAAGACAACTAATAGATAGTCAACAATGTATGAAAACAATTTATAATAGAAGATCAATGAGCATCACTCTGAATATCAAGTTCATCCTAAAACTAAGGAAATTTTATTGTTGATGTATAGGTTGATGTGTCTAATAAATATATAATTAGAACATATAAATATGTAGTTGTGACATATAGATCCTCAATTTATGCTTAAAGGTATGATTAAGTTTTCTTAATCCCCTATTATACCATATAGATTCCAGGCATGACCTAAATATATGGTTTAAGCATAAGTCCTTAGTTTCTAGGTGTAAGCTAAATCTTTTCTAATTGTGAAATATAAATTTATTTTCCAACTTCTAGACTATGTCAAAATTATAGAGAAATTCCAATTTGAGATCATATTAGATTCTTTAAGGATATGGAGTCATGTGATTGGTTTATCAAGAATAATGGGTTTAAATTTAAGATAGGAAAACTAATGATGAATCCAATAGCACTTTATTATTAAAAGTAAAAGTATAGTATTTGGTTAAAATATTTGTATTACTATATTTCGAGTAATAAAACACATGTATTAAATCTATTAAGAAAAATGTGGATGGTGTATTTAACGGTTAGGAGATGGTTTATTTATCTATTTGTATATTTCTCAATTCAATTAGTCTGTAATTATTATCCTTTACTCATCATTTTCAAATCACTCTCACCTTTGAAAGAGGTAGAATGGTTTAGAGTTGTGAGAATATAATGTTAAAAAATATGTAGTGTTATGTGAAAATCATGAGGATTATGCCACACATTGCTAGAGTTTCTAATCTATCTTGGTTGAGAAAGACATAATAGTTGCACCACTACTCAACAGTCTGTTATTCATATCATGTCCATGGTCCTCCTTGTTGGCACAAATCTACTTTGACCAGGGTTCACTCAATTAAACTCCAACAAACCCCAAGACACCGGCCCTTTCAGCATCACCTGCGAAGCAGGCGAAGTCTCACCCGAGGTATCCATGGGAAGTGTAGGAACCATATTTCTGCAATAGCAAACAGGTGGGATGGGAAACTAACAACCATGACATTCCAGACTTCAACAGAGCACATTACTCAACAATTTGCGGGATTGCATGTATATCATTTAACCAACTATGAAATATGTTTACTATCAAACAATTCATACATTGAACACCAGATGTAACGTGGAAACCCAAATGGGAGAAAACCACGGAAGCGCGTTCTTTATTAATGAGTTGCAGTCAAAATAGCACTTCATGTTTTTACAACGACATACATATTTCTCCTTCTTTTACAGTGGATCTGTGCACACAACCTACAGATCATGCAACTCTTTCCTCGGAGCATACAATATCTGTGCCATACAAAATAGGGATAACCAAAGACTAAGTATCAACTAGCCACTGAACTAACAACATCAAAACTCCCAACCTGTTACATATTTATAGGGCGCACACATCTTGCCCCACTCCCACTATCCCACTACTCAACTACTCCACTCATAAATGTATGTGATCAAAAACTCCTAACTAATGTATTCAACTCTTCCCTTGACATAGTCAAAATTCCCATCTTCATAGATTCTCAGTCGCTACATCGGAGTTGGCTCTTCTTTGTTGGACCACTTCGCCTTAACCTTTCTCACACAGCAACTATGAAAAAATTTACCTGGCCCAACAGCCCCCAACACTCCCAATTGGCTCATCCCGAGCCACTTCAAGGTTGTGTGGGTGGAGTATTGTACCTTGCCAAAAAATTTGCATACCTCTACTTAATCTCCTCGGTCGTCTGTTGAATCTGGTCTCTATGTTGGCACACCTCTTGTACCAACTCACCCGTCAGATGTGTATGCGCTTCTTGCTCGGTCCATTCTACCGCTTTATGTACTTCATTGCTCGCACCAGTAATAATCTGTAGGACCTGCTCTACCTCACCTTATAGCTCTTCGACCATCTCAATTCATCATTGATGCTCGATCCTTAGTTGATTAACCTCCTTCTGTAGTTTTTTGTTCTCTGTGACTAAAATTGGTTTCATATACTTTGTAGGGGCGAATTCTGGAAACTTCCCGAGGTCATGATCCACATAATACAATTTGGAAATCTTTCCCATCATATCTCCTTGAGTGATAACCCCCTTCAGTATTGTGGGAAGTACCATGGAGTGCCTAGTACTCCTCCCAATCCTCACAAGTTTCACATTCGTCTTCCTTGGTGACACATATAGTGGAAGCAACGATGTAGAGCCGATTCTAGATCCTGGTGTTTCCTAATCATTCCTTCGCTTTGAACTTGTTTCAACAGCTACCTACCGTGCAGATGACCACTTCTTCTTTGGTGGTTCAACTAGAACATAAGTCGACATAATTTCTGGTTGTTCTTGCTTGACTGGAATGGTCGCTCTGACAACAAATTCTACAACAAATATATGTTCAACACTCACATCAGACATCATTTCTTCCATTGCTACAAACATGGACTTAGATTTCTTAAACACTCTAACACTCTCGGCTCTCAGCTCTCATAATGCACTAAATCGCTCAGGAAACAATGGACCAACTCCTCGGCATGATAGGCTTTTAAATATGGTTTTCAATTTGTCTTATCAATGCTTTTTCCAATATTTTTTGAATCAAACCAAATCCCTCACAATGATGACCCCTTTCCGGAGGCAATCTTGTTCACACAAGCAAGTCATTTCGTCATTTAATGTGAGATGCTCCACTAATGCCACCACTTTGCGTGCCATAAATATAGCATTTAATGAACATTCAAGTGACTGCAACACAACCTTCACTTAGACTGAAATATGACTTATGTACAAATACTTACTACGAAATATACCTGACTACAACCTAGGCTAACTTCAACACTAGCTAAGTTTTGATACAAAAATAACTTGGGGTTTCCAAAAAAAAATATTCTTTTTTTTTTCTTTTTTTTATGTGCAAGCATACTCAATGCAAGAAGGTGGGGTTGTCCCTATAAAGTTTCAACCATCTTCCATTTACCAAACCCTTGAGGATTTTTCCATTCAAATTTTGCAATTGTACAACACCTCCTTCCGTCACATAATTAATCACATAGGGTCCCAACCAGTGCATTCTTAGCTTACCTAGATGTTTAATGAACTTACTATCATATATGAGTACTAGATCCCCTCTTTGAAATTGTTTCCTTGTAATGTTGAGATCATGCCATGCCTACTCTTCATTCTTTTGGACTTGCTATTGAAATCCAGCTATGAACCTATGCTCCTCCAACTGTAGTAGCTATGACAACCTCTCTTCAACAGCATTAGTATCTGACATACCTGTGAATTCAACAACCCTCAAGCTCGGCACAATATACTCCATTGGCATGACAACTTCTTAACCATATACTAGATTGAAGGGTGTCTGGCCCATTAACTTCTTGCACATTGTCCTATATGCCCTAAAACTGCAGGGATCCTTAAATCCCAATCATTGCGGTTCACATTATAGACCTTTGTCAAAAAATGTTCCAATATTTTGTTAAAGGCTTAGACAGTCCCATTAGCTTGTGGATGATATGGAGTGTTTTTCCGATGATAAATTTGAAACTCATGAATGAGTGCCTCAAAAATATTATTGACAAAGTGATATCCTTGATCACTCAACAAAACTCGCGGGAAACCAAATCTAGTAACTACATTTTGGAACAAGAACTTCGCAACAGTTGTAGCACTATAGTCCTTCACCGATTCAGCTTCATCCCACCTGGTCAAGTAATTTGTCGCGGTAATAATATAACGTTCTCCTGACCTCTTTGTAGGTGGATTAATTGGTCCCACAAAATCAACATCTCATTTCTCAAAATCCTGCAAAATAACTAGTGGAACTTACGGCATTTCATCCCTTCTGGATGGTTTCTGAGTTCTCTGACAGACATCACAAGATCGACAACACTCCTTAGCATATTTACGAAGTGTAGGCCACCAGAGTCCTGCTCGCAGTATCTTCTAATTCGTGCTTTTCCTTTGTAGTGGCCTCCTACAATGCCTTCATGAGCTTCGGCCAAAATCATTAGTCGCTCATGCTTCATAACACAACATCTTAATACTTCATCTGGTCCCATCTTATATAACTAACCTACCATCAATTGACAATATGTTGCTTTGACAACCAAGTGTTTTTTTTATTGATAGACAACCCTACGGGTGTCATTACTGTTTCCAAAAATGTTACAATGTCTTCAAAATATTCATCCACTATGTTGACCGAAAATAGCTGCACATCTGGGAGGTTATCATCCAGGTTGGTTGGCTCTTCCCATGTTTCTAACCTCAACAGATGATTAGGTCCCGCATTTAACTTTCTAGGTTTAACTATAATTTCAAAAATCATATTCTTGAAACAATAAGAGCCATCTGTAGTCTCCCCCGAACACTGGCTTATTAACTAGGTATCTCAAAGAAAAATGATATCTAAACATTTTAAAATGACCCCCTAACATATAATGTATGAACTTCTATAATGCATAAACCATAGCTAACCCTTCTCTTTCTATTGTAGTGTAGCTTCTTTTTGCAGTGGATAATTTCTTGCTAGCAAATGCAATGGGATGATCAATAAATCCCTCTCTTGATTGAGCCAAAACTGCACATAATGCAGTGGACGAATCATCAACATGAACATGAAACTCTTTCCGCCAGTCAGGGAACACTAAAATAGGCGCAGCCACCATCTTTTCTTTCAATGTGTCGAAGCTCTGTTGGAACTCGTCATTCCACTGAAACTTGGTATCCTTCTCCAATAGCTTTTCCATCGGTGTTGTGATATGTGCATACCCTTTAATAAACTTCCTATAGTACCATGTATGGCCCAAAGTTGTTCTCAAATTTCGAACTGATGTTGGTGGCGGTATATCTACTATTATGGCGATCTTCGTAGGATCTATCAGCATACCCTATTTACAAACCAAATGACCTAGCAAGATACCAAATGGAGAGCAAAAAATACATTTCTTCAAATTTAAGGATATTCGATACTACCTACATCGATCCAAAATTAGCCTAAGGTTCTCAATATGATTCTTCACCAATTCGTAGGTTGTCCAATCGTCAAAGTATACCTCCAAAAATTTATGTATGATCTCCTTAAAAGCTGCAACCACAACCTTGGAAAAAATAGTTGGCACATTCTTGAGACCAAAAGGAATCACTGTATATTGATAACAACCCCATTCAATCACAAATTTGTTCTTGTGTCGATCCTCCTTAGCAATTTAAATTTGATGATACTTCAAATTTAAATCCATTTGTGAATGAGTAAGCTTCCTGGCCACCCACATTATCTAGTGCTTCCTCTGTAAAAGGTGTCGGGAATGGATCATGCAGGAAAGCATCATTCAGCTTCCTTAGATCTACCCAAATTCGTATTTCACCAGTCTTTTTATCTTGGACCACCATCAAACTAATCCCTTTGGACTCTTCGACCGGTTCAATAATTCTTGCATCAAGCATTGTATCATGTTCCAATCTTACCTTTTTCCTTATATTTTGGATTCAATCTATATGGTCATTGTTTGATATGTTTTGCATCAGGTTTTAATGGGATTTTCATCTCTCCTAGATCACCAGTAATACCTTTCATTTCTAAAAACTTGGTAGGAAATAGATCTTGATATTCATGTAGTAGGTCAGTAAGCTTACCTACAACTCATCGTCCCAGTAATCCCCAATATTAGCAAATTTAGGATTTTCACTTAAACCAATATTTACCTTCTTTGTCTTCAAGGGCTGCAAAATTTGTTAGACTTGATCTCAAGGCCATCCATATCTCGGATTCCTTCTGTTTCTGGGATATGCACATACCTCGTACCATCATCCAGATCACCAGTACTATTATAACATACCATTGCTTGCTCGAGTTTCGTAGTCCACTACAGAAAATTAGATAGGTGCACGAGTATTTCTTCATAAATTTTGGCCTTAATTATCTGTAAAGCTATATCTATTGATGGGTTCTCATCTTCATAACTAAATTTCTTCTTGAAGTTGATATCCATGTCATCCCAATATGTTGTATCTTGTCATAGATCCATAGTTGTGTACCAGCTTCGTGGTATAGTATCCAAGGTATGAATGAACATATGGACCCACTCTTGCTTAGGTATATGTTCCCATTCTCTTGTACATAACGCCAAATGATCTACATGACTAGTTAACCCATTATACTTTTCTTGCTTACAGTATATTACTTCTCCAAATCTGACTTCTAGCATCTTTTTTCACTGCGACCAATCTTGTATATTTTCCTTATGGGTATCCCACCATCTTGCCATAGTAGCTTTCAATGCTACATATAAAGCTAATATTCTTTGTTGTTTAGGTACCTTTACTTTAAAATAAAAAATGAGAACATCTAAATTAGGCAACCCCTCATAAGTAGGTAGATCACATACCTCTTTACCAACCCAACGAAGTGATCTGGTAACACGAGCAAATATTCTTGTAGAGACTTCGTGTAGTGTGTTCTTCCAATTCTCCAGTGCTTCCCCTGAATATGAGGAAGACAAGCTAACATTTCACCAACTCGGGGTACCATCCATGGTTGGGTTAACATAATAATCCGTTCTTGAGGTAACTTTATATATATTGTCTAAGTATTCAGCATTATATTCCTCACGGATAGGTTCGACATATCTTGGACCCTCCAAAGGATCCAAAGGTGAAACAACTCTGATATCCCCTCCCTCAAATTTCATTATCATTTTCTTCATATTTATGATAGTTTGGTTCTTAATCCCCCAATCAATACCAAGCAATGTTGGATATGGGTTGGTGTCATCCACTATTTCTATAACCTCGAAATCAACATAGCTTCGCATTCCATCTATGTCAATAGGGACACCCACTGTTCTCCCAAAAGGTATAACTTTATGTTGATTAACCAATCGTAACTGGACAGGTGACCATACCAACTTAGGTTTTCCCATAGCTTCCCATGTTTGTTTAGTAATAACATTCACATCTGACCCCATATATAGAATAATAAAATCCATGTCGAAGTCCCCAATCTGCGCACTAAGTCGCAATTCCCTCCCTATTCTTATCCTCTTTTGCAAGTTATTTAAAGATTTTTCTTGAGGAATGTCTTTTTTTATTCATGATCAATTAAAATCTGTAATTCCCTTAAAACTGTTTCATGTTTTGCTAAGTCTAGACATCTTTTTATAAAGTTCTTCAATGTACTTACCTTTCCTGAGCTTCACTTTGGAGTTGATTAGTCAAAGCAAACTGGCATATCATATATAGGAACTTCGTTGAAGACTAGGGTTGTAGATGTTGAAGGTCCCCTCTGAGTTGTAGTAAATTCCTTCCTTGCGTCCACAAATGTCTATTTTTCCTTTTCAACATCAAATGACATTGTTC
Organism: Larix kaempferi; assembly: GCA_027924585.1. Classification (NCBI taxonomy): domain Eukaryota; kingdom Viridiplantae; phylum Streptophyta; class Pinopsida; order Pinales; family Pinaceae; genus Larix; species Larix kaempferi. The sequence continues at coordinate 33,157,482 of BSBM01000493.1, forward strand.
ACTGCACTGCTGGTCTGATTCTAGGGGCACATGGATCAGTACATATTTCTCTATCATCTCCTGTCACAGCTCCTCTTCTTGTAACAACAGCGACAGATGGCTGCTCTTATCTCGGTTTGGATGAGATTTTTTGACATTCTAGTTTTGGTTCTGATTTTGATTTTGATTTCCCTTAGCTTTCCATTTTGCTATGAGTTGCGAACAGTCTTCAATAGCATGGTCCAATGCTCTACAGTATGTGTACATCGAACATGGATTTGGAAAATCCATGGAAAAATGTCCTGGTTGACCATAGTTGTAACAAACTATATGACCTCTACTTCAACCAAGTCCTCCTCATCCTCTTCCTCAGAAGAGACCCCTTGTTTGATTAAATTGTGCACTACTCCCTTCTACTTGTTCCTCGCCTTTCATTCTATAAGCATCTATTGTTCGCTCTGTGAGCAACTTATATGCTCAATAGTCCTTCTCATCATGGCCAACAGATAAACAGAATTTACATAACAAGTTTTGTGGATGATCCGGATTTATGTGGGAACAAAACAAAAGATAGCATATACAGAATCATATACAGAGATATATTGCAAATAACACAGTGATACAGTAAACACATATTCTATTAAATCGCGGAAATAGAACAGACTGTAAAATACAATAGCTAGAATGGTGGTAGCTATCTCTGAGAAGAGATGTGGCTGCTATGCTCATTCGTGCCAAGATGAATACAAAGAGAGGCCGCAAGGGCCTATTTATCATAAGCATGAGGGAAAGAATCCCAAACATCCAAAAACCTAACCCTAGAAGATGAACCGTCATAAAGTTTGCGGCCCCAAGGTGGTTAGTTGAACAGTCAACTTCCCGGGGTCATAACTTTTGCCTACGATCTCTGTTTGGGGCGCTCGGTAGCCCGTTGGAAAGGTCTATCCGAGATTTACAACTTTCAACTTGGCCCAATTGTGTGTTGTTGGCAACCATTTGGTCCCCCAAATCACCAAAAAATGTCGTTTAGGGCCTCAAAACGGCTCTGGAAGTTCAACACCCGAAAAACTGCTAAAAATAGTAATTTACCAAAATTGCCAGAAGACTGTTTTGAGCCAGTTGGAAGAGGTGGGCCACCACCGATATCCACCTGGATCAATGGAGTACTTACAATTTTCTACAATAGGTAGCATTCTTCTGGTCAATGTCCCCTAGTTTGACAAATCCTACACCAGACTCCAACTCCAGGGTTTAATGGATTAGGAGCTCCAACAGCTATATAGTCCTGAAATTTTGTGCACTGGTCTTTAGAATGACCCTCCTCCTTACACCTGGTACACCAAACATCTTCTCTTTTGTCCTTTCCTTTGTTGATGTCTTGAATTTGTAATGACAAGTTCACCAACTATGACTAGATTTGAGCTATACCTGCTTTGTTAGCTCCAATGGGTGATGCTTCCAATTTCATAGCCGGCTCGAGGGATTCAGTCTGAAATATAATATTTTGTTGCATTAGAGGAACTCTAATATGTGGTATTAACGCGGCTATAAACCATTCCTTATGTTAAACATTAGTCATCTAGAAGCTTAGACTAGCCATCAATGTCTTGAATCTATGGTCGAAGTCCCAGACAGGTTCATTCGTTGACTGCTTGATCTCTTTGAGTTCGGTAATACACTGTGATTCGGATTTTGGCTTCTTAAATTCATCTTTTAAGGCATCTCTAATTTCTGTCAAAGTCTTATGTGGTTTCCCAATAGGTACCTCCACAAATTTCATGAACCAATCCAAAGCGCGACCTCTAAAGGTTGTGATCAGTTTCACTCTTTTTACATTGTCATCCTACACTTGCTTAGCAGTCCAAACTTCACCACATAAAAACCAATGTTGTTATGGGTCTTCTGACCCATTCCCATGAAATATTGGCAGTTTCATATCATCCCCATCCATTCTGTTTATCGAGGGTGCTGGCTAATTTTGTATTACACGACCAACACTTACAGTGGGATTATTCGTCGAAGTACTATTCTGACTATCACTACTATTACTTGCTTGTACCAACTGCGATGAGCTAGTATTTCTTACCTCATTTTCTGGATATGTACATGCGGTCATAGGTATGTTGCAGTGTCTGGCCTGATCTAGTTCAATAGGATCGTCCTCGGAAGTAGGCTAGCATCATTCTTCTTCTTCCACTTCTTATTGGATTTTTCTTCAAGTTGTGGTACTGGTTCATAGTCCTTTCCTTTAGTCATGTTGCAACCCTTTCCTTTTGTCGCAATTCTCCTTCTCTTCCTTGAACGAAATATTCTTCCACTCCACAGTAGACCACACTCTTCATATGTTTCACTATCTCGTTCCCTTTTCATGTCAGCTCACTTCTTACAACATGCTCTCAGACCATTCCCCATCAACAACCCGAACCACCATGCGCAAATGGATTACTTGTCAGATTTCACCCTCATAACCCATTTTTCACAAAGCAACATTTTAATCCACAGTTTCAAGGATTTCAAGTACTTACCTCACGGTCCTTGGAAGAACTCCCTTTCAACAATACTATAATATTTTATGGTGTCTACAGCAAACTCCATAATATACCCTTATAATATACTATCTAACCAAAAATCAAAAGCGTGAGATATCTTATTATTAACACCTTTAAGGGTTCGGATTAGATCAGGTGTCCAAACCATAGGCTCACCCCCTTGAAAGAACCTCTTTTGTAGGGTTAACCCCGCCAACCATTCAGTCAATATAACAGGAAAATCTCCAAAGAACACTTCATGAATATCTGTAAAAACATACTTATTTAACCATGTTTCTGCATCAATGTGTGGATCTTTGTTCTGGCTTTCAGTAAGCTCTCTCAGCTTCTTATCTATCAAATCCTAGATTTTGAGCTTAGTGGGATGCCACATACCCCTTCGACACTGATCCTGGTCCCAACAACAGAACCATTTGTTGGCCCAGATCTACTTTGACCAGGGTTCACTCAGTTAAAAACCAACAAACCCCAAGACACTGGACCTTTCAGCATCATCTGCGAAGCAGGCGAAGTCACACCCAAGGTATCCATGGGAACTGTAGGAACCAAATTTATACAATAGAAAAGGGGTGGGATGGGAAACTAACAACCATGACATTCCAAACTTCGATAGAGCACATTACTTAACAATTCACAGGATTGCATGTATATCATTTAACCAACTATAACATATGTTTACTAACAAATCATTCATACATCCACATTGATCAACACTTATTCAGCAATATTCAACATGTAACAAATAAACAACTCATTATCATATCATTCATACACATTGAGCACGAGATGTAACATGGAAACCCAAATGGCAGAAAACCATGGAAGCGCTTTCTTTATTAATAAGTCGCAGTCAAAATAGAACTCATGTTTTTACACGACATACATATTTCTCCTTATTTTACAGTGTATCTACGCACACAACCTGCAGATTATGCGACTCTTTCCTCATAGCATACAGTATCTTCACCATACAAAACGGGGATAACCAAATACTGAGTATCGACTAACCAATGAACTAACAACTTCAAAAACACCAACTCGTTACATATGTATAGGGCGCACACATTATTCCCTGCTCCCTGCTCCCACTACCCCACTACTCAACTACTCCACTCATAAATGTATGTGGACAAAAACTCCTAACTAACTTACTCAACTCCACCCTTGACATAGTCAAAATGCCCATATTCCTGGATTCTTGGCCGCTACATCGGAGTTGACTCTTCTTTGTTGGACCACTTCACCTTAACCTTGTTCACATAACAACTGCGCAAAACTTGGCCCAACAATCCTTTCTATGAGTTGAAAATAACTTCATGAGGGAGCATAATAGTAAAAGGATCTATCTTAGCCTAACTAAAAGAGTAGCTAAGAGAGAGGTGTTTTAAAAAGTGGAATGAGTGATGGAGATATTGGGAAAGTTAAATACAAGTGGCATTTGAAAGTGGGTTTCATCTTAGTACTCGGTCTTAGGTGGATGCTTTCCAATTACTTATTGACTCTTTTTATCTATGGTTTGATGCATTTACTTAAGATAATTGTGTGGTGATAGGCACATTTAAATCAATGAATTAATAGCATGATTATGTTGTTATTAATTGTTGATTCCACATGTTGGAGTCAGAATTGGATGGTTCTTGGAGCTATGAAGGCGGAAGGATTTACGGTTGTGTAAGGGGTGACAGTCAAACTCAGAAGTTGTAGGGTCGGTTCGGACTAGGACCCGGATCCCCTGCTATAGCAGGGTTCAGTCAGAATTGATGTGTCGGCGTGAGGGGAGGATTCGCCTCCCGACCCCGGAATGGTCACTGATAAAGGAAAAGGGGTAGTAGAAGCTTTGGAATCTCCTGCAGGTCAGGGTGAAGCCGGGAATAGTGGATTAATCAAAGAGACCTCCCTAACTACGGGACCCCAGAAACTAGGGCAATGTATGCCAAAGTCAAGAAAGGTACCAAGACTGCAGATCCAATTTGAACGGATCAGAGAGGACATACAATACATGAAGGAGCATGCTCTTACCGGCAAATTCATTGGAATTTGGCCAGCTGAAAAGGCTCTGTTATGGTGGATCAATACTACTTGGAATCCCCAAGGTCACTTCGATCTCCAGCTCATAGCTAAAGGATTCTTTACTGTGGTCTTCTTTAATGAAGCTGACCGTACCAGGATCTTTGATAATGGTCCATACTTCTTTCATTCAGCAGGCATGTACTTGAGGCCGTGGAAAGAGCGTTTCAACCCGGATAAGGAGAACCTTACGATAGCGTCGGTCTGGATTCGTTTGTATTCCCTTCCAACGGAATACTAGAAAGAAGAGATCCTCACTGATATTGGTAATATGCTGGGGGTGTTTGTTAAAGTATCTGAACAAACAAAACAAATGAGATACACTTCGTATGCTAGAATATGTTTGTATATGGACATTTCCCAGGATCTGCCCGAAGGTATCAAGATATCGTGGGACGATGAAGAGTGGTTTCAAGCTATTGATTATGAGAAAATACCCTTCAAATGCAAACGGTGTCATGAACACGGTCATCTCTTTCGGGACTGCCCCCTTAACAAAAACCCAGGAACGGTCAGTAATCAAGATAAGAAACAAGAAGATGGATTCACCAAAGTAACAAACAAGAAAAGATCAGCCAAAGGCTAGTCGAACCAGAGGTGAACATGAAAGCTCAAACCCACAACAGATATGAGGTCCTGCAGCCCAAAAAGGGAGGTGACTCAGAGGTCACTCCCATTCCCGAAAATCAAGATAATCAAGTTCAAGAAAATCTTGGCACAGAGGTCACTCCCATTCCCGAATCGGCAACAGAAGTAGCGATGGGAGAAGTTGAAATCCGTGAAGAAGAAGGGGAGGAGATGATGTTCGAAGGTCTAGATCTGGAAATCCTGGAGGCGGTCACCTCGGCGAAGGATCCAAATCCTCTTTCACAAACTCAAATCTCCCTATTAGAGAAAGCCATATTCAAAGCTAAGCAAACCAAAGGTTTAGGAATTATTTCGGACCCCGTGAAAGAAACAGGCAGGGGGGGGGGGAAAGAAAGGAAGGAAGGATAAACAGGGAAGGCACAGCAATGCGCAAAGGATTCAACTACTAGGTACTCAGTTGGTAACTTCAGGTCAATATCCTACCATTGTCGTAGCCCTTGCGACCAACCCCAAGTAGTTACCTTATGCAGATTACAACCTGGAATATCAGAGGCTGTAAAATCCTGCTGAAGACCCAGCTTCTGAAAAGGAAAATTGAATTGGAAAGACCCGTGATAATATTTCTCCAGGAAACGAAATGCTCTATTGAAGAGCTTACATACATTGGTAGGAAAGTGTGGCATAACTGTGAGGTAATGGCTGTTGGAGCTAGAGGAGCGGCAGGTGGTATGGGTATCCTATGGGACCCGAGGAAAGTTGCTCTATTAGGCTTCTTTGCCTCCCAGTATCACCTATCGGCAGCCTTTCATGTTTTGGGAAAGAAAACCCAAGGATTCATTTCTAATGTGTATGGACCAGCAACTCATAATTTGAAACTCTCTTTCTTGAACTCTCTGCAGTCCCATAAGGACCAAGTTGGAACTTCTCCCTGGATGTTGGGGGGAGACTTCAACTTGATTCACAATTTGGACAAGAAAAAAGGTGGTATTCACCAGCTTAGTCCCATCAACAACCACTTTAATAATACTATTGAAGCTCTGGGTTTGGTGGATATCATAGCAACAAATGGTACTTTTACGTGGAATAATAAAAGGGCAGGGGACAGAAGAATTGCTTGTCGACTGGATCATTTCTGTTACGAAATCGATTATTATGGCAGGGAGGGGGGATTTAACGGCGGCGATTCTCCCTTCGGTGGGTTCTGATCATTGTCCGGTCAGTTTGGAATGGTCAAGGATCGGTGAGAACCTACATAGACCCTTCAGATTTGAACAGTTTTGGTTGATCAATAAGGAGTTTCCCAAGAAACTCAAACTGTGGTGGATGGATATTCCGATTATTGAAGGTACGCTGATGTATAAGTTCCAACAAAAGTTAAAAACCCTAAAAGGTAAAATCAAGCATTGGAACTTGGAATCGTTTGGGAACATCTTCCAAGAAAAAAAAAAGCGGTTGGACATGAAAATGAAAGAAGTTCAGCAGAAAGGCATTTCTCAGGGTTTCTCGGAGGAGTTAAAATAGGAAGAACAATCTCTGCTTCTAGAATTCACTACCCGAGAGAAATAGGAAGAACTTCTCTGGAAACAAAAATCTTGAAACCCCTGGATGCAAGAAGGGGAATGGAATACTAAATTCTTCCACAGAGCCACCATCCAACACCGACATGGGAATCGTGTGGTGCGCCTTAAAAGAAGGGACGACACTATTGCCGAATCCCAAGAAGAACTGGAAACCACTCTTAATGAGTTCTTTGAAGACCTTCTGAAAGAACCAGAGGTGAATAGGGTTGATGCACAATCCCAAATCCTGCAGGTTATTCCGAGGGTCATTAACGAAGATCACAACCTTATGTTGATGAAACCTATCGAGATGGAAGAGTTGGAGGAAACGGTTAAGCAAATGGCAGAGGATAAAGTGTCGGGCCCGGATGGCTTTACCACTAATTTCTATCATGCATGTTGGGCATGGAGTAAGGAAGAAGTGTTAGCTCTGGTTGAGAACTCAAGAAAATCGGGGACTATCCTGAAAGCTCTCAATGCTACCCATTTGTCGCTCATCCCGAAAGAGTCCGAAACTAATGACCCGGGGAAGTTTCGTCCAATAGCCCTCTGCAATGTGATCTATAATATTATCACCAAGGCAATAGTGAATAGATTGCGCCCTCTTCTCCCGCTACTTATTTCCCCGGAGCAAGCGGGTTTTGTGGAAGGTCGTCAAATCACGAACGGGATTATTTTGGTCCATGAAATTATTGATTCTCTGGAAACTGAGAAAATCCCTGGTATGTTACTCAAGCTTGATCTCACTAAAGCTTATGATAGGATAAATTGGCAATTCCTAGATAAAATTATGAGTAAATTTGGGTTTAGTAGGGAATGGACTAACTGGGTGATGAGTTTGGTCTCTTCTGCCTTTTTTCCATCTTGGTTAATGGCACTCCGTTTAAGTCTTTCCAGGCTTCCAGAGGTATCAGGCAGGGAGACCCCTTTCCTCTTTATTGTTTATCATTGTTGTGGAAGGGATGGGATGCTTGCTAAAGGTTTTGAAAGGCAATGACAGAATTCAAGGACTCACTCTCTGTGAGGGATTGGAACCCCAAACCCACCAGCAATTTGTTGATGATACTATGTTTATGGGCCCCCCCAATGTGCAAGAAGCCAGAGGAATCAAGGAAGGGTTGGAATTGTTCTTACTTGCAAGCGGACTGGAGATTAACAAGGACAAATCCCAAGTCTATTTCTTCAATACCCCAAGAATTACCAAAAGAAATATCATTAGAATCCTTGAATTTACGGAAGGGACCTTGTCATCCAAGTATTTGGGGGCTCCCCTGGCGGAATCCACCATAAGACATATTTCGTGGAAAGACCTGCTTGATAAAATGAAGAAGAAGCTTGATCATTGGACCTATAGATCGTTGAACCTCCCTAGCCGCATTGTCCTAGTTAAATCTGTTCTCCAGGCAATGCCGGTCTATTTGTTTTCTGTCCTGGCCGCACCCAAGACCATTCTCAAGCAGATTCGTACCATCCAGAGAAATTTCCTTTGGGGCGGCTTAGAGGGGCAGAGGAAATGGGCCTTGGTGGATTGGGGCACTTTATGCAGGCCTAAAGTGGTTGGAGGATTAGGCCTTCGCGATCTTATTAGCTCCAACAGCATTATGGGAAGTAAAATCTGGTGGAAGTGGATTAATTACACAGTGGAACCCTGGGGTAGATTTTAGCACATGAAATATGCCCCTCACTGGACGACGCAACAGTTCATCCGTTTCAATATGGAGTGTCCAGGTTCATTTATTTGGAAGGCGGCTCAGGAGAACAGGGGAATTATCCACAAACACGGTTTTTGGGAAATCAGAGATGGGGCCTCTTCCCGTTTCAGTGAGGATGCTTGGAAATAGTTGCCTAGTCTTGGAAACCTGATAATGAGCCCCAACCTTCATTCTTATCTTGGTAATGATCCCCCGAAGGTTGTGAAGGAATTCTGGGAAGCAAATACTGAGGATGTCCACTTCAGGGTTTGGAAAACGAAGGACCGGTGGCAGGCCGTAGTGCCAGGAGAGAACGTTGAGGAATTCTATATGGAGATTTCTAAGCGCAAAATTCCAATTCTGGAGGGGGAAGACAAGGTCAGATGAGGTTATACCACGTCAGGTAATTTCAACATAAAAGAAGCCATGGGGCTCCTGACGGGGTCTTATTTATTGGAAGCAAAGGAAAAATGGAAGAAAATTTGGAAGGGCCAATGGTGGCCCAAAGTGGTTATTTTCTATTGGCTTCTTATTCATAGGCAGATTCTAACTTGGGAAAACTTGATTCGTAGGGGTTTTATAGGTCCTTCCATTTGCCCAATGTGCCGTAAGAATTCAGAGACCATAAATCACTTACTGGATGCCTGCCCGTTTGTCTCCCTTCTATGGGAAAAAGGAGCAGAATGCTTTCGTAAGAAAACTAGGGTGCAGGATAGATCGGATCTTTCTGTAGCAAACTGGCCTCCTAAAGCCTTCAAAAATGAAATCTTGAAAAGGTTGTGGGAGATTTTCCCTGGCTTTGTGGTGTGGGAGACTTGGAAGGAGCGAATTGTCGCATTTAAGGAAAGCATAGCACCTCTGATGGAGTTTGGAGCATTCTGTAAAAACACTTAAAGGAATCCCTCACTCTTAGTCAATGGAACCAGGAGGTTATGAAAAATGATACACAGGAAAGAATAATCTTAAATGCCTGGGGAATTTTTAACATACCGATTAGCATTTGTCAACCGTGTAAGCCAGTTTCTCGGCCTCTTAGTCCGAAGCTCTAGCGCTGTCCACCTATCGGGGTGTTCAAACTTAACTTTGATCGGGTTGCGAAGGAAAACCCTGGTGCAGCTGGTTTCGGGGGTGTCATCCGAAATGATATCAATGGAATCCTCAGGGTCTTCTGGGGTGATTTGGGAGAAAACACGAATAATGTGGCAGAGTTGGAGGGCCTGGTCAGTGGTTGCAGGTGGGCCTTACAGAAAGGTTGGATTCTTCTGGAAGTTGAAGGGGACTCTCTTATCATTATCTCCATGGCTAAAAGGGTGCAGTGTGGGTCGGCCATTGACAAAATTGCGGGCAATTGGAGATGGGAAAGTCATCTCAGGGCCTTGCAAATTCTGGTGCATGACTACTTGGCTATTCAGTTCATGCATATTCGAAGGAAAGGAAATAAGGTGGCGGACGCTTTGGCCAACAAAGGTGCTAATGCCGGTATTTCTTTTCACAGGGAAACCATCTCGGAAATAGCTAACGTGGAATTCAAAGAGAAGTGTATGAAGATGGCGGTAGAAGATATGAGACACCTGGAGGGTAGCATGCAGAGTAGATGCATGGTTAGTACCTGTCACGTGGATAGAAGGGTTCCTTTGCCTCAGTCTGAGATCTTGATCCCTGATGCCGTCATCCATCATGTGGTTGATGGGACTAGTGGAAGCTTACATCTCAGCCAGCGGGAGAATAGTTATGGTGGGAGGAATCCCGAGAGCAGCAGAGAGGCGATCGGGACCCACGAAGCTGCCACAAGGGATTCCACTTGTATCCTCTCGTCGAAAAACGTAAATTCAGGGAATGAAACACCAACGGGGACGGAAATGTCAGCGGATCGTAATGGTCACTCTTATTAATTGCTCTGTCATATTAATGATTGTTTCTAGTTGGCATAAGAGCCCTACGGTTATAAACCACCTCCGTGATCCGAAAAGGAAAATGGTTAGTACTTCGCATAAATGGAGGTATGTGACTTTCAGATTTCAAGTCTGGGAAAGTACCAGTACAAGCGATTTGGAGGTAAGGAGGATGTGCCATACCATTAAGGGAAATTCTATTGTCTGTGTGGAATTGATGGCCTTTTATCATGGCTTTGGGTGGACAGTTATTGATCCTCCCGGGATTTCGATTATAAGTATGGGTCGGTTTGCAGGAATTGGCCATATCTCTAGTTTTATTCTGCTTTAGCGGGATATTTGTTGTGTTATTTTTGGTTTTTTGCCTCTATATTCGTCGTGGGCTGGTTGGGTTCAGTTCCTTGTTCGATGAGGCAGTATGGCCCCGCGAATGAGAGCTTGTAGTCGCAGAGGTGGAAGACGGGGTGGGAGTTCTAGGTGTATGAAGGGCGAGGGCCGGGAGGCTGGTGCATCTTCTTCCCACCATAATTCAAAGGAGTGGGACTCATCTGAACCCCAGTCGTATAACTGGAGTGCACAGTACTTGGAGGAAACTCCTCCCAGCATTGGTTCCTATGTTGCATATAAGGAGATTGCTCTGGTTAAAGAAGTTGAATCCCACCTCGGTCGGAGGGTGGTGGAGAGCCCGTACTAGGCGGCGCGTATTCTTCTGGTGCGGGAAATTCAAGCCCGTGATCAGCTGGTGCAGGGTTTACGTGAGGCTCTCCAAATCATGAAGGGGGGGTCAGCAAGCCAACTCCTTCAGGGTTAGGCTAATGAATAACGCGCTTAAGGATTTCATGGAGTCCTCTACATATGGTATGAGAGGTGAAATGAGGTCCCCGTGGAAGAGAATCCGGTTCCCTGATTTTTGCGGTATGGTTGTTCATCCCTCGGCTCTAGTGTTGGCGGTCCCTTTTTGACATCTATTTTGTGGGTAACGGTCGGCATTCTTCTGATCTCTGAAGGCTTCAGCGGAGCAGAGGCTCTCCTGTTCATGGGTTTCGACTCAAGTGCTTCTGGGTCTTGTTGTTCTGGTTAGATTGGTAGTATCTTTAAAGTGCATCTGTGTTTTTTTCTGTCTTAGATTTTGTGGTGTATGGTCCCATTGACAGACCTCCATTGGGTGAGGCCCCGGCATGTTATGTAATTATATTCTCCTCTCTGTCATTTTCTGTGAAGTTGGCCACACCTGGATCTATCAGTGTGGTACAAGTTGGTGTTGCTCATTTGTAATCCTATTTTTGTACTATATTTTGCCTCAAGTAATATAAAGACTCAAGCTTACTTACAAAAAAAAATGTTGATTCCATGTGAAAAAAATATTCGTTGGGGCTATGTTCAGATCCTAAAAGGAAATGGATCTAGGTATATGATAAAATATTATATTCTAGTCAAGCTACAGTAAATGGTAATGTGATGGGGGCAATACCATATTATGGTAAAGGGTGGAATGCTAAATTTTTTGAAATTTTTACGTAATTGTAATGATACATTATATGTGATTATTTTATTTAAAGTATACAAATAATTATCAATAATCCTTTTAAGTTGTATGATTTAATAAATTCACAAAGCATGTGTTTTCTATTTAATAGCTTAATACATGGTTTGCGATATATAGTGATTAATACCACTAGTATTCATATTTGGAATATAACTTGTTAAAATTATTTTTTTGTTTGATCTCATACTACTTTATGGATATTTGTTGATCTATGATTTTCAAGATGATGTTTGAAACAATTTGAATATTTTTACAAGATATTTAATCTTTTTTCAAAGATATCTCATACTGATTTTTTGATGCAATTGAAGTCAAGGATGATGAGGACATCGTCAATTCAAGGAGGGGAGAATGTCATAGACAAATTTTCCCGTGATATAATTTATAAATAAAAGAAATGAAAAGAGATTTGAAAATAAAATAAAATAAAAGGATATATATAAAAATAAAGTTTAAAGTTGAAATTATCTTTGTAATTTTGTAAATAGTGAAAGAGTAATGGAAAAGGTCGCTACTTTCCATTATACAACCTTTCAGTTGCTATTTATTTGGAAGTGGGGCTAATGTCTAGGGGGAAAGATATCGGGAGAAGCTAGTGACAAGAAGGAAAATCCTTGGCCAGGGCTATATCTAGGTGAAGACTGTTGGACGAGATCTGATATAGTATTATACTTGGGTGAAGACCATTGAACAAGATCGATTATAGTGGCTCTTGTCTAATAAGGCATTGCACTAGTTCTCCCATGGCAATATTTCCATTTCCAAGACATATCGAGAATAAGATTAGTACTAGAACACTTGTACTATTGCTTTAAAAGAAATAAATAAAAGAAATATTTTGAAAGCAAGTGTTGTATTATGAATGATTGAATGATAAGTTAGCTTCTAAATTTTATATTTGCATGTTAAATGAATACCATATATACATGTATATTGTGAAATTCTTTCATTTTTATTAAATAAATTTGAATAAACAAACAATTGATTAAATCTCCGACTGTATAAAAGAAATATGAACCGTCACAAGGCCCCTTTCCCTTCCATTTTAATAATTATCCAATTATTGCACAACACTTGGGCTTGCAAATGAGTTATAATGATACCCACACCACTCCAATTCTTGGGGGTGCATTACAAGACTTGATTAATTCAATGGAATAATTTGGCTCCTTTAGTATTATCTGAGAGGAAACTTTGCAAGGGACTTTTTAGCTTCTAGTATGCTACACTTTAAGGCACCTAATAGGAGGAGGAGTACACATGAGTGGTTGTCATAAACTTCAAGAAAATATGGAACTCTGTGGCCAAAAACAGTATGACTTGTTTACCATTTATTGATATTTTTCTTGGTTATTCATATGAAAAAATCTATATCACTTTGGGAGAGCATTAGAAAGAAAAAAAGGTACCAAGAAACTTGAATATGTGTCCACGTTAGAGCCACATGCAACCTTGATTTTCAAACTACTAGGTAAGTCTTATAAACTATGTTTGTAACATAGATTTTTAGCCCCTGGGTTGGCAGGTGCGGGAGGAGTCCTTCTTGACTCCAAGGGAAACAAGGTGAGAGAATTTGCCTGGGGAATCGGCAGGAAGACAAATAATGATGCGGAATGGCTCCCATTGATCAAAGGAATGGAAATTGCAAGGAACGAAGATGTCAAGGATCTCGTGGCCTTTGGAGACTCAATGCTGGTAATCAGGGAAGCCAGGTCTCTGGCCAAAAATTGTAGAAAACCAGTCTCTAAGCTCCATCATCTCTTCATCTACGTGGATAAGGATTTTAAATTTATCACCTTTCTTCACATCTTGAGGAACAACAACCAGAAAGCAGACATCATGGCCAATATAGGTGCTGGTTTGGATTGTGGATTATCGATCAGGAATGGTCAAAACCTTGTCATCAATTGGATCCCTTAACCGCCCCCTTCCTGGTTTGCATATGAAACCCATGACTGCACTATTTAATCACTCTCTCTCAGCTTGGGATTTCCCTTACCACAATCCTATAAACTATAGCCCCAACCCAAATATGAATTTGAGTTATGACAGTATCTTCTTGGGATCCCCCTCTCCTCCTTGATCCCTTCCCACATCCTCTCGGCACACTTGGCAGCCTCCACCAGCTAACCCCACCTATCTCGCATGCGGGAATTCATTGAGACCAGGCTCCGAGAAACCCTCAGCATATAACACGCTCGAGGGTGACAATCCTGGCATTCTACAGGACTCCTTCTGTGCTAAGAGCTGGGTTTGTATTTTCAGGTTAAACATGGAGGATGATAATCACAATGTTGGTATGAACCTCCCTACGTTATAGTGTCGATGATGTAGGAAAAACCTCCAAGTCCATTCGGGGGGGGGTGGCATGAAAATATACCTCTCAGCTCTCGACGTGGTGCAGGGGAAGAGCAATGTCGAGTCTACGCATCAAGATTCCCATGGTGGTTATGCGCAGCAAGCCTTTCGTGGTCATTCCAGAATTGATGAGCCAAGCAGTGGCAGGAATTGGGATCCTCTCGACGTGGGGCAGGGTCAGAGCAATGGCGGTTCTGCGCATCATGTTGTTCGTGGTCACTCCAGCGAGCCGTGCAGTGGCAGGAATTGGACGCATCCAGCGGGTGATAACAGTGGTTTCATTAATTTGGGGTCTCCTCAAGGGCTGGACAATCTGTCCTCTGAGGTCCATTCACATTTGCAGGAGCTGGAAACACAAGGTCATTGGCTCAGAGGTGAGAACTCGGACCTTAAAAAAGCCATATCTCACCTTTCCACATTTGTTCAGATCACAAACTCTGAATTTCACAGTGGTGGCAGTAAGTTGAAGGATTATTTTGACATGCTGACTGGAAAATTTGAGAATGGATGCCCCTGTTCGATGGATCTGAGCACCCAAATTAAGTCCCTGCACAGTTGTCTCAGAATTGTTGAAGCAAAGATCGACAGCATAAGGTCTGATAATAGGAACAGCTCCACTATCTTCCATGGCATCACTGATGATAACGCCGGAGCTGTGGCTGGGAACAAGGAGAAGAACGTCCATCAGCAACATGTCAACTGTTGAACTCTCTGTTTGCTCATCCATGTATTTACAGAACTTTTATGCTATGGCCCTTTTTCTGCAAAGGCTTGTATAAGCTAGTCCATTGTTTCTCTTCACGTTATGTATTATGTAGTTTTCTTCTCGGAAAGTTTGTAAGAATTTTCAGTTGTCGCAGAATAGGGTATTTGTATGACCTGCAAAGACTGGAGTGTGATGAGCTAGTCATGACAACTCTCCAATTTTGGGATCAGTCTTCCCATCCTTTTTGTAATATCGTCTCTTTTTTAATATAAAAGCTCATTACTCGTTGTTGTAAAAAAAAAACATAGATTTTTAGCCCACTCAATTCTAGATCTAAAGGCATCACAAATATTTGGAGGCCTTCCATGGTGTTCTCCATCACAGTATAGTTTTGAGGATTGTGATGAATGAGTTGTCAAATAATTGATCGTTGACGAGTTACCCAACTCATGGGTTAGTGAGGCGATGACAATTTTGATTAGACATTGGTACACTTTGTGGTAAACAAGATAGCTCAAAGCCTCCATCACAGTGAAATATATATTTAGGGAGAAAGAGGATCATGTTGGATGGATCTAAACAACCCTGCATATTTTGTCTTACATTTTCAATGGACAAACTAGTTGAGGCTTCAGAGAAAATAGTCTCAACAATAATAAGGAAATATTTTTAAAGGCCTAATGCCTTGAGCATGGCCATAATACAAGGCCATTCTACCTTGTCATGAGATTTCTCAAAATCAATATTAATGAAAGGGAATCAAGACCAAAGAACCTAGTTCATTCCATCCCTTTTAGGAAGACTATAACATTATCCAAAATGAATCTTCTTCTAAAACAATATCTATCTCTTATTGGTGAATTATCCTAGGAAGAATGTAATCATATTAGGGTGATTGTGCTTCAAGATAACCTTGATGAGGATTTGGTTAGTGCAAGCACCCAATGATTGTCTTTTAATGCCTTCCTTGTACATCTATAAGAGATTAGGATTGATAAAACCCTATGGGGATTGTATAATTGGACAAAAATTGTCTAATATTGGTAAATTATCCTTGACCATCCTCATCATATCAATTATGATCAATGCATCACCATATTGAGTCAATTCCACATAGTCATATGGTGTTCCTCCCCAAGGCCTTTTGACTAAAAACCAATCGATAATGGTTGACAAATTATTCTTTGTTGTCTTCCTAATTAGTGCAACAACTAACAACTTTAAGAGTTGCAATTCTCTCAATAGACTCCTTGGAGGTTAGGGCCTTGAAGAATTCATTCATGGTCTTGTCTTTGATTTAAATCAATGTAGTTGAGTTCCTCTTACCTTATTCAACTCATCAACTTTGAGAAAGTGTTTTAGATTGCAAATTTTCATGGTTGATCATCATGGTAGTAATTTTTTATGGAATGGAAACTATGTTAGAATATGAAAATGATCCCAAAGATTCGAGCGTACACTCCACTCAGTGTATAAAGATAAATTTTGAAAGGAAAAAAAGGGAGAGCCATTGTGTAGCAATTTATAGGTTTAGGATGTTAAGTTAGTCATTTGTGATATAAATAAAGTAGGAGATTTGGTCAAATTAACAAAATAATGAAAGAATATAAAATACGAGTCTAAGTTAGTCATATGCTTGTCTCAAAGATTAAGCCATGCATGTCTAAGTATGAACTAATTCAAACTATGAAACTGCATATGGCTCATTAAATCAGTTATAGTTTCTTTGATGGTACCTTACTACTAAGTTATATTGTTAAAAGTTATAAAGAGGTCAATTAAATAACATCGTAGAAAAAAAAAGGAACACGAGGAAGAGTGGATTTAAATTCATTATTAAAATTGTGTAATTTATATAAAGGGGCAACATTTTATGCAAGATGAGAACGATTAATAAAAGAATCAAGTTCATTATCAATTAATAATGAAAATAAAGACAATGATCCAACAACGGCCTAAAAGGAGGAATAATAACTAAAGTTAGGAAAAATCAAACACAAAATAAAGGTCAGGGGAGGGGAAATTAAAAATTAGAATAACATAGATAAATTGAGCGAATAAGCTAAAATTAATTGATGAAGTTCAAGGATTATGGGTATCCAAGACTAGCTCACTTTATAGTCATCATCTCGATGAAAATTGTTAGGATGTTTATTAATTTCAAGGGATTCTTTCATAATGTGATTTGAATAATGGGGGGTAGATGGTTGAATTTTGGTTTTGTTGAAACAAAATAAGCTCTTATAATTATGGCAGTGCTTAGCAATAGTAAATTTAGATATGAGTTTATGAAAGGTTTTAGTGAGATGTTCCTTTAGAGGAGTTTTGGTGAATTGGATAATATGGCCAATATAGGGTTTTCCACATGAACATGGAATTTGATAAACTCCTTGAAATACAAAAGGGTCAAATTTATCTTTGACACTTATGAATAAATGTTTGAGGGTTTTATGAGGCTTAAAAAGATTTTTCATGTTCTTTTTGGCTAGGATTTTGGATGGATGGTCAATGATACAATGAATGCAAGGGAGATAAATCTAGCCTAAGAAGGTAGATGTGGATGGGGTGTTCTTGGTTTTAGGTTGAAGGATAGCTCATAAGGATTTCTTGATTTGGAAAAAAAATTAGCTCTTTCCTAAAGTAATGTGGGGTAGATATTCAAATAGCTCTAGATATGAGATTCTTGAGGACAACACACTTTTTAGTAGGGTGGTTGTGGGATTGGGCATTGAGTGTTAAATTTTGAGCATTAATTCACAATACTCTAGGATCTTCACTGAGAGAATAACATGTACAGTATATCAATGCATAATAATCACAATAAGCATGACAAGCATCACAAGAATCAAAAGCATGAGAGACAAGAGACACAGAGTTTCCGTGGGGAAAACCCTAAGGTGAAAAATCCCACAACTTCCTCAGAGATAGAGAGAGCAATGGCTCAACCAAAGTACAACCAAAATACACTGAGATAGTCTCCTAGTAGCAAATGATCCTCCTCCTCACTAGTGCGCCACTTTCTAAGAGAGAGAGAGATGACTTTCCAAATGATCTAAATAGAGATCACCTGATCTCTATTTATACTAACCTGTGTAACGTCCCCTTCCATCATCAAATGCAGGGAAGGAAACATTAACAACACATCGGGGCTTTTGGAAAACTTAGCCCCAATATTATTTCTCATAAATTCATAACAATTAAAAACTTCTGTGTGCAAATGCAAACTCAATAAAACATTGCGGAAATAAACATAACAACACACATAAGCATAGATTCACATCAGCATATTTATTTCAAGCAATCAACAGGCAGAGAATTCAATCCCCTTCTTATGCTACTTCATTTCGATTTCATTAACATGCAGAATAATCATTCAAATACCATGTTGCAGAACACAGATTGTATATAATTTAATCCACAAAGCATACTTATCTTGCAACACAAATGTCCAACGACTGGCTACATGAGAGCAACGTTCCACCCAACCATAGATCTCTGTCCAGCCTGTATTCTTTCAGCTGAGAGATCACCCCCGAGCTGGGCTGTGTATCCACTAAAGAGGAACTAGATGGCTCACTCACAGTCAGGGTTTCACTCAAACAGCCATGCTAAGCCAACACACAGTTGGGTTTTTCAAGCATGGAAATAGGAGATGGAGGAGGATGCTAGTCCACTGAGCTCAATCCCAGAGCCACATACACTTCAAGCTGGACTCAGCAATCCCATCCTCTGTTCATACATCCACTCTTGGATTTCTCACAACTCTGTCACACATAACTCCAAATCCGTCACTGATTTTCTGGGCAGTTAAAACTGGGTTTTCCTATGGATTTTGGGGTAGCTATTGCTCCCAAATTCGCCCCAAGGTTCATACCAATGGATCCCCCATTGGATTTCACTGTCCAATACCAACTCTAGGCGTTTTTGGCTCTTCAAAACGTGGGTTCTTTCAAAGTCGTGATTTCTGGTTTTTCACTCTGCTGGCAATTCGTTTTTGGATGGAAAATGGTGCTGGTAACTTCCACAATGGAATGGGGATGCGGAAGAAGCAACTCCCATGAGGTAGAGTGGCTTGTGGTACAAGAAAACAGAGCCCATACTCTGCCATATGAATTTCTAGGCTGCCCATGCTCCATTGAAGCCATGGACTGAATCCTCAACCACTTTCTTACAACAGAATTAAATGTCATCAAGGAAAGTCAAATGGGTTCTCAAGGTGACATATGGCAGCCTATGGTTCAATCCCTCAACCCCCTCACCACTCCCTAGTGGATACACATGGCCCCTTCTCATTCGTTGCTTCCATAGCCAGTCTTGGAAATTTTATTGCATGAAGTTTATTTACATACTATTACAATTTCCATGGCTTAAGAGCACATGGGCATCAAATATCAATGCTTGCCCTTTTAAATCAAATTCGGGCTTTCACTAGCGGGGCCTTGGCCTTGAGCTCCACGCTAGGAAAACATACATCACATGTACACATTATTTACATTAAATGCTAATACATCCTAAGAGTCAGAAAGGGGGTATTACAATCCCCTCCCCCTTAGAATAACGCCATCCTCGGTGTTCCAAGACTTAGGCATACATACACAATTTACACATGTCCAAAACTTCAAAAACTTTGCATATATGCCCTGCCTTCTGTTCTTTACTTTGAACTTTCAGGACCAAGTCCTTTGATCTTCACGAGCTGCTCCTGCTGATTCGGATCTTCCAGCTCATCCATAAGTCTGAAAAATTTATGGTTTCTACCCTCTTGAGGTTCTCTTGTTGGGCAGTTGCGGAGGCAATGATCCCCTCCACATTTCCAACACTTCACTGGTTGCTTCATCTTTACCTGCTCAATTTCCTTTGAGTATTCCCACCTGGAGCGTTTCTTAACCGGATGATTGGATGAATGCTTCTTCATTGATCCACTTTTCTTTCCCTTGTTGATTTCCCTCATAATGCTTTTTACCTCTTTCTGCAGACGAATAGAGCCCTGCAAGACCTTGTGGTTCATCTCGTTCTGCTGCTTTTGCATCTTGAGCATCTCTCCAAGATTTTCTTGGGTCTTGGCAATTGTTTGAAGAAGACTTCCAGCCAATTCTAATAGACCTTTGTCTGCTGCCATGGTCAATGGAAACAACTGACCACACTTTGCTCAATAGCAACACTTGCCTGCACCGGCTGCAACCAATTGATTCGATTTTCACCTGTGAAATTCATCATTACAATCCTCGTTAGGCCAAGCATAACCCAATCATATAAAAAAAATCAGTCAATGGTTTTTCCCCAGTGGACATGGGTAGTCCATGCTTTACTCATAAGACTTCCACACTTTTTATGCTTTCCCAACATACACATGAATTCCTTCCTGTTCATCCATTCACAGGAAATTTATTAATTAGCATTCACAATTCACTTTAATCAAATAAACACACTTTTACTTTCAGTCGTGCATGCATTCAACAATTTTTCTAATTCTATAAATGCATCAATAACAAGGAAAGAGAGAGAGCAGTAAGAGTTTTCTCCTCTTAGTCTTGTTCCAATCTGGAACCCACACCACCACTGTGATTTTCATGCTCCTGTCCTCTTTCACTTCAACGTGAATGCTTGACCTGCCCTTCTTGGCTATGACACGTAGTGTCTATGGTCTATTCCAGACCTCTCAACCATGGAGTTCCTCCACTTGGTTGGTCTAACTCTTGGCTGCTAGGACTCACACAGTTCCACTAGCCCCATCTTTCATTATTGCTCATGCTGAGCTCTTTAGGGTGGTTACATGTCCACATGCATCCTTAATATGCTTCAAGGTTCTTGCTTCTTGCATTGACCCAGGGTTTCCAACAAAGAAACAATAATGCATCAGCTCACTGTTACAAGCTTTATACTTGAAACCTTTATTATTCCAAATAAGAAATGAATGAAATTGAATACTTATCTGTGTTGTGCATTTCCTCTCTGGTCCACAGGTTCCTGCTTTTACTTTATAAGCCTTGGGATCCTCCTGCGGACTAGGACGTTTGGCCAGCACGCAGGCTGCTCCAAATCATCAAATAATCATCACCTTACCAGTACACCTTCACGCTGACTGGAAGGAAACTTCACTACGACCATTTCTAGGTCAATGATCTACTATGGAGCCATAGGCACATAATAGCCCTTTCATCAATACTTCACAACCCTTCATCAAAATCCCCACAACCTCCACAACATCCTTTTATTTATATTAACCCTTCCACCACAACCCCTCACAACATCCTTTTATTTAGATTTTTTAGTGTGTAACATCAATTACAATCTGTTTAGGCTGTCAACACAAGATGGATAAGCAAGTTCATTAGTATTGCTGCCCTAAACTATAAACATATTTCATAACATTCACTATCCAACCTTGAAACACCAGGAATGCGTCCATTCCCTTAAGGCGTAGTCAATGTTGGCATCCCTAACATAACTCAGCACCAGAAAGGCGTGCACTCCTTACTGATGTGAACTATGAAGGTCCTAATCATACTTCAAGCAGTCTGCCATAATGGAAATAAAATCAAAACATGCTCTGCATATTAACTCTAATAATTAGACATGCATATCTGTATATATATATATATATCAATCAGGGTTTATGGAACACTTATCCATTTGCAGATGTTATTTCTCTTCTTTAATGAGGAATGGGGGCTCCTTCTCTGAGTTGACAGTCCCTCGGTTTGCCATCCCAATTCCTTTTGATGTTACATGCCTCTCACATGTCTTACTGACATAATATTCACCATCTCACTCATATTGTTTACCAATCATGTAGTGCAGATGAGACATTAATAATGTCTTATGGCGTTTCACCTAAAACCCATTTTCAAATCATGGAATCCCTTCCCATGAAGTTTGGCTTCTGAAGGACCTCTCTCTCTTGGTCTTACTGCAATGTGTCTCCCTGGCAGACTTATTAAACAACCAAACAGTTAGCAACATTTAACAATACCATTCAAATCTGATTGTTCCATAACCAATTCCTTGGCACTAATAATTAAATTCAGTATGAATTTGCAACTCTGTCTACTACAGAAATTGGTTTTCTTATCCATGAGGCTATCCTCATATTGTTTGGCTCCTGTAAGTGACACCACTCTGCCCGTTATGGTCTTATGCCCGTTGCCATATGTGATGTACCTGCAATAATTAATTAATGCAAATACACGAGATATCAGAAATAATAGAACATAATCGCTTTTATATTGATCACGGGCCACTTCGAGGGGGCAACCTCCTTTGAGCAAGCTCAATACAATTAACTTCACGGTGCCTTCAATGACCTCAACACACACTTATATACTAAGTCTATGCCCAATACTATGAGTCAAAACCATGGGACATATAATACTACAGGACGACTTACAAAGCATATGCGTCCAACAACAATATACTAACATAGTAAAGAGAAGGGTTGACATAGGCTCCTAACATCCCCTCTCCCTTAGAAAAAGCTTTGTCCTCAAAGCTTTGGTTGGAGAAATTGCTGCAGAATCTGAAGGAGTGGTTCCCCGGTAGCATCCTCGGTTTGCATTTCGAGCCACTGACGCCTTTGGAGTGTCAAGGAGGATTGCTTGGAAGGCTGTAGATGAAAAAGAACCCTGTCAACTGCGTGGAAAATGCGCTCAGAACGGTGCTGATCGGCTTGTTGTTTCAGGCGAATTCTGGCCATGTGAAGATTGTCCTGCAGAATGAGAAGAATCTGATCGCGGTTTCGAAGAACCGAGTCAATTTCCTTAACTGGGGAGCTGCTAAGGGTGTATGGAAGAAGAACTGGAGGTGTTTGTCCATAGACTGCTTCATATGGTGTCCTTTGAGATGTGGTATTGTACCACTAGAGTGCTGCTAGAAAATCCATAGAAATAGTTGGCCAAAGCTGTGTCGGTTCCCCCTTGTTGACTTGGAAAGTATCATCATTAGCCACCATCTGTTGAATTGTCATTTTTAGTCACGGCCAAAAGAAGTTACATTGTTCCTGGTCATACATTTTGCAGAACCCAGAGTGCCCTATTGATGAAGAAGCATGGAGATCATAGAAGAGATATCCCTGTTGAACATATGGCAACCAATTTGGAACAAGCAGAGAAAGAGCTGTAAGAGAAACTGGGTCATCAATTGTGCGAGAAGGAGCATCTTCCACCATATTTTCCTTACCCTTCTTGTAAGTGATCACATAGGGATAACCCATGAGTTGGATAACCCATTGCAGGTGTGTTGGGGAGGAGACCCATTGTTCTAGAAAATTTTCCAGACTCGGGAGATCAGTCTTGATGCAGAAATAATTGCCTAATAGGTATGGCTGCCACTTCTGTACTGCAAGCAAAATAGCCATCATTTCCTGCTGAGAGGTAGATGTTGTTACATTCTTACCGGAAAGGTCTCTTGAAGGCAGCAAGCTCATTGGTTCAGCAAAGATACCTGCATATCTATCCAAGGAAGTAGTGGAGACTGTTGATGGGTGCATCTGAATGGAATTGAGCTGAGCGATGACACCATGTGAATTCTTCTTAAGGATTTTTTCCAGGCGATGTGAACTGATGATGCAGAGAGACCCTGGTTGTAAGCCCCGAAATTTGTGTTGTGTCCCATTGACGTTAAACTGCATCCAGAGTTCATCAAAATCCCATAAGATGGGGCCAAGTGTGTGTAACCATTGAACGCCCAAAACCACATCACATCCGCCTAAGGACAAGGCAAACATGTTGGAGCGTAGGTTATAATATTCCATAGAGATACGCACATTGTGACACTTCCCCTTGCAAGGTAAGGTGCCCCCATTGGCAACCATGACTTCAAAGTTGGAGCAAGGATGGACAAAACAATCAGCCTGTTTGGCAATTCGAGGGTCAATGAAGTTATGAGTGCTACCAGAATCAATGAGTATGGTAAGAGGGAGCTTCTTGAAGTATCCCCTGACCCACATTGTTTTTGGGGTGGTGACGTCGGTTACAGCATGGAGAGAGATCTCGGGTGGGTCGTCCTGAGATGGGGTGTTAATAGGCGGGTGTTGCATGTCGACCGGATCATCTACTGTATCTGTAGCTTCTTCACCAAGTTCTAAGGCAGGCGGAGAATCCACATCCAAGATATAGAGCTTTTTTTGAACACATCTATGTCCTCGAGTGAATTTCTCATCACAATTATAGCAAAGCCCTTTTTCTCGGCGTGCCTGCATTTCTATTTCAGACAAATGCTTGATAGGAGTTGGTTGAGGAGCAGGCGTGATGGGAGGTTGTTGGGAACCCATATTTCTGAAGGGAACAAAGGTGGGTTTGGAGCGTTGTTGAGCTGCGATCTTGTCGTCGGCCAACTTAGCCAACCCTAGGACTTCCATCATTGTGTTGGGATAAAACATTTTGACCTCTGAGCGGATTTCATCCTTGAGACCACTGATAAAACAACTCCTGTAGAATTCATCAGACAATCCTTCTGTGTGATTGGCTAGTTTCTCAAATTCCATCTGATACTCTCTCACTGTGCCAGTTTGGTGAAGTTTAGTGCGTGCTCCTGTGAAGTCGTCAAAAGCACTAGGACCAAATCATGGCAAAATGAGTTGGCAAAAATCTGTCCAGTTTGGCTCGGGATGAGCTTTGATGTACCAACGGTACCATTGAAGGGCTTCCTGTTCCAAATGAAAGGATGCAAGTGGAACTTTCTCAACATTAAAAGTATTATGCAGACTGAAATATTGTTCTGCTCGGCATATCCATCCAGTCGGATCAGTACCATTGAAGCGAGGAAAATCAAGCTTCGTCCCACGAAAATTGCTAGAAGCAGAGAACCCGGTGGCTGCAAAAGATTTTGGCTATCTGGTATTGTTCATGGCTGAATGCTGAAGATGGAGGCTGAGAAATTTTTCATCAAGATCTTGGAGTTTGGTTTGGATCGCTGCAAGTGCTTCCTCCATGGTGTGTGATCCTGCACGCGTGACAACCATAACCAGGTTTTTTTTTTTTTTTTTGACTGGGTAGGAAAACAAAAACAGGAACTACTTCAGTAAGGGAAAATTTGGATTTGGGAAAAAATCAGAAGGGTAATTGGGGTTTGACTAGGTTTTGGACACTGTTGGATAGACAGGGAAGCAAAAATGAGGATTTTAGAAGCGGGGTGAAAGAATGGGAAAATTTGGCAGAGGGGAACAAAGAAGCAGAATTCAGAAATGAACTCTGTGGTAAAATTTGAAGGTGATTGGGTAAAATCTGAGGAAGTTATGGCAAACCCTAAAAATAGACAAATGTGGGCTTTGGGAAGAGGAATTGGGGATAGGGTCCTCAGGAATGAAATATGCAGAATGGGATGATAGGGGTTCCCCAAAAATTTCAAGGGAAACAGAGTAAAAATAAGGGAGACATGGAGAAAAAACTGAATTTTATACTTTTTTTTTTTTTTTTTTTTACAGACTGGAGCGGTTACGGCTCGAAAGGGATCTGGAACAACGCCGAATGGATTGAAAATGGCTGAATCTGGAACGGCTTGCAAATGGATCTGAAACGACGCATCAGTGATCAACAATAGTTCAGCTGAAAGTAGATATGGACCCCAGGTATGTGCGGCTTCCTAACAGTTCAGGGGTTTCACTCGGCCACCAATGTTATCTGACGGCTTGCGTATTGGGGCAGTACCCCTCACTCCACGGCTCAGGTAAAACTGATAACCGCTTTGCCACAAACGACAGCTCTTGGTTTACCTCACGGGTGGGAACTAGTCAATCAGGTAGGGGTCGTTGCCCTTTTCGCTGGCAGGTCCTCTCAATGGGCCAACTACTTCAGGGTTCCTGTGGTACTCCTCACAATGAGTTTTAGGGCTTATGCCCAAGTACTTCCCACAGTTAAGCGGATAGGGATGATTCCCAAATCTGAACCTGCAACGGAAAAAATTTGGGCAGAAATTCCACCCAATGTTCAAAAACCGGATCTATATTGCTTAGAATCGCTATTATAGCATGTTTTCGGAACTGGAACAACCACTCTGCTTCTACCCATGAAAGCGGAATAGAAATCTGGGCACTAGGTCAAAATATTTTCTCGCCGCAATTTCCGCGGCCATCACCGAAATTCTCAAAAATTGTTGATTTTAAATCCGCGATATCTCCACTTTTAGAACTCCAAATGAGATGATTTTTTTTTTTAAACTGCGTATTTTTGAAAGAGAAATTCAGATATGCAATTGGTTTCTTCTGATCTTGTCCAGAAAGTTTCAGAATTTGATCTGAAAGTCGCCGCCCAAAAAAAGAAAAAAAAAATTTCCCACTTGTGCCAAGGAAAGTGCTCTGATACCAGATGTGATGTACCTGCAATAATTAATTAATGCAAATACACGAGATATCAGAAATAATAGAACAGAATCACTTTTATATTGATCACGGGCCACTTCGAGGGGGCAACCTCCTTTGAGCAAGCTCAATACAATTAACTTCACGGTGCCTTCAATGACCTCAACACACACTTATATACTAAGTCTATGACCAATACTATGAGTCAAAACCATGGGACATATAATACTACAGGACGACTTACAAAGCATATGCGTCCAACAACAATATACTAACATAGTAAAGAGAAGGGTTGACATAGGCTCCTAACACCATACATGAGCATTCACTTACAGCATGTCCTCCTGACACATTTTCATATAAGCCAAACAGTCATTAGCAATTACTAGCCAAATTTCAAATCTGAAACATTTACAAATCTGAGATTTACAACTGTTGTTACTAACAGAACTTAGAGCTCTCAATCATGAGATTCCTTCTCCTAAGCTCTAAATCAAATTCGCAAATTTGCTCCCTACAGAATTAGACTTGCAGCCATGATATTATTCTCATAAACTTAAATCAGAACATTTTCAGATCTATTTCATGCATAAATTAAATTCCACAACCATGAGAACCTTCTCATAACCTTTGGCCTTTGCACATGGTAGAGTTCAGTGTTTACTATGGTCTTATCCCCATTGCCATACGCAAGACATTTCTACCTGGAGTCTGAAACTTTCAATCAGTCAAACATGTTGTGAGTCCCCATGCATATAATATTTCATTGCTGCAACAGTCACTGAAGCATTTCCAGAATTATAACATTCCATAATTCAAAAACTTCTAGCTGTTAACATATCCATGTCACCAAACTCATTTATTTCACGTAAATCATTATCATACTAAAATTGCAAGGTACAGTCGCATCATTTATGCAATTAACTTAAAGCTTTTAAATGCTCATTAATTCATAGCCATATCATTTATACAACTCTATCATTCCAACAAAGCACTCTGGAAGTATGTCAATCATGACTACCTTCATGCAATTTCTTCTCCTGCATTCATAGCATCTCATGAAATGATCTCAGAATTATCATTAGTTCATCATCTACTCTATTGCTCAATTATAATGAGACATATACATATATCGCAATCATGCATGCACACAATACATCTCCTCAGGTGTACGTACCCACATGCATGCATATTCACAACATTTACTCAATTTTTTCATATGCATTCTCTCAATGCTTAACTAGAAGATTTATAAAATCTCTTAATGCACATCCACTCAATGCCACCTTGCATTGTTTCATGAGTACTATGCATTCAAGCATATTATGACTTAATCATGACTATCTCATACAACATGCATTACCATATTCAGGACCACCGGTCCTCACTTGCTTTGGTTGTTAAGCACATAACCAACATACACCTAGCATGATATAAATTCATATGAATGCATTGAGATTTCTAAACAGTCATAGGGTGTAAGGATCATTTCCTTCACTCACCCACACCTCACCAAGCTTGGTAGGTTAACAGTCCCAATCGGTATTCAATATCACATGCAAACTAACTCAACATAGCTCAAACATAGTTGAAGAGATCTTACCAAATCCTCTTTCAACATTCATGCAATTTGGCACCAATAATCATTACCTGCATGGTTACCATAAACATCGCCTGATGTCACTTGATCAGTTGGCCTCTTACCAAGGCTGCTCAGTCCTTTTTCCAACTTTATGATCATAGATTTGTTGCACCATCCTTTCTACATAAGGTTGTTGGCTTCATGCAACAACATCCTCAGCACATTTAGCCATGCTCTTTGTTATCTTTGGTCCTACAACCAATACCAACATCAATAGTGATTATCAACCACAATATTCTCCATTAGTGGTTCATTGCATATGCAGACTTCATTATTCTACCAATATGCAATATCCCATTTATGCACAAGCATTTCCATATGCACTATGCAATGTTTGTTAAGATGCCATCTAGTGCATATATATATCTATGTAATCCCTTACATTTTTAATATTTTTATGCCATAATTTTATGCACATAAAGTTTATAAAACATAAATACAGTTAGCAAGACAGGGGTTAAGGAATTCTCCCTTTCCAATCCCTCATCCTTGCATGAACTTCCTCTTTCCCATCGTAGCTGGTTCAATTTCATGGCATGCTACTTCCAGGCATGCAATTCTAGAATTTGCCCATATTGACAACAAAATTTGTTTGTCAAAATAGTCGCTGGCACTCTTCTGCACTAAATATCTATGATATATGTAGACCTCATTCAAACTCTGGTCATGCATCATTGTTCCCTGCTGGACAAGCTTTCCAATGCCTGTCTTCATGCTCCATTCCGACATCGGGTGTGGGAACTACATCTCTTCAAAAATGACAACCTTCACTCCAATTCTGCACATTTTACACAGTTGCATTCTGGTCCAGAATGCCAACTTTAGCCACCTGTGGAAGAAAATCTATGAGGAATCACAAAAAAATTTATATCGGGCGAAGTTAGTCCATATAACAAGGAACACTCAGCAATTCGTGGATCTCAATTTTGATGCACCATTCATCTTTTATAAAATTCTGGGTTTAACTACTTTTCCTTTTTAACTCCCTTTGCAACCTGTGCTCCACCTGTGCGCACCTACGCACAACCTGTGTGCAACCTGCGCGCAATCCGCGCACTATCCACGTGCAACCTGCACTCAATCCGCGCGCAATCTGTGCGCGACCTGCGTGCAATCCGCGTGCAATCTGCCCGCAATCCGCGCGTAATCTTTGAGCGACCTGCACGCAATCCGCGCGCAATCCACGCGCAATCTACACGCAATCCGCGTGCAATCTACGTGCAACCCGCACGCAATCTGCGCGTAACCCGCACGCAATTGGCACGCAATCCACGTGCAATCCGCGCGCAATCTGTGTGCGACCTGCGTGCTTGCGGGGGTCATATCTCCCTCATCCCTTAACCAAATAAGGCAAGTTTGGTACCATTAGAAAGATCTTGGAGAGTTCTATGCACCTATGTGATCTTATTCTTCATCTGAGAAGTCTGACCCTATCATTTTTCCCAATCAAAGTGTCGCCCCCAACTTCCCAATATTACATTAAAACATTTTGTCTCTTGCCTTGCAACTGCAACTTTTCACCACAGTTAGAAAATTTTCTGGAATGTGCCCTTTCGTCCCCTTACAGAGGTGAACTACTACAGATCAGACTTGCATAAAAACAGTAAGAGAATGACAAGAACTTGCATCTCTAATAAGGGATTTTCTTTTCATTTCACATTCAACAATCCAACCAATGGATTCACAATTAATCTCCAAGCAGCCAACAAGCATGGGAAAGGAAACTCATGAGTATAAGGGCGTAATTTGCAGGCTTTCCTCACTTTCGAAAACCATCAATCAGACACACAATGTGGGTTCATTGTAAGTGAAAATCATCATTGAGATATGGGGCTGTAACAGCTGACTGTTCATGCTTTTACTCAGGAATTTAACAAACAGAAATCATATTTGCAACAAAACAATATTTCAAGAAAAGAAATTGCACCTCTTCATGTTAAGCATGAAACAACAAAAATAGTATAAGATGGCAGAGGTTGCCCCTCCTCTCTCTCCTCCATGGAGGCAAACAGACAAATACAAAACTGAATGCTACAGCATTGGGGACAATTAGAGCAAGCATTCAACCTAAAAATGAATTTTCTCCCTCCTTCCTCTATTTCATAGAATACAATCAATGCAAGCAGCTTGCAAAAATCCCCAAACAGTCATGGAAATGATTTCCCATTCCAACAAATAGAAGCCATGCGATCTTGAGGTTTCTTTAATGCATTTTAGTTCCAAATACAAAATGCATGTACACACAATTATTTATATCTCTGTGAAGGGCCCAACAGCCGTAGTGTTGAACCTAGAGCTCTGATACCACTCTGTAACGTCCCCTTCCATCATCAAATGCAGGGAATGAAACATTAACAACACACCGGGGCTTTTGGCAGACTTAGCCCCAATATTATTTCTCATAAATTCATAACAATTAAAAACTTCTGTGTGCAGATGCAAACTCAATAAAACACAGCGGAAATAAACATAACAACACACATAAGCATAGATTCACATCAGCATATTTATCTCAAGCAATCAACAGGCAGAGAATTCAATCCCCTTCTTATGCTACTTCATATCGATTTCATTAACATGCAGAATAATCATTCAAATACCATGTTGCAGAACACAGATTGTATATAATTTAATCCACAAAGCATACTTATCTTGCAACGCAAATGTCCAACGACTGGCTACATGAGAGCAATGTTCCACCCAACCATAGATCTCTGTCCAGCCTGTATTCTTTCAGCTGAGAGATCACCCCCGAGCTGGGCTGTGTATCCACTAAAGAGGAACTAGATGGCTCACTCACAGTCAGGGTTTCACTCAAACAGCCATGCTAAGCCAACACACATTTGGGTTTTTCAAGCATGGAAATAGGAGATGGAGGAGGATGCTAGTCCACTGAGCTCAATCCCAGAGCCACATACACTTCAAGCTGGACTCAGCAATCCCATCCTCTGTTCATACATCCACTCTTGGATTTCTCACAACTCTGTCACACATAACTCCAAATCCGTCACTGATTTTCTGGGCAGTTAAAACTGGGTTTTCCCATGGATTTTGGGGTATCTATTGCTCCCAAATTTGCCCCAAGGTTCATACCAATGGATCCCCCATTGGATTTCACTGTCCAATACCAACTCTGGGCGTTTTTGGCTCTTCAAAACGTGGGTTCTTTCAAAGTCGCGATTTCTGGTTTTTCACTCTGCTGGCAATTCGTTTTTGGATGGAAAATGGTGTTGGTAACTTCCACAATGGAATGGGGATGGGGAAGAAGCAACTCCCATGAGGTAGAGTGGCTTGTGGTACAAGAAAACAGAGCCCATACTCTGCCATATGAATTTCTGGGCTACCCATGCTCCATTGAAGCCATGGACTGAATCCTCAACCACTTTCTTACAACAGAATTAAATGTCATCAAGGAAAGTCAAATGGGTTCTCAAGGTGACATATGGCAGCCTATGGTTCAATCCCTCAACCCCATCACCACTCCCTAGTGGATACACATGGCCCCTTCTCATTCGTTGCTTCCATAGCCAGTCTTGGAAATTTTATTGCATGAAGTTTATTTACATCCTATTACAATTTCCATGGCTTAAGAGCACATGGGCATCAAATATCAATGCTTGCCCTTTTAAATCAAATTCGGGCTTTCACTAGCGGGGCCTTGGCCTTGAGCTCCACGCTAGGAAAACATACATAACATGTACACATTATTTACATTAAATGCTAATACATCCTAAGAGTCAGAAAGGGGGTATTACAACCTATTTTCCCAGTGACCTTATGGGGCCGACTTGTCTAGCTAGGTACATCCACATTATAATATATATATTTCAGGGCCGACCCCACACATGGTGGTCTAATAACCCATCGGCAAGTACACACACTTGTGACACTTGTCAATCCACATGACGACACTTCCTTATAGAGGAATAACACATCTCTAATAAGGGTACAATAAATATATATGAAATACATAGATGAAATACATTCCGAAGTTACATATACATCGACATTGATGCACCTGTTGGTGTGAGTCTTTTTCTAAAAAACTTGATGGGATAGCGAATTATCAAGTTCATGCAAAACTATAACATCTAAAAAGGGTAGATAATTGCCTTAATCAATTTCCATTGTAAATTGAATGCAAGGGGATAAGATGTCGAGATGGTCATAGAAAGAATTTAGGCAAAAATGACCATGGGGCTAGATGAAAAAGGTGTCATTCATAAATCATAACCACCATTTTGGGCTTGAGAGGATAGTTGTTAATGACTAAAAATTTAGTGAAGATGTTAGCCACTATAGGGGATAATGGAGATCCCATTGCAATGTCTTCCATTTATTAGTAGATTCTTCCTATAAAAGTAAAGAAGGTAGAGGTGGGGTTGATCTTAGTAAGGATTAAGGTCTCCAAGTCAACAAATTTTGAAATGATGTTAGGAGCTTTGGGGGTATGGTTTTGGGTAAAAACAAAAACTACAACAAAACTCACAAAAAATTATTGTTCATCAAGGTTAAAATAACTAATTTCATGGATAAAGTGAGAGGAGTATTCAATAAATGAGGGGGTTTGGATATAAATGGTTGAAGCATTTATGATAAGAACTTATCAAGGGCATGGGTAAGGGCATCGATGGCACTAACAATGGTTCGAAGGGGTATATTTTATTTATGTATTTTCGGTTATCCATAAATTTTAGGACTTTGGGGGTTGTGAGGGCGAAGGTGATTTTTTATGATAGGATCTAAGGAGGAGAAAGTGCCCAAGTCTGACAATCCCAACTTTATTTTATTTAACAAAGGGATTGTTTTGGAGGACCTGGCTTGCAAGTTCAAGATCTTCCTTCACATATTGATGACAATTTCAATGAACAAAATAAATTTGGTGCCCCAATCCCCTCAAAATGGAGAATTTTTACACTATCAAATCCTCCCACCAGATAATGCACCCTCAATATTATCATCTTCCCAATAATCTACAATGGTAATTTTTAGCTGTCAACATTTTGAAACTCAATCACATTTCATCATTGGGACAAGGAGTCAAATTGATAACACTGATAGATTGATATTATTAATATTAGATGTAGGTTTAACATTGAAATGTTGTCGGCTAGTTCCTCCACTACAATTTATCTATCTAGATATGAGATCTTGGTTGGTTCCTTTATTGGTTGATTAAGGGAAAACAAATCTTCCTCACCTCAAAACCTTCATCCCTATCCATATTATTGGGGTGCTTAATTATCTCTAAAGCCTCTCTAGATCAATGTTTATAATAGCGATTCTCTTTTGTAAGGATTTTAGCATCTTCCAAGAACACATGGCACTTGCTTTTAAGATAATGTTCCACCAAGGCTAAGGTGCAAGAGTTCTCATTTAAGATGTTTCTATTATGTTGCTTTATCATTTCTTTGAATGACCAACTTGTTTCTTCAATATAACATTCATTGTGGGAACATGTGACCTTATAGACACCCTTGCATTGATAAGAATGAGCTACGCCTTTCATGGACCTCATCTTTTGCCTTATGGATTCAAGAGGTTTAAATGACTATAATACCTCCATATTCATTAGAATATTTGAAATTATATCCATTGCACCTTGAATGTAGGAAAGTTAAGCATTCTTGACCATGGAGTAGTCATTATGTAATCGAGAACCCCTCCTATTTATTTTAATATCCCCATGATTTTAAAGACCTTTTCTAGGTAGTATTTCTCTTTCTTGAGATTCTCATCATTTTAAATACTAACCACCCTCATAGATAGAATATTAAGGATCTCTATTTTATGAGTGGGCCAATGGTGAAAGTCAATGTGAAGATAACTCTCAATGTGGGTTTATTCTTGAAAACTTGATGGACTAGGGTTTCATACGGTTTCCTAGTAACCAATACATTGAGGCAAGGAATGATATAATTCTCCTCCACCTCCCTACTAAACTTAATGTCATTTGATTGAAAATTAAGGTGCTAAAATTTTTTGCTAAGCTCTTTGTTGGCATGAGGCCATCTTACATTGGTGTCATCAACAAAGATATTCCACCTCGTTGGTTTGAGGGGGTAAGATTCAAGAGCTTTATTTTTTAAGTGCTTCATAAAGAGGTTAGAAACTATTGGTTAAAGTAGGAACCCCATTGCTATGTTGCTCGTTTGTTTGTAGAAATTTTCTTGAAAGCTAAAGAATAAGGAGTGAAGACAAACCTCTGCTAACTTGGTTGTATTTAGATCAGTTGCCTCCTTAATAAATTTCACTGCTTTGTCTAAAGGAATATTTTTAAATAATGAAATATTTTCAAAACTAATAAGGATTTCTTGCGGTTATACCCTCCCATCTTTAATAAGTTTGATTAAGTCATTAGATTCCTTCATGAATGACTCAATGTGCTCTACCAAAGGATTGTGTAACTTCACCTTGCACTTCAAAAGCTCATAGGTTGGAGAGCTAATTGTATTTACAATTGGCTTGAGGGGGCACCTTCTGATGGATCATAGGTAATCCATAAATTCTTAGTGTAATCTCACAATTTGGTTTAAGTTGCTTCTTTATCCTCTATTCCAAGCTAGATTCCTTGATAACCTTCTTAACTTCCTTAATTACCTTCATTATTGGACTAATTCCAAGCCTTTTTGTTACAGCGTATTTTTCCACCTTGTGAGCATCAACATTAATTGGCCTTCAGTATCCACTATATTGACACAGATCCATTATTTTCTCTTCAGGAACCGAGTTTCCCTATTTTTGTTCTTGTATGCTTGCTATTCCATTATAGCCAGCGTACACGCAGGCTGCACCTAATTAGCCCGCGTACATTGAGTTACATGGTAAAAAACAGTAAAAACTCTATTTTACTCCCACAAAGCGGTCTTAGGGTGATCTTTGGCCCTCCATATACCCCGAAACGACTCGAATCGACCTTTCACTTACCTTTAGAAGGCTATAAATTGAGCTCTTATGGTGTATGGAAGGGAGGAGAAAGAGAGAGCAGCATAACCCTAGTAGATTTTTGCCGTGGCTTGAGTCTACACTCATTGATCCTTGTTGTTGTGAACTCCTTATGTTCACCTACCAAACTCCTTTCATAGTTTGAGTTTTTCATTGCATGGGGGATTGAAGTGGTGGAGGCACAAGTGGAGAGACCTAGTTCTTGGTTCATATTGGTTGCCGGCAAGAAGTGGTATCATGTACTTCTTGTTATTGATTAATGGAAATACTCATTTTCTCATCCAATTGATGTTGTGAATGTTGTTTAAATTACATTGGGTTACATTTGCTTCCGATATCATGGAACATGTTATTGATTATGCTAATGTCTTTCACGTATTATATGCACTTGCTTGTATTTGTTGTTGAGACTAATCCGCAGGTCCGAGTGTAGAGGTTGAAATCTCAATGGGGATCTACTTCGAACATCCGGTTGAAGGTTGGTATTATTCTCCATATCTTAGCATTTTCACTATAATAACATTGCATTGGGAATTAAGTTATTTTCTGGTAGTCATATGTCTGTTGTGGTCTACCCCGAGCCATAGGAAGTTTTTCTCCATAACAGAAATGGCGACTCCACTAGGGAGTAACCTCCATTTTGGGGATTTTTAGGCATTTTTCCTTATTTTGAGTTGCTATGTGTCGAGCTTCTGTGTCATTGATTGGCCGTTGGGATTTACTTTAGAAAACTAGCTTTTTCTGGGTTGTTTGACTCTTTTTGGGTTCATTTTCCTTTCCCTGTACACGGGTCAACCTAGTTTTGACCGCATCTACCCGCCCCTATGTGAACTGTAGCCCACATCTACCCATTATTGTTCTATGAACAATCGCGTACAACTCCGGGATCGCTTGATTTTTGACCTTGGGTTGTTCCTGGGTTGGTTCTGAGTGTTCCTGAGTCTTAGTTGGCTTGTTTCCTGACTGTTCCATGCTCTGTTTGTGACCAGAAACTCCTCTTTCTTTAGTTTTTGAGCTTTTTGGTTTCCCACCATTTTCTGTTTTTATAGCTCTTTAGCTTGGCTGAGTCTTACTATTTGGGATTTGTTGGGTTGTCTACTTGATATGCTCTGCATTTTTTTACTGAATAGTTAGATTTTGCTTGCATTTTTTCATTTCATTATATTGAAAAAATACAAAAACATTGTTTTGCATTTTCCTTTCATTTATAAGTGAAAATACAAAAATATTTGCTTTATATTCTTCACTTTGCATCAGAGTGCTTGTGATTTCATCTAGGACTTGCTTGCGCATAGAAATTTTAAAAAGAGATTGCATTTTATTTCCAAACCGTTGGATTGATTGTCATATTAGTGGCATGCTCTTTTATTGAATAGATGAGTCTATTGTTTTTCGATTGTGCATACCATTGAGTCTTATACATCATCAGTTTCACGACCATATCCTTTGAGTAATTACAACCATTAAAATTAACGCTTAATCTTAAAATTGATTAGAAACGATTTTCTCTTTGATAGGGTGCACCAACTAGCTTAGGTTTAGAGTCTTGGAATAGATAATTGTGAGTTAACAATCCAAGACTATTGAACCAACATTATGTGTCTGACCAGGGAGTGGTGAAACCCATGGTATACATCAGTGTTATCAGGAAGATCTACTCAAACCAGAGTTAAGCACGAGGTCACGAGAGGTTGGTTGTGGAGATAGCCCTCCAATACTAGCTGAACGTGGGATATATTTCCAGGATTTGTTCGTGTACGGGGGCTCTTGGGGGATTTGACCCTCTTGAGTTTCAGGCTTAGCTACCCTTCCCATACAACGAATCCCACCTGCGACTTTCCACCTGAGCATTGGTTATACGTGGTGGCCTTAGTTGCTTTACCTAGCTATCACATAGGGCATTCGTTGCGGTTATTCTACGATTGTCTTAAGTCAGATAGGGGTTGGACAACACAGTTGCTTGTTTATAGGGATTTGACCGTGTGCACGCAGTGAAGCCTGGGAGCCCTTATAACTGATTTTGTTACCTCCGGTTACAGTTTGGGAGTCTCAAGCCTCTTTTAGGCGAGACATACCGGCTATAGTGTCGAGAGGTCCCTTGAGCTAGTCCTGTTTGTGTGCATTTGGTTGTAGTTTCTTTAGGTGTGTGCTCTTTGATCATTAGTTGGTCGTCAGGAGGCATTTAGATTTGTTGACTTTTTGGAGTTATCGTGTAGGGAGATCCACCTCTCTATCGGTCTCATCGTTTGGTTGGTCTACCAGCCGACGAGGTAGCACATCCTTTTTATAAGAGGCATTGGAGACTCCCTCTCGATCCTTTTGATACTTTTGAAGAGCTTCAAGATTACATTATGACTTTTGCATATGGCATAGTGGGAATACCTATGACTTGGTCGGGTAATGTCGATGGAGCAACCGCTCCTTCCACTCCTAGGGATGCTCCTTCCACTCCTAGGGATGTTGGAGAGGAAGGTTCACCCTCACACATCACTCCTACAGGTTTTGGGTCAAACCTACCCCCGGAGTCAAACCCATTTTATGGTACACACTCACATTATTTCCGATATGGGATTCCAGATCTTAATGATACAACAAACCCTTCGACCACTAATCCCTTTTCAGCTGGTATGCCCAGTCTTAATTCAAATGTTACATCCACTTCGTCGAGTAGTCAAGCTAACTCTATCCTTGGTGTTGGGGGCACTGCTCCCTCTAGGGGCGGTGCACCCTCTTTTACTCCATTTCAATTTGGGTTTGGTCATATTCCTTCATCTAAGCCACATGCTGGAGGACGACCACATCCCAGGACTACCCCTAATTTTGGTGGGAACACCTCTCATAACACGGCCCATAGTCCACAATTTAACCCACATTCTTCTACGCATATACCCGTGACTACGACCACGTTTGCTAACCTGCATGTCCCTCCTAACATGGGAGGTGGGAATGTACCTTTCTATGGTCACCACTCGACTGCTCCTGCTACGAATAGAACTTATATGCCCCATAATTATGGTGGTAACCCTTCTCACAATGCAACCAGTTATGGACCTTACTACAACCCTCCTCACTATGGTGCTTACCACACACATATACCTTCGTACCCTTACACGAGTCAGGTTGGAGGCAGTTATCATCCCTATGGTCATGGTCATGGTTCATATAATCCTTTAGGTCCACAAGGTCAACCTCTTTTGGGAGCTTATAATCAAGCTTTACAGCCGCATCTCCCGTTTCTTGCTCGTTTGAATCTACCAGATATTTCGAAGCTCACAAATGATCCGGTGTGTCACGATCCTACTTGGCCTCCAGTCCCTACCAAGCTCCCTTCTGACATTCCAAATTTTGAGGGGAAGAATGGTGAGGATCTGGGTGATCATGTTACTACTTTTCACTTATGGTGCTCCTCGAATTCGTTAAACCACGACTCTATTCGTTCGAGACTATTTCAATGCACCCTCATGGGGGCAGCCGCGAAATGGTACGTCGAGTTGCCTAGGGGCACTTACAAGGTTTTTAATGAGATAGCCTTGGTTTTCTTAGATCACTTTCAGTTGTCGGTTCTCTACGATACTGGCATCGAACTTTTATCTACCTTCCATCAAAACAAGGCCACGCACATATCTGATCACATTCAAGAGTGGTGTCAATGGAAGAGGCTAGTGAAAGCCAACATTCCTCCAGACTTTATGTTGGAGTGGTTCCTCAAGTCGTTGCTTCCCTACATCTCTAAGGATGTTTCGGTCTCTGGCATTATAACTGAGGAGCAAGCTATATTCAAAGCCCAGCAGCTAGATTTACTCTATGCTTAGTCTGGTATCCTGTACGATATTATTCCTGATGCATCACGCTCACATCATGAGCCCAAGCCTTTTCCTGGACCACATGTTGATGGCATTGTTGGATCCACGAGTACTTGACCCGTAGACTTGGTTACAAATCAAATGCAAAATTTGTTTGTTAGCCAATCTACCCCTGGACAGGCTCACGCCTCATCCACTTCCACCCAATCGTCCGATGTCCATTCTATGCAGTCAGCAAACCCATCAGGTAACCAGCAACCCGGTGGAAAGAAGAAGGGGAGAAACAATCATAAGGGTGGGAATAATGGGAATAATGGAAGTAATCGAAATAATCTTAGAAAAGAGAACGCCAACCCTCCTCGGGATGGCGGAAATGTTGGTGGGGACCGTAAGCCTAGACGTAAGGTGAAATTCCCTTGCAAACTTTGTGGGGAGGATCATCTTACTCACTTGTGTCCTCGAATTGAAGAAGCATCAAAGCATCTTGCACAGAGCCCAGCTGTGTTGAAAGATCCCCTTCCGCATCATCAGAATATGGCTTTGAATGCTCCCGCTGCTAGTTATGGGACTAACGAAACTTCGACATCCTCTTCTCATGCCGGTGGCTACGAATGTGTGAACATGGTTCAATCTGAGGTTAGTGTTGCTACTCGTCAACGCAATTATGGTGCACCACAACTGAATATGGGGAATGAGCCTCTTCCTCCTCCTCCTGACTCTTCTTTGCATATTGAGAAGCCTACTATTA
Organism: Larix kaempferi; assembly: GCA_027924585.1. Taxonomy (NCBI): domain Eukaryota; kingdom Viridiplantae; phylum Streptophyta; class Pinopsida; order Pinales; family Pinaceae; genus Larix; species Larix kaempferi. The sequence goes on from BSBM01000493.1 coordinate 33,196,848, forward strand.
TGCCGCGGATATCGAAAGGTGTTCTTAAGCGCTCCACGCATAATCCCAATGCCTGAGACACCCAAAACTACTCTATTGTGGAAGATTTGGGCCAAAATCCGTGTTCCATGTCAGCTCTTGAGGTTTTACAGGCATGTCCTTCACAGAGGAACGCCCTTTTATCTACTTTGGGAGTCCAGGATGAGGGTAGCCCTAACATCATTAAATTCGACACTACTGATATCCAACCTCGCTTGCCTTATCATGTGGCTTTTCAGGTCCATGTGAGGTGCTTACAAAAATTCGTTAAACGTACAATGGTTGACGAAGGTGCTTCCACCTCAGTGATGTCGTTGGATTGTTGGAAATCTCTTGGCTCTCCTCCCTTGTCAAAATCTATGACCATGCTTACTACATTCGATGGTCGATCATTTAAGCCGCATGGTATTCTCCCTTCCCTTGAGGTCCACTTGGGTGGGAAATCCATTCCTATTTAAGTCGATGTGGTTGATGCACCCATCGACTACAACCTTCTTCTGGGTAGGAATTGGATCTACGCAATGAGAGCGATCGTGTCCTCTGCGTTCAAAGTTATTTTGTTTTGTCACGAAGGCATAATTGTGACAGTTGATCAGCTAGACTTCCCTAGTTCCAATTCCGTAGCATCGCCAGGAACTGTTGTTCCCCAGATCAAATATTCTCATCCGGAAACTGGGAACATTGGTGTAGGATTGTATCCATCCTTGATAGGATCATTCAACTTTGTTGCACCAATTTCCTTTATTGGAACCGTTTCCGATAGTGCGTCGTCCTCTTTAAATAATGTACCTTTCCGGACCTCGTATTTTAATGATTCGTAGACTTTACCATCCACGAGTTCACCGTCTAGAGACATTTCGCATGTTGGAATGGCTTTGCCACTATCTGCAGCCAAGCTTACATACCGTGAGATTCAACAAGCCACTGCAGAGCCAGATCTCTCTTCTTCACGAACAGAGGAGGAAGATCTCATTATGCTACCCGCGTGGGCAACCAACTCGTCTTGCTCGCAAGATTGTCTTGATGGTACTTTTCCTTCGGATGAAGCCATCATCGAGGCTATGTGTGGTAGTGAGAGGCCTTGGGAATATTTGCATCATTGCTCTTATTTTCTTCCCAACCTTGATCTTATTGAGCAATAAGAGTTTAGGATGACTCGGTCACCCTGCGGCTCCTTTGGATTCACATTGGATTTACGCGGAGGGGAATATGGCTAATATCTCCCCAACCATACCGATCAACATCTCTCGCACACCCGGAAAGATTGAGAACGTTTATATCGGTGCTGATTTTTCTCCCGATGAGATCCGCATATACACCGAGTTGTTCAAGGAATTTCAAGATGTTTTAGCCTGGTCATATGAGGATATTCTAGGAATAGACCCTAGCATTGTCAAACATGAGATTAAGACATATCCCAATGCTAAGACGATTCGACAACGTCTTCGTGCTGTGAATCCTAGGAATGCAGCCGCGATTAAGGCAGAGGTGGAGAAACTACTTAAAGTTGGTTTCATCTACCATGTTCCCCTTACCGAATGGGTGTCAAATCCTGTTCTTATGGATAAGAAGCAGGGAACCATCCATGTATGCATAGACTTTAGAGATCTGAACCGAGCGTGTCTGAAAGATAACTTTCCCACTCCATTCATAGATCAAATTTTGGATGCGTGTGTGGGAAGCGAGGCTTTTTCATTTATGGACGGTTTCTCAGGATATAACCAGATCCATATTAAGCCCGAGGATCAACATAAAACTGCTTTTATATGTCCTTGGGGTACATTTGTGTACCGGAAAATGCCCTTCGGCCTTAAAAATGCTGGAGTTACATTTCAGCGTGCTATGACCTATGCATTTCATGACCTTAAGTGTATAGTGGGGGCTTACTTGGATGATCTTTCTATCCATTCTCGTAAGGGAGTGGACCACCCCAAGCACCTCCGCCTCATTTTCGAAAGATGCCGATGTTACAAGATTCGGTTGAACCCCAACAAGTGCATCTTTGTTGGGAAAACGGGTCACCTTTTAGGGTTCATAGTTTCACAAGAGGATATAAGAGTCGATCCTCTTAAGGTTGAGGCAATACTTCAGTTTCCTCCCTCGCATAACTTAATTCAGCTTCAGAGCCTCCAAGGGAGAGCCACTTTCTTACGACGCTTTATAGTGAATTACACTAGTCTTACCAAAGTTTTCGCGTGACTTTTGAAGAAGGACACTCCATTTATCTTGGATGAGCGAGCCCAGCAATATTTCGACGCTTTGAAGAAAGCTTTGGTATCAACCCCTCTGCTTAGTCCACCCGACTTTGCTAGAGATTTCTTGCTTTATGTGGCCGCGTCTCTTGGGACGATTGGCATGGTCTTATTTCAGGTAGATGATGCGCTCCAAGAGCATGTCGTCTATTATCTTAGTCGAAATTTAATAGACGTTGAGCTGAGATACACTCATGTGGAGAAATTGGCACTTGAGACTGTCCATGCATTCCAACGTTTACGGCATTACATTATGCTTAGGAAAACCACTGTCATAGCACACATCAATCCATTTCAGTTCGTGCTTTCATGACGCTTAATTGGGAGGGAGTATAATAATTGGATTGTTATTCTTCAGGAGTTTGATCTTGATTTTGCTTCGGCGAAGTCAGTGAAATCCTTGATTTTTGTTGAGCTCATGTCGAAATTTCCATGACTTGATGAGGACATCGTCCATGAAGATTCCTTTGTGGATGAGCACTTATTTCTTATCTCGTCGGTGGACGCTTGGTATGGGGATATCATTGTATACCTACAAACTCTGAAGTTCCCTTCGCACTATTCACGTGATGAACGATGGCGTGTGAGACATCACGCTAAATATTATGTCATCGTCGGTGACACTTTGTATCATCGGGGAAAGGACTCTATCCTTCGTCGTTGTTTGACTCACGAAGAAGCGGAGTTAGTGCTAAATGACTGCCACGGTGGGGCATGTGGTGGTCACTTATCTAGTCTTGCAACAACCCAACGTATCATGTGAGCAGGTTACTTTTGGCCTTCGATCTTCAAATATTGTATGAACGCTGTGAAGAGATGTCACCCTTGCTAGGTGTTTTCTCGAAATATACACTCACATCCTGCGCCCCTTCATCCGGTCGTCACCGTCGGTCCCTTCACTAAGTGGGGGGTGGATTTCATGGATTGCAAACCAGCTTCGGTTGGGGGGAATCACCATATCATTGTGGCCGTTGACTACTTTTCCAAATGGGCTGAGGCCATGCCAACCATAAAAGCCAATGGTGCTACTACAGCCCACTTCATTTTCAATCAGATTATCGCTCAATTCGGTATCCTGAAAGATATTGTCACTGACCATGGCAGTCACTTTCAAAACAAAATGATGGCGGATTTGTCACTCAAGCTTGGGTTTTGTCAAGATCATTCATATTCTTACTACCCCCAAGTGAATGGTCAGGTCGAGGCAGTTAATATGTCCTTAAAGACCATTCTCCAACGTACCATCCAGCAAACAAAGAGCAATTGGCATATCATGTTATATCTTGCTTTATGGGTATATCAAACCACAGTAAAGATTGCCAACAGTTTCTCACCATTTTAGCTAGTACATGGTGTGGAGTCTATATTGTCGATTGAATGCGAAATCCCTTCATTGAAACTAGCCATAGATCTCCCTCCTGACACTTCAGATGTTGAGCAATGTTTGATCCACCTTGAGCATCTTGACGAGCAGCGTCGAGATGTCGTCGTGGCTATAGATTCCAACAAACGTCGTGTCAAGGTTCAATACGATGGGTTTGTCCATCCCCGGCAGTATGCTGAAGGTGACTTGGTCCTCTTGTATGACCAAGCTACAGAACCCCTGGGGGCAGGCAAGTTTAACCCCATGTGGCACGGTCCTCACATAGTGAGGCATGTCCTTGAGAAAGGAGCCTACGAATTGGAAGACTATGAAGGGAACACCTTGAAGGAGCCTAGAAATGGGCTCTACCTCAAGCGGTATTACGCTTGAGCTTCTATCTCGAGCTAATACTTTTGTATACTACTGTATAGTTGCTTCTGTACATAGTTTAGATTTCTTCTGGTTTTTTGGATCTGTTGATTCGCTTGTGTTTGGTTGACAGATGCCAGCGGAATCTCCTGTGTTCTTGGGATTCATGGATGGTGCTAGCCATCATACGCAGTGACTCGCTTCTACTACGTGGGTTATTTATTCACCCGACCATCAGATTGTGTCTTCGGGAGGTGCCTGTCTCGGTCCTACATCCAACAATGTGGCTGAGTACAGTGCCGTAGTTGAGCTACTTTGGGATGCCATTTCTCATGGTATCCAGTCTTTAGAAGTCTGCCTGGATTCGCAACTGGTTGTGTCTCAATTGAATGGCTAGTATCACGTAATGGATCCTACATTACTACAGAGGTTCTTAAGGGTAAGACTCTTGGAGCGTCATTTTGTTTCCATTACATACATTCATGTTCCGAGATGTTTTAATCATGTATCTGATGCATATGTTAATTATGTCCTAGATTGGCATTTTTCACATCAATAAAAGAAGCACACAAATATACATTCATTCACACATTTGTAAATACACATATAGTAGAACCGGAGAACCATAGTTTTCATAAATAATAAGTCCAAAATGTGGTGTCACAGTACAAAACTGGAGCCCGTTGCTCTCAAAAATATACATAATTGATAGAAAATATAGGAATCTGATATATCTAAGCCCTACGGGGAGGCTTAGCTGCCTTGGCAGGATGTGTCTGAACATAGTAATGTACTGCATTGGATATGCACTGTTGTAACCGCACCCAGGTTCCCAGTACTCATACAACATGTCGTTGCATCGCCTCTGGCAAATGCTCCACCTCGATGAGAAGTACTCTGGTAGTCGTGCGGGTCAGGTTGACCCGTATTGTCTCTAGTGTGCACTCTGCTGCAGCACCAACCACCTCTCCACCCCTACCTCGATGACGATGTCTCGAGTAGCCCTCTAGACTTCACGGACTAGCATCTACGAGAAAACAGTGATATATTAATATGTGATACTACAGCAAAACGATTTTTTATTTTCACTTATAATCAAAAATCCAAAAAATTAAATACACAAAACATAAAAAGAGTAACATACCGATGTCTCTGAATGCGGCCCCTGGAGGGAGCGGCATGTTGCGGTCGCCCCGGTAGTTTATCCCCTCATATGGGTAGTCATCGATGGCGATGACCTGTCGAGCCCACCAGTGGAAGAACTCATCTGAATATGGTGATTCCTGTCCACCACCCTGTCGCATTAGTACCTTTTCCCACCGGGTCAGGGTTGGGTCATAGAGACTATGCAAAGGGACTTCAACCCCCGGACTGAGCCCCAGAACTCTCTCAAAGAAGAAACTGCAAAGTATACTGCTGAACCCGAAGTTCTTTGCCTGTCCAAGCTTACACTTCATTAACTGGGTCTTCATAGACACCAGTAACATTGTGCACCAATCGTACACTATAGGTCTCATGCACTCTACTGCATAGAACATCACTGGCCTCAAAGCTTAATGTAAAGTTGTTGAACCTATTATCCTCACGAGGGTGAGCACTATTATCTTTATGCTCAAGCTCACAATAGCCCCATTGGGTATCTGACTCCCCACCTTTTGGGTATCTGGAATACAGTACCGGTATATATAGTCAGTAATGGTGATCCCACCACCTACATTGCGAGACTGGTGACTAGCAACATCCCATCGGCGGGACAACCCTGTAATAAAGTATATGTCATCCACCTCTAGTGAGAGTGTTTGACCATCCAGGTTGAAGTTCTGCGCGTCTACATCCCATTAATCAATAAATCGATGGAGTAATTGGTTTTGGGCCCTTAAAAACCCAATGCTCCAGAATTTGTAGAGACCTCATGCTTGTAGTGCTTGTTGCGCGGGTAAATCTTGGCGGACATGCTTGTCGACAACATCATGTTCCCTCTTCCTCCACTCTAGGACCATCCTAGAGGAAAAAACAAAATATTTTTTATCTTTTATCATTTAAAAAACCACATTCACGGCCTTGTATGCGGGAAAAAATTTCAACAGTTGCGTTCGTATGCGGTCAACGCATGCATTGACCCGGTCTAGGAGGCCCGACCCGCGACCCGCAGAGCTATAGCACACGTACAGCGCCGTAGAGATGTAGGGCTTGGCTAATAAAAAAATTGGACCATTAAAAATTAAAATAAAAGCTAAGAAATGGAAGAGGAGGATGAGATGACTAACCTGCTCCAGACGGCTTGTGAAATGGACGCCCGTAGCTCTCGGAATCAGCAACTGAAATCTGAGGTGAAAACTAACCAAAAACTACTATTTGCGTGAAATGTGAAAATGGAATAGTAATTGTAATTTTTTATTACTATTTATGGTTTCTAAAACCCACTTTCCTATAGTTTTTACCGTTTTAAGCTATTTTGGACTAATATGTCGTCCTGGAGTACCCTTTTGAATAGATTTTTCTGATGAGAGTTGATTTTTTACCGTTTCACGCCTACGATAGGTATATTTCACACCCATCATATAGGTTAGATGTCATTTTCACCTGCATTATGCATTTGACCTTTGACCATTTGTCATTAACCCTAGGTGCGACCCCGCTTTTTAACCGACACAAAGCCTTCACATTGTTATAGAAGTGTTGTTATTTGGTGGTAGGGCTTGTCCGACCATGGGTGCCCTAGATAGAGCCTTTTTATGCATTTTGGCACCCATCCCGTTGTCTCTCCTTAGGATTGGGAGTCCTTCGTAGTTACGCCATGACTTTGTGATAAAGACTCATACTCTACTTTGTCTTATGTTGTCCATCTCCCATAAGGACTCCCCCATTGTATATCGAGTTGTGATTGCATTGCATCATCCTACTTGCCGCTTGAGCCTTGTGCCAGCTCTCGCTTACTCAATCATTAGCCATGTGCCTGAGCAATTTCCCTTTTGAGCCAATCAGGGCTTTCATTTTCCTTTTGCAATTTGATGACCCTTTATCCTGAGGGAACACCCCCCCGAGTGTCCACATATTGCACATGCTTCGTTGCATTGTTCATAGGTATGTTCCACTACTTGGGACTAGTTTGCTTTCCATTTAACACTCGTTCCCTCACCTGTTGTACTATAAGAAATTTTATTCTTTTTCAAGCTTTTCCAAATATGAAAAAGACCAAAAAAAATCAAATATTCCAAAAATCCGGATGGGAAAATGTTTACCATTTTTTGTTTTCAGCTGTCGTGTCACCTTTGAACACAGCATTCATTCCACTCCATCCATTATGAGTCGGGACTATAGTAGGACCTTAGGATCTGTACTCGTTTCTCAGATTTTACTCCACTGGCTGGTTAAGCTTCCAGTCATTATGAAGCCCTTTTTTGATGCCTCCTGCATTGCACAGTGTTATATCATCTAGTACTTGAGTCCATGCTTCATGATTCTATCCATCTACTCATGCTCTTGTTCAAAGGAAGTCCTGAAACCAAAGTTGGCCACTCCTCAAATCTCTTAACTCTTGCATCTCGGCCATCCTTATTGAGTCAGTCCGTTCGTTCGAGTTCTTCCAAATCTTTTAGCATAGTTGTTACCTCGTGCTGGTTGATGGGGGATACCTTAATGCCCTCATTCTAGCGAGTTTCATTCCGTCGAATTCAACTCATTTATTCTGGAATTGAGACTTAGAGTCTGTTGATTACCTTGAGGCTTACAGTCATTAGTGGTAGGTTCTCTCGCCATCGACAGTTTTGGGAATACATCAATGTCCCCTGATCGATGGATTCATCTTAGTGTTTGAGCTCAATATATCTATTCACACTCTGATGATTGTACTCCGTGCCTTGATTCCCATTTTCATTATTGGTGCTTTATCTCGCGTCTGTTAATGGTATACATCATTGACCGATAATCAGACGATGTCACGTCAAGTTCGACTTCAACACCTTTATTCACTTTATGGGACTTGCACCGTAGATGATTTGTGTAGAAGACCCCAGACGTTAGTAATATTCAGTATGTTGCTCATGATCGTGACTGTACTTATGAGACTTCATTTCTCATACATCAGCAGCTTGTACCTCCAGTATTGCACCAGTTGTTTCCTTTTCAACAAGGGACCATATCTTACTGTATGGGTCATGGCTATGACCACCTATGACATGTATTCACTATATACTAGCTACCATGGCCATTGTATCAGATTGTTGTATTGTATCGACATGTATCCATAGATAGTATTGTATGATGACGAGTGGGATAATTTTTCCATTTGTGTCTCCATCACTCCACTTCTAAGATTTATAATGTATTTCGGCCATCGTAGTACATTCTCTGACCTCACACATTAGGGGGCATCTATTACAGCGTATTTTTCCACCTTGTGAGCATCAGCATTGATTGGCCTTCAGTATCCATTGTATTGACTCAGATCCATTATTTTTCCTTCAGGAACCAAGTTTCCCTATTTTTGTTCCTGTACGTTTGTTGTTCCATTATAGCCGATGTACACGCAGGATGCACCTAATTAGCCCGCATACATCGAGTTACATGGTAAAAACAGTAAAAACTCTATTTTTACTCCCATAAAGTGGTCTTAGGGTGACCTTTGGCCCTCCATATACCCTAAAACGACTCGATTCGACCTTTCACTTACCTTTGGAAGGCTATATATTGAGTTCGTATGGTGTATGGAAGGGAGGAGAAAGAGAGAGCAGCATAACTCTAGTGGATTTTTGCTGTGACTTGAGTCTACACTCATTGATCCTTGTTGTTGTGAACTCCTTATGTTCACCTACCAAACTCCTTTCATAGTTTGAGTTTTCCATTGCATGGGGGATTGAAGTGGTGGAGGCACAAGTGGAGAGACCTAGTTCTTGGTTCATATTGGTTGTTGGAAAGAGGTTGTATCATGTACTTCTTGTTATTGATTAATGGAAATACTCATTTTCTCATCTAATTGATGTTGTGAATGTTGTTTAAATTACATTGGGTTACATTTGCTTCTGATATCATGGAACATGTTACTGATTATGCTAATGTCTTTCACGTATTATATGCACTTGCTTGTATTTGTTGTTGAGACTAATCCACAGGTCCAAGTGTAGAGAGTGAAAGCTCAACGGGGATCTACTTCGAACATCCAATTGAAGGTTGGTCTTATTCTCCATATCTTAGCATTTTCACTATAATAACATTGCATTGGGAATTGAGTTATTTTCTGGTAGTCATCTGTCTATTGTGGTCTGCCCCAAGCCATAGGAAGTTTTTCTCCGTAACACTTGTATAATTACCACTTGTGGTGAGGTACTCTATCTTTTGATATGTAAAGACTATGGTTCATCACCTCTTGGATCAGGAAGGAGGTCCCATATCTTCCTAATCTAATTGATACAATTCTAGGTTTTTAGGAGGACATATTAAAAATAAATATGCATTTTTTTCAATTGCATTCTCTCAACACATTAATACATATGCCATGTCACACTAAGTTAAAGGTGTTATCTAGTGAAGGTCAACCTATAATATCTCATTAATGGTAGTTGACAAGTATGTTGGGTTAGTGTAAAGTTAAGAGATGATGGTTGAAAATAATAATGAAAAGTTTAGATACTTGTGCATACACAATAAATGATATAGTGGTAAATTTTTTAAATTTATATTATATTTTATTTAATTTTTTAATAAATCTACCACTAGTTCTTTTTATATATTTAATAAAATCTAAAACTTAAAAAAAAAACTAAAATTACAATGAAGAATATAATTACAATAATACTAAAAATAAACCATCACTATTTTTATTTTATTTTATTTGATATTATCACTACTTCCAAGTCCTATAAAATACAAATCTTACATAAATTAAGAGGATAGTGGAGTAATTTTGAAATAATAAAAGCATTTATATAATTAATCTCTTATAAATAAAAATAAATAAACTTTAAAAAGTATCATAAATAAATAAAAAATATGAGAGAGATAAAATAAGTTTTCATTATTTTTGCGATAACTTTCTCCTCTAAACTTGGAATTTGAAGCTTTTAGTATCGTTGGAAAGATCTCGATGAGAGATACAACTTTTGTGTTTTAAGTTTTCTAATATTACTCAAATATTTTTTGGGGCGGACATTTTAGTACCCTGGTACTAAAATGTCCTCCCCGAAAAATCAATGTGGAATATCATAAAACTCAAAACATGAAAGTTGTAGCTCTAGTCAAGACCTTTCCAACAATACCAAAATCATCAAATTCCTAATTTGGAGGAGAAATTTATCACAAAAATAGAGAAAGATTATTTTATCTCTCTTCTATTTATTTTTTTATGATACTTTTTTTTAATTTATTTATTTTTATTTATAAGAGATTAATTATATAAATGTTTTATTATTTCAAAATTAGTCCACTATCATCTTCATTAATGTGAGATTTATATTTTAAAAAACTTAGAGATAGTGATAATATAAAATACTCTATATTTATTATTTCAAGTATATTTATTATTTCAAAATCACTCCACTACCATCTTAATTCATGTGAGATTTATATTTTAAAGAACCTAAAAGTACTGATAATATAAAATACTATGTATTTATTATTTCAAGTATATTTATCATATTTCAAGATGAACTCTTCAAAATTTTAACTAAGGTGAGGTTTATATGAAGTTAGCTATTGTCAGATATAATTATGACACATAAGAATCTTTGACTTCTATATGTCCAAGTTATTGAAACCAAAGTTATTGAAATTCTATTGGTTTGAGAAATCCAACTCATGCATGGCACATTTTTTATAAGGCCCATTTTAGACCCCAAATTTCCTCTAATATGATTGCATAAGGCTTCCCTAATGTAGTCAAAATGAAAAGTTTTATGTTCATAAAACATCACACGATCCATCTCATTTAGATCTCTTTGATTACCCTTTTGATTCTTGGACCAAGTAAATTAGAACGTGATTAGAACTCAAACATGTATTTTATCATGAATTTGTTTGGATCATATAACCCAAACTTGGATTTGAGAGAATTAAAGGTGTTTTTCCCCTCACGAAAGTCTTATAGACAACAAACATTCCTTGTCTTCTTGCACATATACCGTATTGAAGTCCCCACAATCTATCCAATGGGATTTTGACAACTCATAAACCATCCATATCCAAAATAGGGCATGTTATTTCATGCCATCATATTACACATATATATTCACCAGACCAAGAATAAACCCATTCAAGTTAGAAAAAAATCAAACCACTCTCTAAGAGTTGTCAATGTCCTATTGGCATGGTTTGTAGTGTATATAATGGCATACAACCAAATGAAATTCAATGCAGTGATAGGAAAAGAAAAACAATGATTTTTATATCTTAAATACCAAAAAAATCATGATCTCTAAACAAGGTCCTTTCTCTACAACTCTTTTTTTTAATTTAATTTAATTTTTATTTTTTAAAATATTTATTTATTTATTTTCACACACACACACACATATCTATCCTAGAAAAAAACATATTTTTTATTCAAGAAGAACCAAAAATACAATCGTCGGGTGCTTATAGCACTAACCCAAAAAAGAGTTGAAAGAAGTTCCAAATACAGACTATAAATGGAAACCCATAAACTTGCTATGAACTTGTCTGCTACTGCAGAAGTATTGGTAAACCAGATAAGGCATATTACATTCATCCAAAATGAATAGGAAAATTGAGCTAAAAGTCATCTAAATTAGAAATCCTTTTATTAAATAGAATGCCATCATGAAATTGCTCTAAGGAAAATTTACAATATGCAAGGCCAAGTCCTTCCTTCGAAAGAGTATCAACATCACATTTTTTTCTCTATAGCCATGATAGAAGACAATGTGTTGGAATTGAGAAGCCACTGATTTTAACTATAAATCTAGTGAGGAGAGTGAGAGATTGATAACCTTTGAGAGACCCTTCATCCTATTATTTTTTCATCATTTAATTCAGTATGATCTAGGATCTTAACTTAGAGAACAACATGTACATCATATCAAATACAAGAAACAAGAGACACAAAGCATTTCACCGGGGAAAACCAAGAATGTGAAAAACCCCGCAACTTCCTTAGAGATAGAATGAGCACCAATACAAAACCCCAAAACAAGAGATAGTCTCCTAGAAGCTTCTCCTCCTCCACTTGTGCGCACTCCTCCTCTCTCTCACTAATGTGAAGTGAGTGAGTGAATGAATGGATAAATAGAGAGGTGCTCCTCTCTATTTATACTTTACCTTTACTTGCCTTCTACTCTAACTGGGCCGACCTCCCTTAGAAGAGTCTAATAACCCATTACCACTTTTCACTGGGCCGACCCCACTAGGATGGTCTAATAACCCTCTAACTCATATAGGGCTGACCCCACCAAGGTGGTCTAATAACCCATCAAATATAAGTTACGACACTTACAATGTAACTTGCGACACTTGCAAATACAAATGACGATACTTCCAATCGGAGGAATAATACTCTCCGTTGGGGATACAATAAAGTACAAATGTAATATATACAATATACAAGTGAATATCTTTCGAAGTTACAAATACATCAACACTCCCTCTTAACTATGAAGATATTCATCAATACAAATAGGCACAAGTCTTCAATACTGGAGCTGGATCATCGTCACTGGATCACGGAGCATCATCGTCACTACTGTTGTACTCTTCATCTCGATCACTGGTGCTATCTCTCAATTCTTCTCGTCATAGGAACTTCTACAGAGCCAGCCCTTTTTCATGTTGGATGTAGGCCTAGCCTCCTGTAGGTCTTCATCATCTCTGCAAGCGGCCTGACAGAGGTGGAATCTCAGGGAAAAATTATGTGCCTCTGCAAAACCTGACAAGAGCATCCCAGGATCCTTTATGTGCCTTAGCACGACCGGCAAGATCTCCCAGGACTGATTACATGCAGCCTTCACAAAACCTTAAAAGAGCATCTTACGACCTGCAAGATCTCTAAAGAGAATCCCAGGACTTTTACGTGACTAGCAAAACCTATCGGATCTCCAGGATTGATTACATGTGATCTTCACAAAACCTTAAAAGAGCATCTTGCGACCTGCAAGATCTCTAAAGAGCATCCCAGGACTTTTACGTGACTAGCACAACCTATCGGATCTCCAGGACTAATTACATGTGAACAGGAAAAACCTTAAAAGAGCATCTTGTGACCTGCAAGATCTCTAAAGAGCATCCCAAGACTTTTACGTGACTTAGCACAACCTATCAGATCTCTAGGACTGATTACATGTCTACCTCGCAAAACATCGAAAGAGCATCCCAGGACTGATTACAAGCTTACTGCTCAACCTATCAGATCTCCCAGGAATAAATTACATGCTACTGCACAACCTACCACATATCCACGGCCTTGGAGTATCATCCTGATACTCATGATCAACCTGGTCATCCTTGCATGGAGCATCATCCTGATGCTCATGATCATATTGATCATCATCATACAGTGCATCATCCTGATGCACATCATCATCACATGATCATCCTGATCATCATCATACAGAACATCATCTGGAACATCGTCCTGATGCTCATCACACATCACTTACATCCACAGCCATGGGAAGGATCCTCCTACCACCATGCTTGGAATGGCTCCTACAAATGTGTCCCATCACTTCCTTCTTGAAGTATCTTCTATCTGAAGAACACCAAGCCTCTCTCTGAAGTACTCAAACTTCACTCTGGCTAGTGGTTTGGTCAACACATCTGCAATATGCTCATCTGTCGCAACATACAGGAGCTTCACTGCTCCTCTCTGCACCATATCCCTAATATAGTGATATTTGATCTCGATATGCTTCGACTTGTCATGGAACATCGGGTTCTCAGACAACTTCACACAACTCTGGTTGTCACAGAAGATACAAGTAGCATCCAACTGGAGATCAAACAAATCAGACAGTAGCTTCCTTATCCATACTGCCTCACAACTAGCCAAACAAGCTGCGACATACTCTGCTTCGGTTGTACTCAATGCTACGCAGGATTGCTTCCTACTAAACCAAGAGCTCACACATGATCCCATACTGAAGCAGCACCCCGAGGTGCTCTTACTATCTGCAGCACTACCTACCCAATCTAAATCAACATAACCCTTCAGGTTAAACTTTTGATTCGCATCATACTTGAGACCATAATTAACCGTACCATTCAGGTACCTTAGAATATGCTTTACAGCAATCAAGTGAACATGTCTAGGATCCATCAGGAACTAGCTCAAGGTGTTCACAACAAAGTAAATATCTAGTCTCGTGTTCGTCAGGTACATCAAGGACCTAATCATCTGACGATACATCGTGGCATCAACCAACTCTGATGAAGCATCACTCAATATCTTCAGGTTCGATGCCATAGGTGTGGCCATGGCCTTGTAGTCCATCATCCCAAACCGCTTCAGGATCTCTACTGCATACTTCCCTTGTCCAAGGAAGATTCCATCTGCACTCTGCCACACCTCCATACCTAGAAAGTAATGCATCATACTCAAGTCCTTCATCTCGAACTCGGTAGCAAGCTTCCTCTTTGTATTAGCAATCAACCCAATCTCACCTGTCACAAACAGGTCATCTACATACAGTAGGAGTATCACTGGATTGCCTTCCTCAACCTTGTAGTAAAGTTTGGAATCCGCTTTACTCTTGGTAAAGCCCAAACTGGACAGGAAGTTGCCAATCCTGTCGTACCAAGTCCTAGGTGCTTGTTTTGAAACTGTACAAGGCTTTCTTTAATTTGCACACATGTGACTCCATTTCATGTGTCTCAAATCCAAGTGGTTGCTCCACATACACTTCCTCTTCGACTACACCATTCAAGAAAGTTGTCTTGACATCCATCTGATGTATCTTCCACTTCATCATTGTAGCCAGAGCAAGTACTATTCTGATGGAAGTGCATCTGGATACAGATGCAAAATTCTCTTCATAATCTATCCCTTCTTTCTGGGAGAAGCCACGAGCCACAAACCTTGCCTTGTATTTCTCTATGCTACCATCTGCAACATGTTTTATCTTGTAGATCCACTTGGAAGTCACAACAGACTTCCCTTCTGGTCTTGGGACCACATCCCATACATCATTCTTCATGATCGACTGGTATTCCTCGATCATGGCATCCTTCCATTACTGCATCCCGGATCCTGGGAACTTTAGATTCTTCAATATTTTCAATAGGTAGTTTTCTGGATTTGTTGAGTCTTCATCGCTTGTTCTTTGAAACAAGTCTCTCTTGTAGGTGATGGTACACGGTCTTTCCTACAAGACAAGTTCAATTGCATGATTAGAAACATCTCATGGAATTCAGAACAAATTCTTACACATAAGGACATATGTCATACAGTCATGTAATTATTTTATCCAATGCTTCAATACAACATTCATCCATGTCCCATATTCATACGGTAACTTTCTAGATGCCTTCCATCTCTACCAGAACATTGTTAAGAGTGTGCACAACTCCCAACATGTCAGCAAAGAGGTTTCATTCTAGATAAGTAGCAATGGAATGTTGTACAGTACCATAGGCCACTTACCCATTACTTGTATATTAGTAGTATCTAGTTCATTAATGCAACTTTTCTAATATGCATAATACACATCCTAAATCTAGGAACATAAGTATGTACATGATTGAACAACATTATTTAAGTAATCATATATAGAAGAAATGACAATTCAAATACTTATCTTTGTTTGGTTGTTGGGTGGACTCCCTCTCAATCTTTGCTTCCTTGCAGGAACTACTGGAGTGTGCTCCCTCTTGATCTTTGCTTCCTGGATTATTTGTCCTTGAACTTATATCTATCCTGGACCACTATGCATGCTTAAGTGTGCACTAGTGTCATCATTGTGTCATCCTCAAGATCTCATACATAATCATACATTCATTAGTATAATCTCAATACTATCAAAACATTATGATTCTAAATAATCTTAAACATGTATGGTCATGGTCATTTCATACACAGGTAATTTATCACAAGCGTTAGTATTCAAGGTTTCAAGGAGGACTTATTTTACTCATGCATATTCTTATTTGACCATAGGACTCTTCTGGTTTGTTATACCATTAATCAAAGTAAGAAGCATAATATGCATAAACCCATGATTACTCAAACCTATAACTTCATGAATAATCATTATCAATCATACAAAAGTATACTTATATGAGACCCTAACACAAGGTAGGATTCTAACTTGATATAGGAAAAACATACCTGGATTATCATGTTTGTCTAAGATACCCAAAAAATGTCTTCTTTGTTCTCTTCAATGATTTAGAGACCTTGTGCTAGTAACCTGCATATCTCATAAGTTAAACATTGTAGAACCAAATTATACATACCTCGTAAGTAGAGCTTCTATGTGATCAATGGCTATGGATGAGTCTTTGTCTTCATGTCACCATGGTCATATGTTCTTGATCTAGAACTTGATTTGTCTTTCTTGATGTACCTTTCATGTTAGCGGACAATATCATCCTCATACAACACCACAGTGCATTAGTACATGCATTCATACTTTTACTAAGGTTATAAGACAAGTCTAAAATTAATCAAGATTGTACTAACCTTAATAATATGAAGACAAACTTAATCATGAACAGATTTCAAAACATACCTATATCTCCTCAAGTCATACCTGTCAGGATTGCTTGTAGTCTTCTTATGTAAGGCCTTAGCCTCATCTCCCTCTGGAACTGGAACTTCTTCACTTATGTAGGTGTCCAATTCATTCTCTTCTAGGATTAACCCAATCCACTTTGATTTGCTAAAACTGGATTTGGAGCTGGCTAGGGTTTGACAGAGAAACCCTAAAAATCCAAAATTGGAATTTCAAAATTTTGTCTGGATAGGAAGATGCAATTGACTGAGGCAAGCAAGTTGGTGTGCTTAGATTTTGAAAACTCCAAAAATTGACCCCTCAAAAGTGACTTGCGAATTTTGGATCTGCAACTTCTGTCAAATTCTGGTTTTCTGGTCCAAAACCCGAACTAGGGTTTGATAGATCTCGGGGTTCTACCCAGCCAAAAACTTTGATCTTGGTCTCTAAATTTTGATTTTTCTTAGGAGAGCAATCTTATACTGAGAGAACTCCAAAATTCCACTTCTTTCAAAAGCCCTAAATTCCCACACCAATGACAAGTCAAAAATGAAATTTCTCAGAATCCAATTCTGTTTGGACAGAAATATATGCCATATTATTTATGGAGTATCTCTGAAATTTAGGATCCTCAAGGTCTGAAACTTTGGCCTGTGGTAGACTGACCTGTCATCTTTCCAACCCCATAGATCTGAGCTCCAATGGATTCTCCATGAGAGAGATATGCTAAGTGTCGCAACATGACCTTTTTATGGGATGAAACAGCATAGCGAACTTGCACAGCGTGCCACGTGTCACTGTTTCAACTTCGGCCTTTGAAACCCAAACTTGTGAAACTACAGTCTATGCCCTAACTTTCACTTTTTACGGAATTCTATTTGGAGCTTCCTATCCCAAGATATGACCTTTGTTCCTAGGTCACCTGTTTAGGTCTGCATTCTGGAAGAGGCAGAAACCCTAACTTGTACGGATCATATCTCACAAAGTACAATGAATATGAGGCAGATCTTCAGACACAAGGTACATGAACATTTCATCTTTGGCCTATAAAAGTTTCAGATCCTGAACCTTCTCCAAAACTGATTTATAGTGAAAGTGCCACGATGACTAGTTTTTACTATACCAAGCCCTAGCTTCCAATTTTTCGCAAGTGAAACAAGTGTCATAAGTGCCATACAATGCCTTCCTTCAGGCTAGATCTGATACCATGTTAGTTTTTCATCATTTAATTCAATATGATCTAGGATCTTAACTGAGAGAATAACATGTACAGCATATCAAACACAAGAGACAAGAGACACAAAGCATTTCAACGGGGAAAACCAAGAAGGTGAAAAACCCCGCAACTTCCTCGAAGATAGAATGAGCACCAATACAAAACCCCAAAACAAGAGATATTCTCCTAGTAGCTTCTCCTCCTCCACTTGTGTGCACTCCTCCTCTCTCTCACTAATGCGAAGTGAGTGAGTGAATGAATGTATAAATAGAGAGGTGCTCCTCTCTATTTATACTTTACCTTTACTTGCCTTTTACTCTAACTGGGCTGACCTCCCTTAGGAGAGTCTAATAACCCATTACCACTTGTCACTGGGCTGACCCCACTAGGGTGGTCTAATAACCCTCTAACTCATACAGGGCCGACCCCACCAAGGTGGTCTAATAACCCATCAAATATAAGTTACGACACTTACAATGTAACTTACGACACTTGCAAATACAAATGACGATACTTTCAATCGGAGGAATAATACATCTCCATTGGGGATACAATAAAGTACAAATGTAATACATACAATATACAAGTGAATATCTTCTGAAGTTACAAATACATCAACACATCCAATGATCATAAGTAGTGAGTCACGGAAGACCTAAAAAACAATGTTTTTTTCAAGGGCGTACTTTAGTATGAATATAAGTCATTTACTTCACTAGTGTTATTAGTGCCCTTGCCAAAGTTTGCCTTGAACTGAATTTGAACCTTATTAGGGAGATAAAAGACAAACCCCAAACCAACAGTCAATCCTTGATCTTGGCAAGCACCATCAAAGAAATCTCACGCTTTAGAAGTGTCAATTTGTAGATCCTTCATGAACCTAGGTCCTTTATTAAGCGCAACATCTATGAAATAAGAAAGCATGGACCAAATATGTGTTGAGGACTAGAAGGAAGAGAAATATCTCCATTCAAAGATCAAACTATTCCAAGCAATCCAAACCCCCCAAAGGGTTAAATAAGGAAGTGCCCTCCATTTCTTTAGTTCCCTATCATGAAACCAAGAATAGAAACAAGTATACAAAGAGTTTTCCTACCAAAGGGATTGAATACCAAATTTCCCTTCCAAATCTGACCAAATTTGAGCAATATAAGAGTAGTTTAAAAAGAGATGTTCATTATTGTCATCACAAGCTTTGCACAACATACAGATCCCAGGCCCACTTTACCTCTTCTCTATAGTCGATCTTGTGTCAATACTTTGCCATTAAGAGCTAGCCATAGTAATAATTTTGCATAACTTCACGTGTCTTTCAAAACGAATCTTTATGTTGCATAACTTCGAGTAGGTTTGAATTAAGGATGGAGTTTGCACTTCATTTTTCCATATTTTTCCACAGCACTCCATTGCTCTTGAGAAGGAATTTCATAGTCTGCCATTCCCTTGACCAAACCTTCTAATTCCACATGTGTTGTATAATATATAGAAGGTAAATTAGCTTTAATCATCTGGAATTGATTAGTTATCTCAAAATCTTCAGCTAATTTATGAATAATGATCTTTCCACTTAGCCCCTTGGTCACATATTGAAATTTTGTATGGTCCATACGACCCTTTACTATCAGGTTATGATAATTTGTTGGAGTGATAAGCTTATTATTTGCATCCCAGGAAGAAGGGAGGCCTCTCCCAAACAGCTCAGTAAATAAGTCTTTGAAACTTTTAATCTGTTGCATCATCTGATTTGCTTTTCCTTGTACATTCTCAATATGGTGATGCTTCCCAATAATTTTTATAGCCCATATGATTATAGCGGTTATGTCTTTAACTCACATTGTCTTCATTTCAACTTGAGTTAATGTATTTAGAAAATTTACATCATTCTGAGTTGTTTCTAGGGATCTTTTGTCCTTGGTTTCATTCATAACTCTGCATCTCTGCAAAGCTAAAAAGGCTATAGATTCTTTGTCATTCATAAAGTCCAAATAAGGCATGAATTTGGTGATTTCTACTGATAAAGTGTCCCAAATAAGGTGTTTGGCTCCCTGCAAAGGTAACCTACCTCTTACTTGTGCTGCAACCTGTTTATTTTTCTCTTTTTATTTACCTCATCCTTAGCTTTACTATTCTCTTCAGTCTTATGTGCTACTTCTTCTTTTAATTTTTTGTTTTCATCTTTCAAATATTTGATCTCTTCATCTTTTAGGATGATTTGGGACATAGCCTTTATCAATTCCTCCAAATACACTTCACCTGTTGGCTTCTCTGTCGATACTTCTTGCACTTGTCCTTCATTGGTATGTTTTGATTTTAAGGCTTTTATTTCCTTCAACAATTCTGATTTTTCAGTTTCCAATTCCTACTTTTCATTCTTTAATCTTAACATATTACCTTTGCAACTCATCAACTCTTGACTGATCTGCTCTTTTTCTTCTTTCAAAGCTATCAACTCTGAAGACTACACATGTTGAACGACTACAATCGTCAATCTCTTTCTCAGCATTTGTATGGTGTCCTCCTTCTCATCTAGGAGCTTCTTGCTAACTTTTGCACTGTCTAACCATGTTCCCAAAGCTAAAATATATGTATGTCGCTTCTTGATTTGAGTTTGCTTAGCCTTGTTTTCAGTTTTTCCTTGCTTCAGTTGGCTTTCAACTTTGTCTATTACTGATTGCAACTTTGAGATTTTATAGGTGGATTGCAGAAGATCTGAATATAACATCTTCTGCATCTGCCTATGCAACTAAATTTTGTCTGGAATATTAATTTGACTTAAATCAACTTCCATTTCAGAAATTTTCTCATCTGACACCACTGCAATCGTTAACACATTTCTTTCAGTATCTCTTTCCACCACAAAGGACACTTTTCCATCTGATATTTTTCTAACTTGTGGAAAAGGTTGTTGATTTTCTTCTAGGGATTGCTTATTTTTTGCTACATATTGAGATATCAAGTCACCTCTATATTTGTAAGGAGTGTTTGTTTCTGTACTGAGTATCTGGAAATAAAAACTACTGAATATAAACTGTAGGTGGATGTAAGAAAACTTATTTTCTAGAACTACTTCCTTCTAAGACAATAATTTCATTTACAGATTCAGTTTTCTTCTTCTAGCTTGAGATTTCTTCATCTGTATCCATGTTTGTTACCTCTGAAATTTCTCTTTTGCTTGAAAAATTTGTCTTGATAGGGGTCTGAATTATTTGAAGTCTAGAAATTGTTTGTTCCACCCTTTCCTCTTCCACATCTTGTTGATGTTCTTCAAAGATCATCAAGTTGGAAAAAGTATCACCATGTTTCATCTATGTCTTCAACTATCTTCATTAGCAGTATTTGAACTCGAACTTGGAATGTTTCTCTTCTTCATTTTTACCATTTTCAAAATTTGGCTCTTGTATTCTATGTTCTTTAGAATCTCATTAAAGGGAATGGAGATTTTAATTTTTGATATTTCAACCTCTAAGCTGAAGGATTAATGTTTTTTCTTAACTTCTTTCACTGTATCTTTCTTACCTTCTTGAGATTTCTTTAAGGTATCTACCTTTAAATCATACTTTTTATGGGGTTCTTGTTTCTGTTGACTACTTGTGGCTTGATCAGCAGGGGATTTATTTGAATTCACAATAACCTTTTTGTTTCTAAGATTGTGTTTTTTTTTAATCATTCATTGCATTTTGATATCCTCTTTAATATTGTTCTAATTCCCTCTCCAATGTATTACAACCTTGTTCCTGAGAAAACATATCATGTTCCTTTTCGGCCCAATAGAATTTGGGCTTAGAATGATCAAAATGATGGATTTGATCTTCCAACTTTTCAAGGTCTTTCTCATTAACAAAGTTCTCAGGGAAAGGAGGAATGATTTGTTGGTCAGTTGTATTTATTTGGTCTCTTTGATCTCTCTGATCTCTTCGATCTCTTTGTCTTATATGAGGAATAGGAGGTCTTCTAAAATTTGGATTTATAATCTGTGTTTCAGGATGGTCTCTAACACGAGGCCCGTTTTCCAAAGTTAATCTCTCTACCAATCTCTCCATGGTTCTCATCATCATATAAAATTTATCATCATTGCTTTGGGAGGTTGAAGGTTGATTTTATTATTTAGTTCTTCTCCTATCAATTTCCACTTTTTGTTTCATTTTCCCTGATTCCATAAGATTTGCTTCTACTTCTACAGCATCATTCAACATGTCAGGCAAAGTTGCATACTTTCTTTCCCTTAACAAAAATGAAAAATCACTGTCAAAGGCATTAGCATAATGTAATTTGGAAGCTCCAACTGGGGGTTTAATTTCAGCTGAGATTGAATTAAAAAAATTCATGAATTTAGTGGAGAAATCTTGTACTGACTCTACATTACTCTTTTTCATATTGTTGTAATGGGTTAGAATCTACAAAGGGTTTTTCTTGTCTTCCCACCTTCCAAGGAAATTTGTCTCAAAATCATTGTAATTATGTATGCTTCCTGTTGGAATTGCTCTAAACCATTTCATGAATTGTCCGGAAAAACTTTGTGCCAATAGCCACATCTTAACATCATCATAATCAACTTCTTCTAGGTTTAAGAAATCATTGAATCTATCTAAATGTTGTTGAGCAATAGTGTTTCCTTCCCTGTCACATAATACTATTATCTGACCATAATTTTGAGGAAGGTCATGTAATACACCAGGAAAGGCAAGGGGAGAAAACCTAGCAGCCATGACCCTTTGTTCTGTGTGTTAGTTGGAAATATTTGGACCTTCTTATCAATTTGAGTTTCTCTAAGGAAAGAAAAACGATTTGTTTCTTCTTCTTTGACCTTTTCTTCTTCTGAACTCTGTAGTTTTTCCCAAAGAGGCTCTAACAAGTAAGATTGAAACTTTACTTCATCAATGACTGTTTCACCTAGGTCTGTTTTAGACTTTGACTTAAACAAGGACTGTCCAAACTTCAAATCAAAGGGAATACTTTCAATACTTATAACTCATTATTTTGGCAAAGATAAAGATCTTTCTATTTGAGAAGTACCTGATTGGAGATTTTCTTTTCCCTTTCTGGGGATCTTTTCTGGATTTTGAACAATCTCTGGTGGCTTAGGATCTGGATTCCTCCTAGTATGTACTCTTCTCAAATCCAGGGTTTCCCAATGGAGTCTCCTTTCTTTATCAAACAATGAAGTCGTCAAGGCAAAAATGTAGCCAATCTTTGTATCTAAATTTCTGTTTGCCCCCAAAAATTAGACTTTATTTTCTTTGACATTCTTTCCCAAGGAAAATATTTCTTTTGATCCCCAGCAACGGCGCCAAAATTTAACACTCATAAATTCCCTAGGTTGTTTAGGAATATCCCTGAGATAACCTCAAACCAATCTTTCAGGATGAAAGCTAGCCCTTCCAACCCAGAGAGGATTCTCTCTAATAAACAGCTGCCCTAAGGTCACTTTAACTACAGTTCATATATATAAACAATGGCTAGATCTTCAAAATAGTTTCAATATTGTGGTTGAATCGGAGATTAGAAACCATTGGGCATGGAGTCAACACATGAGTATCTCAAAATTATTAGAGACTAGTTGTAGGATAAATCATTTACAAAGGCAAGATAGGTATCAGTTCTTAAGATAGATAGCAATTTCAGTATGGTAGAGGATTTAGAGAAAATAATGTATTAACACATAGCACCAAGCTAGGATGAATTATGTATCAACTTTAGAAGAGAAACATTGACAATGTCCGAATGTATGAATCAGAGCATATAACATGAATTCTAATTCATATAATTCATTCAAATATGAAGCAAGAGGGAAAAATGGAATGAAACAGGAAACACATTCACATAGGAAAGTTTTATAGACTGACGAAAATAATAACGCATGAATCTCTGCTAAGAAGAACTTGTACTTTTGCTCTCATTAAAGTTTTCCAAAATATTACATTACACAATTCTATTTCTCTCAGGTCCAACCCCAATTACATTGCAAAATTCAAATTTATACAAAATGCTTTACGAGCAAACCCTAACTGACTGTATTTCTAAAAATACCTTCTTGGCAACTAACGCCTATTTTCCCATAACCACGTTTTATCTATGTCTTCAATTGTCTTCATTAGCAGTATTTGAACTCAAACTTGGAATGCAACATGTCTTTCAAAACAAATCTTTAATGTTGCGTAACTTCAAGTAGCTTTGAATTAAGGATGGAGTTTGTACTTCATTTTTCCATATTTTTCCATTGCACTCCATTGCTCTTAAGAAGGAATTTCATAGTCTGCCATTTCCTTGACCAAAACTTCTAATTCTACATGTGTTGTATAAGATATAGAAGGTAAATTAGCTTTAATCATCTGGAATTGATTAATTATCTCAAAATATTCAGCTAATTTATCAATAATGATCTTTCCACTTAGCCCCTTGGTCACATCTTGAAATTTCGTATGGTCCATACGACCCTTTACTATCAGGTTATGATAATTTTCCAGAGTGATAAGCTTATTATTTACATCCCAGAAAAAAGGGAGGCCTCTCCCAAACAACTCAGTAAATAATTCTTTGAAATTTTGAATTCGTCGCATCATTTGATTTGCTTTTCCTTGTACATTCCCAATATGATGATGCTTCCCAATAATATTTATAGCCTATATGATTATATTGGTTCTGTCTTTAACTCCCATTGTCTTCATTTGAACCTGAGTTAATGTATTTAGAAAATTTACAGCAATCTGAGTTTTTTCTAGGGGTCTTTTTTCCATGGTTTCATTCATAACTCTGCATCTCTGCAAAGCTGAAAAGGCTATAGATTATTTGTCTGCTGATAAAGTGTCCCAAATAAGATGTTTGGCTCCCTGCAAAGCTAACCTACCTCTTACTTGTGCTGCAAGTTGTTTATTTTTCTCTATCAACTCATTCTACTCATCCTTAGCTTTATTATGTTAAGATTCAATATGCTAAGACAGAAAATAGCAGCATTACATTCCATTTCACAATAATAGCATATACAGGATCACTGAAGAAACAATAAGCACAGCATAAACACAAGAGATGCAGATTTATCCTGGGAAACCCTCATGGGGTAGAAAACCCAGCAAAGCTTCCTCAATATAGATGACCAGCAATATACAAAGATGCAAATCAAAGACATGATCTCCTCCTCCACCATATCAGACCTCTCCTCCACAAGTGCGCTACATTATGAGTAAGGGAAGTGTGTGTATAATGAGGAACACACCTCCTCTATTTATACACATCTCCGACATGTACTTTATATTAACTAGGTCGGCCCCAACTTTACCACTGGGTTAAACACCCCACTATAACTGACTGGGCCGACCCCACTAGGGTGGTCTAACAACCCTTTGACCCACATAACACATACAGGGCCGACCCCCACTAGGGAAGTCTAATAACCCAAGTTACCACATTCTGACGGAGGAATAAACATCTCCAGATATACAATAAGATCTTCACAGAGGAATGAAACATCTCCGAAATAATAAAGTACAAATATAATATTCTTAGAAGTTACAATATTTCAACACTCCCCCTTAATGAGAAGGATATTATAACAACATCTGCATGAGCAAGGAGTCATCAACATCATACATGATACATCTATAAATCATTGGAAGCTTTCTCAACATCATCAATTTCTAAAGCAGTTACTGGAACATCTTCAATACTAGAACATCAACATCTTCAGTACTGAGTCTTCATATTCTGCAGCAATCGAACAGCTACAACAACATCAACATCTGGATCCTCACGATCATCAGCATCGTCATCTCACGATCACGATCATCAGCATCGTCATCACACGATCATCAGCATCGTCATCACACGATCATCAACATTGTCATCACATGATCATCATCAACGTCATCTAGATCATCACGATTAGCAGCATCGTCATCTAGATCATCACGATTAACATCATCGTCATCTAGATCATCACGATCAGCAACAACGTCATCTAGATCATCACGATCAGCAACAACGTCATCTAGATCATCACGATCAACAACATCATCAATACAAGTATAAATATCATTAATACAAGTATCCTCATCAATACAAGTATACATATCATCAATAGAAGTATCCTCATCAATACAAGTTTGCATATCATCAATACAAGTATCCTCATCAATACAAGTATACACATCATCAATACAAGTATCCTCATTAATACAAGTATACACATCATCAATACAAGTATCCCCATCAATACAAGTATCCTCATCAATACAAGTATACACATCATCAATACAAGTATCCCCATCAATACAAGTATACACAATAGCAGCATACCCTGCAACACACAAGATCCTATTACGGGATGATCAATCCCTCTCACTTTAGGACATAGGTCCAAGGATGATACAATCCTGATCTGCTTACGGGATGATCATTCCCTCTCAATTTAAGACATCTCTTATGTCTATGGATGATGCAATCCATATCAACTTACAGGATGATCAATCCTTATCATTTTAAGACACCTCACCATGTCTAGGGATGATGCAATCCCGAATCAGCTTACAGGATGATTAGTCCTTATCACTTTAAGACATCTCACCATGTCTAGGGACGATGCAATCCCGAATCAGCTTACAGGATGATTAGTCCTTATCAATTTAAGACATCTCACCATGTCTAGGGATGATGCAATCTCGAATTAGCGTACATGATGATTAGTCCTTATCACTTTAAGACATCTCACCGTGTCTAGGGACGATGCAATCCCGAATCAGCTTACAGGATGATTAGTCCTTATCACTTTAAGACATCTCACCATGTCTAGGGACGATGCAATCCTGAATCA
Source organism: Larix kaempferi (assembly GCA_027924585.1). Classification (NCBI taxonomy): domain Eukaryota; kingdom Viridiplantae; phylum Streptophyta; class Pinopsida; order Pinales; family Pinaceae; genus Larix; species Larix kaempferi. The sequence continues at coordinate 33,223,525 of BSBM01000493.1, forward strand.
GCTTACAGGATGATTAGTCCTTATCACTTTAAGACATCTCAACCTGTCTAGGGACGATGCAATCCTGAATCAGCTTACAGGATGATTAGTCCTTATCAATTTAAGACATCTCACCATGTCTAGGGATGATGCAATCCTGAATCAGCTTACAGGATGATTAGTCCTTATCACTTTAAGACATCTCACCATGTCTAGGGACGATGCAATCCCGAATCAGCTTACAGGATGATTAGTCCTTATCAATTTAAGACATCTCACTATTTCTAGGGATGTTGCAATCCCAATCTATTTACATGATGATTAATCCTTATCACTTTAGGACATAAGTCCAAGGACGATGCAATCCTAATCTGCTTACGGGATGATCAATCCCTCACTTTAGGACATGAGTCCAAGGACAATGCAATCCTGTCACATACATTTTGAACCAAGCATTCAAGGACGATGCAATCCCAACCACAGTGCCATTCCTTTTTCATACTAGATGTGACCTAGATTAAACCTAGGATTTTATCACCTGTGAATGATCACCTGCTGCAGTCCAAGAGCGAAAATGACATCATTACAGGACCTGCGAATGATCACCTGCTGCTACACTGAGCAGTCCAAGAGCGAACATTACATCATTCCAGTCAACCACAGAGCCAATACTATTTCAACTGTGGTGTGACCTAGATCAAATCTGGGATTTACAACCTGTGAATGATCACCTGCTAATCCAGGAGCAAACATTACATCATTACAGGTTTCGTGAATGATCACCCACTGCTAAGTAGTCCAGGAGCGCACATTACATCATTCACCAACATCTTTCTCGAAGACAAGAGTCTATGGATCAATTTAGGGACCGAAGTCCAGGGATGATACAATCCCTCTCGTCCACTAAGGACCACTTCTCGTAGACATATGTCTATGGATCACTTTAGGACTGAAGTCCATGAATGATACAATCCTCTTACTCTCGGAGACATCTGTCTGCGGTCACTTTAGGACTGAAGTCCATGGATGATACAATCCTCTTACTCTCGGAGACATCTGTCTGTGGATCACTTTAGGACTGAAGTCCACGGATGATAGAATCCTCTTACTATTGGAGACATCTGTCTGTGGACACTTTAGGACTGAAGTCCACGGATGATACAATCCTCTTACTCTCAGAGACATTTGTCTGTAGATCACTTTAAGACTGAAGTCCACGGATGATACAATCCTCTTATTGTCCACAAAGTCTAAGGACCATTTCATCGACCTCATCGTCGGAACAAGCAACCTCATCATCAACCTCATCGTTGGAATATGTAGCCTCATCATCGACCATATCACTCCCCCTTTTGAGGAGGGTCCTTCTTAACTACACCAAGCTTGTCTCAGAAATACTCAACCTTTACTTGAGACAGAGGTTTGGTCAACACATTAGCAACTTGTTCGTCAGTGCTCACATACTCGAGCTTGATAGCTCCTTTATGCACCATATCCCGTATATAGAAATATCAGATCTCTATGCGCTTTGACTTATCATGGAACACTGGATTCTCTGTCATCTGATACAACTCTGGTTGTCACACAGGATCACAGTGGAGTCCATCTCTAAGTCAAACAATCTTGATAACAACTTCTGAATCCGTACCGCTTCACAACTAGCAAAGAAAGCAACTATATATATATTTCGCTTCAGCTATGCTGAGAGCCACTCTAGACTACTTCTTGCTAGACCACGAGATCATGGCAGATCCCAGACAATAACATCCACCCGATGTGCTCTTCCTGTCTGATACACTTCCTGCCCAATCAGTGTTTGTGTAATTATACAATCTGAAGTCATGATCTCCAAGATAACATAGATCAAAATATATCGCACCCTTTAGGTGCCTCATCACATGCTTTGCAACTATCAGGTGAACACATCTAGTTTCCACTAGATACTGACTCAAGTTGTTCACAGCAAAGCATATATCTAACCTAGTATATGTTAGATACATCAATGACCCAATAATTTGACTGTACAAAGTTATATCCACTAACTCTGATGAGTCATCCCCTAACAGCTTCAAGTTGGAATCCATGAGAGTGGCCATTCCAACACATCAATTCCTTTTAATATTTCTCAACATACTTTCCCTGGTTGAGAAAGATTCCTTCTGAGCCTTGCCATACTTCCAAACCTAGGAAGTAATGCATCAATCTGAGATCTTTCATTTTCATTTCTACAGCCATCTATCTGTGCCATCTCTCATCAGATGGGTCTACTGATATGAGCCTCAATATCATTCGAACTCTGTGGTGAGTTCCTTCTTGCATCCATGTCATCTATGCATAGAAACCATATTCAACCTTGTAGCAAGGGTTGAGATCCACATCACCCATGGTGATCATTAAGCTCATCAATTGACTATCAATCCTGGGCACCCATACAAAACCTGATTCATACTTCTTCTTTAATTACACCATTTAAGAGAATGGTCTTATCTAGCCACTTGGAGCAAACATCTCGTCATGATTTTTCTTCCTCTTTCTAAGAGAATCTTCTAGCCACGAGCCTTCTATATTTTGTTTGATTTGTAAATCTTCTTGTTGAACATCCATCACTTGGTCGGTGTTCATCATTCTTCATGATCTTTCCTACAAATCAAAATTAAGTACATGATTAGTAATATTTCATAATCATGAAATCATGTTGACATGATAACCTATTATGCATACAGATATCATTTACATAGTTATGCAACTATCTTGACCAATACTTTGGCACAACACTTTTCCATATCCTGTATGCATACAGTGGCTATCTAGATGCCTTCCATCTCTACCAGAACATACTATCAAGAGTGTGCACAGCTCTCAGCATGTCAACAAAGAGGTTTCATTCTAGAAAAGCAACAATGGAATGTTTGTCCAACTTACCAATCATATGTATGTTAGTAGTATACTGTTCAATGCTCTATGAATGTTTACACTCAGCATGATATATTCTAGGAATACAAATATGCATACAACCTATTACAAGCAATAACAACTCAAATACTTATGTTTTATGTTTGTGTGGTTGCCTCCTGCTTGATCTTCTATATGTCTTTTGAACTTCTATTCATTATGTACCACTGTGCATGCTCAAGTGTCATCCTCATGATCTCATACACAAACATACATTCATTAGTATATTCTCAATACTATCAAAACATTATAATTCTAAATAATCTTGAATATGTATAGTCATGATCATAGATAATAAATAGTAGTATTCAGGGTTTCAAGGAAGTCTTCTTTTACTCATGCATATTCTTGTTTGATCATAGTACTCTTCTGGTTAGTTAAATCATCAATCAAGATAAGAGACATAATATGCATGAACCCTTTATTACTAACTTTGTGAATAAGCATAACCAATCATACCAAGTATACTTATATAAGGGATCCTAACACAAGGTAAGATTCTAACTTGACATAGGAAAACATACCTGGATTAGTATACCTATTTAGTTATGTCTAACATACCTAATCAATATATTCTTTGTTCTCTTCAATGATTTAGATATCTTGTACTGGACCCTGCATATCTCATAGGTTAAGCATAATAGAACAAAGTCATACATACCTAGTAAGTAGAACTTCTATGTGATCAAGGATTATGGATGAGTCTTTGTCTTCATGTTGTCATGGTCATGGAACTTGATTTGTCTTTCGTGATGTACCTGTATCTTGTTAGCAGACAACATCAACCTCATACAACACCACAGTGCATTAGTACAATCATATAACCCTAATCAATGAATGTCTTCTATCATTCACATGTATTCATACTTAACATTAATCAAGATTGTACTAATCTAAATAATATGAAAACATTTTATAAACTTAATCAAGAATCATATTTCAAGACATACCTGTATCTCCTTAAGTCATACCTGTCGAGAATTCCTGTAGTCTTCTTATGTAAGGCCTTAGCCTCAACTCCCCCCTGAAACTTGATATGAAGCTTGATTAGGGTTTGCTAGAGAAACCCTAAAAATTCAATCTTTGACTTTCACACATCTGAATGGATGGAAGGATATGTCTTGCTGAGCTAATCAAACTAGCATACTTCAATTTTGGAATCTCCAAAATTTGACCCCTCAAAATTGCCTTTGAAACTTCTGGACCTTTGAAACTTCTGGATCTTCTAGACAAGATCCCGAACTAGGGTTTGATAAAGCCCACCCTTCTGCCCACTCAAAAGGTTTAATCCAAGGCTCTAAAATCTTATGTTTCTGAGGAGCTTCCAGTCGTGGTTACAGACTTCAAAAATTCCAACTTTTGTTGAAGCCCTAATTTTCCATCTTTCTGATCAAGATCCCCAACTGGGGTTTGATCAAGCCCGGTCTTCTACCCAACCAAAAAATTCGATCTTGGTCTCTAAATTTCGATTTTCCGGAGTAGCATTCAGCCGTGGACTCCGATTCCAAAAATTCTAACTTTCTCTGAAACCCTAAATTCCGGAAGCCATGAATGAATGTGCTCAAAAAATAATTATGTTTTGACAGAAATATGTACCTGATTGTTTCTGCTGTAACTCTGAACTTTTCGCTCCACAGGGTCTGAAAACTTTTTTTGTGGTAGCCTGACCTATCATCTTTCCATCTCTACAGGTCTGACCTCAATTGGATTTTCTAAGAGAGAGTTATGCCAAGTGTCGCAACGTGACCTATTTATGGGATAAAACAGGAGAGCGAACTTGTACAGCGTGCCACGTGTCACTGGTTCAACTTCAGCCTCTGAAAAAGTTTCTTGAAATAGATGAGTCTGTGTACTACCTGTCACTTTTTATTAAATTTCATTTGGAGCTTCCTATCCCAAGTTATGACCTTTTTTCCAAGGTCACCTGATTTTGACTAAGATTTGGAAGAGGCAGAAACCCTCACTTGTACGGATCATAACTCACAAAGTACAATGAATCTGAGGGTGTCCTTTGGACACAAGGTACCTAGGGATGTTATCTACGACCTGTAAACTTTTCAAATCCTGAACCTTCATAGAAATGGATTTATAGCGAAAGTTCCACGATGACTGGTTTTTGCTATGTAAAACCCAAACCTTCAAATTGTTGCAAGTGAAGCAAGTGTCGTAAGTGCCATACATTGCCTTCCTTCAAGTTAGCTCTGATACCATGTTAAGATTCAATATGCTAAGACAGAAAATAGCATCATTACATTCCATTTCACAATAATAGCATATACAGGATCACTGAAGAAACAACAAGCATAGCATAAACACAAGAGACACAGATTTATCCTGGGAAACCCTCATGGGGTAGAAAACCCAGCAAAGATGCAAATCAAAGACATGATCTCCTCCTCCACCATATCAGACCTCTCCTCCACAAGTGCGCTACATTCTGCGTGAGGTAAGTGTGTGTATAATGAGGAACACACCTCCTCTATTTATACACATCTCCGACATGTACTTTATATTAACTAGGTTGGCCCCAACTTTACCACTGGGTTAAACACCCCACTACAACTAACTGGGCCGACCCCACTAGGGTGGTCTAACAACCCTTTGACCCACATAACACATACAGGGCCGACCCCCACTAGGGAAGTCTAATAACCCAAGTTACCACATTCCGACGGAGGAATAAACATATCCAGATATACAATAAGATCTTCACGGAGGAATGAAACATCTCCGGAATAATAAAGTACAAATATAATATTCTTAGAAGTTACAATATTTCAACATATTATTCTCTTCAGTCTTCTATGCTACTTCTTCTTTTAATTTTTTGTTTTCATCTTTCAAATATTTGATCTCTTCATCTTTTAGGCTAATTTGGGACATAGCCTTTGTCAATTCCTCTGAAGACACTTTACTTGTTGGCTTCTCTGTCGATACTTCTTGCACTTGTCCATCATTGGTATGTTTTGATTTTAAGGCTTTTATTTCCTTCAACAATTCTAATTTTTATTTTTCCAATTCCTGCTTTTCATTCTTTAATCTTAACATTTTACCTTTGCAACTCATCAACTCGACTGATTTGTTCTTTTTTTTATTCCAAAGCCGTCAACTCTGAAGACTATACATGCTGATCGGCATGAATTTTCAATCTCTTTCTGAACATTTGTATGGTGTCCTCTTTCTCACCCAGGAGCTTCTTGATAACTTTTGCACTGTCTGACCATGTTCCCAAAGCTAAAATATATGTCTGCATCTTCTTGAATTGAGTTTGCTTATCCCTATTTTCATATTTTTCTTGCTTCAGTTGGATTTCAACTTTGTCTATTACTGATTGCATATTTGATATTTTCAAGGTGGATAGCAGAAGATCTGAATATAACATCTCCCCCGTCTTCCTATGCAACTAAATTTTTCTTGGAATGTTAATTTGACTTAAATCAAATTCCATTTCAGACACTTTATCATCTAACACCACTGCAATCTTTAACACATTTCTTTCAGTATCTCTTGCCACAACAAAGGGCACTTGTCCATCTGATATTTTTCTAATTTGTGGAAAAAGTTGTTGATTTTCTTCTAGGGATTGCTTCCTTTTTCTGTATATTGAGATATCAAGTCACCTCTAGATTTGTAAGGAGTGTTTGTTTATGTACTCTGAGTATTTGGAAATAAAAACTGTTGAATATCAACTGCAGGTGGATGTAAGAAAACTTATTTTCCAGAAATACTTCCTTCTAAAACAATAATTTCATTTACAGGTTCAATTTTCTTCTTCTTGCTTGAGATTTCTTCATCTATATCCATGTTTGTTACCTCTGAAATTGCTCTTTTTCTTGAAAAAATTGTCTTGATAGGGGTCTGAATTATTTGAAGTCTAGAATTGGTTTGTTTCACCCTTTCCTCTTCCACATCTTGTTGATGTTCTTCAGATATCATCAAGTTGGAAAACTTATCCAACCCTTCCACTACTTGATGCTCAAATGCACTGCTTTTGTTTTGTTGTCTCTTTTAAGAGATTATATGATGTGGATAATAATTGATCTTGTTTGCAACTTGGAAATCCATTTCATGTAAAAAAAAAATCTACAATTGGGAGGGCTGACCTACTCTTTATAACAAATGGGTCAACTTGAAAGGGAAACTTGAGGGTAGAAATCTTCTTAGAGTCTACAAAATTTTCATTATCAGAATGCAATCTCTGTCTAATAAACTCTAAATCAAGAATCCTTGAAGTCAAGAAAGATGGCAACTTGTAAGGAGTTCCTGTAAATCCATAAACTCTTATCACTGTATGATATTTGTAGAGGAACCAATCACCTGTTATGTCATTTGGGGAAAACTCCAACACTCCTTTCATCTCTTCTGTAACCCTAGGTAACTCAGCACTGAAAAATACTTTGTAGACTTCTGACATAATACTGTTTGTGAAATTGAACATGATGATTTGCTTGGAAAGGTCTATAGTAGTCTTCAAGTCCAAAAAATTCAATTCAACTACATTTGAAAATATAATCATGTTTAATAAATGTATTTGGTACCTGAAATACCTCAAAGTGTGGAAGCTCACTAGCTGGGTATGGATCACCTCAGCTAGGATAATTGAAATTTTATTACCTTGCCAAAGAAAAATATAGTGAAATTTTCTAATATTTTTCGAGATCCCGATAGGGATGTGAACCAATGTATGCAAGTACACTTGGATAGCTTCAAGAACAAATTTGACCAAGATTAACTTGCCTCCTCCAAAGAACCACTTATTACACCAATATGATATTCTTATTTTAACTTTGTTTATCAACCACAACTAATTACTTTTCAAATAACAATTAGGTTTGGAGATGAAGCATGCATATTTAATTCCACCTACTAAAATTTGGTGTTGATATAGGAAGTGATCTTGAGTTAATTTTACCTACTCCTCATTTAGATTGAAAGTATATAGTGCGGACTTCCCTTCATTAATTTCCATCCTTGTAGACAAGCTATAAAGATGACGTATACCACTGCGAATAAGACCATCTCCACCCAAGTCAAAGCATAATACAAAAATGTCATCAACAAAAAGAAGATGAGAAAGAGACACACATCTCCCTATATCAATCCCTTTAATTTCCTCTTGTTTATAGCATCAAGAATAGATTTGCTTAGACCTTCTACTACTAACAGTAAGAGATATGTGTTAAAGTTGCAGCATCATGAGTCATTCTCCAGGTCAATCTTGTGTGTCAAGATTGAGCCTCGTGTGTCGAGGTAGTGCTTTATAGGAGCCTGAGTTGGAATCAAGAAACTTGGAGAAGAATCTTGAGTTGGACTCAAGAATTTTTAAGCTTCATGTGTCGAGGTAAGTGCTCTGTATGTCAAAGTGATGATGTTGTACAGCCTTGCTAGTCAAGGCTAAGGTCGTGTGTGTCAAGACAGATCCTCATGTATTGAGGAGGTTCCTCATATGTTAGGTGATGCTTTGCATCTCGAAGCATGTATGGTGTGTGATGTACTACTAACCATGGTTGAGCTATTAAGTCTCCCCCAGGGACTGGCCACCCCTAGAGTGAATTACTTTAGCATATAACCACTTGGAACAATAGTAGGACAATATGATCACATCATTGGGAAAATATCATTAGTATATTTGATATGATAATTAAGTTGGAAGGTGTGGACCATGCAGATAAGACAAGAGATAAAGATAAGATGTGATAAGATATGAGAAAATCCAAAATGCACATAAAAGAATTAATTAAGAGAGAATTTGAATTGTTAAACTTCAGTGAAGACTTCATTAAATCAAAGGAGAGTTCGAATTTATCACTATAGTGATGTTAATAAGAAAGAATCATTTAGGAGATTTAACTAAGTGATAACAAATAAAATCTAGTTAACTAAGTGTTATAGCATGACGACACTTATGTCAAACTAAAAGACAACACTTGTGTTAAACTAAAAGATGGCACTTGAGTTGTGACACTTGCATGATGACACTTAAGTTAGCCACCTAACCAAGTGGGAAACCTTTCAGTTAAGGGGCGAGTTCATCCTAAGACTCAGTTCAGTGAGTTAATGCATTGCATGAGAAGTGGGGCACTCGTTTTCATGCAAGATTGATACATCCAGATGGAGGGAGAGTTCATCATGAAGTCAGAAGATAAAAATAGAAGTCAATATATAAATATGTTATATAGGGTTGATGAATTCAATGTGAAGTGAATTCTCTTCTCCCTTGAAGGCAATGCGCTCCTCTTTGTGTAAGATATTATTATGAGTCTCTCTTCTTTATCTTTCTCTTGCTCTGTAATTGCATCGAGGATGCTTGATGTAAAATACATTCTCTGTTATCTATCAATATACTAAGGAATATTTTGTAGGGGTTTTCTCCCTCTATTCATAGAGGATTTCCCCAGGGTAAATTCATGTGTCAAATGTGATTGCTTATGTGTATTATTGTTATTTGATTTCAAGTATTATTGCAGCTCCAAATTCAAGATAAAAAATTAACCACTAGTACAAAATGAGAGATAAGTGACAAAAAAATGACCAAAATCCGCATATAAATGAGCACTTTTGATTTGGCGATCACTAGTGGCTAATTTCTTATCTCTTATCACGCGACCAAAAATGTGGTCATATTTAGTTTGGTCATTTATAGGTTCTCTTGTGGTTATTAATTTGGTCATTAATCTGTTCATTAATTTAGTCATAGTTTTGGTCATTAATTGTCACGATTAATGACCAAATTAGTGACAAAAACTATGACCAAATTAATGACCACAGACAAGCTATAACTTACCAAACTAAAAGCGACCACATTTTTGGTCGTGTGATAAAAGACCGGAAATTAGCCACCAAAACTGTCATTTGGTCGTTTATATGCGAATTTTGGTCGCTTATCTCTCATTTTTTGGTCACTAATTTAGTCTTTTTTAGCCATTTTATATGCAAATATTCACTAATTTGAGCTAGTACCCTTGAAGTCCTGTAATGTATTAAGAACCCCGCAAATAAAAACTTCAAATTTGACTGTGTGCACCCATATAATACAGAAAAATGAATGTGTAGAAGAATGATAAGAAACTACTAAAAAGTACTAACATAGATCAAGAACCATGTTTTCTACACAAAAAGTGTATAATGGGTAAGGAATCAGGATAATCAACCATTGCACCAAACAAATGAAGCATGCATTGTAGAGTGCAATTGGACTATTTACTTAATACGATGAATCAAATCTCTAACATGTTTAAGTCGACTCTTTGCTGGTGAGACAATCTTGTGTTCAGAGGCAACCTGAGCTCTGGTATTAAAATAACAAGTTGCCTACAGTGCAAGAGTTCACAACAGGAAATAGAAGGTCCTTTGTTAATACCATATCAATATCTGTTAAATGTCTTTCTTGTGCTGATATGAGAAGTCTAGTGTGCTAGTTTTTGGTTTAAACTCTGTAGAAAATTTTGAATCAAACTAAAAAGCTAGTACACAAGATATCCAACTGCAATATCCTCCACACCACTATAAGAAATCTAACTATGCATTTAAAGGCAATGGAGGACATGAAGGAGAGTAATTTGTACCTTGAATTGAAAATAGTGAAGCAATATTATTGAATGGATCATTTTTCTTAATCTGCTTCTCAAAAATATTAAGCTGGAAGCTAGCATGACTTTGAAGTTATAATAACCATTTTTGGACTATTATTGTGCAAAGGAAGAAAAACAATGATACAACTAACATAAATTGGGACATTCCTATACATCTCTTCAATCTAAAACTCCTTTACCAAGGATTCTCTGGATAAAGAAAAGAAATTTAAACAAAAGAATGATGCACACGAAAAATTTGAGAGAGATGAATGTCCTTCCAGGCCACTCCTGGTTGAATCAAGTGCCAAAGCCTAAATCCGTTGTTTCAACACTTATAGCAGGATCCATTACACTTCTTGTGACACCTTTGTCATATGTCCCAATTGGAGCTAGAGATATTTATGATGTTTTAATTGGTTAAGCAATCACAGATGGAGCACTTTGAATTTCAAATGTTGCAAAGGCTTTAATTACGAGTGGAGAATTGATCTGGAATTAAAGAAAGGGGGGTGGGGAGTGATTACATGAAACAATAAATAATTGCTTAGTATTGTTTTCATTCATCCCTCTCTTTTCAGAATTTTTGGTCTCTGTATTCAAAATTCATGTAATTGAGAATATTATTGAATGTGCTTTCCTTAAGATAACCCTTGCCTTGTGATCTCCTTCCTTTAATCATCTATTGATATCTTACTATATACAAGTTAATGATTATGCTCTGCAAGTTAAGATGGTTGCCATGCAGGTACAAGTGTGCATGTATTTTCCGTAAACTAATGCACTGTAATGATTGAATCATTCTATACTTAAATATTCATATTTGGGAATGGAATCATTGTCAAGTCTTAACTAGGCATTTTCAATTGGTGGAATCTTTGGTTATATATATCCATGAGTCTCCATGGATTCTCTCTCCAAGTTGTGTTTGAATTTCTTGGGAAAGAGGTCCTCTTCTTCCTTGCCATTTGCAAACCATGTCAGCCCCTCCACCTACCCTTAGGGGTCATAGTGGAGTAATAAATAGTTCAAAATCCAAACCACTTATGACACCCCAAAATAGGTGAACGGTTCTAAAGCTTGAGCCACATAAGGTCCAAGGCTAATTTTGGAAAAGGAAATGGTAGGCCAAAATGAGAGGTGGATTTGGTTTCATGCTTCCCATATTTTTCGTATGCCATTGTAAAAGAAAAGAAAATGTTTCATTCTCTAATAATTTTTCACGTGATCCTAGTTAGCATTTTAAGCTATCGATTAACAATAAAAGAGTGATGGAAATAGACTTAATTAAATAAGATTGCATCCAACTCATGAATAGTGGGTTTAACCCACGAAGAGCCACTAAAATAATGAACTAGCTAGAGATTAAAAGTGGGACCATGATTATTAAAAATGTAACAAATAGTTCAATAGCCAAACATTTTTCACACTCCAAAGGAAACCAATGACTCTAGACCACATGAGGTCCAAGTCTACTTTTGGGAAAAGACAATGTTAGGCCAAAAAGGAAGGATTTAATAATCTAGGTTATTGGAGTTGTTCTTTTTCTTTTAATGGAGTTGGCTTCTTGCTTCGTGTATTTTGCATATGTCATTGTAGAATAAAAGAAAATGCATCATCTCAATTAGTATGTTTAGACAATTGAATAAAAGTTAAAAATTGAGAGAAGGGAGGTAGGATCCTTCATACTAACTAAAAAATCCTATAACAAAATTGAATCGGTTTCCTTAACCTAGGCGCATAGATATACATTTCAATCATTTAATTATACAATACTTTTTATGTTTATCAGGAAGTCCAACTGTCCCTGCATCGCTTAAATTGCTAACAACCATCCTCTACTCTCAGCTCTCTTAACCTGCCTCACCGATGTGTGCCTCTATCATTCCCCACCACACCACCTTTCAGTAGTGAATTTACCAGTCCTAAACCCACCAAAGACACCAGTAGCCAACCATCCCTTAGCCATTTAAACGGTTCAAATGCCTTCAAATAAAATAAATACCTAATTTATCCTGACCCTGAAGCACCTTCTTATCTCTTCTTTCTTTCCGACCTGTTTTACTTTTGTCTTCTTCCAAGAGGCTATCTTGCTTCGCACCTTTTTTTTAGGGGAGAGACAAGCATATTGGGTCCAACTGACAATTGAAAGTAAGGCAATAGGCAAGTAACAAACTACATCAAGGTCCAAGTGATGACATTTGTGTGAAATAATAATGATATCATGATTGTGAGAGAGATGTCAGACATAATAAAATACTCCATTGGAGTAGTAGGCCCGAGTGGCTTTGGCTCTAAATCCATTGTTGTTTGCATTCTTGAGTCTAACTAAATTAATCATTGATAATCAGCCTTGATGCATTACATGTTGTAGGGGTAACATCCCCTAGTGATTAGGTCATATCACTAACAGAGCAAGGGAAATATAACTAATCTAACCTTCCAAAACGTAGTTATCATGCCAATAAAAAGAAGGGGGAGTCTGGGAAAATACTTGTGGCTAGTTGGCTATCCCCTTGTTGTGTAGATCTACTTGAGAGGGAATAGACTGATTGGTCATATGTCTGATGGTATGAGAGCTTGTTGAGATCATGGTGATGTTGGTGGTGAAAAAGATCTGCAGTTCCTTATGCATTGATTCATCTTCTATTTAAAGCAGATGAATGGGAAACAAATAATGAATACTATAATAATTTCATATTATCTTCCATCTTATGGGATGTCTTAAGTGAATACCATATTCACAAAATTTTCTCTCAAACACTAGATAAGAGTCCTTTCAGTGAATGATGCCACCCCTTATATGCTTCTAACAATACTTTCCAAACATTTCATTGTCAACCATATCGCAATGGATTCATGTAGGGACTTTCGTCTTGGGGGCCATGGTAATGTCTCAAATAAAACATAAATATGCAAATGAAAATCCTATCTTCATTTATTTATAGCTTAAAACATAAATATGCAATTTGATTAGAAAACGATGAGGGTTTTGAAAAATACCTTCGAATGGGCACAACAATTCAGTCATGAACTCCTCCAAGATGGCATCAGTAAGACCATCAAGACTCCACCCAAAGCAACCTTTTTCTTCACCCATGGCTGTCCAACCTACAAAATAGTTCTAGAAATTTGTATCTTCAGCTATCCAACCTTCCCCTATCATCATGGCATGCAATATTCCTCCATTAATGAACAGAGGTCCATTATACGATTTGGAAAAATCTTTGTTTGAGAAGATAGTTGGGTGTCATCAATGAAATGTGAAGAGAAAGGAATAGTTTGGGGGGAATGCCAAATAATGATCCTGCCTAACCAAAGAAGAGTTCCTATCTTCATTTATTTGTAGCTTAAAACATAAATATGCAATTTGATTAGAAAAAGATGAGGGTTTTGAAAAATACCTTTGAATGGGCACAACAATTCGGTCATGAAGTCCTCATATTTGGCGTCAATAAGACCATCAAGACTCCACTCAGAGCATCCTTCTTCTTCACCCATGGTTCCCCAACATACAAAATAGTTAGAAAGTTGTATCTTCAGCTATCCATCCTTCCCCTATCATCATGGCATGCAATATTCCTCCATTAATGAACTGAGGTCCATTATCCAATTTGGAAAAATCTTTGTTTGAAAATATAGTTGTGTGTCATCAATGAAATGTGAAGAGAAAGGAATAGTATGGGGGAACTACAAGACTAATGATCCTTCCTAACCCAATAAGAGTTAAGAATTTTACTTATGAAGAAAAACTCAGTGATTAAATATCCGAAAATTGAAGAGTTAAATTTGAACTGAACACAAATACTTCAAATTTAACCATTTGTTAAAGGAATGCAACCTCCATTTTTTATGAGTTATGGTGATTGAAACCCTTGGAAACAAAAATCAAGGATAAGTGGTGGAAGGAAAATGATTGAGTTACAAAAACCACCTATCGAAGACATCGTCGGTGATCTCCTTTGCTGGGATGATGAATTGAATGTCGACCAATGTTTTGCTGGTCACCTCTGCTCCTCCTATGCCAGGTAGAAATGAACCTTGTGCGCGTAAACGTGAGCCAATGTCAATGATGATAAAAATGCTCTCCATTGTCAAATGCTCTGCACCATCAAATGCTCTATAGGGGTTGAGGAGGGGTTCAAATGGCACCCTATCGAATGCTCTACAGAGGTCGAGGAGGGGTTCAAATGGCGCAATGTAGAATGTTGTACAAGGTCGAGGAGGGTTTCAAAATGGAGGGGACATTTTGTTTTGTTTTTTTATGTTTTGTTTTATTTATTTTTTTATGTTTTGTTTTATTTTATTTTTTTATGTTTTATTTTGTATTTTTTGTATTATTGCTTATATGTCTTATCAAATTTAAGATGATAATTGAAAAAAATTCATATAATGGAAAAACTATATATTTTATATTTAAGACCAATTGTCATGTGGTCATTTTTAGTTTAGTTTTTATCCTGTGACCAAATTGGTCATTTATCTTGGTCATTTTTAGTTTAGTTCGTATCCCGTGACCAAATTGGTTATTTATCTTGGTCATTTTTAGTTATCTCACTTACAATTTCTCAATTTTGGTCATTTATCCCTTCAAAAAACTATGGTGACCAAATTTTTTGGTCGCATGGTCACTTATCTCTTTTGTACTAGTGAACATGGTATCAAAGCTCAGGGTGTGAAAGAGATAATTTCAGGAATCAAGCTTGAGCCTACATAGATCCTGAGTGTGCACAGTACTTGAGGAATTCTGGTTTCAATCTCAGTAATATTGGAAGACCGTCTTGAAGGAACTTCAAACTTCAATATTTGGAAGGCCAGGATCCTGAATATCCTGGAAGAGCATGATTTGGATGGATATGTATCAAGTTTTATTGAAGAGTCTAATTCTAATGCAGGGTTCATTACCTTCGAGAAGAATCAAGCCAAAGTGAAGAGAATAATTTATGATTCCGTGAAAGACAACTTGATGCCCCTAATCACTCCATTGAAGACCACAAAGGAATGCTTCAACACTTTGACAAATCTTTATGAGAAGAAGGTGCCCAATCAAAAGAGAGTATTGAAGAACAAGCTTCAAAATATGAAGATGGAAAAAGGACGAAGTTGTGGCTTCCTTCTTTACAAAGATCTCTCAAGTAAGAGATCCACTCATGAGCATTGGTGTGATGATCGATGATGATGATCTCATTTAGACCATTGTCGATGGTCTTCCATCTTCATGGGAGACATTCTTGGTTGTAGTAAATGGTCAAGAAGTGCAACCTAACTTTGAGATAATGTGGCACGATTTCCTACAAGAAGAAGGATGAATCCAGAGCAAGTATATTGCCTCCAAAGAAGAGAACCTCGCTCTTGCAACACAGATGAATGAATGAGGTAAGAAATATCACAAGAACTTCTCTCATCAAAAGGAGAATGATTTCAAGAACTTTGATAAGTCTAAATTTAAATGTTTCAATTGCAATAAGAAGGGCCATTATGCAATAGAATGTTGTGCAAATCAAAGAGGAAAGTTCAAGGGTAGGTTTCATGCTTCTACTGCTACAGAAGATGAACCTACAAGAAAGAATTCGTCCAATGATCAATAGACAAAGGAGGAGTACTATATTGTCTTAGCCCTTTTTGGATCCATTACCACTGGTGCTGAGACATGGCTGGTAGACACTGGCGCATCCAAGCACATGGCTAGATATAAGAGCGCTATCACAGACTTGAAGGAAAAGAAGTTTTCCTATAAGGTGGAGCTTGGAGTTAATACCACCTATTCGATCCAAGGCATTGGATCCACTTCTTTTCAATTGGATTTAGGAGATGTACTACATGTGGATGAAATTTGGTTTGTCCCCAGATTGAAGAAGAACCTACGTTCTGTTTCGATTCTAGAAGATAAAGGATTCAAAGTTATCTTTATGGACAACAAAGCGCTCCTGTGGCCTAAGCATGAAGACTTGAACTCTGCATCAGTGATTGGAGTTAGAGAGGGAGATCTCTACAAAGTTCCTGGAAAAATCATTCAAGCCATGATCCATGAAACAGATAATCCTTATGAGTTGTGGCATAGAAGGCTTGGTCATCTCCATTTCAAAGCGCTACTTGGATTGCAAAAGATGGTGAAAGGTATGCCCATGTTTAAATATGATTTTGATAGTGTTTGTAGAGGTTGCGCTCTTGGAAAGAACATTAAGAAGATCTTTCCAAGTAGTACCAAAAGATCCAAAAGGATCCTTGACTTGATTCATTCCGATCTATGTGGTCCTATGTCTAAACCCTCCTTGAGTGGTTATTTGTTTATATGACTTCTCATGCAAGTCATGGGTTTATTTTCTGAAATCAAAGAGTGAAACCTTCAACAAGTTTCAAGAGTTTAAAGCATTGGTTGAGAATCAGATTGGGAAGCACATTCATGCTTTGAGATATGATAATGGAGGGGAGTTTGAGTCCCATGACTTCAATGACTTCTGTCTAGATGTAGGAATTAAAAGACAGTTGATTGTACCCTACAACCCCCAGCAAAATAGGGTTGCTAAAAGAAAGAATAAAACAATATGTGAGGCTGCAAAAGCCATGATGTGTGATCAGGATCTTCCCACATTTTTATGGACAGAAGCCTCCAACGCTGTTGTTTATATTCAAAACATAATCCCTCATGCTATCTTGGGAGAAAATAATCTTGAAGAGGTTTTCATTGGTGAAAAACCAAATATTGGACACTTGAAGATTTTTGGTTGTCATGTTTACATTCACATACCAAAAGAGAAAAGTACAAAGATAGAGCCATCCAAAAAGAAAGGAATGTTTGTTAAATATAGTAAATCCTCCAAATCCTATAGAATCTATGTTCCAGGACAAAGAAACATTGAAGTCAACAGAGATGTAACATTTCATGAAGAGGTTGCCTTCAAGCGCTCCAAATAACTTTAGTGTGATTCAGATATGGAGGATGATGATACTCCTATGATGGAGGATCCATTTTCTGATTCTCCCCTTTTAGATGGTGAGAGGGAGAATCCAGATGAGTCCGTAGATCTGCTTGATCCTGAAGAATTGGAGTAGAACTGATAGAAATATCTCTTGATGAACCTCCTGCTAAGAGGAGATATGCATGGTGTTGAGACATTTTGAAAGAGGCAGAAAAGCATGGAGCACCTCCAGGCTCATCCAGAGAGCGAAAGAAACCTGAAATATTTTCAGGATATGTAGCACAAATGAGTCATATCAGTGATTCAGAACCCTCTACCTATGAGGAAGCCTCTAATCAGCAAGTATAGAAATATGCTGCGGCAGAAAACTAGGACGCGAGATCCATATTGAATAAGATATATATTATTGAATTGATAAGATGCTTAATGCTTTACAAGAGCTCGCCTTTTATAAGGTTGGAGCATTTCTTAAGAAGGGTTACGTCCCTTCAATTAAACTAATTAATAATTTAATGATTAATTTGATACAATATTTAATATTCATAGCATTGCCACTCCCTTTTAAAGAGCTTTGTCCTCAAAGCAATGGTAATGAGGGATGTAACTGTCGAAATTGTTCTGATTCCCATGTTGCATCTTCTTCGGGAAGATTTTTCCATTTAATGAGGTATTCTTTAATGACTCGCGTTCTTAATCTCTTCTCTCTAGTAGCAATGATAGATTCTGGCTCGAATATGATTCTTCCTTCTTCATCTAACAAGGGAAGTATTGTTTGTGCCTTCTGGTGTTGACCTATCATCTTTTTCAAACATGAAACATGAAAGACATTGTGGATGCGACTTGTAGTTGGCAATTCCAATGCATATGCCACCTGACTAATCTTCTTATTGATTTGATATGGGCCATAAAAACGTGGAGCCAACTTATTTTTTCCACCTTGTTTAAGTGATAATTGTTTATAGGGTTGTAGTCTTACATATACCCAATCTCCAATTTCAAATTCTCGTTCTGTTCGATGTCGATCTTCTTGTTGTCTCATTCTATTCCTGGCAGTATTCAAATTCTCTTTAAGTACTTGGACAACCTTTTGGTTTTCTTCTAAATGGTCATTTACTGATGCGACCCTTGCTTGGTTGGTGATGAAATCCTTCCATTTTGGGGGTTCATATCCATATAGGGCTTGAAATGGTGTCATTCTTGCAGATGTATGATAAGTAGAATTATACCACCATTCCGCAAGATGTAGCCATTGGAACCATTTATTTTGCTTATCAGTTACAAAACAATGGAGGTAGGTTTCTAAGCATTTATTGACAACTTCTGTCTGTCCATCTGTTTGGGGATGATAAGCTGAGCTCATGTTAAGAGACGTTCCAATTTGCTTGCAAAACTCTCTCCAAAAGTTCCCTTTAAACTTGGCATCCCTATCACTTACTATAATCTTCGGAAAACCATGTAATTTGTAGACATTTTTACAAAAAACTTCGGTTGTTTCTTTTGCCGAATCAGTTTTCTTCACTCCAACAAAATGTGCATATTTGGTTAGCCTGTCTACCACAACTAGTATTTTGTCTTTTCCATCTGATATGGGTAGACCTTCAATGAAATCCATTGAAATTTCCTCCCATTTCTTATTCGGAATATGTAACGGATGGAGTAACCCCGGACTTGAGATATTCTCAGTTTTATTCCGTTGACAAATATCACAATCTGCAACATACTTGTGAATGTCAGCATACATACCCTTCCAAAAGAATGATTGCCTTGCATTATAGTAGGTTTTAAAAATTCCTACATGACCAGCGGCTAGGCAATCATGTGATTCTTTAAGCACCTTGGTCTTAAAACTGGAATTGGAACTTAAGTAAATACGTCCTTTGTACCATAACAGTTCATTCTTCCATTCAAACTTCGGATACTGATTTATGTTGTTAATTATGGAGCAAACCTCTGAATTCTTGGCATATTCCTTACGAATTTCGTCCAAAAATTCTGGGATCACCATGGATACGGCGTAGACTTGTATCTCTTCATCTTTCCTTGATAAAGCATCAGCTACTACATTGTCCTTCCCTCTTTTATGTAGGATCTCCATATCGAAGGTAGAGATTTTCTCTATCCACTTTTGTTGCTCGGTTGTTAATGTCTTCTGCTGTAACAAGTGTTGTAGACTATTATGATCTGTTCGGATTAGGAATTTACTTCCCAAAAGGTATTGTCGCCATTTAGTTAATGCATGCATGATGGCAAGCATTTCTTTGTTGTATGTAGACTGTAGGTATTCTCTTTTGTTCAACTTCCTGCTTTCAAAAGCGATTGGATGACCTTCTTGCATTAGCACAACTCCTATCCCAAACCCTGAAGCATCACATTCGATTACGAATGGTTTTGCAAAATCAGGTGTTGCCAAAACGGGAGTTGAAGACATAATTTGTTTCAACGTTTCAAAGCATCTTCTTGCTTCATCATCCCATTGAAAAGAATTTCTTTTTAGGAGATTTGTTAGTGGGGCAGTGACATGTGCATAGTTCCTGATGAACCTTCAATAGTAACCTGTTAATCCCAAAAATCCTCGCAATTTTGAAACATTCTTTGGTTCGGGCCACTCCTTCATTGCCTGGATCTTCTTTGGGTCCACCTTAACTCCTTCCTTTGAGATTATATGACCGAGATACTCCACTTCTTGCTTCCCAAAGGTGTATTTTGACTTTTTTGCATAGAACTGGTTTTCCTTCAGAAGAGATAGAACCTCTTCTAGATGCGTCAAATGTTCTTTCCATGTCTTGCTATATATAAGGATGTCATCGAAGAATACTAACACAAATTTCCTTAGGTACGGCTGAAATAGTTCATTCATAGTTGCCTGGAATGTGGCAGGGGCATTAGTTAACCCAAAAGGAATTACTTTGAATTCATAATGTCCTTCATGAGTTTGGAAAGCAGTCTTTGCGATATCCTCTAATCTGACCCTGATTTGATAGTACCCTGACCTTAAATCGAGTTTCAAAAAATATTTTGCGTCATGAAGTTCATCCAGCATGTCATCGATGAAGGGGATTGGAAACTTGTTCTTAATTGTTATTTTGTTTAATCCTCTATAATCTATACATAATCTAAATGATCCATCCTTCTTCCGTACTAGTACAACTGGAGCTGCATAAGGGCTTCTACTCTTGGTGATGACACCACAATTCAGTAGATCTTGAACCAACCTTTCTATTTCTGTTTTGTGGTGGTGGGGATACCTATATGGTTTAACCTTGACAAGATTTGACCCCGGTTTAATCTCGATTATGTGTTCTATACTCCTTTCTGGTGGTAGCTGCATGGGTAAGTCTTGAAATATGTGTTCATGTTTCTGGAGTAATTTTTGGATTTCCTTTTTGAACTCATTTGGTTCCTCCTCTTTTCCTTCCAGTTGATGACATTGTATTACGTATGCTGATGCCCCTTTTCGAATGAGTTTTTCCATTTGCTGAGATGAAACTACTTGTGTGTTTGGTGGATGAAAACCATATAGCTTAAAATTTTGCCCTTGCCACTTAAACTTGATGAAATGCTTTTGATGATTGGCAGAATATGTTCCCAATGTTTGTAACCATTGGACTCCCAAAACGATGTCTACTCCTCCCAACGGTAAGGTGTAGAGTTCTGATTCCAGTTCGAAGTCTTGTATTTGAAGTCTCACCTTGTGGCACTTTCCAACTTTTTCGATCTTCTTGCCATCTGCAACCATCACCTTCATGTCTGGAACTGGATGTACGAACAACTTGAGTTTTCGTGCCACTCTTATATCAAGAAAGTTGTGAGTGCTTCCAGTGTCTACTAGCACTGTAACATTCTCATTTTTTATATGCCCTTTTAACTTGAGAGTCTGTGGTTGACTAATGCCTATTATGGCTGCTAGGGAGATTTTGGGTTTCTCGTCGTTCCCGGCTGCCATATTTGCGGTTTCCTCCTCTTCATCTTCTGCCTCTTCTTCTTCTTCTTCTTCTGATTCACTATTCTCCTCTGCTTCACAAGTATATAATTTCTTTGAGTTGTCCTCAGGGCGACACCTATGTTTAGGGTTCCATTTGTCTCCACATCGTCGACATTTTCCTTCCCTCATACGTTGATTCTCGAGGCTCTTCCTATCGTCCCTTCTAGGTGGAGGGATGTATTTGTTTGTATCATCCTCTGGAGTCGACTGGATGTTTCTTTGTGAGTATGACTTCCCTTTATTTGATTGAAAACTATCAAATTTGGCCTCGGCTGCTTTTGCTTTTCGTCTTGCTGCCTCGACATTTGTTATGTCATGCATTTTTAACTCTTTTTGTATGTATGGTTTTATTCCTCCTAAGTAGGTTTCCAACCGTTGTTTGTCGGATAGCCCAAATACTCTGGTAGCGAGGGATTCCCATTGATGCGTGAATTCTTCGACGCTTCCCTTTTGTTGTAATCTGGTAAGTTTTGAGAAGAATTCATCTTCTGTGATTCCTTGAAACCTTTTTAAGAAATCATTCTTGAATAAGTTCCAAGTGTATGCGAAGTTGTCTCCCTTCCACCACATATACCAGTTGTAGGCATATCCTTCAAGGTGCATTGAAGCATACTTGACCTTTTCTTCGTCCATTGTAATGTTATATATGTCGAAATACTCTTCTGCTTTATTCAACCAAGCGACGCATTGGTCTTATCCTCCATTATATTTCGTCATCTCTATTTTTGCTCTCGGCGGGTACATTACGAATGGTTGGTATTGAGTACCTTTCATCCTGTTGTGTTTTGGTGACTCAGAATTGGAAGATGGGGTAACCGACATATCCGAGTCATGTTGTTTATGATTTTTTTCCTCATCCTTCATTTTTTGTAATATCTCCTCGATACCTTTCTGGCTCTCAGTCACTTTTTGATCTAACATTTTTTGTTCCTTGCTTATAATGTCGAACTTGTCGTCTATTTTCTGCTCCATTACCTGAATGACTTCATCCTTAATTTCTTTCTTAAGTGCTTCTTGGCTCTTGGTGATCATTTCCTTGAAGGTTCGGACATCCTTCTCTATTTTCTCCATTTGGGCTTTTAACTCTGTCGTCATGCTTCTTAGGTGTGGTGGTGAATAATTGGACGCAATTTTGGCTTATGGGATATTGAGAACAATTTAAAAGGTCTTTGAAAAAATGGTGATAATAATAATTATTATAGCAATAATAATTACTATAATAAAAATAATAAATATTATATTTAAATATTTATTATAAAGTGGAAAATTTTAATAAAATAAAAATATTATTTAATAATATTATATTATTATAATAATATTTATTTTATTAATTTGGTTTTGTTTTTGTAGGGCGGACGTGGATAATTGGAGGGAGGCCGAAATGGAAAGGAGGTATTGCAGAGGTCGTTGGAGAGTGGAGATGGAGAGTGGAAAGGAGGCGTATGGTGGTGTGGGGAGTTGGACGCAGGAGGTGGGGAGCTGGACATAGAATGGTAGTGGGGGGTGGCGGCTAGGGTGAGAGCCGACGGCGTTGCAGAAGTGGTAGACGGGCGGGCTGAGCTACGCGGGGGGTGGGCACGGGGAAAGAAGAGCAAGGAAGGTGCAGAGGGAGTGTTGCGAGGGCGCGGAAGGAGGAGGGGCGTGCAGAAGTAGATTCGTGGAGGAGACGAGGAGTTAGCAGGCGGGCAGACGTGGAGTGTGGGGGATTGTGCAGAGGGCGTGAAGTGGAGGATGGAGGGTGGCGAATGGTGCAGGAGGAAGATGGGGGGGTGTGGACGGACGTTGCAGTAGGAAAGAGTGGAAAGGACGTGGGCTGGAAGGATGAAGAGGACCGTGCAGGTGGGTTGCTGGGGAATATAGATGAGAGTGGGTGGAGCTGCTCAATGAAGAACACCGAGAAGATCGCCGAGCTCTGACGAGGGGAAGGAGCAGATGGGTGGACGCAGAGGGGTGGGGAGGCTGCGTGGGAAGAGAAGGGAGGAGCGAATGCAGAGGGGGAGAGGGAAGTGAATGGAGTGGAGAGGGGAGTCAACGTAATGGTGTGGCGAGGAGCGAATGCAAGGAAGGGTAGAAGGAAGGCGCTGGGACGTGTACTGAGTGGACGTGGGCGCGGCAGGCCAGAGTGGATGGGCGTGGAGTGAAAAGAGCAGTGCGCGTGGGGAGGTGTGGGATGGTTAATGTGTAAGGTAGCAGAGGAGCAATGCGTGAGGTGTTGGCGATCGTGAAGAGGAGGGCGTCTGGCGTGCAGATGTGGGCAAGTGGGCGATGGTAGGATATGGTGTAGAAGGATGCGTGCAGGAAAGAATGGGGCGCGGGTAAGGGGCGTCGCCTGAAAGAGGGCGAGGGTGAGGAGGATGGCGAGGATGTGGACGAGGGCAGGCTAGCTGAGAGGTGGCTCGAGTGAGGATAGGGTGTAGGAACGTAGGAATGGTGCGAGCAGGGATGGAATGGCGCAGCTTCAAGGTGCGATGGGAGTGAGAGGGTTTAAGGGGAGTGAAACAGGATGTAAGGGTTGAGAGGTGGTGGTGGGGGTGGGTGGATGCAAGTGCAGCAGGCGGATTGGAGCGAGTGATGCAGCGGAATGGAGGGATGAGCCGAGTCCGAGCTCACTTGAGGAAGAGCGAGTCCGTTCTGAGTGTGAGTCGAATCCGAGCTCAGGTGGAGGAGCATTTCGCTCTGATACCAAATGCGGCAGAAAACTAGGACGCGAGATCCATATTGAATAAGATATATATTATTGAATTGATAAGATGCTTAATGCTTTACAAGAGCTCGCCTTTTATAAGGTTGGAGCATTTCTTAAGAAGGGTTACGTCCCTTCAATTAAACTAATTAATAATTTAATGATTAATTTGATACAATATTTAATATTCATAGCATATGCCATGGTAGAAGAATATAAATCTATCATGAAGAATGATGTGTGGGAAGTGTTTCCTAAACTTGACGGGAAGTCAATAGTAACTTCCAAGTGACTTTATTGAATCAAGCATGCAGTTGATGGAAGTATTGAAAAGTATAAATCAAGATTTGTGGCCCGTGGTTTCTCACATAAAGAAGGGATAGACTATGATGAGGCATTCACTCTTGTGGTTAGGTACAATACTATCTGAAACATAATTTACCTTGCTTCAGTTTTGGGTTGGACACTTCACCAGATGGATGTGAAGACTTCCTTTCTCAGTGGTGAAGTTGTACATACAACAACCTAATGGGTTTTTAATTCATGGGAATGATTCCCATGTATGCAAACATAAGAAATCCTTGTATGGGATTAAGAAGGCCCCAAGGGCTTGGTATTCGAGGATTGACATTAACTATCTTCTGAGCTTGGGATTCTCCAAAAGCGAAGCTGACCCCAACCTGTACTTCAAGGTTGTGAAGAACCAACCATTGATATTGGTTCTCTATGTTGATGAATTGTTCCTTGTTAGAGAGGAGAAACAGATAGCTCAGTGCGAGAGGGAGCTCACTTCTGAGTTTGAAATGAAAGAATTAGGTCTTATGCACTATTTTATTGGTCTAGAAGTTTGGAAAAGGAAAGATGAGATATTTCTTTCTCAAGGAAAGTACACAGTTTATGGATTGCAGAGATTTGGTATGATGGGATGTAAGTCCATTTCTACTCCAATGGTGTCTAATCTAAAGAATCTACATGAGTTAGATTATGGATCGGATCTAGTGGATCCTACCATGTATATACAACTCATTGGTTCCTTGATGTATTTGATACATAGTAGACTAGACATATGTTATGCAATGAGTATCTTGAGACAGTTCATGTCTAAGCTAAGGCATAAACATTGGGTTGCTACTAAGCATGTGCTTAGATACCTTCGAGGTATTATTGCATATGGACTCATATATGATTCTAATGGTGGAGTGATATTACTTGGATATGTCGACTCTGACTCGGGTGGTAGTATTGTTGACCGAAAGAGTACATCCAGATTTTGTTTTAGCTTGGGATCAACTATGATCTCTTGCTCCAGCAGGAAGCATGGCTCTGTATCCCAGAGTACTACAAAAGCAGAGCATATTGTAGCTAGTACTTCCTCTCGAGAAGTTGCGTGGATTAGGAAGCTACTTGTTGGGTTGTTTGGTGAAAATATTGAGACTACATTCATTCGCTCTAACAATCAGAGTTGCATTAAGCTATAAGAAAACCTCGTGTTTCATGACAGATTGAAACACATTGAGATGAAGTATCACTACATCAGAGACATGGTCTAGAGAGGTGCCATAAGACTTCAGTACATTGCTACTGGTGAACAGATTACAGATATGTTGACTAAGCCTTTGTCTATGATGAAGTATAGGTACTTCTGAGACAAGCTTGGCATGGTAGAGAATGCCTCCCTCGCTGAGAGGGACTGTTAAAGTTACAACATCATGATTCATTCTCCAAGTCAATCTTGTGTGTCAAGATTAAGCCTCGTGTGTCGAGGTAGTGCCTTATAGGATCCTAAGTTGGAATCAGGAAACTTGGATAAGAATATTGAGTTGGAATCAAGAATTGTTAAGCTTCATGTGTTGAGGCAAGTACTTTGTATGTCAAAGTGATGATGTTGTACAGTCTTGCTAGTCAAGGCTAAGGTCTTGTGTGTCAAGGCCTCATGTGTTGATGTGATGCTTTGCATGTTGAAGCATGTATGGTGTGTGATGTACTACTAACCATGGTTGAGCTATTAAGTCTCCCCTAGGGATTGGCCACCCCTAGAGTGAATTACTTTAGCATATAACCACTTGGATTGATAGTAGGACAATATAATCACATCATTGGGAAAATATCCTTAGTATATTTGATATGATAATTAAGCTGGCATATGTGGACCATGTAGATAAGACAAGAGATAAAGATAAGATGTGATAAGATATGAAAAAAATTGAATTGCACATAAAAGAATTAATTAAGAGAGAATTCAAATTGTTAAACTTCAGTGAAGACTTTAGTAAATTAAAGGAGAACTTGAATTGATCACTACAATGATGTTAACAATAAAGAATAAGTTAAGAGAGTTAACTAAGTGATAACAAAGAAGATCTAGTTAACTAAGTGTTATTGCATGATGACACTTATGTTAAACTAAAAGATGACACTTATGTTAAACTAAAAGATGACACTTGAGTTGCAACAGTACTTGCACGACGACACTTAAGTTAGCCACCTAACTAAGTGGACAAGCTTTTAGTTAAGCAGCGAGTTCATCCTAAGACTCGGTTCAGTGAGTTAATGCATTGCATGAGAAGTGGGGCACTCTTCTTCATGCAATATTAATACATCTAGATGAAGGGTGAGTTCATCATGAAGTCAGAAGATAAAAATAGAAGACGATGCATGTGGAGAACATATAAATATGTTATACAAGATTGATGAATTCAATGTGAAGTGAATTCTCTTCTCCCTTGAAGGCAATGAGATCCTCTTTGTGAAGGATATTATTATGAGTCTCTCTTCTTTACCTTTCTCGTGCTCTATAATTGCACCAGGGGTGCTTGATGTAAAAGACATACTCTGCTATCTATCAATATATTAAGGAATATTTTCCTGGGGTTTTCTCTCTCAAGTCAGAGAGGGTTTCCCCGGGTAAATTCACGTGTCGAATGTGATTGCTTATGTGTATTATTGTTATTCGATTTCAAGTAGTATTGCAGCTCCGAATTAAAGATACAAAATTAACAATATGGAGACAAAAGACAACACTACATGAAACCCTTGGAGGCCTTGAAAAAGGAAGTGGTTGAATAATTAATAAGAACTACAAAGTTTGCAAAAGATGCACATCCCATTATCCGCCTAATTAGGGGCATAGAGGCACAAATGTGGATGATTAACATGTGCAAATACTGCCAATAGACTCTAATGTAGGCCTTAGATAAGTCTAATTTAACCATCGTTGTTGGAACATGACAATTTTTTAAAGTGTGTATACCTTCTTGTGTTGACCCAATAACTTCATGTATTTTCCTTCCAACAAGGAATCCAAATTGCTCAGTTGAGATATAATCATAAAGGACGAGTTTTAGTTTGAAAACTATAATATTTGATAGGATCGTATACAAGTTGTTACATAGGGAAATGGGACAAAACTCACAAAAGGTATCATGACAATCAATCTTAGGAATCAACACTATTAAGGTAGCATTAATATTCCTGTGTACCCCGCCAGATATTGTCACTTCGTCCACCACCCTTAGAAGGTCATCACTCAAGAAATTAAAAAAATCAATATAAAACTCTACAATCCAACCATCTAGGCCTAGAATCCTCTCCTTTTTGAAGGTAGCGAGGATGGAGACTAATTCATTTTTTGTCACATGCCTATATAGTAGTTGACAGACCTCTTCATTGACCATTATAGGAAAGTATGAGGCTACCTTAACAATCTCAACAATATTCACTCTATCCGGGACATTATAAATGTTAGCAAAGTGTGAAACACTTGATGTTGACAAACCCTAGAAACCTCTAACCTTAACCCAATTATGATTAGTCATTTCCCATATAGCATTTATATTCCTTCTGTGGGATGCCAATTAATGAAAAATCTTTGTGTTATTGTTACCTAGGTTGATCCAGATAGCATAACGTTCAAGCCTCCAATCCCTCTCCTTATTTGCCAATAACTTAGTTTTTTTTTTTATTCCAATTGATTTAATGAATTCAAGTCCAACTCACTAAAAAGACCAACATTAACATCTTCAAACATCCTACCTAGATCCTCCTTAACATCCCTAATATATGCATCCCTATTTATCAATTTGATATTGGCCCATTCCAAAACCTTATCTTTTACTAGTTTGAGAGCCAAGACAAATTGCTCACCAGCCAAGGATCCCAAGGAAGGGTCAATAAACTATTAATTATCCTTAACTAATAATTGGAAATCCTGTTCCATTGACCATCTATGATTGCATTTAAATGGGGCCCCGGGTTTGAAACCACCATGATCAAGTTCAGGAACAATGGGAAAATGATATGATATCCTATTCTTCCCAATGTAAGAATTATACCTTTAGAGATGTTGAGGAAATCCAGTATGTATCAGAAATCTATCCAATCACTTCAAGATGCCACTACTACCAACTTTATTATTGGTCCAAGTTGGCTTGACATCAATGGTATCTATGTCAACCAAATCAACAACTGCCAAATGGTTCAAAAACTACTCTACAAGACTATCCACCCAAGTATTCCCCCCCATATCACCCCTCTATGCAATACCCCTTCCCCCAAAAAACACCACAAGGTTGTTAGATTTTGTACACTACAAATTCGAAAGGTGGTTCCAAAATACTTGCTTGCACTCGTAAAGTCCATATAAGTTTACCAAAGTTATAGAAAGCCACAAAATTTTGATATGAAACAAAATGTACAAAGACCGGATGATAATGAGAATGTGTAAATAAGAGACAAATTATCATTCCAAATAGTAAATATCCCCCCCTGATAGCCCCATAGAATAAATAGTTATGAAGTTCCAAGCCCCCAAAACCTTACTCAAATCAGACACCAAAGGATCACCTAAGCCCATAGTCTCATGGAGTATAATATTGTCAGGCTTATCAACATCTATCAACCTTTTATAGTGGCGAAATTTTTAAGGGCTAATTTCTTGGCTTATCTTCGTGGGACAATAAGGGAAGGGGCTTGTTCTACTCTAAGGGCCCTAGTGATAAGTTTTCATCTCCCTTGATGAACCTCTTAGACAACTTTTCATTTCCCTTTATTAACCTCAATGTTGACTTTATACCCATAGATGGACCCCCCAACTACTTTTGGGAGTCAATTCCCAAACCCCTAGAAGGACCAGGATCAAGTAAAGGGGTCCCCTTTTTTGGCTTGAGATGATAATGAACCTCACCACTAGGAAGGCACACCGAAGAGACATTATTGCCTTAAGTTATGGATAGAGAGGCGGAACTATGATAGGAATCTGAGACTTCATCCAAACCTTTATAATCAATAGTGTTTCATGTAGGGTGTAAGCAAGGACTACCCCCAAACATGACCTCCTAACATGAGTAAGAGAACCAACAAATGTAAAATACCCCTCAACCACCACGCAAGAAGACATTGGATTTGTATCAAGAGAAGATTTGTAGGAAGTATTAAACAAACATGAGGAATCTGGAGCAAGAGTCATCGAGGTCTTAGAATAAGGAGCCTTCATTTCACAAGAAGGTGAGAAAGAAGACCAAGAGTGGCCACAAGCCTAATCTAGATCAATATTTGTGGAATACCCCGATCCCTCAATGAGTGGAATAGGCATGTCTCCAGTCTGAATGGTTATAAGATCACTACCACCTAAACTCTCTTGATCAAATCCTCAATCATCCCAACATAATGGTCCTTTCTACCCTCTTGTTGAGATCCCCGGTCCATCCCAATAGATTGGTCATTTCTACCCTCCTCCACTGGCTATTGCGAAGCATAAATCTCAAGAATAGAATGCCCACTTTTGTTACCACCCCTCGAAACATGTTTAATGCACCAAACTTTGTGCAAAAATGATTTTGAACAACCCAAATGAACATGGCCATATTTGTGTAATGCATCGAATAGGTATATGTAAATAGTTAATGAGTTGTGTATACCTCTTCTCCACAATCACCAAGTCGATAGATTCAAAGGGACTATGCCTAACATCCATCTCAACCAAAACCCTGGAAATCAAATGCTTTGAGCACTCCAATAAGCTATCATCTACCAAAGCATATTTGCCCAACAAATCCCTTATCGTGGTTATCGCTTGTACAAACCAAAACTCCATAGGCAAACCAAGTAAATTTACCCAGACTGTGAAATTCTCCAAATTTTCAGATCTCGCATCAAATAAGGAGTGTCAAGGTTTTAAAAAAAGTAAGGAAATCCCCTACCAGGTCCCCTTAAGGATCTGACAAGCATCTTCTTTTAATCATGATCCAAAGCATGAAAAACTAGTCCATACCCTAATAAAGGATACCATACCTACAAAACCCATGAATTTAGTGCTCCATAGAGACATAATGTCCTTAACATTTCCCCACAAGTGTAGTACAAACAAATCTAGGAATCAATCAATCTTCAAGTCCTCACCAATCACTAAGGAAACCCCACTGCCATGACTCTTCACTACCTTATGCCACTTCCCCACCTTTGACAAAGTTTATGGAATTTTTGCCCCACCTTGAAGGAGAGATAGATCATGGTGGGTACTGATAAAACCCTCACCCCATTCAACATCAGACTACCCAAAATCACCAAAATAGGGATAAGAAGAATGAGGTGAAAAAGGATAATGTAGATCCTTGTGAATAGAGACTGAATCAGGGTGTAAAAAAATTAAAGATAATAAATCATACCTACTTGAGCCCAGATTGTTAATCGTACATCACTCGAATCCATAGTTGTACCAACCTCAATGTGCACTTTCACCTTACAAGGGCTATCATAAGACAAACATTTTGAAACAGTACCAACAAGTTGGCCAACACCATGAAATGAAGAGTCATTGTGTAATTCATATTCATCCTCTCGGGTTTTGGTGATATGTTCGACCGAGGAAATAATGTTAGATGGTGAGTAGAATATTTGACCCTCCAGTAAAATGTTCTTTGAATTGTCAACTAGAGGCACACAGGTGTCCATGTCAAATCATCCTTCTTTTAATCCATGAAGGAAATATCGCAAGGAAAATCGTTATCCTCTCCATTGGGGTTAAAATCTCATGTTGTGACATGATGCTCTTCGTGAGTCATTTGTTGAATATCATGATCGTCATATGATTGTTGGCAAATCCTCCTCTACATGCCTCCAACCATATATATTCTATAAGGGTCTACAAGGCCTTTAGCTTTCCATGATGCTACCTTCATGGGGAAATGATCAAAAATAAATTATATATTATTATAATCATTATTCTCACATGGTTTGTCCAAAAGTTCATACAAAATTGAATTCATTAGGCCTTTTTGACACAAAGCACATAACCAAACCTCCAAGGTATGAAGCTTTAGCCATTTTTAAGACTCCTTGAGAGTAAGAGTTGCCCAAGGGTTCAAAAGTAGAGGTGGAGAGCACACACTTCCGCCTATTCCTCATGAGGAGGTGATCCAAGTGGATACTAGTGGCCACCCACATGTTCCACAATTTTAAAATGGTTCCATGTCTTCGTAGTTTTTCTATAGTTTTTTTCGGGTCTCAAATTTCCAACACATTTTTTAGGCTCTAAACAGTATTTTTCAGCCTTTTGATAGGCTAGTAGTTTAGGATTTCCAAAGGCTTCCCTAATCCTTGACTAATTTTTTTCTTCTCCTAATTGAGATCTTCTAATGGGATATCTTGCACCGGCCCCAAACAGAGATTGCGCCCTCGGGAAATTGATGTGTCAACTTGACTCCTTGGGGCCCACATTGCTTTTGCCACTTCATATCCTAAGGTAAGGGTTTTTGCCTCTTAGGGTTTCACACTTTAAGTTAAAAGGTACTTTTGGTCTCTTTTATTGTTCTCTTGCGAATGAGTGTAGCCGACACATCTCTCTTCATAGATAAGCTACCACCATTCAAGCTAATTGGTATTACTTTGCGACTTATAGTGATTTTACATTTCACTCATTAATAGAATTTAGGTTCTTTTGTATTATTGTGCTATCTGCAACATCTTTGTGTGTGTATTTCCCTTTAATATTGCTTCATTTAATTCTCTAAATAATATAGATTAGTGGTATCAAAGCAATCTACTTTCATTGTTTCTCTGTGCATGTCCTTAACTCGATCCAAGTATTGAGAGTTGGGTCTCAAGCTAATTGAACATAGGGAAAGCCACTCTTGTCGGCTCAAGCAACCTCAAATAGTGGAAGAAAAGAGAGATGATGGAGCATGATATCCTATTAAATTGTTGCTCGAGGAAGCCCTCATGCGATAAAGGAACAAGATGATGGATAATTTTAGCCAAATCCTTCGACGATTGCCAATGATAGTGGAGACACTTTTAGCTAGTAACCATTTCAAAGGTATGATGCCCTTCAAGGCACAAGTTAACTTTGACATTCATTTATTTGAAGGTCGAGTAGATGCAAATGCTTTGGAGAAATGGTTAAATATGTTATAGGGTTATTACTCTGTTAAAAAAAAATTGACAATAAAAAGATCACCTTTGCACTGCTTAAGTCCCTCCCCCATGTCAAATATTAGTGGGATGGTTACTAAGAGAGGTATGTTAGAGATGAGTCTACAACATATTGGAAATAACCACTTGGGAGGGATTTTTTCGATGTCCTCAAAGAGTAATTCTACCCTCTTAGAAACTATGATGACTAGTACATGAGATGGACAACTTTGTGCCAGGTGCCAGGAGAGAGTCTGAACGGTGTCCAAAGTTCACCAATATATATTCCATACCTTGCACTCAAAGCTATGTATCAGAGACTCTGAATGACACTTGGTCCTAAAGTACCACAATAGCATACATAGGTACATCTACGTAGAGATGAATTTCCTAGACATCTCCTCACTGGGAGTCACTTATCGATATGTTGTTAAAATCAAACAAAATTTTCACATAAGAATAAGCTAGAAATTGGATCTAAAAATCAACCACAATAAAATCTTGGTAAAAGTGGCCCTAACTCACAAAACAAAGGATAGAGAAAGAATATCCATGCTCGCCGACAACTAGTCCAAGCCGTAGGTAAAAAAGAGTAACAAGAAGTCAAAGAAGGACACTGGAAAGAGGTGCGAGTTCCACAAAATCCTCTAGCACAACACCAATGAATGTTACTCAAAACAATCATTGTTGGCCAAGATGAAAGCCTTGGAGTGGAATCAAGGTCAACTTTGAATCATAGAAAGATAAGGGAAAGAAGATAATTGATGTAGAACCCAGTGCCACAATTTTAATTGCAAAGATCCAACCAGATGAGCCAGAGGATCCAGAGGATGGGGAGCACCTCTTCCATTCATATATGTGGGTGAAGGGGAATCTGCTATATTTAGTTGTTTATAGTGGTAGCTAGAACAACTTGACCTCAATCAAGGTCAACAAGATATTGAAGTTTTTAGCAACGCCACACCCTCAATCATACACCATCTATTGGTTGAGACATGGGATGAGACATATGTGTCAGTGAGCAATGTTCTCTATCCTGTGACATCAAGCCCTTCAAATAAGAGGTACTATGTGATGTTGCCCGACTTGAAGTTTGTGATGTTATTGTAGGACAACCCTATATGTGGAAGCATCATGTTGTTTATGGGTCCATGCCCCATAGTGTCATTGTTACTTCTAGAGGTAAACTCTATAGGGCACATGAGATAGTTTCAACTAGTACAGTTTCCTTGATCTTGGCAGAGTATGTTGGACAGCAATCTCTCAAACCAAGAATTTTTTTCTCTTCATGGTTGGCCAAAATGAAAGCATAAGGTCTTTACAACCTCCATAGCCTCAATGTGAGGCCGCTCTATAGGAATATTGAGATATATTTCCCTCACGTAAAGGGGTGTATCTGCATTGCTAGGTCAAACATTCAATTTATTTGATACCTGGTGCTACTTTACCTAATGGCCCGATATATAGATGCTATCTTATGAAGAATGAGGAAATAAAACGTCAGATTTAAGAGCTCATCTAAAAGGTCTACATTTGACCAAGCTCCTCACCTTGTGGGATCCCAATTGTGTTGGTGCAGAAAGGATGGGCATTGAAATTATGTATTGATTATAGATCCCTTAAAACAAATCATTGTCAAGAATTGATACCCACTCCCCCAAGTCGATGATCTTCTTGATCAACTTAAGGGTGACAAGTTATTCAATCATATTGATTCAAATTCAGGATACCACCAAGTCTCTATTGAGAAAACCGATGTATGGGAAGACAACCTTCAATTATAAAGAAGACCTTTTTGAGTGGTTGGTCATGCCTTTTGGCTTGACTAAATGCCTCCAATGAGATTTATGACGATGATGGATGA
Organism: Larix kaempferi; assembly: GCA_027924585.1. Classification (NCBI taxonomy): domain Eukaryota; kingdom Viridiplantae; phylum Streptophyta; class Pinopsida; order Pinales; family Pinaceae; genus Larix; species Larix kaempferi. Next base: position 33,257,882 of record BSBM01000493.1, read on the forward strand.
TATCTTGTAGCCGTTCACAAACTCTTTTGTGGTTGCATATTTGGATGGCATCCTCATCTTCAATAGAAATTGGTGGAACATTTGTAGCACATTCAATAGATCCTGAGCACCCTACGACAACACAAGTTATATGCCAATTTAGAGGAATGCTCATTCGACATGGGGAGAATTAAGCATCTGAGATACACCATGGATGGAACATGGGTGTATGTGCCCAACCAAGATCTAAGTCATTTATGATAAGCCAACCCAATGACTCTAACAAAACTCCACAACTTCTTGGGCTTCACCAAATTTTACCACAAGTTTGTATTGGGGTTCTCTCGTATCACTTGGCCCTTAATCCAAGTGACCATTGGTGGAGCCAAATCCAATTTTGCTTGGGGTGTGTCATAATAGAAGCACTCAAGGATATAAAATGATTCCTTTACTTGATGCAATCCTCACTCTAATAGACCTACAACAACATTTTGACATTGAGAAAGATGTCTCTGCCTATGCTATCGTTGCAGTCCTCGCTCAAACATGGACATCTAGTGGCCTATAACAACGAGACACTCTCTGATTTTGTTCACAGTTATCCCACCTATGGTAAGGAGTTTTAATTCATTGTGTAGACTTATTTCCAATGGAAACATTACATCCCAGGGAAGGAGATGATCATCCACATTGATCACAAGCCCTTGTAGTTCATGCATATGCATAGAGAATTACATAACGACTGCCATCCTAAGTGGTCCCACATACCTACAACAGTTCCACCTTAACATTGAGTATAAGAAGGGTATGAGATTTGAACATGTATAGATCTAGGTACATAAACTAAAGAGATATGCAATGAGAATCAAATCAGCCATCAACATATTATGTAATAATGAATAGCATAAATTACTACACAAGAACTCGGAACATAAAGGAATAAGAATGATCTATTTCATTGATGTGAATGAGTGGTGGAGTACAATGTTTAAAGACCAACAATTTGAATTAGGGTTGGAGCCAATTTGAATTTCACATGCAATGGATGAGATGTTTCAGGCTTAAAAAGAGGCTAAAAACCCATTAGTTAGACATGCTAACTCTCTTGAAATCAGTTAAACTAACCGAAAGACTACACAATAACTATTTCATTGATGGAGTGTTGAGTTAACTGATGGAGTGTTGAGTTAATTGAGTGAATGATTAGTTAATTGACTAAAATACTTTAATTAGGTCCATCAAGACACTAATGCCCATGATTGGTCAATTAGGAGAAAATTTAGCAGGGTTCTCCAAGTTACCCACATAGATTGAACACTAGCATTCCCTAAATAAGGTAATTACTTCCTAAATCAAAGGATGTGCCCTCAGATTGAGGAATGTGCCCTTAGATTGAGGAACGTGCCCTCAATTTGAGGAAACAATCAGATTGAGGAATGCGATAGATAGAAAGGTTAGAGGCCCTTAGAACTTAGAAGAAGCTCTAGCGTGACTTAGGAGAGGATTTTAGCTCTAAACCACCCCCCCCCCCCCCCCCATAAGACTAACCAGATGGAATAAATGAAAAGATGGGTCCTGACAATTTGTTGCCATATTAGGTACCCATGCACACACACAAAAAAAATATCTATAAGTTGGGAAAGAGGGAAAAAACCACATGGGAACCCCCCCCCCCACCATAATAGAGAATGTAAAAGAAGAGAGGAAGGCCTTATGAATCCTTCATGGAAGGTGCCTTCACACCCAAATAATCCCTCAACTGAGTAAATAGCTTCATGGCAAAGGAATTGGTGAAGCTATATGCAATCTACTCAAAGGAAGGACATAATTCCAAATCTATGAGCCAATCATGTATCATCCCTCTTATATAGTGCATATGGATCCTATGTGCTTGGTCCGTTGTTTCCAAATAGACTCTATTGAAATATGAATGGCCCCCTAGTTGTCACAACTCAACTTCCTTTGTTGATAATGCAACGATGGCTTGCTTTTTGCTTGACCAAAAATAGGTCCTAAGCACAAACTAAAAAAGTATCATGAGGTGGAATTTTGGTTTGTCCCATCACCATCCCAATCAGAATCTGTGTATCCAAATAGATCAAATTTGCAATCTACTGCATAATGGATTCCATAATCATATCACCCTTTTACATATAGGAGTATTCTTTTGGCTTCCTTTCAATGTAGCTCATGTGGTTCCCGCATGTATCTAGAGACTGCTCCAACTACAAAGGATATGTCTGGTCGACTGTGTGTAAAATAAATAAGTCTTCCAACTAACTGTCGATACAAAGGTATAATCAACCAAAGGTGTAGTACCTCTATCTTCAAGCTGGATTCCAGAAAGAAAGGGGAATGTGGTTGGTTTGCAATATTCCATTTTGAATTTAACAAGGAGATATTGAGCATACTTAGATTGTGCTACAATGACTCCCAATTCTGATTGGGTGATTTGGAGTCCAAGAAAAATATTGTAACAGTCCTAAGTCAGTCATGCCAAATCTATCATGCAAGGCTTGAACCATGCAATGGAAGTGCTATAACTTCCTGTGATGATGAGATCATCCGCATAGAGTACAATAAGTAATAAAGATATTCCTTCTTGAACCATGCATACATTTGGATATGAATTACATCTCAAATTTTTTTGGGCCAAGAGGAAAGAGTCCATTTTTGCATACTAAGCTTGAGGGAGCTTGTTTTAGTCCATACAAAGATTTCTTTAATTTGCATACCAAAGATGAGTTTGTTGAATGTACCCTCAGTAGTTTCTCCATGTAGATTTCCTCTTTCAAGGTCCCCATGAAGAAATGCACTCCTTCACATCCATGTGATTAATTTCCCATTGTTGTGTTGCTGCTATTGCAAGAAATAGTCGAACTGAATCCATCTTTGCAACTAGTGTAAAATTTTATGTGTAGTCAATGGCATGTATTTGAGAGAAGCCTTTGGCCACCAATATTGATTTATACTTGTTTATAAGTCCATTGGCTTCCATCTTGGTCTTAAAAAACCACTTGCGTCAAATCAATTTCCTTCCCTTTGGAAGAGGTACCAAATCCCAAGTTTTTTGTTCATACGAGAATGATATTCCTCGTCCATGGCTGCTTCCTATTGAGGATTGTTGAAGGCTTCCACATGTGTTTGAGGATCATATGTGGGAAAAATATAGTAATGAGTGGGAATCAATAACTCTATGGTTGCAAGAGTATGTGTGGTAGCATGAAACTCTGATCAGGTTCTTCGAGTATCGTCAGAATCACCCACTAGTTCTCCGACTGCTTCAAGTGTTTGCTTTTCCCACCAAGGCTGAATTGTTGGTTCTGCAACACTCTCATTTTTAGTAGCCTTGTCATAATATATATGTGGATTTGAATATGTATCTGAATCTAAAATTTAAGTTGAAACATTAGAAGAAGAATCAGACAATTCATTTTGAATAACTAGTTGTGCATCAGTAGGAGAACTAGTTTTATGCATAGGAATTTCTTCAAATTTAACACTTTTTTCAATGAAGATTTTTTCAATCTTGACATTTAGTAACCTATAACCTTTTACCCCTTCAGTATATCCCATGAAAAGGAACTCCTCACTTTGAGGTTCTAAGGCCCTCCTTTTCTTGAATGGAATGCGGGCTCATGCATTGGATCCAAACACCCTGAAGTGCTTTACTGCTGGTTTTTTACTAGTCCATGCTTCAAAAGTAGAAACTCCTTTCAAATTTTTGTGAGGTAATATATTTCAAATGTAATTTGAACAATTTATGGCTTCATCCCATAATTTTGGAGGAAGATTCTTTGATTGCAGCATGCAATTGGCCATTTTTTTTCAATGTTCTATTTTTTCGCTTTGCAACTCCATTCCACCAAGGAGAATAAGGAATGGAATGTTGAAACTCTATACCAGATGTAGAGCATAGTTGATGTGCATTTTTATTGAAATACTCTCCACCATTGTCTGTGCGGAGAGTCTCGATCCCCTTACCAAACTATTTTTTTGCAAGAGCTTTAAAATCTTGAAGACAAGGAAATACATCATCTTTGTGGTTTATGAAGTACACCCATGTGTATCTAGAAAAATCATTAATAAAAGTTAGTACATATCTATACTTATTCATAGATAGATGAGGAAGAGGCCCATTAATTTCACTGTGGACTAATTCAAGACAAGATGTGGCTCTCCTAGCGTTCCCTTTCTCAAATCTTTCTCGATGGTGCTTACCAAGAGCACATCCTGGACAAACTCCATCCGAAAAGGAGATGGGTGGAATCCCTAATACCATGTATTCCTTTTTTAATTGCTGCATTTATGGATAGTTAAGGTTCCCAAACCTCCCATTCCATAGTTTACTAACATCACTAAAATGCATTAACAAAATTGAAGCATGAGATTTAGCCAAAAAATTCAAAAAACATACAACTTGTTTTTGTAATCAGCCTTCCCAAGTGCAATATTAGAACCATCAACTATATATGAAATGATAACTAAGTATTTGGTGAAGAGAACTTGCTTACCATGCCCTGAGTGTGTGATTTGGTAGATGGAAAATATTTTTTTTGACAAACTAGGTACAAAAAATACATCTTGAAACCCATCTTCTTGGGAAATATCACATTTTCCACATACCTTGATTGGAGTGTTGTCTCCCATCAGTACTTCTTGGACAAACGATGGTTGCATGGAGGTGAACATGTCCTCTGATGATGCCATGTGATTTGATGCTCCAAAATCTAGGATCCAAAGGGCCTATTTTGAAGCTAAAATTTTCATAAGCGCATGTCCCCTTTTGGGAGGAGGTCTTGGTTTGCATAATTTGTCTTCATTTTATGCAAAAAAAATTATATCTACAATTTTCTTCTTTGTGAGGTCCCTTTCTGCACTAGGGACACAAAGGAAGCTCCTCCTCGGTCTTCCCTTCTTTGGAGGTGGTCTTGTCATAAGAAACCTTGGACTTTTGCTCTCTCTTGCCTTTGCATGGAGTCTTGTGCTTACTAGCCTTCTTCTTGTCCTCATTTGATGCAAGTCCATGGGGATTTGAGGACCATTGTAGGCCCATCTGAGAAATATGATCCTGCTCTTGAATGAGAGAGGAAGCAAAGACATCTAAAGTAGGCATGGTGAATAATGCTCCAAGTGCTAATCTAGTAGAGTGAAATGATGAAACAAAAGTGTTGAATTCAAGACCTTATTTAGAAAGGATATAAAGTACCATATGAGTGTACTCTTTGTCAATTTTGCACCTTGAGCTGCAAGAGGACAAATCTAAACTTTGTAAAGAATTATTGTATGGATACAAACTCATTCGGCCTCAAATTCATTAACTCTGCTTCCAAATGATGACCCCTCATCATCTTGTGTACCAAAGAGATTTGAAAAGGTGGTCCATATTTCATTGGGCATCTTCTCAGCTTGAATATGGTAAAGCAAGTCAGGAGACACCAAATTACATAGCATACCATGTGCTTCGTCCATTCCCATTCGGTTAATATACTTAGACTTTTCAATAAGAGCCATTGGTTCCATCTCATTTCCCACGGTGATCTGCTACAACCCCTTCATTATCAAGAGAATTTTCACTCTTAACTTCCATTCAAAGTAATTGAAGGGGGTTAGGATCTAATCAAAAGGTAGATCCACGGTTTCTAATGTGCTTTTTGATGGCTACAAAAGCACTTCCTCAATATGCAAAAGTAAGACAATTAACAAGAAATCACTGAAACATTAACTAGTTTAGTACCCCGTATGCTTTGATACCATATGAGATTTGAACATGTATAGATCTAGGTACGTAAACTAAAGAGACATGCAATGAGAATCAAATCATCCATCAACATATTATGTAATAAATGAATAACAAATTACTACACAAGAACTCAGAACATAAGAGAATAAGAATGATCTATTTCATTGATGTGAATGAGTGGTGGAGTACAATATTTAAAGACTAGCAATTCGAATTTCCCATGCAATGGACTCGAGATGTTTCAGGCTAAATAAGAGGCTAAAACCCCTTAGTTAGCCATGCTAACTCTCCTGAACTCAGTTAAACTAATCAAAGACTACACAATAACTAGTTAATTGATGGAGTGCCAAGTTAACTGTGTGAATGCTTAGTTAACTAACCAAAATACTCTAATTAGGTCTATGAAGGCACTAATATCCATGAATGGTCAATTAGGATAAAATTTTGCAGTGTTCTCTGAGTTACCCACTGAGATTGAACTCTAACACTCCCTAAATAAGGGAATTAGTCCCTCAATTAGAGGATGCGCCCTTAGATTGAGGAATGTGCCCTCAGTTTGAGGAATGCACAATATAGAAAGGTTATAAGTCCTTAGAGCTTAGAAGAAGCTCTAGGGTGGCTTAGGAGAGGATTTTATCTCTAAAAAAGGGGTAGCACAAATCAAGTTGTAGACTACCTTAGCCGACCTCCGGTTGCTATGATTACTACCATACTCAACTCTTGTGGACAAGAGACCTTTAGGTGGCCCCAATTGTACAACAATGACCTTAAATTTGTTGTTAGCTATGAGACATTGCACGTAGGAATATCAATCTCAAATTTTCATCTCCATGATGAAATTTTATTCCACCTCGATCAATGATGACCACCTTTGTGTTCTTTTGAGTGAGCGTGAGAAGTTGATTTGGGCGACGCATTACAGTGGAGTGTCAGGGCATTTCAACATAGAGAAGACAATGGTAGTATTGAAAAAAGTACTTCTACTAGCTGAAGCTCTGACAAGGTGTTGGCATGTACATTAGATTGGGCATTACCCGTGCCATTGCCAAACTTGCCATTAAGAAGTGGGGGTTGTACACTCTTTTGCCTACCCCAAACAAACCCTGGGAGTCTTTCACCATGGACTACATATCCAACTTTCCTTCAACCAAGCATGGAAACCATTATGTATTTGTGGTTGTTGACTGGTTCTCTATGATGACAATTTTAACTCCCTTTAAGAAGAGCATCACAATAGGGGTCACTACTAAGCTCTTCTTCAAGTATGTTTGGGTTCATTTTAGCCTCCCAGGGTCATAATTTTAGATCAAGAAAACAAGTTCTTGAGTACTTTGTGGTCCAACCCATGTTCAATGATGGACACCAAGATGACCAAATCGATTGCCTTCCACCCCCAAACTGATGGACATACAGAGGTAGTCAACAAGATGATTGTCATATCCCGAGAATGCACAACTTCAAAGATCTAGGCACTTGGGATAGATCTTTCATTATGTTCAATATAGCTACAATATAGCCCTTTATAGCTCCATTGGACATAACCCTTTTCAAGTATTCTTGTGGTTCCAACCATTAGCCCTAATTGACGTAGCACTGCCCTTTGCATATACACAGGAGGGATCCTCCCATGCTCAAAATGAGGTTGATGTGGAAACTGAATTTGTTGAGCAGAGCTAGCACATTCAACAAGAAGTTCATGATATTTTATAGAAATCCAATGCCAAGTACAAGCAACTCCATGATTGGCATCGAGTTCCACATAAGTTCCAGGTGGGAGATAATGTATGCTTTCATTTGCAAAAAGAGTGGCTGAAAGGATCCCATCGGAAGCTCTACCCACTCGGAAATGGGCCTTATCTATCACCAAGGTTTTGGGTGAGAATTATTTTGGGTTATCTATTGCCCCTTTCCTCGACTTGCACCCTATATTTAATATGGAGTTGCTTCGACCATATTTTCCACCTCCGTTGGACACCTTAGAGGTAGCTAAGCACTTGTCCCCTACAAAACTCAATCCTGATTACATTGAACAAGTGACAATCAATCAGATCATGGACACTAAGATGAAGAGCACTTTTTAGAAAGCATCCAACTGTATTGGGTCGTTAAAGTAGGGAAACTTCTTCATTGGGGCAAGAGGCTCAACAAGAGTCATATTCAACATAAGTTTCCCCATTTGATGGAGGAAATTGATGTAGAAGGGACCGTTGCTCCCTAAGGGGGGATGTCTGATTCGAGTAGATACTGGTGGCCACCCACCCATTCCACTAATTTAGAATTGTTCCATGTCTTGGCATTTTTTCTATAGTTTTTTAGGTCTTGAACTTTTGATGCATTTTTTAGGCCCTAAACAATGTTTTCTGGCCGTGTGACGACTTATGGTTGCCAAAGGATTACTTAAGTTTTGATTTAAATTGTTATTCTCCTCGATATCTTTCAACTGGGCTATCATGCACCCCAATTGGAGTTTGTATGTGGAAGTTGCACCCCCAAGAAGTTGATGTATCAACTAGACTCCAGAGGGTTCACAATGCTTTTGCCACTTCACTTCCTAGGATTAGGGTTTTGGATATTTGGGGTTTTTGTCTCTCAGGGTTTCATAGTTTATGTTAAAAGGCACTTTTGGCCTCTTGCAATGTTCTCTTGTGAATGAGCGTTGCTGACACATTTCTCTTTAGAGATAAGCTACTGCCATTCAAGCTAATTTGTGTTGCTTTGTAGTTTGCAGTGTTTTTCCATTTGATTCATTAATAGAATTTGGGATTTACTATACTATTGTGCTCTTTGCAACATCTTTGTGTGTGTATTTCCAAATCAGGAGGCTTGGAATGGAGGGGCACACCCCCTCCTTCTTGGCGAACTAGGTAGTGGTCTTACTAGGCACTGACATATTAGCTACAAATAACATTGGAAGTTGTAGTGTAGGTGTCACCACTACCTTATTTTGACATTCTTGTAGATAAATTGAATCCATACTCCATTAGATTTATATTAAGCTCGAGGATTTAATTGAGCATGAGCTTATGCAGTTGGGGGCCATAAGTAATTAGGGTTTTTTGTCTACGCTACAAAAGGGAAATGGTAGATTTCATGGTTTGAGGTTTGACAACAAAAGATTGAAAAAATTGTTGAATCTCATAGGTTGTTTGCCATATTTTTGTCCCCAACTTGAATGAACACAAATTCTCTTAATTCTTTTGAAAGATTGACTCTTAGATTGACATGATTCATTGGTTGGGCTAGGTCTTGTAAGAAATGATAACAACACAACATGATTCCCCAAATAATGGTTATATCATTAGGGCTATTACTAACTTATGGGATGCCTTGAATGATACCATGGTGCTCATGGTTACTAGCAACAACATTATTGTGGACAACTACAATTCAATTTGGATCAAATGATCTAGTATCGTTACCGGGAGTAGTCATAAAAGCCCCCCAAGATATTGTGGTAGTGATAATAGACTAGTCAGACCAACACAAATTAAATACATTGATAAGAGACATAGTAATGATGAGAGGATTCGATTCAAGGTGCGCTCACAACCTTATTGAACCCCAATTCTCCCACAAATATCCCTATATTTTGAATATATCATTTTAAAAATTGATTACAAAAGCCATATATTTATAGAGTTTTATTTACAAAAATAAAGTTCATAACATACATACATATTGTTTTGTTTTTTCTATAATTGGATTCATCATTACATATCTTATAAAGAGTCGAGGAATAGGTAATAGAGAAAAATAATATTATAGAAGTTGATAATTCCATTTGTTTCTTAAAATATACCTTATAACATTATTATATTTTGCATGTGTTACTTATGTGGCTTGTTATAGTCTCAAGAATGGTCATATTCCCATCAAAACTCTAAATAAAGGCACCCACAATGTTATTATCTTTAGATTTTGAATATTTTAATAATTTTTTATGATTAAAATTCATTAAAAATTGAAATAAAACTATTTAGGAGTTTATGTCAAATGAATTTTTAAATTTTATATATAAAATAAACAAATTAAAACCAATATTCATCCATCTTCAACCAAATTTTTTAAAGTGTAATTTTTTAATCTTAAATTTAAATTTGATCCCTCTCATTATTTAATATAGTTAAATTTAAAATAAATCTATGATATATAAATATTTTATTTAACACTGTATCTCAACTCCTAAACTACAACCTAAAACACCTCCATATTAATTCCTTTTATAATATTTTTTATTAAATTCAAATTCAAAACTCTGCCATCCTTATTTTGGTGGTAACATGATACACGCACATTTATCCTCCACCGTTAATTTATATTGAAAGTGATTTATTAAAAGTTTAGATTGGCAGATGGGTTACTGCAGGTAAAAACTTCGTTACCTAATTATGTTGAAATCGATTTGTAAAAAGATTATAGGGGCAGATAGTGCAAGTAAAAACTTGAATATTGGGTTAGTGTTGGTATGGATATAATGTAAATGGATATGGGCAGTGTGCTGCAATTGAGCGCTTTGGACAAAGGGCTGAAGGCTAGTCATGGCAGCTATTGGTTGCTCCTTCACCTGCATTCTCTCCGACAATGATAATCACCGCCAAAAAGCCTTCAAATTCACCAAGTCATTCGATTCTATGCCCACGAATACTTGGTCATCTGAATCCCACATGCAACGTGAGAGGTATCTATCAACAGGGGGAGGGTTGGTGTGCGCAGCAGAAAAGGCGGGGGGTTTCTTTGGTAGGCTGGGGAGAGTTATTAAAGAAAAGGCAAAGAGTGATGTGGAGAAGCTTTTCTCTGGATTCTCCAAAACGAGAGACAATTTGGCTGTAGTCGACGAGCTTCTCACTTACTGGAATTTGGCCGATACAGACCAGGTGCTCGACGAACTTGAAGAGGTTTTATTCTTTCCTTTCCTCTCTACAACGTCTTTTCTCTCCAATAGCAAGAAGCAAATTTATTTCGCTGGATTGTTGTAGCAGGCATTGGCAAAAAGTGGGATGAGTATGAACTATGACATGAACTAACTAGTAATGGCATGTATTGCTTGCTGCAATCTATTTAGAAGATTATGGTTTGAATGCTACCTGGTGTGGAATTCATATCAGGGGCAGGTGAAAGTACAACCATTATCATTGCCTTAATTGATTGATGCCCTGCATTTAAGCATGTCTACCCATTTGTTTCTTGTTTATGCTAGCGACCTACTATGACGCTCTAGCCAATATAAGGAATAGGTTGTAGAAGTAAATAGTAGGTATACCTATAACAAGGCTTTTATAGGCCCACAGTGGTGGTCGAGGAATTAGTAAATAAAAGCTTATTATAATCCTTCACATACATAGATGTATATGATTCTTTGTTTCCGTGGTGTTACCTTCTATTACTTCAGAGATTAGCACACTTCGGATTAGGTCACTTCAGGCGGTGCTAAGATTGACAACTTTTCAAGATATGCACCCACTCACACCTTAGTGCACTCTCCTCTCTCTTTAGGCCTACTCCTTGGGCCACGGGAGGCTTTCCAAAAATGGTAGAAGTAGACCCTGTAAGATGTGCAAGGAGAACAACCTTATCTCTACAAGACCTTCCCACTGTATTAGTAGACCAGTTCCTTATTGGAGTCAACAAGATATGCAATAAATACCAGATGACTGAGAAGGTTTAGGAGCAATAAATCTCAGTTGCTAATTAAGAAACAGGATAAATCAATTTCTGCAATAAGAACCAGCAACATAAAATTAGAAAAAACCCAAAATTGATCGTGAAAATACTCCAAAAAATACCTCCCGGTGATCAACAACCCGAGGAGACTTAATCCCCCCTAGGGCGCATTTTCTCTTGACAGATGATTGCTGCGTTTTGGGACTGATTTCACCTTTAGGTCTACAATTTTCTGCAGTAAAGGCTGGACAACTTAATTAGGCACTTCAAAATCCCCCTAAGGTCACCTCTGATGACTTGGAGATGAGCTGGGAGACTTGGCCAACCCCTATGGTTTGATATTCCAGTTAAAATGGACCTACAAAACGACTGAACCAGATCTGCAATATCTCCTAGAGAGTGACATCACCTTCTCTAGGGCTGACGTCACCCTAAATTAGGGCTTTTTAGTTGCAAAATGAAAAAACACCTTTTATGGATTTTTTTCAACTTTTTAATGGATTTTTCAGTGGTATAATTACTTCAGAAAATAACAACAGCAGTAACTAATTCAGAATTGAACAAGTAAAACAATTACTATGGCAAAAAATAAATATTTTTGGCTTTTTTCAAAAAATATTTGATTTTGAGGGTTTTTTATATTTTTGATTTTTTTCCAATATATAGTACACAAAATTTTATATTTGATTTTGAGGGTTTTTTATATTTTTGATTTTTTTCCAATATATAGTACACAAAATTTTATAAAAAGAGAGTTAGGTGAAGATGAGGGAATAAGACCTAGGTCTCGTTCCTTTCGAGCACCTAGAAATCAGAGTTAAATTTTCTCCTAAGAATTGGCAATTCAATATTTGTATGAACTAGGGCAAAGCTAAGAAACCCTAGGTTGTGTTAGCTTTGACCTAGTTAGGGCAAAGAAAGATGCCAAGGCCCAACACAAGAGAAATCCTTCAAGAGGGATGTCTCACTTACAAGACTATACTATTATGCATAAAAACCCTAGGTCACTCTTACCTTAGATGCCTTCGGCAATTCAAGACAAGAGACTCTCATAGATCTTACCACATGTTTTTTGTAAGTTAGGGCATTGTATTACCTTTCTAAAAATAGAGTACGTAATATCACAGTCTTTCCAAGCTTGGGCTACCAACAGAGGAAACCAACCCAAGCCTGCATAAAATTTTGAGAATATTCAACCCCGAAGGGTTTAAAAACTAGAAATGCACTGTTTGTATTGAGACCATGAGACAAATAATGTTCAACTAAACATAAGGCAAAACTAAGAAATACAATTATAGAAACTGGAAAATGAAACATCCTGCTTGCTGAGCCACGTTAATGAGCTGGGTTGAAGTCCTCCACTCCAAGTGGGCCGTCCTTGCCGCTCCATGGGAATAGGTAAATCCGGATTAACTGCCATCTGAGGTGCAATCTAAGGGGCATTCATTTGTTTTTTCATTTGGGTGCACCACTCTATAACCCAGTTGACCTTGTTATTGAGCTGCTCTATTATGAAATTCAGGTTTGCAACTCCACTTCTAACTTCAAAGATAAAGCCCCCATGCTCCCTCGACAGGCTAACCCTTCATTCCTCATCCATTAACTACATATCCATGGGGCAATGCTCCAGGGGTGCTATGGAATGCTGGCCTCCCTCCATCATCCCCGCCTCCACAGCTTCAACGCACCGAAGACCACCAAGCTTAGTGCCACCACGTTGGAGGTTCCACTGGTATAAACCTCCTCTATGCATCCTCCCCCATTCCCTTACGCGCGACATTCCCAGGAGGCAAATGCTCACACCTAGGTTCATGGGAAACTGTAATCTCTCAAAGAGCTCCAAGAAAATCTAAACGTAATGATGTTTTAGGGCCAAGCCCTCTTTATTTAGCACAACCTTGGGATACTCATCACCATCGCAGAAGTCCCGTCCATCAATTGTAGATCTAGAGCCATAAATTGTTGGATAGACTGGCTGTTACTTCGCATGCTTCCTCCAGGACGACGAGCTAGCTCTAGGGTGTACTCCACGTGCTCATCACATGCTATTGACATAAAATATAGTGCAATGTAGGTGTGAGTTATGATACCCAGACGACCTCCTAGACCCTCGAGCCTCCAGGTGGCTGGGTGCATGAGGTCCATCTGCTCCTCTTCCATTGACTAGTGCAATAACAACCCATTCGGGGGAGAGACCTTACCACATTTGAAGAGAAAAGGAGAAGAGATTAATGTCTCAAGAATCCTTCCACCTTAGACAAGCCTTGAAAGATAGTAAAGAAACCTCATGCATCAACTTTATCCTTGAAAAACCTTAACACTTGCCAAGAAAGGAGGTGTGCACCACTTGATTATCTCATGTACACGATGTTGCCGCCGGATCAGCACACTTGGTTAACGCAACAGAAAATCTATGCTGCTGCTCGGTGTGCCCTTGGGGGCAAGTCACGAGTCAAAGCTGTCAATTGATCTTGACTCCTTCGTTTAGGCAAAACTCCCAATGAAGCCAAGGGGGGTAGTCCCTAAAGAAAGTTTCCAAGGTCTTTAGAAATTCTGGTGAAATGGTTAAATGTGGTTATGTTTTTAGGAGTTTATTAGAGTGTTGATGTTTAAAAGCATTCCAATGTAGCTTTGCAATAATGAATTAAAGATTTGCTTTCACTAGCATAAATTAAAATGACTGCCAACAGATGTACAATATTTGATATGGTATTAAGCAATTGAAGTGTGTAGTGGACCAGTGCCTTATGGAGTCAATATAACATATAAACAGTGCTGAATGAAAGGTAAAGTGTTTTGCAAATGCCTCTTGGTTGCTTTTAAATTATTAAGCTTTCAAATTTATTAAGGGAAGAAGGGGGACTCCTGAGATATCATGAGGTACAGGGAGGAATGTCCAGAAATTAAAAATCGGTGGCTCCTCACGAGAACATGTGGGCTGGAATGGAGTCTCTAAGGCGGTGTTCAACACTATACCAAACGAGGGTATAGCCTGACTGTGCCTTGAGGTCGCCTCCTAGTTGGTCCCGCTTCCTCTGAAGAATTTCCCCACACAAAGTCTAATCGAAGTGCCGGATTTTCACTTATGTTAAAGGGTAGTTGATTTTATTAAGTGAACATTAATTAGATGTGAAAAATTAAAGAGTGGCTACAACTGTTTTTGATTTCCCACAGGCCCAGGCAAAGTGCCCGCAAGGGGAAAGAGCATAATCCGGTTAAAGACCAAACGTATATTCTGATTTGTTGAACAATTGTATTGTGGAATGAAATGAAATGCTTGACAAAGTAAATTGCAAAAAGGAAAGATATAGTTCACCAAGTTTATGCGTCACTTTATGATCAACCACCACTAATCGATGATGCCTTTAGGTGGTGGTGAGAGCATACTACGTGGAGACGAAACTGGTTTTATTTCTACTTTACGCTTGCAAAAATAAAATAGAATAAGACTAAAATGATTGTTAAAGTATACACCCTGCACTTTCAAAGTGAGCGTGTGGAAAATGTGAAGTTAGAAAAATTCAATCACAAAAATTTTGCAAAATTACGAATCTCCCCAGGGGGGATGGGGTGTGGGCGCTGGGTATCCCAATGCTCTCGTTTAATAATTACAAGTAAAACTAAAAAAAAGAAGTGCACCTTAGTCCATTTTACTTGGATATAAGGGCCTACAATGATATACAAATAAAGTAGAATGAGTTGGGTGTCTGTTATCACCAATCTTGTAGTTGCCCTTACAGATGGTTTAAGGTGGATGGTAGAGGGAACAGGCAACTAAAGTGGTGAACCAAGAGAGTCCTAGTTCCCAAAAGGATGGTTATTGTTACCAGCTAAGTTGTACTTAGTTGGACTATCAAGTGAGCGGGCAAAGTTGAACATGTTACATGTTCGTTTTCGATGATTTGATGTCCAGTGGGCCTTTTAAAGGCCCCCTTTTTTTAAATTTTTTCCACATGTCCATGGCCCCGCGGGGTTTGTAATAAAATGTACTAGCATGGTGTTTTGTAAAAGACTTGGTTTCCTAGGACTTTTGGCCAAGTCAGGTATTCCAAGGAGTTTTTTCACCTATTGATTATGTCTTGCATTAGTGCATAACATAATTTTTGGGTTTTTCTCCTGCTCCTCCAAAGCTGAAATGCCTGGGGAGGTTAACGGGCCTTAGGGAATTGTTAAAGTCCATGGGTCAATGTATATGAACATGCTAGACATTATTTTTGAGTCATATGGACATGTGCTAAGTCCCCCTAAGTTGTTTTTTAATTTCCGGCGAAAAATTTTCCGTGATTGAGCCTTTTTTTTAATGGTTTAATTAAATTTTTTGTAATTGGACTAGAATTGGCGTCTGGAGGTCTTTTTTGCCTTAGGGGTGCTCGTTTTCTAATTCAGAGCACCCCCTTAACCTCTAAACCCACTTTTCCTAATGTTTGGGTGCTTCAATTTTTACTTATGGCCAAAAAACCCAAAAAAGTCAAAAAAGTCATGAAAAAATAAAAAAAAGTGAAAAATGACTTAAAAAATATTTCCAATTTTGGAGGAGTTAGAGGTCTGAAATATTTCAGCTATGTTTTAGGAGTTGTAAGAGTTGATTTTGGAAAGATTCCGGGCAGCTATATTAGTGGGATTACTTCCCCATTTAAGGGGGGCATATTTTCCAAAATTGGGCACCTTCAATCATGGAATTTGCAGCTATGTTTATGGGCTGTCACATGGCTGATTTTTAGCTGATTTTGGTAGCCCATTACATGGGAGTGGGCAGCACCATTTGCTCCACGAGTTATGCCACTCACTCCACCCATTCCTCTTCAACTTGGGCACCCCCTCTCCTTGAGTTTTTCTATATAAGCAAGTTCACTCTCATTGTTTTCTCATGAGAAGGTGGAACCTCTGCTCTTACCATTGTAATATCTTTGCATTTGTTTATGAATAAAAGGCTTTGGAGGCAATTCTATGTGTGGATTCTCATGGTGTGGATGATCATGTTCTATTTTTACATATGAGGTAATCTGTGTCTTTACATGTTTATTCGTGCTTGTTTATTGATCAATCACTAGCTTTTGAAGGAGATGTTGAGCTTAGTAAGGTAAAGATAGTGTAATCTATTTCATTATTTTTACTGTTGGTTATCATAGAGTGCTTAGAGTTCAATGTCATTTTTGTTTAAATGTTTGAATCTAGTTCTCTATTTTAGTCTACACTAGTGCATTTGATTTTGCTTGTATGAGTTGTCTTTTGTGTCTACAGGTTGCTGATCCGAAGAGTTGGTGGAGCTTGCTTGCATCCATTGGTCTTCAAGATTGATCCAAGGAGAACTAGTCCCATTGATCCCCATGGTGGAGGACTCCATAGCCCAAATTCGAGATATTTCTTCTTCTTCTCATCAACACAAAAAATCTTCAAATCTTTCTTGGTTACTTTGGTTTGCATATTTCAGACCCAATTCTTATTTAAATATCATGAGTAGGTCTGATTTTTATATTAGATCTTGAGTTCATCTTTAAGAAAAATCTTTGTCTAGGTCTAATTGATGCATGCTTCTTGTTTAAGTGCATTTTTTTTGAATTTTTTAAGCGCTGAAACAAGTAGTTTGTTTTATTGTACTTTATGTTTATCTGGCTGTCCTAGAGCTTATAATTTGCAGCCATTAAAAGCTAGCAAAGATCCCAAGTAAACAAGCCCCATTGCTTGTCTTACTTGGTTAATTTCCGTCATTTTAACTTAGAATTTTGACTTAGATTTTTCTGGGTTTTTAGCAGGTGTCCCAAATACACTCTTAAAGTGTTTTTGGGCATCTTTTACTGATGTTTGCTTGCTGGTTTGCAGCATTTGACGAATAGGTAGAGAGAAGTGTTGGCCAAATTTCGAGGATCCAGGCCATCCGAAGCACCTAGATTTTGAATTTTATGAACTGCTTACTTTTTCTCTCCTATTTTGTAAGCCACTAAGTCGATTTAAGACTGGGGCATTTCTTTCGCATTGTAACTAAAGTATCAAACGAGAGCAAGTGGGCTAATTAAGCGCCCACACCCCATCCCCCCAAGGGGGAAAACTGTGTCGACTCAATTTTCGTGGTTTGCATTTTTTTTAGTTTAGATTTCATTTCCGCACTTAATAAATCTAACTAGGCTTAAAATTAACCTTGTTGGTCCGTTCCACTGGCGGGCCACAAGTTCACTCAGGACTTAGATTTTATCATTTTTTTTACAAACTCAAACGCCCCCTTGCTTTCCCGAAGTAGGGTTTCAGAACAAGGGCTTGCCTGAGTACTGGCCTGAAAAGAGACTCATGGGGTTTTAAAAGATAAAATTTTGGTTCATAATATTTTCTAAAAATACCAAGGTCTTCTTCCGTATGCTTTGTGGCCAACTTGCAGCTCAGTCTGATCCAGTTGGTACGCATCAGAAAGGGGGAGATGACTAGTAATAGGATCTAACACCGCCTCGAATAAAAAAACTTTTATGTGAAAATCCGGCACAGCGCGAGCATTTTGTTGTCGTGGGGAAATTTCTTAGAAGGCTTGGGACAAAACTGAGTAGTGACCTCTTGGAAACCGTTAGGCTTGCCCTCGTTGGTACAGCATCTGAACACCTCCTTGAGACTCCGATTCAGCCCAAGTCTGAGAGGGAAGCCACACATCAAAATTTCGGACATGTTCCCCGTACCTTTGCGTATATTGGGAACCCACCAGCCATAATAAAAAGATCACTTTCACATTAATTCTAAAATAAACCAAGAACACTTGCACAACATTTACTTTTCTGCTCATGCATCTATTTCGACTCCATTATAAGGCACTGGTCTATATTGATATTATTTCATGTTATTGACAAATGTTGCGAATGATGATGATAATAGTGAATGAGAGCAAATGATGTATTGATGAATGATTGTTTTGCTTTATATAAGTATATGCTGCATTTATCTTGGTTGTAAAAAATAATATTTTTCTAACTCCTAAATTAGACACCTTAGTTTTTTGTTTTCATTTTTTAGGGTCTACCCCCCATGGCTTCGCTAGGAAAGCCTAGACGGAGGAGTCGAGTCCCAAGTGACAGCACTTGACTCTGACTTGCCCCCAAGGCCACACCAGCAGCTTGAAGACTTCTGCTGCATTTTCCCCAGGTGTGGAACCAAGCGGCAACAGTTATCCTCTTTTCACCTCGTTTATCCACCTCACCCAAAGTTAGCTAAGTGACCAAGTCTATAAGTGTGCATAGCAGTTTTTGAGTCTTTGTCGGAGGTGGTGGGCCCACCTCACCCGGGGCCTGTTTTATTGAGATATTATTTATTTTGATCACCATGTCGTCGTTATATGTTTTAGTAATGTACTAACATAAATAAGGAAGCCTTGGCGCTTCATGTTGCATGTAGGTTTCAGCCATTGCCATTTTGACCAGGCCAAAAAAGGGCCCAAAAAAAAGTTGCAACCATAACTTCGATTTTTGTCATTTATCATGCGTTGGGGTCCCATATGAGCCTCTAAGTGTTAGATCGAGAAAATGTTGAAGCATTAGTGAGATTTTTAATTATTGCTGGTCACCAGGGACCTGTTTTAATTAAAAATCTTTGATTTTGGGCAAACGGTGCTCAATTGATGGATCGAGGTCGTTCTAGTGACCATGTGTAGTATATTTGGGGTCTACGATTGCATTGCAGCAGACGGTTCGTCAATCCGGGCAATATAAGTGGGTCAAAAACGCAAATTACATCTTCAGAAATAAAACCAGCAATTAATTAATGATGGAAAATCAAATTTGGCTAAGCTAACTTTGGAAATGGTAAGTGCAATGGTTGGTAAAGGTAAGGGGGTCCCCTAATATCATTTTGGTTATGTTTGGACACTAAATTATTGGTGTGGGGCCCTCATTTATGCCCAACTCTACTCATGGGGCGAATTTGCCCATAGAGGGGCGTTTTTCACTATGTGGAAAATCAAATTTTGTAAAAATATTGTTGTGAGACTTTGGTTAAGTGGTCTAGGGGGCTAAAACAACCCATAGACACCCGCTAGACACATCTATGTGTATTGTAAGGGCCCCACAAGTGGCCCCTCTTCTCCCTTGGGCGCATGAGGGTAATTCGCCCCCCCTCATCCACTTGATCTCATCCATTCGTTTGGCATTGTGGGGATTAAATCCCAGCCATTCATTTTGGTGGGAGAAGGGTTTGGATTTGGAGCTCTCTCTATAAGAGAGTAAGCTCACCCATTTGTATCTTCCTCTTGGCATTCTTGACTTGGAATAGAAAAAAAATGATTTGCAGCTCTACTTGTTCTTGTGGTGATTTCCTTAGGAGAGTTGATTGTCTTGCTATCTTAATGCACTAGAATAGATTGTGGTTGTCTTCAGCATATTATTCCTTACCATTGTTTGCAGCAAACACGAGTTCTTGGAGGAGGGGGCACCACTTGGCCACCATTGCTGCTCCACTCTCTGGGATTGGTCTTCAAAGGGAAGTGTTTTTTCCATTTAAGCCAAGCATTTCTTCTCATTTTCATTTACATTGCTGTAGCTTTCATTTACTTGTCATGCAGATCTGATTTATGTCCATTTGTTTTGACAGGCAAGGAGGGCGAAATGGTGGGATCGAGCAAGTCGAATTCACCTGGGGACTTCTACAATCGCTTCTATTTGATCTTTGGGATGCATAACCTCAGCAAATCAGAGATATCACGCGGTTCCAAGTAAGTGTTTAACTTCTTTCTCTTGCATTTCAAATTTTGAATGGTTTTAGAGAGAAATCTTCATAAAAACCCTAAAAATTAAATCTTAAAACTTCACCGTCAAAACCTTGTTTTTCTTTTAAACCCGCTTCTGAAATAATCTTAAACGCCTAAATCCAAAATTTCAGTTGATTCCGACTCCATTTGCCCAATAAACCAGCACTAGTCCATTCATCAATTTCGCCCTCCTTGGGCATTTTCGCTCTTCTGCTTGGTTGGGTCACTTTGGGCTTGTGGGTATTTCTGTTTTGTTTTGCATTGACTCAATAACATCTAATATAAACAGAAAATCGCTAGAAGTCGTGTTTAAATCGTTGATTTTATTTCTGCTATGCATGCTTGGTCAATTTGAGTCATTTTCCCCCATTGGCAGAAATTTATTCATCACTTCTAGCATAATTTATACTTCTGATCTAATTTCCAGCCATTTATTATTTGAATTTTATTGTTTATATCATCAAAATCAGATCTGAAATTGCTCTAAATCATTGCTTGTGTCCATCACCCAATTTCAGTCTGCTGGTTGGATTAGAGTCATAGAACCCCTACGCACTTCTCCTCTGCTTTCTCTTGTTTATTTGGTTTTGGGAGTATCTGTTTTTGTCTCTCAACCTTAGCTGGTTGAGAAGGGTCTCCCCCTGGATTAGGCTACGTGCCCTATCCGAAGTGACAAGCACCCTGTTCGGAGTGACAACTGCTCTCTTGAGCAGTGGGCTTGGTGTTTGCAGGTGTCACCTGCATGGCTGACCTCCTCTACCGTCCCGGATGGGATACATCTTGAGGCAGCTAATGTTTGTGTGATAACACTAACTACTCACTGATTACTCATGTGGGCCTAGCTTTAAGCTTACCTACTATTTGTTAATTTATCCAGAGATCACTACTCCCTCTGGATGCCTTGAGAACTCAAGCGGTTTGAGTCTCTATAAATAAAAAATGCAATAATGACTTAAGATACAAACACAATAGTTCTCTTAACACTTCAATAATAAACGACAACAATCACACAACTCAGGATGTATCCTGGAAACCCCAAACGGGGAAAACCAGCTATCTATGGGGCTTTCTTCTATTTTGAGCCCAGAGCAAAGTAAGTAGAATACAAGTACATACAAAATACCTCAGAAGGAACAACCGAACCTGACAGGGTCAAAACCCGAGATCTGCATGCAACAAGCTGATGCATGCACAGAGGAAATGTGCCCTAACTGTCAACTGGATCTGTCTGAAGGTAACTCTCTGTCGGTACAGTCTCTCTCTCACCACTGCTCTGATGTGCTTTCTTTTAAACTATTTTGCAAAACAATCTTGGAAACTACTTTTTAATCATAACTTCCCAAACTCCTAAAAAACTTTCATAATTAATTCACCGAAACATTCTAAATGACCTTAGAAAAATTCCGTAGGGACTACCCCCCTTGGCTTCGATTAGGAGTTGGCCTAAACAGAGGAGTCAAGATCAGGTGACAGCCTTGATTCGAGACTTGCCCCCAAGGGCGCACCGAGCAATAGCATAGATTTCTGCTGCGTTAACCGGGTGCGCAATCCGACGACAACAGGTCCCACTTGGGTATTTTTATTTGACACTAGATCTATCAAGATCTAATAGCTTAACTCCAATAGTGATACAATCTTTCTAGGTTGAGCATTTCTCCTTGCCTAAGCCTCCTCAAGCTACTCTTAACTCCCATACATCACTACATTTCCCTAGATCTAGACTTATCCACTCAAGATTTACTCTTGTGCTTCATTCTTAACCTTTAGAGTACCTTGTGTTGGTTTGCTAGCCCTCATAGGCTAGCAAGGGTCTCTCCCTTGATCTTGCGTTAGCTTGATCTAAAGCGACAAGAGCCCATCCAGTGTGACAACTACCCTTATACAGTAGTGGACGAGGCCCTTGCGGTGTCACTTGGTTAGCTACCTTACTTCTACCGTCCCGGATAGGATACCTTTGGTGGTAGCTACACTTTGAGTGATAACAGTACCTGACAGGGACATTGAGTGATGCCCACAATATTCACAGAGGCAGCCAGCCCAGGGACTTGACCCCGTGACCTCTTGCTTGCAATTCACAACACTCAACCACTTGAGCTGACCCATCGGGCTATCAAAAATTAAATCCTTATGACAAGGGTTGTTAATTAAGTTCTCACCCAATGTGATGCTTCTTGTATGTTTAATGATTTTTATGATATCTTTAATGACTTCTTCATCTCATTTGCTGCTTCCTTTTGGATATGGTCGTGATGGTTTATGTGATCGATAGTTTGGTGTGAAGAATAGCGGCTATGCCTCCACTATGAGACATGGAGTTCACAACAACCTATGACCCGCTGTGATCCACTAAATTGACCTAAGGCACTACTGCATCCTTAATAAACCCTTTTATATTCTCATATGGTCATAGAGCCGAGTTTATCTAATAATAATGCTAATTCGACCTCGGTCCCAGTTGTGATTGTTGATTGTTTATCTTTTGACAGTTTATAATTATATCCTTCAGTACATGATCAACATCTGGGATAAATTTATCCCCAATAGTTAGTCAATTAATTACTGAGGTGATTTTAAGTATGGCACCCAACGGTTTAGCCACGGATTAGTCCAAGGCAGACATGACTCCCATGAGCTTTCTGCACTGGTGGATTTCTAGAGACTATTTCCAACAACTAAATGCTTCTGATAGCATATGCATGGAACTGTTCATGATATATTTTTTTCAATAATTTGGGGTCATGTCTGCAAGGTATCTAGAGGACATGCTCACACTGAATACAATAATAGATATACTCTGTCAACCGGCAGCGGTCCTCACTGTAATTATTTCACCAGCATATAGATTCTGTCTTATCTTTTTAACAAATATCTTGCTTCTGTCATTGTTGGCAGCAATACAATTTTTCTTTCTGCTGGTGAACTATTAATGAATTTCTGTGCTGTAAATCTGGCCACAAGGCAATGACAGATTTATTCACACCTGCTTTTAGAATTTGGCTTGATTTTGCATTTCTTCAGTTTGCAGTGGAGTAAACTTTGTTTAGCAGAATTCTAAATTTTAAATGGCCAAGGACCTGATTTTGGTCAAAGACTGGATAAGAGAAACTCTGAAAAAGGTGGGGGTGGCCAAAAGCTGGATTAGAAAAATTCTGAAAAAAGGTGAGGTCAGAGGGCAGGGTAAGAACTTGGCTCTGATACCAAATGAAATAACAAAGTTCATTTACTGAATTAAAAACAAAGTTCATTTATTGAATATCCAATGTAAAAAGGACAGTAGGAAATCCATATAGGACAAGTAGAAATACTTAATAATGAATAAGAGATAAGTATAAATCTTTAAAATTGAGGAAAACACTGTTGATGTCAAAGAAAGATTTGAACAGAACAAAGCATTCAAATTGAGAGTCATAACCACATAATTAAATTTCAAATTGGAGACCTTCGGGACAATCCTACCCCCCTCCATCAAGCACATGACAAACGAGGAGAGGATGATGTCAACAAGGGAATGATCACAGAGCAGTACATGATGCCTCATTTTGGTGCTTGAATGGGGGCTTCTTGTTTGTGCTCATGGTCTCCATTCTGTTGTTGTGATGGTGGCTTCCATAGTTTTGACAAGGAGTCCCCCCCCTTGGCTGTTGCTCCCATATTGGTTTTCTCATCCATCATGATGGAAAGATATACGATCAAAGGAAAGGCACAGTCGGTGTATCCTTGCTATGATTTGGGATAAGGAGGGTTGAAGCTTGGTTTTTCAATGACATTTCCACGTGTGAAATGTTTTTTCTTAAAATTAAGGGGGAAACCTGTCTCACAATAGTTGGAGATATGTTTCTGGTAACCATTGAAAATTTTCCCGGTGAGAATTAGTAACATGAGCCATGTTCCTTGTAGATTCGGGATAAGGGATTTTGCACTTCATTCGCATGAAAAAATATTGAGTTGTTTGCATATGACATGCTTCTAAGTTATATATAATTCTCTTACATGCAATACTAATGCATATGCCAGAAGCCTAGTTTTAGTTCTTGAAATAGGAATTTGATCTGAGAATCTCTTGTTGTATTGAGCTTATCATAGATGTCAAAGCTTATTAAATTTCCATAACTTTTCCAGGCTTTACTCGTCTCAGACTTTGGCCCTAAAACCGCAATTAATATTGTTGAGAGTCTGCGCAAAGAAATATTGGCTGGAAATCTCAAATCAGGACAAGAGATCAAGGTAACTATAATAATATCAGAAAAATGTTACATCAGAGATCTTCTTAGAGTGAGAACATTACCAATTATGAGAAAACATGTGACCAAAGTTATTTTATATGTCCAATTACATTATTTACTGGCCCGACACAAATTTTAAACAGGCTTATTATACATGGTTGTTTGCAGGCCGCGTTAAAGAAAAATGTGGCTGGTTTATTGACCAAAAAAGTACAAAATACAGAGCTTCAACTTGGTTTCAAGTATACTTTTTCTTAATTCTTGCAAAGCTCATATTTATACTGGTCTTGTACTTCTTTGGCTTATTCTCAAAATTTAGGAAGTTTATTCAGGTGCTTTCTTTTACAGACGACCAGCTGTGATCATGGTTGTTGGTGTTAATGGAGGAGGAAAGACGACATCTATAGGTGATTAAATATGAATACAAAATCCTTTATATAGAATTACCACTAGTGGGGAGGCACTGCATTATATAAGGGTCTATTGATGTTGTTTTGATATGGTAATTGGGATTGGTTAGTAACTTAGTTCTATGTATTTCATTATTTTATTAAGCTTTTTGTCATGTTTGTGTACAACATGAGGGGCAGTTTTGAAAGTGATCCCTTTTCCTCTCCTTTGACTTGCAGGAAAACTTGCTTACCGACTCAAAAATGAGGGAATAAAGGTGCCATCTCTTCCCCTTGTTAACACTTGAAACCGTCAGGTTCCAAGGTAACTAGAAACAGTACATTGTTACCACATACTATTTCCCTGCACTCTGGGTTAGTGCTTGCTAACCACGGGGGAATTCCTAGATGACTTTATGAGTCAAACTAGAATGCAACAAACAGTCAGTAACACCTAAATCAAAATGATAGCTTGCTTAGATAAATCTGCTTGTTAAGATAGAAAAAACAGCTGGCATTAAGTGATTAAATGACTGAAAATTCACACAGAAAATGATGCAAAACTTTCTCTAAGTCTTGGGCACACAACCCAATGCAAATATATGATGAAATCATGCTAAATTAAATGTAGAAAACAAAAATTACAGTGAAGGATTATGACTGTTTATGAGGAATTAAATGCTGTTTTTTGATATTTTTGAATTTGTTATGATTTTTTGAGGCATGGAAACCAAGAAATATGTATAATTTCTCTGTTTATGTGACAAAATAAAAATTACAGCAATTTTGCTTGCTGTAATCTACCTAAAACAGAATGAAAGTTGACTTAGATGCCTGCTTTCATATGCCTAAGATGCAGGGTATTGAGTGTTGGATGCGAAAATTCATTTTAAGTGCGAAACTGAAAGTTGAAATTCAGTAAATCAGTGCCTCTTATGGAGTCAAAAGAAAAGAGAAAGACAGAAAGTGAATCAGGCGGAAGATAATTAGAGGCCTATTCACTTAAACCCTATCAAGATCAAGATTGAGAACATATGAAGGCCTAAGAAAATAGAAGTTTCACACATGAAAAACCTGTGATAGTCGCCAAGAAAAATGGTCTTTATCATCAAGAGTTGTAGGATGAACGAAGTTCTGACAGGTTTGGATAGCAACACTTCAAGGTATAAAGCAACTTTGCTGGATAGAACAGTACTTGTCACGACCCAACAAAACCAACTCTCCACCACAGGTACTCCACACTAGCAATCAATCTCAATCTCTCTGGGCGCAAAGCAGAAGGGGAATAACACTGGCTTAACAGCTCAACAATAAAATTGAACTCCCCTTCACTTTGCTTTATACAATATAATAATATATAGAGGAGAAGAAAGAAAAGAATGAGCAAGAGAAGGGATAAAAATAAGCATCTCCACGTATAGCTAATTTCTTCCTCAATGATAGCTACCTGCAATAATAACTCTGGCAAATATCTACAATGGAATGGATCGAACCTCCTTGAATACCCTAGTGTCAAGGTGCATGAATGGGTGAAGTATGTGGCTCAAAATAGCTTCGTCTAGGTTGAATATGCAAGAGAGGATAATCTCCAATAATAATTCAAATAAATGTCTCTTGTAAATCCCTTAAAAATAGACCAAGAGCTAAGCTTTTAATTATAAGAAATATGAACTTAAAAATAGGAAGAAGGCTTGCTTACTAAAATGCATGGTCTAAAGATAAGTTGGATTCCAAAAATAAGTCAAGTAAGGATTAATTTAGAACTATAATTTTAGGCTTATGAAATAACAAAGTGGATAGGCTTCTTTTTAGAAAATGATAAGGCACAAAAAATTGGAAAGTGGATAGTCTTATTTTTAGGAATTTATAAGGCATGAAAAGAGGAAAGTGGATAAGGATAAGGAAAAAGTAGCAACTTCATCTCTAAGCAAGGCAGACTCCCTCATGGACAAAAATAGCAAGGCATGTTGATGTGGCTCCTAGATTATCCACCACAAAGTCAGTGGTCAACTCAAGGTCAAACGAGAGATTATTAAGGAGTTTGCACCAATCAGGGTCATATGCAAGCCACTCAAGGCTCAACAATGTCCAATAATAGCCAATATCTCTATGTGGGCCCACCAAGCTAAATGTAGACCATGTCAAATGCAATTAGTCCATGAAAATTCAAAGTGCTTCGAATGACCTAAAATCAGACAAGGATGTTGCTTGCCACACTGGGTCGCCACAAATCCAATGACTTGCTAAAAATATCATGTCCTTAGAAACAGATGAAGTTACGCCCCAGATTCTCTGCAGCGCACCCTATCAGATGTGCCAAAGAGGGGGGTCTTTTTGCCATTGTAAAAGGTCAAGTTGAGGCTTCTTTATGTAAAAGTGTTGGTTTAGTGGGGCTCAAGACCCTTGGTTAGGTCATGGCAAGTCCTCTTGGTCCTCATTTCAAGTTGTGCTAGTCTCGTGGTGTTGCTGACTACCCCTTGATGGGTGGTAACTCCTCATCATGTTGGGCATTTATGCCCTAGGTGGGTATTGGTGCACCTTGTGGTGAATCCATTAGGACACGTGGCTTAGGAGCCCCTAGCCACACTTATGGTTTTATGCTTTGTAAAGGTGATTACGCTTGTAAGGGTTGTCACACCCACTCTAGCACACCTCATTCATACCCACTTGGACCTTACTTTATTATACTATCCCTCCCTCTTGGTCATCCTAATGAAGAAATGTAAATCTTCCACCTTGAAAGCATCTTTTTGAAGGCTGTACCATCTAAAGGAGGGCGTTGAGGGCAAAAGCCACTTGTTAGGGTTAGATGGGGTACGATGTCCTCCTTTCAAGCTCAACTTTTCATCATGTTGAAGATATTATCACATTTTTATCATTATTTTATGTTTTATGAGGTTTAGTCCCCGGATTGTGGGTGACAAACCCTAAGCACAAAATTAGATAGGTCGGCCTAGAGGAGGGAAAAATTAGCACTTTTTCTCTATAAATATAGAGCCCTCCTCTCATTTGTAACCATTTAGAAGATCATGGAATCAAATATGATTGAATTCTTATTTTTACTTGTGTATATGAGCAATTAAGTGGTGCACACCTCTCTTCTCAGCGGTTCTAGGGTTTCTAAGGATCAAAATTCAAATATTGATGTTTTGAGGTTTCTTTAGAATCTTTCAAGGCTATTCCAAGGTGAAAGGATTTTTGTGGCTCTTTCTCTTCTCCTTTCTCTCTCAATTGTGGTAAGATTTTGAACCTCTTGTCTTGCACTGTTGGAGGCATCCGAGGTGGGACCAATTTAGGGTTTTATGCATGTTAGTCTAGTTTTGTTGGGTGAGACATTCCTCGTGAAGGATATCTCTTGTTTGGGCCTCGACATCTTGATTGCCCTGATTAGGTCAAGTGCTAACATAACCTAGCGTTTCTTAGCCTAGGGTTTTGTAGTCAACCAAGAATGACAACAACTCACAGCATTCGAGACTTTTGTTTCCTTCTTAAACCTACCAATTATTGCATGAAGAATTTACTGTTTCTCTGCAGCATGCAAATGATGACAATCTTGCCCCTTTTAACTGTCAATTCTGCACTGAATACTAACCCTCTGGACCACATCTGTGACTGTTCTAGCACCAATCCTTAGTTCCTTACAGTGCTGGCTCTTAGGTAACTTTGCTCTATATTCACTTTCCAACACTGAATTAGCAACACAGTGCTAGTGCTAGTGTATTCACTGTTTGCCACCTATAACATTGAAACAAGTTGCCAAAGTACATCCTGTAGCTGCTGTCTATTTGTAACAGCTGGCAATTTACCTTTGTTTCCATTCCACTTCCAGCTATGCGCTGTCCTGGCCATGACAGACCTTTCCCTTTCATTCAAACTATCATAATTTTCCTTTCCGGTGAACTTTCCCTTGGAGAGTAAAAGATCAAAGGGTCAATAAAGCTCGTTTATAAGTGAGGTTGAGTTGGCTTTCCAAATGGATAGAATTAGCATGATCAGATTTCAAACATAGGACTTCAAATGGCAGCTTTTCAACGTGTCTTTTTACTAGGCATAATTAGCAGTCTTACCAACTATAGCTAACAAGGTGCCTTAAGGCTTAGCATGCATAACACTCAAATTGGACGATGGGTTTCTATTTCAAGTTAATAATTAAATAAAGCTGAACTTTAAAGTTTAAACATTACTTGACAAAACAACATGGTAACTTGGCATGTTTGCCAATCAAGAATGGCAAAGTGAATTAGCTTTCGGACTTGACCAAAAATACCAAGCATGATAACTTTCTTTAGGAATATGATCAAGGGTTTTGGATTTCATAATTTATTGTAAGGCAATTTGAGTCTCTTGAAAGTCAAACTTAGGAATAATGGTAAACCAGCCTAGCAAGGTGAGTTAAGGTTTTGGCATGAAACAAATTCAGAGCATCATGCAAAATGGAAATCCTCCAACAAGCTGCATATGCTACAGTGGGACAATCGACCTGCTCCACACTGCACTTGACTAATCATCCTTCTCCCAGAAACCTAGAAACCTCTCCACCATTACACACTTGGATCATGACATCTTATCCTGTACCCACCACAAGTAGAAACTGCGAAATATAGACATGCCCAAAAAAGCAGTCTAACTCTGAAAAAGCAAAAAAGCAGGAAAGATTGAACAATGAAGGTAACATCTATGTCACTGCTGCCAAATATAACAAGTCTAAAATTAGACATTGCTAAAAATAGCAACATATGGCATGTGGGTGAAAGCAGTCTTTTCAGACTCGCTTTTAACAAGGAACCCAAATATGTGCTCAGAAACGACATTCAAGCCCTTGAAAGCAATCTGCTAAATATAGCAGTTGTCGTGAAACTGCTTGCATGTCACTCGAAATTGGCTCATTGGCATAGTGAGCTTGTGAGGACCAAGAATAAGTAAAATTCTTTGACATGTGGGCCCCGGATCTTTGGCTCTTGGAAAAAAGCAAACTGCTGAAAATAGTAGTTCTCTGAAATCTGGTGAAACTGACTCTGAAACAAGTTCTGATCACTGTGAAATTTGAATATCTGGGTGCACCTGTAATGAAACCAGCCTAATGGAATCTTGCTGAATCTTAACCCTCCAGTTGCGCAAGCAAATCTGGGGGTTAACATCCCTCAAACCCTAGATTAGGACCAGCTGTAGGAATTTTCTTTTCCTCCTTTTAAAGTGCAGTACCTCGGTATTCTAATCAGAGGTTGGAGTTGCATGATGTTATTTCATCTTGTGCATTTTGAAATTGTGAAATAAGCTATGTTTTTTTTCTTTTTGTAAGCTAGTACCTGTTATCACACCATAGTAGCAGGGCTACTATTTTTGTACAGCAGATATCTGCACATTCCAGAGCTTCATTTATTCCAGAGCATGGCTATATATATTGGATCACTCATGATCAGAGCAGTACATTATTCAGATATTGTATGACCTTGTGTCAAGGCTGAGCCTTGAGAGTTCAGATTTGATGACTGATGTGACCACTTATCCCATTACAGTTTCAGTTCAGTGCCTAGAGATGTATTTCAGCAGTGTTTCAGATGATGCATGATGATGATTATTATGATGATGTTGTATGATCTATGGATATGTTCTCACTGACTCTGGATTATTATCTTGTTGATTTAGTCATGATCATGGCATGTGCTTGGTATATTATTCCTGATGTGGCAAACTATTTAAAATGAACTGTAAATTATAAAATGGACAATTGCTTGCACTTTTAGGTCATTTAACAAAACTTACTGGTATTTCACATTACATAGACATGGTCTTTCCCCGACACCAGTTGTCTGCTAGTGTAGGCTCCATATTCACTTGTCTCCATCCATACATGACTTTCCTGTTTGACTTTAAACCCTGACATGTCTCATTTGACTTTCTGATACTAAGGACTTCCCCATTTTTCTACCTCTGTGTTTGGATCGCATCCCTGTTTATTTAGTGTCTCGGCTCTGAGTTGGTGACAGAACTTGCCTTTGGTGAGTTGGATTGTAGGCCTAAATCATTCTGGTCGGTTGTCCCGATGTTTGGCATTGGCTTGAACTCCCCCTAGTCACTTGAGATGTTGTTGGCTAAAACTGAAAGCTCATGTTCTACCTTTGGAAACTAAATAAATTCGCCCATGGAAACAAAAAAAAGGGCAAGAGCAATGAAAAGCTAAAAAAAAAATACTCCTCGAAGAGTATAAGAAAGGTCCAAAAAGCAATAGTTCTTAAAAGCTATATCTAAACAATTGCTGACCTTGTGAATATATGAAAAACATGCCCTGGATGCAAGCTGCAACTAGTTGTGCTTCTCAGCACATCTGAAATCCGAAGGGTTATGTAGGCCAAAAAGGCCATGGAAATAAAATTGAATGATCCTAATGAACCTGGATCAACTTGATGTAGACATGATGCCTAAGTTGAATAAACACTCTCAAAACAACTTATCCATTTGTGAGGCACAGCCATCCCCCGTGTTCTTTTGTCCAGCACAGAGTTTGTAGTTTCCCCCTTCTCCCAGTCCAAAGTATTTTTGAGTTAAGTTAGACAAGTCAAACCCTTGGCCCAACCTTGCTCCTAGCCTTCATCCTTCACTAGCAGTTTGACCATGTCCAATGGGTGAGTTTGTCATTTGAACTATGGTGCAAGTAATTTTATATAATCACGGAATATGTTAACTTGATTAATGCCACTGAATGGAATTTATACTTTGAGCTTAGCTGTGGGAATGATTAGAGAAACATTGTCTTAGTCTACTGATGTGATTTATCCTTGATATTATATTCTTGGGATCCGTGATGATGTGGACCATGTATGGATGATTATTGATGATGATTTATGGTCCCACATGTTTGATGATGATATCATATGATGGACATATGATGCAGATGATGTTTGATCCAGTTCAGCAGGTTTATTATTATTTCAGATCAGCAGATTACACATTGTCCATATATGGTGGACCCTACAGCTGGCCCATTAGGGCAACCCAGGGTGTATGAGTACTCATTCCTAGTGGATTTGGGTCTTCTGGATCCATTGAGACACTTATCTTTCAGTTCCGGGCACTTCTGACAGTGATTGATGCAGTTTTACACTTGTTGACCAGATTTGGGGCTGATTTCCCAGCCTGAGCAGCAGGGGCCCCGAGAGGCCAGTTCACCTAGGGCGCTGATGATGGAGGGGGTGGTCCAGCCACTTGTTATTACCATTTATCCCCCCTCCCGGAGAGCCTGGTGGGCTCAGATGGACAGCGCTAGCACCCTAGGAGGCATTTTTGGCACTTTCACAGTTCCCGAGGCAGTTAAAAAATGGGATAGAGTGGTCACTGAGGAAATCGATTTGGGCAATTGAGGCAAGGTTTTGGCATTTGGTTTTCACAGAGGTCTTCCAGGGTGGCATCACTACCTTCCAGCCAGTTTTCACCATGTGGGTATGCCCGGATTGATCACAGGAGGACATTTACTGCTTGACTGTCATGGATTCTGAGGACAGTTTTGGTCATTTTTATTATATTGGACATATTTTATTATTTTTATTGTGCCTTGGGGATGAGCTAGTAAGGATTAAAACCTCCTAGCCCCACCATGAGCTTATATTGTTATGTCCTAGTCACCATGAGGTGGATTTTGATGCTTATATTCTCTCTTGTGGATGACGTCACCCCTCATTGTACCTTTTAGTGGGGGGCGCTATCATTATATGGGTGATCCATGTGATATATGGTTATGATTTATTGTTAGCCATTGATTAGATCTTGAGATCTTTTAATCTTAGCCACTCATGTAAAAAAGTGGTTATGATTGTACTCTCTCCCCATCCTATTTAAGGAGGGAGCCTCTCATTGTAAAATTCATCTAGAGATTTTTGGCTCTTGGCTCTTGGAATAAAATTTCTATCTTTTGGAGTACATGCTTGGATTGGAGTGGATGTTGGTTGTTTCGATTGTAAATGCTATTGTCCATTGCACTGGAGGATCTATTGTAGCTATCTTGCATATTTGCCATACTTTATTTGCAGGTTGAGAGAGCGACTTTGACAAGTGCGAATTGGTGGGGAGGCTTGCCCTTCAAGCTTGGAAGAAGTCGTTTTGGGTTTGACAGGGAGTGGTTTTGCCTTTGTGTCAACTATTCTATGTTTTTCTCTCTCTTGCTTGCATCTACCTTCAATTTGTTAAACTAATTGATGCTTTGCTCCTTGGCTTGACAGGTTAGAAGGAATCACATGTGGCTTGGAAAAATCGATTTGGCAAGAGGGCTTCAACAATTCTCCATTTGATCTTTGGCAAAGTAATCCTCGTCTCAACTAGCATTCATCTCTTCATCCAGGTATGTCCCAAGAGGTATGATCTTCTCTTCCTTGAATCTTCCATAATTTCTAGATCACAAAAACCCTAATCAAATTAAAACCCTTGTTTTTGGTATTTCTTAGATCTACTTAGATCTAGCCCTCCTTTTGAAAAGATATTGAAAACCCACCTCTATAGCATCCACCCCTAGTTGGATCTATAGTTTGGTGGTGATTGGCTAAGAATTGACCCATTTTCAAACACAAAAAGCTCTCCTTGACCCAAATCGCACTTCCTAGAGAGAGGCTTGTTGGGCTAGATCTAGCACATGGGTATGTGAGATCCCACTTGATTTGACATCTAGACATTTGATAACATATACCCATATCCTTACTTTGGTGAAAACTACCTTGTGGACATCTCTCCATGTTTTGAGGGGTTGAAACCCCCTTTTGACCTTCTTGGCATCTTAAAACTTAGATCTACTAAGATCTACCCATTGGATTCACTTGAAACTTTGAAGGAACATAGATCGGGGTACTAACATCCCGGATCTACATTTTGGTGGCCATTGGACTTGATTTGGTCCACCAAAACCCACTTTTGGACACTCCTTGAGCAAATCGCACCCCCTTGATTTTTTGAGTTGGTCCACTTCTAGGAAGTGGGTGTTGGAGATTTTCGTGGATTTGGAATGCCCATGCCTTGAAACCTAGGTCTATACTGTCCTTTCCTCAAGATCCGCCTTGGGGATTGCATTCCTTGTTTTAAGGGATTGTGGTCCACTTTTGGTTATCTTTTAAAAACCTAGATCTAGTAAGATCCAACCATTGGATCTCATCCAATCCACTTGACTTGGCTTCTAGGTGTCCCGATCTACACTTTGACATCCTTCTTGACTCCATTAGCCCATCCAACAAGGCACTAGTCCTTCTCCAAGCAAGGCGCACTCCTTGGGATTAGTGTCAAACCCCAGATCTAGTACATGGGTAATCCTAGAACCAACTCCAACTTATAGATCTAGCCTAGATCTAACCTATAGTACCATCCTCACACTTAACTTCACCTTGTGGGTCCATCTAGAACCATTTCACACTTCCCAAGAAACTAGACCCACTTGTGCAAACACATTGGTACTATACCTAGTAATCATACCCCATCATGTGGCCTAAACCATTCATAGGTTGAAACACTTATTATCCATTATATCACCTTCAACTATACCTTAACCTTTAGGTCCACTTAACCTTGCATTGGTTTCCGTAACTCATTACTTACCTACCCTTAGAAACCTTTGTTTAGGTCCAATCAACTGTGATTGGGGTATAGGGTCTCCCCCTTGGTCTAATTACACATTGACCTAAAGCGAAGAGTGCCTCGGTTGACGTGACTCCCATATTGCATTGGGAACCGTGGCATCTCTTAGGTCACCTCTTTAGTTGCCTGACTCCTCTACCGTCCCGGATGGGATACCTCTAGGGGCAACTACAAGTTGTGTGATAACAGTACCCACAGGGGATTTGAACTGGTGACCTTCCATTTACAACTTCTCATCTCAATTACTCATTACCAATTGCTCTAACCCCATGGGCGAAATAAGCTATGTTTTTCAATGTGGTTGAATCATCACATTTAGAATATATTGGGCTCATCTTTCCTTACAGCTTCAGTGAAACATACTCTTTTTATTTTTATTTATTTATGCCAGCTTTACTTCAGGTTTGATTGGCGCATTATGCCTAATGTCTATCAATGTAAAGAAATGCAAGCGGCGTGTTTCCAAGTTTCAGAGTTGTTTCCAGCATGTCATTTAACATTTCTGAGGTAGCATGAATGTTTGTACATTTTCCAGAAAGATCTGTTGGTGATTCCTGATATTTGACATCTTTCCTTTAGGTTTCTTATCAATTCGATATATGCATTATTTAAAATCCATTCTATCTACAGCATTTTTCCTTCTGAATTCTACTTTTACCATTACATGCTCCTTGTTTAACAGAATCTTTCAGCAACA
Source organism: Larix kaempferi (assembly GCA_027924585.1). Lineage (NCBI taxonomy): Eukaryota > Viridiplantae > Streptophyta > Pinopsida > Pinales > Pinaceae > Larix > Larix kaempferi. The sequence goes on from BSBM01000493.1 coordinate 33,292,899, forward strand.
TTTTTCTTTTTCCTTTTTGTGAATACAACAGACTTGATTTATTTCTCAGGGGTTACAATGACACAAAATTTCCATCGTTGGTTCTTCATGCATATGCTTTTTTCTTTACTTCCTTGAAGCATTAACGATTCCCTTTTTGCAGTCTATAAACATTTATTAGTACTTTCTTGTACTTCGTGTTTCTGTGCTTTTACTAAAGAAGTATGTCCCTATTTGTTCAAATTTTACTACTATGAGGTTTTGATTTCAATTTCACTTTGTGTTGATCATATTTTTAAATTTGTTCAGCAGTTGGCATGGTATCCTTGATTCCAACCAAATAGATTGCCCAGCAACCATCTTTGACTTCATTTAGCTTTATTGATTGATCCTCAATCGTCATATTCACATTGTCAATTGAGCGGAAAGGGAAACCTATCCTTTGAAATTACTTCACCCTAACGAAAATTTTTCCTCATCAGAGTCGTTAGTGATGACTTCTGTTTTACTGGTCACAATTCCTTATGAAAAGTATAATGTATATTATAGTCTCTTTAGATACTGATTTTTTATATTGATATGTCTTGTCAGCAGTTATTCAACACTCTAATGTTAGGGAATGTTTTTCTATGCTATGATAAGGTCCTAATGGCAGCAGGTGATACATTTCGAGCAGCAGCCAGTGATCAACTGGAAGTATGGGCAAAAAGGACCAATTCAGAGATTGTCATAGGTGAAGGAGAAAAAGTTAAGCCAACCTCAGGTAATTTTGGTTCAAGATAGGGTCTTCTAAATTGATCTCCTCTAAATGGAATGCAACTTTTAGCATTTGTTGAATTCAAATAGGCTGGTGGCTTTATTAGTTAATGAAGCAGTTTATTTACCTTTAAACTAACGTACCGGAATGTTGTTCTGCTTTAGTTTTGTCTCAGGCTGTACGCAGAGCAAAGGAGGAAAAATTTGATGTGGTACTCTGTGATACCTCTGGCCGTAAGTATGATATGACTTTGCATGCGCTTGTCGCTTTAAGGTTTGGTAAAATAAAATTGCTATTCTGCAGATTGGTGGCGCTACTCAGTTTTTTTCCTCTTATAGGTCTTCACACTGATTATGCTCTCATGGAAGAGCTGATTGCATGCAAGCGTGCTATTACAAAAGTGTTGCCCAGTGCACCTAATGTATGTTTCTCAAACAATTGATTAATCAGAATATGTATTTATGTTTTTATTTCTTTAAGATATCAACATAAATTTGTCTGATGAGCCTGAGTTTTCAGTTACTTTTGATCTTGCTTTAATTAATTTTTTTGTTTCCAAGATATCTGTTATGGATAAGGGAGTCTTAGACTCCCCTTTTCATGCATTCCTTCTACATAATCTCGTCCTAGATCATTGGTAGTTCCATTGCTGGCGTGCTTGATTTATTGGATGCCGGCTTACCTACAAGCATGGGAATATCTCTTCCCTCTTATTGGATGTGCAGTCCTCTATTTTGGACTGCCCCTCTATAGACTGCTAATAATGCTACATGTTTCATGAATTGCGCTAGTTGGTTATCTTAAATTTTCAATTTAATGAGAATTGATAAGTGATTGATTAGATGCCTATGACTTGTGGTTTTAATTAAGCATGAATTTCTAATCCAAAATGTTGACCTTACTTTTTAGTTGGCAATTCAAACTTGTGTTGCTTCAGCAGGCATGGCACGTCCCCATATTCACTTATGAGGGCTTCTTGTTTGCACTCCTAATTTGGGTCCACAATATTAAGATGGCATTCTTGATCTATTTTGTGTTCATTCTAAAACGTTTATTTAACTTCGTTGCTGTGTTCAAACCTACCTTTGTTGACTTGTATATTATATCATTCAAGGGCAAGAAATTGGGAACATATTACATAGTCCATTAATTGGTTTAAGCAACACCAGTTTTTATCTTGTTCAAAAATGACCTAGGAGAAATAGGACATCACTTCTTGAAGCGTACAAAATCCTTCGACTTGAAAGATTATATTGACCATTCTTTTGTCTCCATTTGTTCTTGTGTTTAGAACGAAAGATATTAATTATATAAATGCCCACAAATAACCAAAAAGTAGAAAGTGAGACTGCTAAATACAACATTATACAATACATCAAGGGGTGGTCAAGCATGTTCTAATTAAGTACAAAGGTAAAAAAGTTAAAATCAAGCATAAAATATGTGGGGCAATTTTGAGGTAAAAGGCATTGAGTGATGTAAATATAATTTATAGATGTACAGGAATATCATTTTCACTTTTCTATCATTATAGGTCCTCACAAATTATCCTATGATGTCATATGAAGAAAAGTTTATGGCTATGGGGGTATCTCCTGCAATCCTAGATGTTCATCCACTAGCTCCATGAGATGATGAAGTATCTATTTGATCTGCTTATCAAGAGATGTTAACTCCTAGTTGTGCTTGCACCACTGGAGGGTTGAGATCTGGCGAGATTCCATCAGGTTGGTTCCATTGCAGGTGCATCCAGACATTGACATTGATCAGAGCTTATTCCAGAGTCAATTTCACTAGACTTCATGAAAAGTGCTATTCTTAGCAGTCTGTTTTTTTCCAGGAGCTTGAGATCCAGGGCTTGCACGAAAGGGATGTTTACATATTCAAGTTCCTTGTAAAAAAGCAAGTTCAGTGAGACTGCTTTTGCCCGCACGCGAGACGTTGTTGTTTTTAGCAGTGTATTGCTTTTTTGCTTTTTTCAGAGATAGACTTGTTATCACACCATAGTAGCAGGGCTACTATTCTTGCGTAGCAGATATTTGCACATTTTAGAGCCTGGATTTTATAGAGTATGGCTATGATGAGCTTGTATTTGTAGATCATTCCTGATCAGAGCAGTATTGTATATCAGATTTTTGTTAGACCTTGTGCCAAGGTTGAGCTTTGAGAATTCAAATGTGATGACCGATGTGACCCTTTATTCCATACAGTTTCAATTCAGTGCCCAGCTAAGAAATCGGATTCGTAGGAAACCCCACCCGTGTCCCGAATCGGTCGAATCGGACACGATTCGATATGAATTCGTGTCCGATTTGACTTTCCTTCGAATCCGAATTCGGGACACGTTTTTAAAACGAATCGGACACGAATTTAAAGCGTGTCCCGACTGTCGGACACGAATTCGAAAAACAGGACACGTTTTTTGCGGAAAAAGGCGTCCGGGTTCACTTAAAAACAGAATTTTGCCTTTCTTTTTGTCATTTGCAAGGAAGCATTTGGTTGAGAGTGAGTTGTATGTGCAGGTGAAGGAGATTTGAAGGCTATCCATTGTTTCCAAGCGATTCCAAGTGCATTCCGATGGATTTGTGGAGAGGATTGCAAGCTCAACCATCACACAAGAAAAAGAATGTCTGAATCAGCTAGGGCAGGAGGTAGGGGGCAAAGGAGAGGGAGAAATGCACCATCTAGGGCCTCCCCTCCTATTCCACCAAGCACAAGCGGTTCTCCTCCTCCGTCAAGTGCTCCATCGGCTGCTAGTGGAGCTCATTCTATGGCTCCACTTAACCCTGTTTTAGCAAGACAACAAGCCCAAGAAAAAAAATACCCTTTGTGGAAGTATGTGACAAGGAAAGATGGACCCAGGGCAAAGCTTGGTGGGGGAGGCAATGTGTCTTGGAGATGCAATTTTTGCAAGCATGAGTTCATGAGCACATATTTCCGGGTTAAGGGCCATTTGTTGGCCCTTCCTTCTTGTGGGATTTCTTCATGCAAAGCGGTGACTGTTCACCAAAGGAGGGATATGGAAAGAGAGGATCATGTTGGCTTAGGGAAGGTGGCAGCAGCAAGCAAGAAAAAAGAGGATGTTCCTCTTCCATTCTTGAGGAAGTCCTCTAGCACCAAGCCTCCATTTCCACCTAGCATTCATGGGCGTGGGCATGGGGATACTTATCAAACAAGAGAGAGGCAATCTACAGGTGGTCCAATGGATAGGCTTTTCCAAAAAGAGGCGCGAGAAGAGGTAGACCTTACTATTGCATTTTTCTTCTACCTCAACTTCATCTCATTCAATGTTGCACGGTCACCATTGTATTTTGAGACGGTTAAAACTATCTTGGAACGAGCTCCAAATGGTTATGTGCCTCCTGGTTTAGAGAAGCTTAGAACCACATTGTTGGTTAAAGCAAAGAAGGAGGTAGATAAAATTCTTGAGCCAATTAGATCAACATGGCCCTCATCCGGTGTGAGTATTGTTTCTGATGGATGGACGGATCCCGCTCGCCATCCACTCATCAATTTCATGGTATCTTCCCAAAATGGACCGTTGTTCTTGAAAGCGGTGGATGCTCTTGGGAAATACAAGGATGCACAATTTATGGGTGATTTATTCATCAAAACCATTGAAGAAGTAGGTGTTGAGTCGTGTGTACAAATCATCATGGACAATGCACCTGTTTGCAAGGCTGCTGGCATGATTGTGGAAGCTAAATATCCACAGGTATGTGCATTTTTGACACCTTTCATTTCTAATTTGCTCATTGTTTGAATTTGGTCATTGCAATGTTAGTGTTGTAGAGTCATTGATACATGCTTTTATTGCTCTTATAGGTTTTTTGGACACCTTGCATTGTCCATTCCTTGAATTTAGCACTGAAAGCCATTGCTTTGGATGTGGCATGGATTGACAACCTTATTGAGGATGCACGCCATATCCGTAACTTTGTACAAAACCACACAAATGCCCTCACCATTTACAAACAGTACACACAGCTTTCATTGCTGAAGATTGCAGATACTCGGTTTGCTTCCTCATTCATCATTCTCAAGAGGTTGAGGGAGGTCAAAACCGCTCTTAGGTCCATGGTGATTTCAGAGTTTTGGGCTTTTTGGAGAAAGACGGATCAGGCTACCTCACAAAAGGTGAAGGACTTGGTGTTAAATGATGGTTGGTGGGACACGATGGATCTTACTATTAAGATCATGGAGCCAATCATTTCTTTGTTGCGGTTTGCAGACACGGACCAGCCCATCCTAGCAGAGGTTTATGAGGGGTGGGATTCCATGATTGAGTCCATGAGGTCCATTGTCATGGAGAATGAGTGTCCCGAGTATGGGACATCGACAGAGAACTTATGGACCATTATTCGGGATATTCTTATCTCCAGGTGGGATAAGAATTGCACACCTTTGCATTGCTTGGCCCACTCCTTGAACCCCAAGTTCTACACTCAGGAGTGGCTCACTAGTGGATCGGGGGCCTCACACAGAGTCCCTCCTCACATGGATGCAGAGATTGCAAATGGGAGGAAGATAACACTTAGACGGCTATTTCAGGATAGAGACATGCTTGAGGAGGTGGAGGATGGCTTTGTAGATTTTTCCACTGGCACTGGGAGATTTGGAGGCTATGATGTGCTTAGAGATAGGGAGGGTAAGAAACCCTATGCTTGGTGGGCAACTCATGGGGCAACATCCCCTATTCTACAGAAGTTAGCCTTCAGGGTCATCTCTCAAGTTACATCATCCTCTTGTGAGAGGAATTGGAGCACATATGGGAACTTGTACAGTGTGAAGAAGAGCAGGCTTGAGCAGTCCAGGGCAGAGTCGATGGTGTATGTGCACTCCAACCTTCGTCTTATTTACAGGAAGAGGGAGGAGTGGGTGAAGGGAAAGACAAAGATGTGGGATGTCTTTCCTGATGATATGGGTTTGGACAACAGTATTGAGTTGGCATTAGAAAACATGGATCTTAATGATCCAGTGCCAGAGCCAGTCACTTTTGATGATAGTGATCGTATAGAGGGGTCATCCTCCACAGCAGCAGATTCAGATCGTCAGATGGGTAGAGAGGAGGAGGGGGAGGAGGATGAGGATGAGGATCAGGGCAGTGGCAGTGATGAGTATGTTGATTCAGGCATGGAGGAGGACTACTGACATATGGGATTCTCCCATCTTGATCCACCCCTTTTTGTATTTACTATTAGTCTATTTGGCATTTGCCAGTGCCCAGTGGCATTCCGACATATATGTATACATTTTGATTTTGATGATTTAATGAGAAATATGGTTTCGACATGCATCTATGTGTCTGATGTCTCATTGTGATTTGTGAATGACAAATGTGAAATGTGTTGTGATTCGTGAATCGTGATTTGTGAATGACAATGTGTAATCATAATCATTAAGGTGTTTTTATTCTAATTTCTATTGAATATTTGTAAATGTTCTAGTTTGTAAATATTTTTGGATCTATATGTCTATATTTTTAAATTTTAATATATTTAAAAAAAAAAATATATATGTATATAAAACGTGTCCTGCGTGTCTTGATTCCGGGGGTCACCGTGTCCGTGTTGGACTCTCGTATTTTCGTGTCCTACGTGTCTCGTGTCCCCGTGTTAGGTGACTTAGGTGCCCAGTGATGTTATTGCAACAGTGTTTCAAATGGTTTATGATGATTATTATTATGATGTGATATGACCCATGGATTTCTGATTATTGATTATGGATTATTATCTGGTTGCTTTAGTCATCTTCACAACATTAGCTTGGTATATGATTCATGATGTGGCAAACTTTGTAAAATGAAAATGAACTATCTTGATATTGGTTAAAGAATTCACTTCCCCATTCTTCTAAGAATATATTTTCAAACATGTCATATCCAAAAATGCTATTGGTCTTTAAATTTAGGAACCAGAGCTCAACTCTCCCTTCGAAAGATGAGGCCAATAGTTTCATACATACATCCTCATGGGTTATAGATAAATCGTTACAAATTTCCCTAAAGATTTCAAGGTGCCTTTTAGCAGAGATTTCATAACTTCCATCGAATTTAGGCAACCTTTCACGAGCTTGATGAGGAATATGATGAGGATACCCAATAATTTTTGAGAAGTCAAAAGACTTTTAATCGACCGAAAGTTCTAGGCCGCTCAGAAGCAGCCATGGATGGCAATTTTTTATTTATATATATATATATATATTTTTAAAGAAAATCAAGAACCTAAATACAAAATGATGTACCCCATGGGTTCTAGATATGATAGGATCGATCACCAGTGGAGTCGCCAGGCAGATTTTAAAACTCTTCTACCAAGATGTATGTCGTTAATAAGCGGGGAGAAGATGAGTGACAAATAGATGGATATGCTTAAATTAAGGATTAAAATGATAACCATCTAGATTATAAGACCGGATGCGATAAGATATAAATTACGCATGGATACTCGCAGACACCTAAGGTAAGCCTCTACCTCCCTGACAACGGCGCCAAAAATGTTATCACACAACTTGTAGTTGTCCCTAAAGGTATCCCATCCGGGATGGTAGAGGAGATGGACAACTAAAGAGGTGACCCAAGAGATGCCACAGTTACCAATGCAAGCTGGGAGTCACGACAACCGAGGCACTCTTCACTTTAGATCTAGACAAGTCAAGACCAAGGGGGAGATCCTATAGCCAATCAAAAGAAGATTAGCCAAAATAATGGTTCCTAGGGAGATGTGAAAGTTGAGTTACGGAAACCAATGCAAGCTTAGGTGAGCCCAAGAGTTTAAGTGTGGTTCAAGAGGCTTAGGATATGAGAAGTGTTTCAACCAATGAATGAGTTAGGCCACCTAGAGAGATCAAAGAGATAAAACTAGTACCATGAAATACACAAGTGGGACCCACTTCCTTAAAGTATGGAAATGACCGAAATGGGACCCACAAGGTGAAATTAGGAGTGATATGGCACTAAGGGGTGTTTGATGATGTGGATCTATGGATCGAAGTTAGATTAGGGGACACCCACATATGGAATCTAGCACATGACACAATCCCCAAGGAGTGCGAATTGACCCAAGGAGACTGGTGCCTTGAAATGAAGGGGTAAATGGAGTCCAAAGTATGCCAAATTGTAGATCGGGATGGTTAAGGCAATTATCAAGGTGGGTTTTTAGTGGCATGCCCCAAGGTAGGCTAGACCTCCATAGATCTAAGGTTGAAAGTGCATCACCCAATGACCCAAGTGGGGCACAACCCTCAAAATGAGGAATGGGGCCCACAAGGAAAAAATCAAAGAAGTGAAGCACTAGGGGTAGGTTATCAAGCGAGAGGAGTGCAAATCAAGTGGGATCTCACCTACCCATGTCTTGGAAGTAGCAAAACTCACCCTCCCAAGGAGTGCGACCTCACCCAAGGAAGGCTAAGTGCCTTGGAAAGTGTGTCAAATGAGCCCAATCCACACCAAACTATAGATCCGAATTGCGGTGGATGCTATAGAGGTCGGTTTTCAATATCTTACCCAAAGCCAAGCTAGATCCAAGTAGATCTAAGAAAATAGAAAATGATGGTTTTGATTTTAATGGAGTTTTTGACCAATAGGATGGATAGCAAGCGAAATCAATACGTACCTTGTAGATCTTACCTCAAAGCTTGCGGCGTCTTAGCATATGGAGAAATCTTGCCCTAGGTACAATTCCAAGCTTGATCCAAGCGTCTTCAACCAAAATCATCCAAGCCCTAGGAGGAGAGATGTCTCATGAAAACTTGTAAATCAAACTACATCAAGTTAGATTTGATCCACAAATCCATAAGATCTAAGCATGTCATATCAAAGAAGCAATCAATGGACAAAGCACAATTGAAAAACTCCCTCAAGATGAAAACGTCTTGCCCATGGGGGATGTGAGCAACCCCTACAATCTTCCCATCAAGCAAATCGTAGCTAGCTTCAAGCAATTCGGCCTCCCTTCTATTGATGTCGATTTCACCTGTAAAGCAAAGAATGTCTAAAAACAAGATGCAAGAACACATACAAGAGTAACCCAATCAAAGCCAAGAAGTAGATCTCCAAAATATTATTTTCATTCCAAGTTTTCCAGAGCCCAAAGGTGCTTTACAATGAGGGGAGTCTCCTCCTTATATAGGATAATAAAGACCAAAACCCTAGATCTCAAAACCACTTTTTGAAATGAGTGGTTGAGATTAAAAGATCAACAAATATAATCAATGGCTAAGATGAGCCTACAATATATCACATGGATCATTCAAAGAGAGGGTGACGTCATCCCTCAAAAAGACTTGTTATCACACAACTTGTAGTTGCCCCTATAGGTATCCCATCCGGGACGGTAGAGGAGTTAGGCAACTAAAGAGGTGACCTAAGAGATGCCACGGTTCCCAATGCAATATGGGAGTCACGTCAACCGAGGCACTCTTCGCTTTAGGTCAAGGTATAACTAGACCAAGGGGGAGACCCTATACCCCAATCACAGTTGATTGGACCCAAGCAAAGGTTTCAAAGGGTGAATAAATGATGAGTTACGGAAACCAATGCAAGGCTAAGTGGACCTAATGTTTAAGGTATGGTTGAAGGTGGTATTATGGATAGTTAGTGTTTCAACCTATGTATGGTTTAGGCCATTTGATGGGGTATCATTATTAAGTATAGTACCATGTGTTTACACAAGTGGGTCTTGTTGCCTTGGGAAGTGTGAAATGGTTCTAGGTGGGCCCACAAGGTGAAGTTAAATGTGAAGATGATACTATAGGCTAGATCTAGGTTAGATCTACAAGTTAGAGTTGGTTCTAGGGTTACCCATGTGTTAGATCTAGGGTTTGACACTAATCCCAAGAAGTGCGCCTTGCTTGGAGAAGGACTAGTGCCTTGTTGGATGGGCTAATGGGGTCAAAAAAAAAAATGTCAGAGTGTAGATCGGGACACCTAGAGGCCAAGTCAAGTGAAATGGGTGTGATCCAATGGTTAGATTTTACTAGATCTAGGTTTTTTAGTAATAACCAAAAGTGGACCACAATTCCTTAAAACAAGGAATGCAATCCCCAAGGTGGATTGGGACAAGAGGATAGTCTAGACCTAGGTTTCAAGGCATGGGCATTCCAAATCTATGAAAATATCCAACACCCACTTCCTAGAAGTGGTCCAACTCAAAATCCCCAAGGGGTGCGACTTTCTCAAGGAGAGGCAAAAAGTGGGTTTGGTGGACCATGCCAAGTCCAATGGCCACCAAATTGTAGATCCGGGGTGTTAGTACCCCGATCTATGTTCCTTCAAAGTTTCAAGTGAATCCAATGGGTAGATCTTAGTAGATCTAAGTTTTAAGTTACCAATGAGGTCAAAAGGGGGTTTCAACCCCTCAAAACATGGAGAGATGTCCACAAGGTAGTTTTCACCAAAGTAAGGATATGGGTATGTGTTATCAAGTGTCTAGTTGTCAAATCAAGCGGGATCTCACATACCCATGTGCTAGATCTAGCCCAACAAGCCTCCCTCAAGGAAGTGCGCTTTAGGTCAAGGAGAGCTTTTTGTCTTAGAAGATGGGTCAATTTTTAGCCAATCACCACCAAACTATAGATCCAACTAGGGGTGGATGCTATAGAGGTGGGTTTTCAATATCTTTTCAAATTAAGGGCTAGATCTAAGTAGATCTAAGAAATACCAAAAACAAGGGTTTTACTTTGATTAGGTTTTTTTGTGATCTAGAAATTATGGAAGATTCAAGGAAGAGAAGATCATACCTCTTGGGACATACCTGGATGAAGAGATGAATGCTAGTTGAGACGAGGATTACTTTGCCAAAGATCAAATGGAGAATTGTTGAAGCCCTCTTGCCAAATCGATTTTTCCAAGCCACGTGTGATTCCTTCTAACCTGTCAAGCCAAGGAGCAAAGCATCAATTAGTTTAACAAATTGAAGGTAGATGCAAGCAAGAGAGAGAAAAACATAGAATAGTTGACACAAAGGCAAAACCACTCCCTGTCAAACCCAAAACGACTTCTTCCAAGCTTGAAGGGCAAGCCTCCCCACCAATTCGCACTTGTCAAAGTCGCCCTCTCAACCTGCAAATAAAGTATGGCAAATACGCAAGATAGCTACAAAAGATCCTCCAGTGCAATGGACAATAGCATTTACAATCGAAACAACCAACATCCACTCCAATCCAAGCATGTACTCCAAAAGATAGAAATTTTATTCCAAGAGCCAAGAGCCAAAAATCTCTAGATGAATTTTACAATGAGAGGCTCCCTCCTTAAATAGGATGAGGAGAGAGTACAATCCTAACCACTTTTTACATGAGTGGCTAAGATTAAAAGATCTCAAGATCTAATCAATGGCTAATAACAAATCATAACAATATATCACATGGATCACCCATATAATGATAGCGCCCTCACTAAATGGTACAATAGAGGGTGACGTCATCCCACAAGAGGGGTATAAAGTACAATAATCCACCTCATGATGACTAGGACATGATAAAATAAGCACATGGTGGGGCTAGGAGGTATAAATCCTTGCTAGCTCACCCCAAGGCACAATGAAATAATAAAAATATGTCCAATATAATAATAATGACCAAAACTGTCCTCAGAATCCATGACAGTCGAGCAGTAAATGTCCTCCTGTGATCAATCTGGAGATACCCACATGGTGAAAAATGACTGGAAGATAGTGAGATCAACCTGGAAGACCTCTGTGAAAACCAAATGCCAAAACCTTGCCTCAATTGCCCAAATCGATTTCCTCAGTGACCACTTTATCCCATTTTTTAACTGCCTCGGGAACTGTGAAAGTGCCAAAACTACCTCCTAGGGTGCTAGCGCTGTCCATCTGAGCCCACCAGGCTCTCCGGGAGGGGGGATAAATGGTAATAACAAGTGGCTGGACCACCCCCTCCATCATCAGCGCCCTAGGTGAACTGGCCTCTCGGGGCCCCTGCTGCTCAGGCTGGGAAATCAGCCCCAAATCTGGTCAACAAGTGTGAAACTGCATCAATCACTGTCAGAAGCGCCCGGAACTGAAAGATAAGTGTCTCAATGGATCCAGAAGACCCAAATCCACTAGGAATGAGTACTCATACACCCTGGGTTGCCCTAATGGGCCAGCTGTAGGGTCCACCATATATGGACAATGTATAATCTGCTGATCTGTAATAATAATAACCTGCTGAACTGGATCAAACATCATCTGCATCATATGTCCATCATATGATATCATCATCAAACATGTGGGACCATAAATCATCACCAATAATCATCATACATGGTCCACATCATCACGGATCCCAAGAATATATATAATCAAGGATAAATCACATCAGTAGACTAAGACAATGCTTCTTTAATCACTTCATAGCTAAGCTCAAAGTATAAATTCCATTCAGTGGCATTAATCAAGTTAACATATTCCGTGATAATATAAAATTACTTGCACCCTAGTTCAAATGACAAACTTACCCATTGGACATAGTCAAACTGCTAGTAAAGGATGAAGGCTAGGAGCAAGGTTGGGCCAAGGGTTTGACTTGTCTGACTTAACTCAAAAATACTTTGAACTGGGAGAAGGGGGGAAGCTACAAACTCTGTGCTGGACAAAAGAACACGGGGGATGGCTGTGCCTCACAAATGGATAAGTTGTTTAGAGAGTGTTTATTCCACTTAGGCATCATGTCTACATCAAGTTGATCCAAGTTCATTAGGATCATTCAATTTATTTCCATGGCCTTTTTGGCCTACATAACCCTTCGGATTTCAGATGTGCTGAGAAGCACAACTAGTTGCAGCTTGCATCCAGGGCATGTTTTTCACATTTTCACAAGGTCAGCAATTGTTTAGATATAGCTTTTAAGAACTATTGCTTTTTGGACCTTTCTTATACTCTTCGAGGAGTATTTTTAGCTTTTCATTGCTCTTGCCCTTTTTTGTTTCCATGGGCGAATTTATTAAGTTTCCATAGGTAGAACATGAGCTTTCAGTTTTAGCCAACAACATCTCAAGTGACTAGGGGGAGTTCGAGCCAATGCCAAACATCGGGACAACCGACCAGAATGATGTAGGCCTACAATCCAACTCACCAAAGGCAAGTTCTGTCACCAACTCAGAGCCGAGACACTAAATAAACAGGGATGCGGTCCAAACACAGAGGTAGAAAAATGGGGAAGTCCTCAGTATCAGAAAGTCAAATAAGACAAGTCAGGGTTTAAAGTCAAACAGGAAGGTCATGTATGGATGGAGACAAGTGGATATGAAGCCTATACTAGCAGACAACTGGTGTCGGGAAAGACCATGCCTATGTAAGGTGAAATACCAGTAAGTTTTGTTAGATGACCTAAAAGTGCAAGCAATTGTCCATTTAAGATTTACAGTTCATTTTAAATAGTTTGCCACATCAGGATTTATACCAAGCACATGCTGTAATCATGATTAAATCAACAAGCTAATAATCCACAGTCAGTGAGAACAATATCCATAGATCATACAATATCATCATAATAGCAATCATCATGCATCATCTGAAACACTGCTGAAATACATCTCTAGGCACTGAACTGAAACTGTAATGGGATAAGTGGTCACATCAGTCATCAAATCTGAACTCTCAAGGCTCAGCCTTGACACAAGGTCATACAATATCTGAATAATGTACTGCTCTGATCATGAGTGATCCAATATATGTAGCCATGCTCTGGAATAAATGAAGCTCTGGAATGTGCAGATATCTGCTGTACAAGAATAGTAGCCCTGCTACTATGGTGTGATAACATCTGGCTCCAGCTGGGACAAGTGCTCTAAGGGAGAGAGCGCTTGAGAACCTCAGAATCTCTGGTCTTGAACTGCTCTGCATCAATCTTCAATCCAGCACTGCACCATCCTTGCTTTCAGCTTTTATCTTGCATCTGTTCCTGCTCTCACAAAAACTAGAATACCATCATGGAGCATGTATGGGATAAAAATAAAACAAAACTGAAAACTAATCTAAAGCATAAACTGAAATGCATCAAAATATAAACTGACATGGCATTCATTTATCATTTTTATTTACTGTGCAGGGGGACAAGAGTATCTTCTTTAATTCAGGCAAATCTCGACCAGCACAGGCAGCCCATAATATAAATGCTAACTATAAATTTCTTAAATGCATGCAGGAGAAAAGAAAAGCTTAGGAAGGAGCAAAACTCAACTCAGGCAGAAAAATAAAAACGGGACAATACTCAGCACACAGAAAAAGAAAAATCACACAAATCCTACTGCTCAAGTGAGCTTATTCAGCAACTACCTACTCTAAACATGCAAGGCAAGGCAAGGAAGGTCAGGGATAATAATCCCTTAGCTCCCTTTGATTGATAGGGAGTACGATGCGTTGGCCAGTCCCAGTGGTGAGAAAACACATCTCATCAATGCAGCGCTCAACAGTAAGTGGTCCAACCCAAAAGTCACCTGATCCCCTAGATCGTATATAGAATAAATCATTAGGTATTACAACCTTATCACCAATTTTGAACTTTTGATGATTTACAGATTGAGGGATGACTTTAATAACATGTTCAGGAAAAGGTTGGATATCAGAGGTGCATTGAGGTTGAGGTGTAACTATATTTGAATTCCTATTAGGAGGAATTTCATCAAATCTGGGAAGTCCACTGTCTAACGGTACCACTACGCTACCAATCAAGACTTCTCCTACAGTTCTCCTAGGAGGACTTTCTTCTAGTGGGTGAATGATACTTTCTTGTGTTTCCCCTATGGTCGAAAAGTCAGTATCAACATCCTCATTCTCTCCAGCTTGGGTTAAGGGTGGAGGGCTTTGATTTTCACTACTTCCGCTACTACCCTCTCCTGATGGGATAGGAATGGTCATGTTCTCTAAAAATGCCAAATGGTCATCAGAAATGGGACTATGAATTGTGCTAGATGTACTGTGATTCCTCATATCCCAAGGTGTTGGTGAAGAATAGAGTATGTCTGTGGAATCAATATCCTCTTCACCATTAGGTAACTCACTAGGTAGGAGGAAACAAGGGTAATAAGGAGGTAAGTGTGAGTCAGTGGCTTCTTCTTGAAAAAGGGCTAGATTGTTCAAAGAAAAGTCTTCTTCAGGGGCATCATGGATCAAGGCATGTTCTTGCCAACTCATAGAGTTGTCATTCACTTGCCTTAAAACCCCATCCTCTAAGGACAAATGGGACAAGTGATCAGGCACATCAGAGAAGTGATAATCAGCTAGTTCTTCATCATTCCCCTCAGGTGAGGGAAGGTGTGTTCCTTCATTGTTATTTGTCCAAGGAGTGATGTGAGATAAACCCTGTCTCCCTCTTTCTGTGTTAAGGTCCACTAGGAAAAGCCACTCATGTACTGTCCTAGGTATGTACTCACCCCTTCTAATTTGGTCAAAGTTATCCTCCGAAGTGTTTAGCTGAATGGGAGGTGCAGGTTGGTCAATGCTTGGCCCTACATTATTGGGTTGGTTTGAGGTCCTAAGGTTTTCTGACACTTGAATGGACCTAGGGTCGACTTCAATAATTTTTTCTTCTTCCATGCTAGGATCATCATCATGACCACCCATGACCATAAAGATACCCTCAGGTAATAACTCACCCTCACCAAAAGTGTTTCTCACACCATCCTCATAATTCTCAAGATGTCCATCATAAAATGGCTCCCGATACACTCTAACCAAAGAGCCATCAGAGTTGGGGATGGTAGCATAAGACAAGTCCATCTGAAGATGTCCCCCTAACCCAGCGGACCACTTCCTACAAAGGAGCATGCCATAGGCAGGAGGGAGATCTATGACAACTATATCCATCAGCATAGATATATCGGGGCATGAAAACAGGTCAGCTCTCAGGTTTTTGATCAAGCCAAAGACTTTAACTGGTTTAGAGTCAATCCCACAAACGTTCCCATAAGGTCTAGTTATCTTTAGTCCCATAGCTTCCATGACTTGTAAAGGCATCACATTCATAGAGGCACCAGAATCCAACATACAGTTATGAAGAAGGAGATCACCTATGCGTAGTGTAAGGTAAAATGGTTGATGACCCCCATTCTTTCTCTCATATAAGGCAGTTTGGATGTTAATGGGAGGATCATCCTCTTCATCAACCATATCACAAGATACTGGGTTTTGAGAAGATGAATCCTCACCACCAGTCGTGGCTATCTCAGGGATACTCTCGAAAAATTCTACCACCTGCTCCTTTATTGAAGGAATTTTCATTAACTCAGTGAGTGGAATGTTATGCATAACTTTGTCTAACTCTCTTTCGATGTTGATATCGAAGTCATACTCAGGCAAAGGGATTGGCTCACTCACTGGATTAGGTAACTCTTTGTTTTTCTTTTCACTAAAAGGAACAGGTTTTGGGCCATCTTTTCTTCGTTGATAAGTTTTAAAAGGAGCTTGGTCATTGATAACTTGTTCAGTAGCATAAATGGGACCACTAGGGTTGTTTTCTTCTATGGTGTTTTCTTCATGATCAATCAGGATTCTTCCAAAGTCTTTGTCAAACTTTAAGTCATCAACCCAGTTAATGTTCTTTGGAGAGTCCGGAGTATCATCATCATGGGCGGTATACTCAGGATCTTCCAACTTTTGTTCTTCAGACCAGTTTATGATAGGAGGTTCTTGATTCATAGGGTTTCTTCTATCTCCTTCATTAGGTTTCTTTTGTTGATTCCAATAAGGTTTTGGACCATAGGGCTGCCTATATCTATCCCCTTCTCTGTTCTTGGCTAGGTCCCTAGTTAGGAGGGTTAAGTTTTTCATCATTTCATGCATACTCTCCATCATTTCACTGGGCTCTTTGCTAGGTTCCTTATTCTTCTTAAACTTAGGCTCAGATCTAGAGGAAGAGGGTCCACTAATTAGGTCAAAGAAGTTTTGTTTTCCCATGGAGGCAGCATTTGCCTCAGCTTTCTTGGCATTTTCTTGGGCTTCCTTCAAATTATTAGGGTCCTTGTCCTTTAGGTGGTAACCCAGGTAACCTTCATAAGCATTAAGGTAATGGATCAAGATGGCTTGGTCGAGGGGCCTTATGTTACTTGGGATGTTGGCTACAGTCCTATCGAAGCGTTGGTTAAACTCATGGACAGACTCATTCTCTTTCTTTTTGATGTCAAAAAGTTGGTGTAAAAGGAAACGTCCATCTAACTTGACTGACCACTCTTGCTTGAGTTTATCGGTGAATACATCATACCCATTGATTGATGATGGAGGCAAACGGTCAAACCATTTGCGAGCATCACCCTCCAAGGATGCAAAGAGACCCCTAATAAACACATCCTCTTCCTCAGCCCCATATGCTTCCATATGAGCCCAAACATTGTCTATGTGGTCTTCAATAGAGGTGGCACAGTTGCCATTGAATTTTGGGATCTTTTCAAAGTACTTGTCTGGCATACTATGGGGAGCACCCAAGATCTGAGAGAAGTCTAAAGGAGAAGCTCTAGCTTTATGACCAAAAGCCCGAGCAACAGGAGGGTTGTTTTGGTTGTTTACACCAGAGTTTGATTTACCTTGTCCAGCCATTGGATTGACTGGGTTTGAACTGGAGTTATGATTAGGTGATAGAGGAGGAACCGGATTGAACAAAGGGGATCCTAAGGTACGGTTTGGAGAACCTGAGTTAACAAGTTTCCACAAAAAGTTAGTTGACTGTGTTCTAGGATCTCTCTTGTGATATGTGAGTGGGGTTCCTTCCAATTGATTTGGATTTGATTTACTTCGCGTATTGTAAGGATGACTATGAGCTCGCTCCTCAGCGGAGTCACGGTTAGGAGTCGCCAGGTAGATTTTTACGCTCTACTACCAAGAGGTGTGTCGTTTAAAAAATGCAGAAAGGTAGTGAGACACAAAGATGTGTTGAACCAAGGTAGGCCCCTACCTCCCCGGCAACGGCGCCAAAAATGTTATCACACAACTTGTAGTTGCCCCTATAGGTATCCCATCCGGGACGGTAGAGGAGTTAGGCAACTAAAGAGGTGACCTAAGAGATGCCACGGTTCCCAATGCAATATGGGAGTCACGTCAACCGAGGCACTCTTCGCTTTAGGTCAAGGTATAACTAGACCAAGGGGGAGACCCTATACCCCAATCACAGTTGATTGGACCCAAGCAAAGGTTTCAAAGGGTGAATAAATGATGAGTTACGGAAACCAATGCAAGGCTAAGTGGACCTAATGTTTAAGGTATGGTTGAAGGTGGTATTATGGATAGTTAGTGTTTCAACCTATGTATGGTTTAGGCCATTTGATGGGGTATCATTATTAAGTATAGTACCATGTGTTTACACAAGTGGGTCTTGTTGCCTTGGGAAGTGTGAAATGGTTCTAGGTGGGCCCACAAGGTGAAGTTAAATGTGAAGATGATACTATAGGCTAGATCTAGGTTAGATCTACAAGTTAGAGTTGGTTCTAGGGTTACCCATGTGTTAGATCTAGGGTTTGACACTAATCCCAAGAAGTGCGCCTTGCTTGGAGAAGGACTAGTGCCTTGTTGGATGGGCTAATGGGGTCAAAAAAAAAAATGTCAGAGTGTAGATCGGGACACCTAGAGGCCAAGTCAAGTGAAATGGGTGTGATCCAATGGTTAGATTTTACTAGATCTAGGTTTTTTAGTAATAACCAAAAGTGGACCACAATTCCTTAAAACAAGGAATGCAATCCCCAAGGTGGATTGGGACAAGAGGATAGTCTAGACCTAGGTTTCAAGGCATGGGCATTCCAAATCTATGAAAATATCCAACACCCACTTCCTAGAAGTGGTCCAACTCAAAATCCCCAAGGGGTGCGACTTTCTCAAGGAGAGGCAAAAAGTGGGTTTGGTGGACCATGCCAAGTCCAATGGCCACCAAATTGTAGATCCGGGGTGTTAGTACCCCGATCTATGTTCCTTCAAAGTTTCAAGTGAATCCAATGGGTAGATCTTAGTAGATCTAAGTTTTAAGTTACCAATGAGGTCAAAAGGGGGTTTCAACCCCTCAAAACATGGAGAGATGTCCACAAGGTAGTTTTCACCAAAGTAAGGATATGGGTATGTGTTATCAAGTGTCTAGTTGTCAAATCAAGCGGGATCTCACATACCCATGTGCTAGATCTAGCCCAACAAGCCTCCCTCAAGGAAGTGCGCTTTAGGTCAAGGAGAGCTTTTTGTCTTAGAAGATGGGTCAATTTTTAGCCAATCACCACCAAACTATAGATCCAACTAGGGGTGGATGCTATAGAGGTGGGTTTTCAATATCTTTTCAAATTAAGGGCTAGATCTAAGTAGATCTAAGAAATACCAAAAACAAGGGTTTTACTTTGATTAGGTTTTTTTGTGATCTAGAAATTATGGAAGATTCAAGGAAGAGAAGATCATACCTCTTGGGACATACCTGGATGAAGAGATGAATGCTAGTTGAGACGAGGATTACTTTGCCAAAGATCAAATGGAGAATTGTTGAAGCCCTCTTGCCAAATCGATTTTTCCAAGCCACGTGTGATTCCTTCTAACCTGTCAAGCCAAGGAGCAAAGCATCAATTAGTTTAACAAATTGAAGGTAGATGCAAGCAAGAGAGAGAAAAACATAGAATAGTTGACACAAAGGCAAAACCACTCCCTGTCAAACCCAAAACGACTTCTTCCAAGCTTGAAGGGCAAGCCTCCCCACCAATTCGCACTTGTCAAAGTCGCCCTCTCAACCTGCAAATAAAGTATGGCAAATACGCAAGATAGCTACAAAAGATCCTCCAGTGCAATGGACAATAGCATTTACAATCGAAACAACCAACATCCACTCCAATCCAAGCATGTACTCCAAAAGATAGAAATTTTATTCCAAGAGCCAAGAGCCAAAAATCTCTAGATGAATTTTACAATGAGAGGCTCCCTCCTTAAATAGGATGGGGAGAGAGTACAATCCTAACCACTTTTTACATGAGTGGCTAAGATTAAAAGATCTCAAGATCTAATCAATGGCTAATAACAAATCATAACAATATATCACATGGATCACCCATATAATGATAGCGCCCTCACTAAATGGTACAATAGAGGGTGACGTCATCCCACAAGAGGGGTATAAAGTACAATAATCCACCTCATGATGACTAGGACATGATAAAATAAGCACATGGTGGGGCTAGGAGGTATAAATCCTTGCTAGCTCACCCCAAGGCACAATGAAATAATAAAAATATGTCCAATATAATAATAATGACCAAAACTGTCCTCAGAATCCATGACAGTCGAGCAGTAAATGTCCTCCTGTGATCAATCTGGAGATACCCACATGGTGAAAAATGACTGGAAGATAGTGAGATCAACCTGGAAGACCTCTGTGAAAACCAAATGCCAAAACCTTGCCTCAATTGCCCAAATCGATTTCCTCAGTGACCACTTTATCCCATTTTTTAACTGCCTCGGGAACTGTGAAAGTGCCAAAACTGCCTCCTAGGGTGCTAGCGCTGTCCATCTGAGCCCACCAGGCTCTCCGGGAGGGGGGATAAATGGTAATAACAAGTGGCTGGACCACCCCCTCCATCATCAGCGCCCTAGGTGAACTGGCCTCTCGGGGCCCCTGCTGCTCAGGCTGGGAAATCAGCCCCAAATCTGGTCAACAAGTGTGAAACTGCATCAATCACTGTCAGAAGCGCCCGGAACTGAAAGATAAGTGTCTCAATGGATCCAGAAGACCCAAATCCACTAGGAATGAGTACTCATACACCCTGGGTTGCCCTAATGGGCCAGCTGTAGGGTCCACCATATATGGACAATGTATAATCTGCTGATCTGTAATAATAATAACCTGCTGAACTGGATCAAACATCATCTGCATCATATGTCCATCATATGATATCATCATCAAACATGTGGGACCATAAATCATCACCAATAATCATCATACATGGTCCACATCATCACGGATCCCAAGAATATATATAATCAAGGATAAATCACATCAGTAGACTAAGACAATGCTTCTTTAATCACTTCATAGCTAAGCTCAAAGTATAAATTCCATTCAGTGGCATTAATCAAGTTAACATATTCCGTGATAATATAAAATTACTTGCACCCTAGTTCAAATGACAAACTTACCCATTGGACATAGTCAAACTGCTAGTAAAGGATGAAGGCTAGGAGCAAGGTTGGGCCAAGGGTTTGACTTGTCTGACTTAACTCAAAAATACTTTGAACTGGGAGAAGGGGGGGAAGCTACAAACTCTGTGCTGGACAAAAGAACACGGGGGATGGCTGTGCCTCACAAATGGATAAGTTGTTTAGAGAGTGTTTATTCCACTTAGGCATCATGTCTACATCAAGTTGATCCAAGTTCATTAGGATCATTCAATTTATTTCCATGGCCTTTTTGGCCTACATAACCCTTCGGATTTCAGATGTGCTGAGAAGCACAACTAGTTGCAGCTTGCATCCAGGGCATGTTTTTCACATTTTCACAAGGTCAGCAATTGTTTAGATATAGCTTTTAAGAACTATTGCTTTTTGGACCTTTCTTATACTCTTCGAGGAGTATTTTTAGCTTTTCATTGCTCTTGCCCTTTTTTGTTTCCATGGGCGAATTTATTAAGTTTCCATAGGTAGAACATGAGCTTTCAGTTTTAGCCAACAACATCTCAAGTGACTAGGGGGAGTTCGAGCCAATGCCAAACATCGGGACAACCGACCAGAATGATGTAGGCCTACAATCCAACTCACCAAAGGCAAGTTCTGTCACCAACTCAGAGCCGAGACACTAAATAAACAGGGATGCGGTCCAAACACAGAGGTAGAAAAATGGGGAAGTCCTCAGTATCAGAAAGTCAAATAAGACAAGTCAGGGTTTAAAGTCAAACAGGAAGGTCATGTATGGATGGAGACAAGTGGATATGAAGCCTATACTAGCAGACAACTGGTGTCGGGAAAGACCATGCCTATGTAAGGTGAAATACCAGTAAGTTTTGTTAGATGACCTAAAAGTGCAAGCAATTGTCCATTTAAGATTTACAGTTCATTTTAAATAGTTTGCCACATCAGGATTTATACCAAGCACATGCTGTAATCATGATTAAATCAACAAGCTAATAATCCACAGTCAGTGAGAACAATATCCATAGATCATACAATATCATCATAATAGCAATCATCATGCATCATCTGAAACACTGCTGAAATACATCTCTAGGCACTGAACTGAAACTGTAATGGGATAAGTGGTCACATCAGTCATCAAATCTGAACTCTCAAGGCTCAGCCTTGACACAAGGTCATACAATATCTGAATAATGTACTGCTCTGATCATGAGTGATTCAATATATGTAGCCATGCTCTGGAATAAATGAAGCTCTGGAATGTGCAGATATCTGCTGTACAAGAATAGTAGCCCTGCTACTATGGTGTGATAACAAGACTCATGGATGGTGACGTCATCACTAGGAGGGGGCTAGAACATATGGGCCCACCTCATAAGACATGGACATGACTCAAGAAGCTCATGGTGGGGATATGAGGAATCAATCCTTACTAGCTCATCCCCATGGCACAATAATATAAAATAATATGCCCAAATAATACAAATGATCAAATCCTGTCCTCAAAATTTGTGAGAGAGATGCAGTAAAAGGCCTCATGTGGCCTCTGTGGACCCCACTGACTGATGATATCTGGCTGGAAGATGGGGGGTTCACCCTGGAAGACCTCTGTGAAAACCAAATGCCAAAACCTTGCCTCGGTTGCCCAAATCGAATTCCTCAGTGACCCTTTTATTCCATTTTTAATCCGCCTTGAGAACCGTGAAGCTGCCCAAACTAACACCCAGGGTGCCTACGCTGTCAAACTGAGGCCACTAGGCTGTCTGGAAAGGGGGTATAATGGTAAAAACAAGTGGCTCGACCACCCCTTTCCCATACAACGCCCTAGGTGAAACTGGCCTCTCATGCCTCTGCTGGACAGGCTGGGAAAACATGCCCAAAACTGGTCAATGAGTGGATAACTGCATCTATCCTTGTCAGAAGTGCCCGGAATTGAATGATAAGTGTCTCAATCGATCCAGAAGACCCAAATCTACTAGAAATGTGTACTCATACACCATGGGTTGACTTGAGGGGTCAACAATTGGGTCCACCATATTCGGACAGTACATAATCTGATGATCTGGAAATAATAATAAATCTGCTGAACTGCATCAATCACATTCTGAATCATATGTCCACCACCATATAGTATCATCAACAAGAGTATGTGGGACCATCAATCATCATCCATAGGCATACATGGTCCACATCATCACGGATCCCAAGAATGACCATAGTCAAACTATGTTTGATTAGGTCAAAATATAGCCAAGGACAAAATTATATCAATAGACTAAGACATGTTCCTCTAATCATACTCACAGCTTAACTTAAAGTACATCATCATTCCATGGAAGTTTAATACATATAGATATTTAATGTTATTTATACTTTACTTGCACAAGAGCTTTAGTGACAGACTCACCCATTGGACATGGTCTAACTGCTAGCTAAGGGTGAAGGCTAAGACAAGGTTGGGCAAAGGGGATGACTTGACCAAACTCAACTAGGTGACACTTTGGACAGGGAAAGGGCAAGCTACACTATGTGCCGGACAAATAACAAGGGGAAGGGCTGTGCCTCACAAATGGATAGGTTGTTTAGAGAGTGTTTATTCAACTTAGGCATTGTTATCACATATATAGTAGCCGGGCTACCATACATTTTTTTGTCAGATTCCAGTACACTATTCAGCCAGTTCCCTTGCATTGAGATGCTGAGATGAGCATCTACTATGGATCACTATCAGATTATGGACAACAGTTTTATTCCCCATGCCATGACTGAGTCTCAGGACACTCAGAGAGATGACCGATGTAGCTATTTAGCCATTTATACAGAGCAGTCAGTAGTGCCCAGAGTCACAACAATAGTTTAAGAGGACAGATGATGGCTCAGAAGATGAGAATTCAGGTATATGACTCAGCAGGTATATTATGGTGTTGTGGTTATATTGCTTTTATTTTCATTCTCTTAGCATGTCTTAGCATTTAGTATCATGATCTGGCAATCATATAGATATGTGGACCTGGTTGTACTATATATATATCATATTTGTCCCTACTCAGACTTAGAAGTTCTTGACCTATACTCATCGGTTTTACCCTCCCTAGGGAGATTAGAGGTGATCATTCCCGCCATACTTTGGCTTGCTAGTGTTGGTTTCATTATTCATTGTCTTCATCCATCCATGACCTACCCAGTTTGTTCATTACCTTGACTTACTACTTGACTAGTGGCATGGAGGACCTTTCCCCATTGTAGCCTCTGTATTGGATGAGCTTCCTTGTTTATTGTGTCTTGGCTCTGAGTTGGTGATAAAACTTACCTATGGTGAGTTGGATTTCCTTGTGAATTCCCCCTAGTCACTAAAGATGTTGTTGGCTAAACCTGAAACTTTTAGTGCTGCCATGAATACAAAGTATGGAAATAAAATGTTGTATCTTGTATGAAATCCCATTCATGCAATGTGTTTCTCAACACACATGAATGAAAGGCAAGCCAAATGAAAATGGCTATGAAATATCAAATGTTATATCTATTGTGAAATGTAAGTACCTAGGTAAACAAGCTGTCTATGACGCACCTAGAAGTGCTTAGGTAAATAAGTGCCTTAAAATCACACCTGCAGCAAGAAGCCTAATTAAATGTAAATCTATGCAATGTGTTTGTAAACACACATAGATCAAAGGCTATGGAAACTATAGGCCCAAAAAAGCAATGGAACTTAAACTCTATATCAAAAAGATTGCTGGCCTCATTTGTATTATGGATTGTGCGCATTTGTCAAGGTGAATAAACATTCTTTGAACAACTTACCCATTTGTGAGACACCGCCATTCCTTGTGTTGTTGCTCATTCAATATATGCTATGATGTGTATCCCCCTTCCATTTCCAAAGTGTCACAGTGTTAAGTCAGTAAGTCATTCCCTCTAGCCTAGCCTTTGCAGTACAAAGCCTTCACTTTTCATTAGCAAATTGATTACAACTATGAAGTGAGTATGGTCTTAAAAGTCAGGTCTGAGTAATAATAATAATTAATGACCTATTATATTTGGATTTAGATCACCAGTAATGATTACTTCTTGTTATAATTGCTATTTGAATGGATTGTAAAGCATGTTTTAACCTTTAACCTTTGAATGGATTATAATTGACTGTTTGAGTTATATTTTGGTCATGTTGACTTGAGTTATATATCATGTTACAAATAGATGATATATGGTCTGGTATAGGTTATGTTGCACTGGCCTGGGGGACAGGGAAACGCGGGGGACGTGGGGACGAGTTTCCGGAACGGCTAGAGCGCACCCCCTTTTTTTCAGGGGACGGCAGGTTGGGGACTAGAATATAAAAATTAAAAAATATAAATTATATAAAATGTATATTAAAAAATATAAATTATATAAAATGTATCCATAATCAATTATCAATTTATCCATGAATGATCAACATGCAATCTCAATTATTAAAACATAACATATCAGAAACATAACAACTTCCATAACATAACAACATTAAATTTTTAAAACAACTTCCATGCAAACTATATCAGAAAAATAGTAAACTTAAAAATTTAAATTTAAAACTTTAAAAGTCTAGAGCATATGAATCATGGATAAGTTTAACCCAATGGCATGGATGATAGTCTAAAGCATGGATGATAGTCCAAATGGCAAAATGCCCAAAATAAGTATAACACTGTCACTAACAGTAGTGCCACATGTCAAATGGTAGAACACCAAAATGCCTCAAGGCAACAAAAAAGGAAGTCTCTGACTCAATGCCCATAGTAGCATGAAGGTTGAATCTACTCATAAATCCTGATCCTCTACTTGAAGCCTATCCAAAAATGCTTGAGCCTCACTTCCTTCATTCTCATCATCATCAATGCCCTGCAACTGCAACTCCATGTCCTCTAATGGTACATTAACCAATCCTGTATGAAGGGATGGCCCATCATCATCATCATCAATTTGAGAAGCATCCTCAGGATCTACATCCCATTGTGCTGCTGGTCCCTGTAAATACTGTGGTGTCTTCCTTGTAAGAAGGCGAAGACTACTATGCACATAAACTAGTTTTTCTGCTCTCTTAGAAGTAAGCCTGTTCCTCTTAATAGAGTGGATAAAACTAAATGTGGACCAGTTCCTTTCTGCAGCTGAAGACCTAGCAACCTGTGATAGCAAACGCATAGCAAGAGTACGGATGTCTGGAGATTTGTCCCCATACATCTTCCACCATCCATTGGGACTTCTTTGTGCCATGCCAAACAAATCTGCCTTTGCAGCTCTAGAGAAAGTGGGGCCACTAAGCAATGCAAAATCAAGAAATTGTTCTCGAATTATGGTTGCTTGCTCTTGTGTATACATCTTTTCTATGGCATCAATAAAACCTTGTTTCATCTCTGGGTCATCTATTGGTGGAACTCTACCTTCCCTATCCACATACCACTTCGGATTAAGTGCATAAGCAGCCATATGAAGAGGTGTGTTCAACTTGTTCCACCTCTTTTCTATCAACTTTTGGAGTTCAGTAAATAACTCCAAAGAGGGGTCCCTCTCACGAATGAGGGACTTGATCTTTCCCATCATGCTGTCAATTGATTCATATATTTCCGCAAGGCAAGGGGAATCTGAGTCTGCATACCTAATTAGCTCCACTATTGGAGAGGTGAAAGAGACAATGTATCTCACATCAACCCACCAATCATCATTCAATAACATTTGTCTTACCTTCTTTCCTTGATCTGATTTAGATTCCTCCCATGCAGACCACTCGGAGCTAATAACAGTGGCCTTTAGGGCCTGTTGCACCTCTAGCATACGGTTAAGAAGAATAAAGTAGGTGGCATACCTTGTATCAGCTGGTTTCAAGAACTCCTTTCTTGCATAAATCCTGTAAATAGCTAGAGAGGCATGATGGTTGCAAATGAACATTTGCACATCTCTTGCATCTAGAATAATGCGAGTGATCCAAGAAATTTTACCAATGTCTTTGAGTGCATTATTGAAAGCATGCACACAACAAGGAGTCCAAAATAGATGCTTGTACCTACTTTGAATCATCAACCCTGCAGATCTACAAACTGGTGCAGCATCTGTGATAACTTGAACTACATTTGTCGGACCAATCTCCTCAATTGCATCTTTTAATACCTCATATTGAAAAGCAGCATCCTTCATCTTTCCGGAACAATCAATTACTTTCAAGAAATATGGACCACTTGGAGAGGTGACAATGATGTTCAACAAAGGCCTTTGTTGAATATTTGTCCAACCATCCATGACGACTGAACACCCATACTCAACCCATGATTTTCGAAGCCCTTCCATCACCCCTTGCATCTTTAAGACCCCCCTATCCAACAATGTTGTCCTCATTTTATTGTAACCAGGGGGTTGATATGATTTGCTAGCAGCAGTGACTTTAATCATCATCTCTTTGTATTGAGGAGAATGGGTGGCATTAAATGATATTCCATTAGCAAAGAAGAATTCAGCAATGGCATCATCTGCCTCATTCTTGCGTTGTACATTGAACATCTCTGTCACAACAGCATTGCTTCTAGATTTTCTACTTGAAATAGATTTACTACAATCTTCAAGTGTATCAGCTACACCTTTGTCACTGGTTTCTGTTGTTACTGAAAGTCTTGGTTTTTTAAAAATAGAACCTTCCTCCTCTACTTCTACAGTACCCCCTGTGGCTGCCATGTGAAGTTTGGTAATTTCAATTCTTTTTTCCAAAGTGCAGGTGCAGGCCTTTACTCCATCCCCTGGAATGGCCAAAAGATGATGATAAACTCTAGTGTAGCTGCCCTTAAACGTATGATTACATATCTTGCACTGCCATTCCTCCGAACCACCACTGTTTTTCTTCTTATTCTGGGTGATTTTTTTGACAAATTGTAGCAATGGCTTCTTCGCGTTGACTGTGCTAGAGATTTCAATTGGCGCTGTTCTTGTTCCTGTTTCACATTCTGATTCAACAGATGCAGGTGTGTTGCTCTCCATTTGATTTCTTTTGATTCGTGAGGGAGATTTTAGTTTCTGAAACATTGAAATTGAAAGCAAAAATTTAAAATTATGTTTTAAATTTTTTTTTTTTAACAAAACAAACTTATAACTTTAAAAGAGAGTCACAGTCGACTCTTTGAAATTTGAATTCAATATTCACTTTCAGTCTCGACTTTGTCTGAATAGTGAGTTTTGCACAAAAAAAAGTTAAAAACCATACTTAAAAAACTAAAAAGATATTTAAAAAATAAAAAAAAACAGCCAAACTTTAATGTACCTATAGGCTGTAACCGGTCCTGTAACGTTGGTCCTGTATGCTGTAGCAAAGAGCCGCGAGCAGCAAACTTGCAATGTCGAGAGGGCAGCCTCCAGTCGAGCTGAGAGTCGAGAGGGGAGAGGGGAGCCACGATCGACCACGCGGAGCCACAATTGATCACGGGGGAGGTACGACCCACCACTGTTTGCTGCTTGCTGCGACCACCGTGAGTGACGATGGTGAACACTGAACAGGGGGCTGTCGTGAGCGCGGAGGGTGAACACCGGAGCTGCCGCAGAGTGAAGCAGTATTTTTTGTGCAATGAAAACAGAAATGCGAATGAATGGAAGGGCTCACGGGTGGGTAGGGTAAGGTAGTTAGGTTTCATTTTATGTTTTAAATTTTTAATAATTAAATGTTAATTTTTTTGTTTTTTTAATTTTTTATGGATGTAGGTTAAGGGACGTCCAACAGTCCCCGATTGGTCGAGGGACTTCCGGGACGTCCCCAAAAAGTGCCCACAATTGCAGGGTACGGTTAGGGAACGACAAATAAGTCCCCAAGTTCCCGATGGAGTCCTGATGATTTGGGGACGTTTCCGAGGAGTTCCAAAGTCCCCGGAACTCGGAAATGCAGGGAACGAAAGGATTTTTGGGGGGACAGGTCCCCGTGCAATGTAGGTTACAGGTCACCATGGTGGGCTTATGTAGTGGTTTTAGGCTTATGATGATGATTGGTGCTTTTTAGCACTTTTACAGATTAATATTATTTGGTCTGCCGGATATGATGAGCATTTATTTTGGACCATGTAGAGGACTATATGGTGTATGAGTACACACCTTAGATGGATTTGGACCTTTTGAGTCCAATGAGATAGTCTGTTTTCAGTTCCGGGCAGTTACAGTGATTTTTAGCCTTAGTTGGCTATCCTAGTGCAGTTTTGACCTGTCAGAGGCCTTGTCAAAGCAGTGATGAGATTTATTTAGTTCACCTAGGGCGTTGAGCATGGAGGGGGTGGTCCAGCCACTTGTTATTACCATATTACCCCCCTCCTAGACACATTGGTGAGCTCACCTTGACAGCCCAGGCACTCCAGGAGGCAGTTTGGGCAGTTTCACACTTCCCAAGGCAGTCCAGAAATGGTAAAAATGGCTACAGAGGAATTCGATTTGGGCTACTGAGGCAAGGTTATGGCATGGGATGTTTAGTGATAATGAGTGGGATATCTTCCACACCACCTCCAGCAATTTCAGCTTCATCGGGACCCACATCCATCACTTATGGCATTTTATATGATTTTCTGGAGCCTCCTAAGGCTCACGACTTTCCCAGAGAGGCACGATTTGGTGTCTAGATCATTTATTCTTGGATATTGTGCCATGGGGATTGACCAAGGGTGTTAAAAATTACCCTTGGACCCACCATGAGCTAGATCTTATATTTTATCATTATGATTTGGTGGGATCCCCTCTCCTAGGGCGAGTTTGTCCACATATTGTTATATTTTATTATTGATCCATGTATTGTATTGTTGAGCTCATCTCAACCATTGATTAGATCTTTTGATCTTTTAATCTTAGCCACTCATTCAAAAAGTGGTTAGGATTGTGACCTCTCTCCATCCTATTTAAGGGAGAAAGCTTCTCATTGTAAAGGGGACTTTTGGCTCTGGATTATTGGAATATAAAATATTATTGCATCTATCTGTTGTGTTGTGGTGAAATGCTTTTGGAGTTCGTTCATTGATTCTTCCTTTGCACTGGGTTTTTGGAGATCTTGTCTTGCTATCTTTTGTACCATGATTTTGTCATCTACAGGTGGAGGCCGAATTGATTTGAGGAGGATGTATTGGTAGGGGAGGAACCTCCCTACTTCTTTCTTGGGTTTCTTCGTTGGTAACAGAGAGTATTACTATCTTTGACCTTCTATTTCATGTTACTATTGCATTTCGCTTGTATTTCCTCCATACTTGATCTTTCTGATTGAATTGATTTCCTTGGTTTGACAGGTAGAGGAGGTCGCACTTGTGGGCTAGGGCATCATTTTGGCAAGCAAAATCAACAATTTCTCATTTGATCTCTGCGGGAGTCTTCCTCAACAACAAGGCATCTTCATCCATCACTCAGGTATGATCTCAAGGTAATTTCTCATTCCATGATCTATCCATTTGTCTAAGTTACTTCAAACCCTCATATTTCAAACCCTCATTTTACAAATTTTCAGATCTAGAAAGATCTACTTGGCTTTTGGGTATAAAATTTAAAACCCACCTCTATAGCATCCACGACAATTCGGATCTATAGTTTGGTGTGGATTGGCCTTCATTTGACCCATTTCCCAAGGGAAAACAGTCTCTCCAAGGGAGGTCACACTTCCTAGGAGGGGTGAGTTTGCTAAGATCTAGCACCTGGGTAGGTGAGATCCCACTTGATCCTTCATCTCCATATTTGATAACCTACCCCTAGTGTGTCACTTTAGTGATTTTCACCTTGTGGGCCCCATTCCTCATTTTGAGGGTTGAGCCCCACTTGGGTCACTTTGTGATACATTTCAATCTCAGATCTACTGAGATCTAGCCATTGGATGACCTTAATTTTCAAGATCCACCAAGCTTGACACCTCAACATCCCTGATCTATAATTTGGTGGACATCCGACTCCATTTGGCCCATTTCCCAAGGCACTGATCTTCTCCAAGCCAATTTGACTTTCCTGGATTGTTGGGTTAGCTTGTGGTTTGATCTTTGTCTTGTTTGCTTGAGTATCTTGACATTGTCATATCCTTCCATCAAGCTCATCTTTGGTACTGGTTAGCCCCAATTTGGTCCTAACTACCCTACATTGGACACGGTTCCCAAGGCAGTGGATTTTCTCATAATTGACTAGTACCCTGATCCTGGATCTTATTTCAAACATCATAAGTCACTCACATATACATAATGGACCAAAGCTACACTGCTTAAACCCTTGATCCAACCTATTACTCATCTTGTGACTTCATCCATAGATCTAGGGTTCACCATACACCTTACGTACTTATTTATATTTGATTTGATCTGGTGTTTTGGTCTGATCTCTCCTATCGGGAATGGATTTGGGTCTCCCCCTTTGTTGTCTTGGGCTAGATAACATAAAGTGAAGATTACCTCGATTGGCGTGACAACCATCCATTGGGAGTCGAGGCTGTCTTGGTTGCACCTCTTTGGTTGCCCATCCCCTCTGCTATCCATCTTGGATCTATCTTTAGGGGCAACTACAAGTTAGGTGATAACATTTTGGTGTCGTTGCCGGGGAAGGTAGAGGCCTACCTTGGTTCAACATATATTTTCAAGCTCTACTCCCGTTCTCTTTGCCAACAAATTTTGGCGCAGTTGCCGGGGAGGTAGAGGCTTACCTTAGGTGTTTGCGATTATCCATGCATAACTCATATCTTATCGCATCCGGATTAATCTAGATGGGTATCATTTCATTTCTTAATTAAACTATATCCATCTGTTACTCTCTCCCTGCACTTTGAACGACATACATCTTGGTAGAAGAGTTTACAAGTCTACTTGGCGACTCCACTCTGCGACTCTACTGAGGATTGAACCCAACACATAAATCCTAAATTCTAGAATCATGCCTTGCATTATTGAAAGTGACTCAGAAAATGATATGATCATGAAAATGATGGTTGGAATGGTTAAGCTAATTCAAAATTTGCACGGTGTAGTTCTTAAACACAAAAGGGAAAACATAAGACGGGATGAACATCTCCATAAGTTATCTGAGAATGTATATACTAATGAATACCTCCAAACCAGGTCCATGAGTAAACTCTCTGATAGTTGGGTAGTGACCAGATCTCAAGCAAAGAATAATGTAAAGAATCAAGATAATAATAAACCCGTCATAAAGGAAAATTCCCCTGACCAAAGGAATACCATTCGCAAGGCTCCTGCCCAATCTCCAAGTACTTCTCCTAAGGGAATTTTAAAGAATAATGATCAACCTCGGAGATTGTCTCCTCAAACAGCTAAGAAGATAATAAATTCAAGCCCTGTTAGACCTCAAATTAAGGAACCTGTGGAGAGAAAGCAAGCGATCCTTCCTAGCAAAGAAATTTCCCCTATAACACAGGAAAAGCTAAATACAAATATACTAGGAAAACTCTCTTGATCCTTTGTCATGATATCTTTGAAGGATTTGATAGTTATCCCTTTTGTCAAGGCACATATAATGCAATTATTAGGGTTAAAAATGAATGTCAAAGACCAAGAAAAGTCTTGCAACTTAAAGGTTGATTTAAGCAATTTCTTGTCTAAACCTAATATCCTTGTGCCTTTGGATGAACTTTTGAAAATCCCTTCATATTTCAATCAGGCTACCAAATTCCTAGGGATCAAGCCTAAAGTCAAGGATCCTGAGAAGTTGACAATTGAGGGAGACCCTCCCGTAATGATTCAAAGTGTAACTGATAGTGGTAGGGGCCATCCCCCTTTCTATGTTGCTTTAGAAATCAACCAACTGATCTTACATAATTGCATGCTAGATTCAGGAGCAGAAGTAAATATTATGCCTCTTCAGGTAATGGAACAGCTAGAGCTCAAGCCATCTCGGCAGTTTAAGAATGTGTGTGGGATGGACTCTATGCCTGTTCAATCGAAGGGTGTGATTGAGAATCCGAAAATGAAGTTAGCTACCTATCCTGAAATTGAAATAAGCATGAATGTTTTGGTTTTGGACATACCTGATGCATGGGGAATGTTGTTATCAAGAGAATGGGCTGCCAAATTAGGAGGAAGCATCCAAATGGATTTATCTTATGCAACCATCCCTATTGGGGGAAAAGCTTTTTACAAGTTAATGAATGAAAAACCTATGACAGAGCATGTAGAGACTCCTGATCATCTTTTCGAAGAAGCTATGTGTCCTACAGAGGAAGTTGGAAATTACATGGTTTTGGCTAACTATTGGGAAGAGCCCCGACAACATCCTTTTCCTCCTAGTCAGGCATGGAAAATGCATTTTGATGGAGCTAAGTCTAGACATGGTGCCAGAGCTGGAATTGTCCTTACTTCCCCCTCTGGTGAAGAAAAGTATTTTTCTTTCCGTCTTGCATTTGATGCCACTAATAATGTAGCTGAGTATGAGGCCTTGCATTTGGGATTAGAGGTTGCCAAGGATCTAAAGATTAAATGCCTGAGTGTTATAGGAGATTCAGACTTAATTGTTTCTCAAGTAAAAAATCAATTTGCAGCCAAAAACAATAGACTAAGATTATAGAAATGCTGTGTGGGATACCATTGAAGAGTTTGATGCATTTGCAATTCGAGCGGTTCCTAGAGAGGAAAACACTTTGGCTGATGCATTGTCAGTAATAGCATGCACCTTTGAAATCCCAAATCACCTTAAGGAAAAGAATTGTAAGGTTGAAGTACTATTCATACCTTCGGTGCCTGACAATCAAGATCACTGGCAAGTTTTTGATAATGATGCTCAAATCATTGCATTTTTACAGTGCATAGACAATTTTCAAAATCACAATGTTAATCTTGAAGATAGGGTAAACAATTTATCTTTGCAAGATGTTGAGGTCATGAAATTAGCTATCCCTCTTGAGAAAAATTTCAACAGGCATGATGAGTATAAGGGTAAAAGAGCTGAACCAGTAGATGAGGTCATAGAGATTAATATTGGAACCCTAGTTTCTCCCAGAATGGTTAAAATAGGAAAGAATGCTTCCCTAAGGGAAAGAAAAGCAATTGAAAATCTAATTAGGGAGTACAAGGATGTCTTTGCCTAGACCTATGAGGATCTCAAAACTTTTGACCCTGAAATCATTGAGCACACTATCCCTTTGCATGAAGGAGCGAAACCCTATAGGCAAAAGCTAAGAAATATTAATCCCAAACTTGCCCCTTTGATTAAGAAAGAACTTGAAAATATGTTGGCTGCTAGAATCATCTGACTAGTCCGACACACTACTTGGGTATCTAATCCGGTAATTGTAAGAAAGAAGAGTGGTGAAATTAGGGTATGCATTGATTTCAGAAATCTGAACCAAGCATCTCTTAAAGACAATTACCCTTTACCAAATATGGAGAATCTGTTGCAGAGTGTCACTGGGGCAGGAATGTTGTCAATGTTGGATGGTTTCTTGGGGTATAATCAGGTGCGTATTAAAAAGGAAGACAGAGAAAAGACAACCTTTACAACTCCATGGGGAACTTTCGAATATATAAGAATGCCTTTTGGATTATTAAATGTTGGTTCCACTTTTCAACGAGCTATGGATCAGGCTTTTAGTGATCTGATTGGCAAAATCATTGCCATTTATCAAGATGACCTGACAGTTTTCTCTAAAGAACGGGATGATCAATTGGTTGTCACGCCAACCAAGGCACTCTTCACTTTAGATCTAGCCTAAGCAAGAACAAGGGGGAGACCCTAGCTAACCTATGAAGGCTAGCGAACCTACTCAAGACTTCCTAGGGAAATGTGAAAGATGAAATAGGAAGAGATCAAGAGTGGATAGATCTAGATCTAGGATTGATAAGTGGACCCAAGGAGTTAGGGCTTGGTTGAAGAGGCTTATGAGATGGACAAATGTTCAACCAAGGAAAGATTAAGCCACTTATAGGTTTAGATTAGTAGATCTAGATAGATCTAATTCCAAATAGAAAGACCCAAGTGGGGCCCACCCTTAAAATATGGAAAATGATCAAAATGGGGCCTACAAGGTGAAGATCAAAGTGAAATGGCACTAGAGGGGTTGCTACTCAATAGATCTATAGATTTGATGAGGAATAAGCAATACCCACGTGATGGATCTAGCAAAAGCCCACCTACCCAACAAGTGCGACCTCCCTTGGAGAGGCTTAGTGCCTTAGATGAGGGGGTAAATGGAGTCGGATGCCCACCAAACTTAAGATCCAAGGTTGATTAATTATTATAGAGGTGGGTTTTAATTATTAATCCCAAGCAATTGCTAGATCTCATCGGATCTAAAAAAATAAAAAAATGAGGGTTTTGAGATATGAGGGTTTGAGATGACCAATGGGTGAAATACATGAAAATGGATACGTACCTTGTAGATCTTACCTCAAATGCTTGCGGATGCCTTATACATCGATGATCCTTGCATTTAGTTACAATTCCAAGCTAATCGTCCAAGTCCAAGGAGGAAAAACGTCCTGCTTCACCTGCAAAACAAACTACAAAATGTGAGATTTGATCCACAGATGAATAAGATCTAAGCATGGCATATCAAAAGAAGTAAATCAATGTACAAAGCACAATTGAAAAAACTCCCTTCAAGATGAAAATGTCTTGCCCGAGGGGGATGTGAGAAACCCCTACAATCTTCCCTCCAAGCAATTCGAACCCCTGCAACAGTCCAATTCGGCCTCCCTCTGTAATAGTCAAAATCACTTGCAAGCAACCTATGTCTAAAGCAAGAGATGTATAATCATGTACAAGAGCATCCAATCAAAGCATGAGAAGCAGATCCACAAAAATAGTATTTTATTCCATTATTTCCAGAACCCCAAAGGTGCCTTTACAATAGGGGGTCTCTTCCTTAAATAGGAGAGAGATCAAAACCCTAACCACTTTATGAACGAATGGTTGAGATCAAAAGATAAAAAAATACAATCAACGGCTAAGATGAGCCGATACATTATAACATGGATCCACTCACATGAGGGGGTGCGCACTCACTAAAAGAAGCCCTAGGGGGATGTGCACCACATAAAGATGACTAAAGCATGAGTATGCCACATAAGATGACTAGGACAAGTGACAAGGAGCACATGGTGGGGCTAGGAGGTCTTATTATCCTTCACTAACATCACCCCATGGCACATGGTATAAACTATGACTCAATGACATGTCCAAGTGACCAAATGATCAAATTGTGCCTGTTGGAGCACGATTGCTATTAGACCAAAACTTGCAGGTGTTAATCTTCGCTACAATCGCCAAAGTTAAGATCCATGAGAGGGGGTTAACCCATGTCACGAAACTCACGGGGAGCGCTGGACGCAAATGCCAACAATATCCCCCCAACGTTACCCGGGTGAGTTTCGAACTCGAGACATGTCGCTCTGAAACCAATTGTTGGACACAATGGCTCACTGAGAGGGGGGGAGGTGAATCAGTGAGGGAGCACTCAATGCCAATTTTCGGCTTCTTACAAATTCACTTTAGTTCCTAACTTATGTCATCAACATTTCTATTTTAACATTCAATCATAGATCATCATATAAACATCATCTTTAAAGTATGCTATTCATCAAATAGAACACATCATCAGAACATATAAAAAACACCTCACATAAGACACAAGATATAAGCTTAGTAAACTTTTTATAGTTGGAGACTTCAATCTCCAGTATGGGCTACAACCCAAAGGTGGCACCACTCACCAGATGATTTAGTCAGCTACAACTGACTAGGATGCACCGACACCCCAAATTACAAATTAACAATTGATATATCATCAAACAAGAATCCCTTGTTTGTTTCCCAGCTCACTGAATCTCAACTAGCACATCATCCTCTATCCACAACCATGTAACATGTCATTTCTGCTTCCCTATCTCCATTCTGCCCATATACTTTACATTGTACAAATGCACATCAGATAATCTTCACAAACATTCTGCCCATTTCATCATTTGATCATCATGTCTTCATCAACCAACTGCGTCAATCCAACCCAGAAATAAAAGATAAACAAAAAGGTTTTACTGTTGCTGCTGTTGCTACTCTGCTACTGCCATCGAACTATCCTCATACTGACCCCCGAAATCAGAGCTCACTTATACCTCTTGAATTCTCCACACCACTTCACATTTCAATCCAACGAATTGATCTTAATTTATACTTGACTTATCCATGTTTTTGGGGGTCGACTTGTCAAAGTTTATTCATCATTTAATAATTAAATGGTATTTTTTATTTCCACAATATCCTCATCAAAAATATATTTATATTTTATTTTGCCACATCATTATGGGTTGCTTTTTCATGCCATGTCATGGCCTTCACTAATGCCCGCAAGGGTCCTTCCACATGCTCACATGCATGCCCGCATTAGTCACTAAAGATGCCCGCATAAGCTTCTAACTTATGCCCGCAAAGACCATCAACTCATGCCCGCAAGGGCTGTTACTTATGCCCGCAACTCTACTCTTTTATGCCCGCAATGTGCCATTAGGATGCCCGCATAAGGCCATAGAAATGCTCGCAAGCCTTCTTTAAATATGCCCGCAGAGGCATGTCTTAAATGCTCGCAGACCCTTCAGGAAATGCCCGCAACATCCTCCAAATGCCCGCATGCATCTTCCTTGTCCACCTCATCATTGTTGCCATGTCATCTTGCCATTTCCATCAATTCTTTGTTCATTGTCTTCCATATCAGCATTTGTACTTGTATCCATGCTTGTGCCATTGTACCATGTCCATTTTCCATGTCAACAACCTTTTGACCTTTGCCATGTTATCATGCTTAACCTTTGTCATGTCATCATGCTTAACCTTTGTCATTAATGACAACCATATTCAACAAACTCCCCCTTTGACATTAATGACAAAGGGCCAATTAGCCATTAAAGGCTTCACAATACCCAGAAAAAAAAATCATAAAATTATATGCTGAGTCTTGATCTTTCATCAGTTACCATCTTCAATTTTTGTATATACTCCCCCTTTCAAGTAGACTTCTTCATCAACTACCACTGTCTTTCTCCTTTGGATATTCTGTGACTTCGAATGCCTTATGAACTCAGTCACCAGTTTCAAGATGACCAACTGCTGAAGATGATTTGCCCTTTATCGTTGTCACAAATAACTCATCCAATTATTGATCAATTATGTCAGCATCAAACTTCTTTGTCATTCTGATTTCATGTAATCAGATATCAACAAAAAGTCTTTTTTGAAGACATCCTGGCAGATTGGTTTCATAGAGTTAGATGTCTTATGCTTCTGATTGGATGCTTGAATTTTGTATTTGTCTTCTTTCAATGCAAACTTCCAAGCAAGCTTCTATTTCATGGTTGTATCAACACTGACTAATTTTTGTCTGCTCCCCCTATCATTATGCCACTTCTTTGGATCACCTCACATAGTTTAGATTTCATCCCTGCTTTGTACAAAACACAATCCTTGGACCTGTCACTTGCCTTGGAGTGGCCAAAATTTACCTTAGAGTTCATCCTCCAATAATGAACTCAAGGTGTACTCAAGGTCTTTAGAAGACCTTAAGTTCGGCTTGCCATATGGCATCCATCTTCCTTGTATTGATCTACTTGATTCATATTCAATAGATTAATCTTTTTCCCCCATATTTCTTCCAAAACATAAACTCCTTCAGGTGATTTGACTCCTCTCCCTGTAACTCGTTTGGATCCGTTTCTTCTTATTTCACATTGATGTGTAAAGAAGGTGACATTAAAGTTGGCATCACAGAGTTGTCCAACACTTAGTAGGTCATGCTTTAATCCTTCTACATAGAGAACATTTTGAGCTTTGGCATTCCCTTTTAAAGGTACAGTTCCTTTTCCAAGTATTTTGGCTGTTCCATTGTCTCCAAATGATACTTCACCTCCATTGTTCCTTTTTAGAGTGAGAAACTTGTCCTTATTTCCAGTCATATGCTTAGTACACTTGTTGTCAATGTACCATTTAGCTTCATCCTTATGATCATAGAGGGCCAAACCACATATAACTTTTGTTGTGTCATTATCATGACTAATCCTCAGCCTGCATTCTTCTGCAGTGTGTCCAAAGTTGTTGCACTTTGAACACTCTACTTCTTGAGTGAGAATAGAGAAGAAATTCTGGTTTTGAGCATTGTTCTTCTCACTATGTTGCTTTCTAGGAGAATTGATAGTTCTTTTGGGTTCTCTACAACCAATTGCCTTGTGACCAAATCTGTAGCAATTATAACAATGACCTAGAAAGGAACTTTGATACTTGGGATATCCTTGTCTTCTTGGAGGCTGGAAGTTGTTTGTGACTTTTCTGTCTTCATCTTAAATTCGTCTGTTTGTTTGTAATTCGTCTGGCTTCTTCAAGCTGATCACTTTACTTTGAAGTTTTTCAACCTCTTTCTCTCTCAAGACTAATTGTCTTTGAGCTTCATTCAATGGCTCATGAATCTTGGCTAGACTCACCTTTAGTTGGTTGATAGTTCTGCCAATTGTCTGAACTTCTTGATTTATGGAGCATTCTGGTTTGCTTTCATTTGACCTGGAGATGTAGCCCAAACCTCCTGTATCTCCATCTCTTTTCTGTTGTAAGAGCATGTTGTCCATCTCGGTGGAACTCTTTAGAAATTTTTGACTCAACACTCTTGACCTTTGAAGATCTCCCTTGAGAGAATTAATTTCTACTTCCCCTATTTTAATTGCTTCATTTAATCTTTTAACCAAAAGATTCTTTGCAAGTTGATGCTGCTGTTCTTGTTTTTCATTTAAATTCTTCAGGTTCTCAATCTCTTCTAAGGATGCAATCAGTTTTGCTTCAAGGTCTACAACTCCTTCTTCTAATTCAGGTTGATCTTTGTTGATTTCTTGTGCTAAAAACATAATCTCATTTTTGTCAACCTCAGAAAGTTCTTCCTCTTCTTCTTCTTCAAAATCTGAGACATCTTCCTCTTCTGTTTTGGTAAACAAAGTTTGCTTGTCTGCTATTTTTCGATTCTTGAAGTTCCTTTGTGAATTTGTTCCTCTTTGATTTTTGTTGAGGAGACATTTGGCGGCAAAGTGTCCTATTTTTCCAAAGTTGAAGCATTTCAGTGGAAGTTTTCCTTTGTATCTTCTAGTCCCTCTTTGAAGCTTATTGACAAAGTTTGCCATCTCTTCATTAGATATTTTAGAATCTGGTAGACAAGGTTCATGATGTTGATCTTTGTTTTTGGCTTCCTTGAATGCTGCTTCATTCTGCCTAGGTTCTTGAATTCTCATTTCATATGCTGTTAGAATTCCCCGAAGCTCTTCAACTTTCAATTCATCCAATTTTTCCCTGTCTTCAATGGCAGATACTTTGGGATTGTATTTGGAGGTCAAGTTTCCAAGAACCTTTTGAACCACTAGCTTTGGTTCCATTGTTTCACCAAGGCCTCTCATAGTGTTCACAACTTCTTCAACCCTTTGAAAGTAGGCTCTGCTATATTTTCATCTTCTGACATTTTAAGACCTTCAAATTGACTTCTATATGTTTGGAGCTTTGCTTGTTGAACTTTAGAATCTCCTTGATAAATAGTGGCTTATTTGTGCCACATCACCTTTAGCTATGGTATAGTTCATAACCTTGAAGAATTCTGTCTTACTTAGGCCTGCTAGAATGGCATTTACAACTTTAGCATTATTCTCATAGTCTTCTATTTCGTCATCGGAAGTAGGACCATTTGTTGGTTCCTTGTATCCATCCTTTACAATTTTCCAAATATTATACCCTAGAGAGACTAGATAGGCAGTCATCCTCTTGCTCTAGTAAACATAGTTGCTTCCATCAAAACTAGGAGCATCCCTGAACTTAGCTCTGCTCATTGTGTGTTCTCTAAGGATCTTCTTCAAGCGGTCAAGCTTTTATGAAGAAACCTACTCTGATACCAATTGTTGGAGCACGATTGCCGTTAGACCAAAACCTGCAGGTGTTAATCTCCGCTACAATCGCCAAAGTTAGGATCCACGAGAGGGGGTTAACCCATGTCACAAAACTCACGGGGAGCGCTGGACGCAAATGCCAACAATGCCCCCCTCAACTGAGAGAAGAATGCATCAAATGACAACCCAGAGAGTGTGTGGACCCCATTGAATGCTGCAAGCTAATCTGGAAGGAGTGGGATACATCACATATGACCTCTGAACAAACCTCATGCCAAAACCTTGCCTCAATAAACCAAATTGATTTCCTAAATGACCTTTTTATTCCATTTTTATTCCACCTGAAAAACCATCAAAATGCCCGTAACCCACTGCCGGATGCCCGAGCACACAATCTGATTGTACCATCATGTCTGGAGAGGGGGTAATATGGTAATAACAAGTGGCTGGACCACCCCTCTCCTCTTTAGTGCCCTAGGAAAACGTGGCTCATCAATGCTGCTGCTGGTCAAGCTATTTCTGCATGGCAAACTGACAAAAAGGTGGAAATCTGACCATATCATCTCTAAGAGTGCCTGAAATTGATAACTGAGTGTCTTAATAGACTCAGAAGGTCC
Organism: Larix kaempferi; assembly: GCA_027924585.1. Classification (NCBI taxonomy): domain Eukaryota; kingdom Viridiplantae; phylum Streptophyta; class Pinopsida; order Pinales; family Pinaceae; genus Larix; species Larix kaempferi. The sequence continues at coordinate 33,334,183 of BSBM01000493.1, forward strand.
AAATCTACTAGAGATGAGGACCCATACACCCTGTGGCAACCTGTAAGATCATCTGTAGCCTCAGCCATACCTGGACAATAAGAATATAATGGTTTGAAAATAATAATAACCAATAAAAAAATGCATCAACCATCATCTGAAAAATGTGTCTACTGTATGGAGTCATCAAAGGTGTATCAAAAGACCATATATCATCATCATTCATCATCACTAGTCCAACTCATCACAGATCCCAAGGTTGACCTGGTCAAACTAGGATTGACCAGGTCAAGACTGATCAAAATATGACCCAGGCTAGAAAAGCCTGTTGCTGCAAGTGCAAATGGTTAAGACATGCTCCTTTAATCATTTTCATAGCGAGACTTAAAGTATTAAGCATCATTTCACTAGCAGGTAATAGATAATAGCATAAAGTATAAGTTCAAATAATTATTTACTTTACAAAAGAACCTCAAGGGTATACTCATTCTGTAGACATGATCAATTTGCTAGCAAAAGGGTGAGGGTGAAGAATGCAAGGCTAGGACAAGGGGACGACTTAACTGACTCAACATTGTGATACTTTGGATAAGGGAAAGGGAGTACACACTTAAGCATATGTCGGATAATAAACACACAGGGAATGACAGTGTTTCACAAATGGAATAAGTTGTTTAGAGGAGTGCTTATTCAACCTTGGCAAATGTCTACAAATCACATCATTACATATCATTTCCTTGGCCAACAGTCTTTGGATTTAGCATATATTTAACCACTGCTTTTTTCAGGCCTATATGACCCTTTTGGGGATTTTGCATGTGCTTAGAAGCACAACTACTAAAGCTTTCATCCATGGTGCTTTTCGTTTCCAAATCATTTTATTTCATAACCCTTTTGGGGATTTTGCATGTGCTTAGAAGCACAACTACTAAAGCTTTCATCCAGGGTGATTTTAGTTTCCAAATCATTTCATTTCATAACCCTTTTGGGGATTTTGCATGTGCTTAGAAGCACAACTACTAAAGCTTTCATCCAGGGTGCTTTTAGTTTCCAAATCATTTCATTTCACAACACTTTTGGGGATTTTGCATGTGTTTAGCAACACAACTACTCAAGCTCTCATCCAGGGTGTTTATTCATTTAAGTTTACACAAATGATGGTAGTATAATTTGCTTCAGGTTTTAGTCAACACAACTCAGGCAACTAGGGGGACTCTCTACAATCAAGATCAAACATTGGGGCAACCAACTAGAGTGATCAAGGTATCAAATCCAACTCACCAAAGGGCAAGTTCTGTTTCCAACTTAGAGCTGAGACACAAAATAATAGGGATGCTATTCAACACAAAGGAAAAAGTGGGGAAGTCCTCCATGTCACAGGCTGAGGTGTAAGTCAGGGTAAAAACCAAAAGTGGGAAAGATAACAGATGGATGGGGAAAGTGAAGGTGATGCCTAAGATAACAAGCCATAAAAGGTGGGAATGATCATGTACACACTCCTAAGAGGGTAAAACCAACGAGTATAAAACAAGAGCTTCTACACGAAAGTAATACAACCATTTAGATAATCAATAACAACCATATTCATTTTATATAGATATACTCCCGGATAATGATTACTATATACTAAGTCAAGCTATCAAAATGACCAAAAGAGCAAGATAATAAAACAAATGCACATCATATACTTGCTATCTGGATCACCTATAACCACTGAAACACTGTTGGTGATACTCTAGGCACTGCACTGCTTTGTATGGGATAAAAGGTCATCTCGATCATCAAATCTGAGGTCAAGAGGCTTAGTCGTGGCATAAGGTCTACTGCATGTCTGATCTAGGGCTGCTCTGATGTGTGAGTGATCATAAGTAATACTGCTCATCATAGCCGATCTCACTGAAACTGTGTAAAGGAAAAGCTCAAAAATATATACTGAACTGCTCTGCAATCATGGTAGCACGACTACAATGGATGTTATAACACTTACCTCTAAAGCTTGTGGCTACCTTGCAAATTGATAATTCTTCCTAAGTGACGCAATCGAGAGTGAGATCCAACCTATCCAAGTGAAATCGCTATCCCTCCAAGGTGACAAGTGCGCCCTCCTCCTACAAGAAAAGGTCTATATGAGAATCGATTTGGCAAAAGAATGAGTATAAAGATGAAAAGATGAAAGAGAAAGCATCAACTATGTCACGAAGATACAATAATGATACTCCCTGAGACAAAAAGAAGATCCAAAGGTAAGACATGGGGTTTCCCCACAATAGCGTCCCCTAAAAAGTCCTCCTCTTCACCCACACGACCTCCCCGCAGAAAAAGCGTTTGGACAAGCAAGATCCATAATGATAACACAGAGAAAAAAATGTATATTCAACTCACAAGATAACCCATCAAAGCCAAAGAAGCAAATCTACAAAAATAGTATTTTTATTCCAAGTTTTTCAGAGCTCAAAGGTGCCTTTACAATAGGGGGGCCTCTTCCTTAAATAAGAGGAGAGAGACCAAAAACCTAACCACTTTATGAATGAGTGGTTGAGATCAAAGATAAAAACAATACAATCAATGGCTAAGATGAGCCAGTACAATATAACATGGATCCACTCACATGAGGGGGTGCGCACTCACTAAAAGAAGCCCTAGGGGGGTGCGCACCACATACGAGAGACTACAACAAGTGTATACCACATAAGATGACAAGGACAAGTGACTAGGAGCACATGGTGGGGCTAGGAGGATTTATTATCCTTCACTAGCATCACCCCATGGCACAATGATATAACATATGACTCAACAACATGTCCAAGTGACTAAATGATCAAATCATAGCCCTCTCAACTGAGAGAAGAATGGATCAAATCACATCCTGGAGAGTGTGTGGACCCCATTGAATGCTGCACGCTGATCTGGAAGGAGTGGGATACATCACATATGACCTCTGAACAAACCTCATGCCAAAACCTTGCCTCAATAGGCCGAATCGATTTCCTCAATGACCTTTTTATCCCATTTTTATCCCACCTGAAAACCACCAAAATGCCTGTAACTCACTGTCTGGCGCCCGAGCACAAAATGTGACTACCATCATGTCTGGAGAGGGGTTAATATGGTAATAACAAGTGGTTGGACCACCCCTCTCCTCTGTAGCGCCATAGGCAAACAAGCAAGCTCAATGCAATTGTTGGACAGGCCATTTCTGCATGGCAAAATTGGCCAAAAGTGGAAATATGCCTCTAGCATCACTGGGACTACCTGAAACGGATAGCTGAGTGTCTCAATGGACTCATAAGGTCCAAATATACTAGAGATGAGTACCCATACACCCTGCGACAAGCTGTAAGATCATCTATAGCCACAGGCCCTCAACCATACCTGGTCAATAATAAAATAAATGATCTGAGAATAGTAATAACCATAAAAAGGTGCATCAATCATCATTTGAAACTTGTGTCCACTGTATGGAGCAATGTTGCACGACTCGGACTCGGCAAAGACTTGGCTGACATATGACTCGTGGACTTGGGAAAAACTCGGGAAAGACTCGGGACAAACTCGGCAAATAGGAAAAAAAATAAAAATATTGTACATTTTGGGAAAAAAAAGAGATTAAAAGCATTTCCAATCCATATAAGCTATAAAACTACAATTTATGCAATAATTCATAACATTGTCTCATAAACTCATAAACAATGACCATACGACATAACACAATCGATTTTAAGATAATAAAATTAAAAAATATATATACAAAATATATAATGGAAATAAAAAAAATAAAAAATATATATATAAAAAACAAAATGTAACAAAATAAAAAATAAAAAATATATAACAAAAAATTAATAAATTTAAATTTAAAACATATAACATAAATAAAAATTTAAAATAAAAAATAACACAAATTAAATAAAATAAAAAAAATTTATAATAAAAAAATTTATAACAAAAATCTAAATAAACAAAACTATCTAACACAAACGATATAATAAAAATATAAATAAAAGAAACTACATATATAATATATATTATATATAAATTATATAACAAAAAATTAAAATATAAATAAAACAACTACATAAACATAACATAAATAAAATATTTATATAAACTAACTGTCTATTATATCGTTTAACACAAACTATATAATAAAAATATAAATAAAAAAAACTACATATATAATATATAAAATATATAACAAAAATTTAAAATATAAATGAAAAAAAACTATATAAAGTTACAAACATAACAATGAACATAAATAAAATATTTATATAAACCGTAACATAAATTTGCCGTCGAACATAGCAGCCTGGTCAGCCGTCGAACATGAACGAAACCCGACTGTACGTAACCCTACACGCACCGGAATCACGTCCACCCGAAACATAAACTTGCCGTCGAACACAACAGCCCAGCCGACCGTCGAACATGAACGGAACCCGACTGCACAGAACCCTACACGCACCGGAATCATGTGCACTCGCGAAAGAATTTTCACGTCCATGCTTTCGCATCCCTGGAGTCCGACGATTCTAGTGATTATTCCGGCGAGTTCGTGGGTGATTACGGCGATTCCGGTGAGTTGGCAGTAGTTCCAGCGAGTTCTCTGTTGACGGCTAGTTCCTTGCCGAGTCTGCTGCGGTTACGCGGGAGCAGGAGTCATTCATCGAGACTCGTGAGTCTTAAACGAGTGGTGCTTCACTGGTATGGAGTCATCAAAGGTGTATTAAAAGACCATAAATCATCATCATACATCATCATTGGTCCAACTCATTACGGATCCCAAGGTGGACTTGGTCAAACTGGGTTTGACCAGGTCAAGATTGATCAAAATATGACCCATGCTAGAAAAGCCTGCTGCTGCAAGTGCAAATGGTTAAGACATGCTCTTTTAATCATTCTCATAGCAAGACTTAAAGTCTTAAGCATCATTTCACTGGCAGTTAATAGATAATAGCATAAAGTTATATAATCATTTACTTACAAAAGAATCTCAAGGATATACTCTTTTTGCAGACATGATCAATTTGCTAGCAAAGGGTGAAGGTGAAGAATGCAAGGCTAGGACAAGGGGATGACTTAACTGACTCAACACTATGATACTTTGGATAAGGGAAAGGGAATAGACACTTAAGCATATGTCGGATAATAAACACATAGGGAATGGCAGTGTCTCACAAATGGGGTAAGTTGTTTAGAGGAGTGCTTATTCAACCTTGGCAAATGTCTACAACTCACATCCAAGCTGTATCAACTTCGTGAGGATCTTTTCTAGAACCGTCGTGGACTGGGTGCTCGACTAACCGTAAATTGAGGTTCTAGGGGACACTTAGAATTAACTGTCCCTTACTCCATCTCACATCACAAGCCGTAGGCTCTGTGAGAAATTAATCTTTACATTTCATTTCCTTGGTCAACAGTCTTTAGATTTAGCATATATTTAACCACTGCTTTCTTTAGGCCTATATGACCTTTTTGGGGATTTTGCATGTGCCTAGAAGCACAACTACTAAAGCTTTCATCCAGGGTACTTTTAGTTTCCAATTCATTTTATTTCATAACCCTTTTGGGGATTTTGCATGTGCTTAGAAGCACAACTACTCAAGCTTTCATCCAGGGTGTTTTTCATTTAAGTTTCCATAATTTCCATAGCCCTCTTTCATTGTGCTGAGAAGCACAGTTTTCAAAGTACTTTCATGGGTTTTCATAATAGATATAACAATAGTTTCCACATGTAATGATGGTAGTACATAATATCATATCACTCAATCTTAAAATCCCAAAAACTTTCTTATATTGTGAATGCAATGTCTATTTGCATTGAATTACAAATATCATAAGATATTTTTGTTTCTATTTCTAGTATTTTTTGTTTCTCTTTCTAGTATTATAAACCAAAATAGTGGCTTGCCAAAATGGGCATTAACTATTCTAGTACACACATGCATAGCAAGAAACAATACAAAATGTAAGAACAAATATTGAAATCATATAGAGTGAAAATCAATCTTGCATTGCAAAACTATTTTCATTTTCGGGAAATGGAAGTGTTAGCTCTCCAGGAAACTCTTCTAGGTTGCAACTCGAAGATGCTCGGTAACTTAATTATTTCTCAATAATGGATATGTAGGTGGGTCAAGATGAATAACTAACTCACTGGATGCATACTCAAGACAGTCTTAAGTATATTCAAACGATTCAAGGCCTTCAAGAGCTATTATCAGATAGGTTGTAAATTGAAGGGATAAGAAGGTAATCAGATAGCCAAAACATACATAAAACATATATATGATGGGCCAACTAACCAACAGTGAATGCTTATGATCCTCGTTTAATAATCAAAAGTAAGAAGACAGTTACCATAGGACATTAAACAGAGATACAGAAACAACTTCAACTCATAAACATAGAACAGAGATAAAAGGAAGATCTGATAACAACAATGAAAGAAGCTTGGAGACTGAATATATTAAAAGAAAGTGTCTTTCTCACAAATACAGTCAAGTGTAGTACTCCAAATCAAACCCTTACTTGCTCTCAAGTTCTAGGCTTTATAGCCTTTACAACATCTTTCTAGATCCTAAGAAGCTGGATCGAATTTACCAAAGATAGAAACTCAAAACTGTTTTCAATAAACTAGGGAAAAATCCTTTTTAATTTGGCCAAATTGCTGAAAAATGGGGCTCAGAGATGGACTCATTTCTCCGAATCTGTGACACATGTGTATAAACTGAAAGAGGTTATTGTAGATTGGTTTGTTTTGAGCAAAAACCTCTCTTAGTTTCTTGAGATTCGTTTTCATTTGCCCGAGATCTGTATTTCAAAAACATGTGTCAAACAGGCAAATTCTGAGATCCGAAAATTAGGGCTCAGAGATGGCTTCGATTCTCCTAATCTGTGACACCTGTAGGAAAACTGAGAGAGGTTATTGTTCTCTGACGTGTTAGGCACAAAAACCTCCGCCCGTTTCGCAAAATGATTCTCCAGTCGCTCAGAATCATCATTTTAAAAACATGTGTCAAACAGGCAAATTCTGAGATCCGAAAATTAGGGCTCAGAGATGGATTTGATTCTCCCAATCTGTGCCACCTGTAGGAAAACTGAGAGAGGTTATTGTTCTCTGACGTGTTAGGCACAAAAACCTCCGCCCGTTTCACAAAATGATTCTCCAGTCGCTCAGAATCATCATTTTAAAATGATGACTCTGCACAGTAAAAACGCCATTTTTGCAGCAAATATCCTCGCCTCCATCTTGATAGTTTTCATGTCTTCGACAGTTGCAGCGATCTTTGGCACACTCAAACACCTTCAAGACAATGACAAGGCATTAAAAATCTTCCTGTGACAACTGGACAGTATCTTGACCAAAAAATAGAAAATCCATTTGATCCTTTTTCCCTTCTCTGTCTCCTCAAAGCTGAAACAGAACGATGATCCATATGCCTTTAATTATTATCTTTTAATAAAAACCATCCTCTTGCCATTTGGAAGCAAAAATCGTGATCTGGGCAAAAATAATGCCTCTTTGCCCTGTTTTGCACTTTCGGTGGCTAAAGAGCCAAAATTCGAACCTGTAAGTCACCAAAAGCTTTGCTTTCGGTGGCTAAGAACAGCTGTGAAAGCCTGCCTAAGCCTCCGAAAGCTTTGTTTTGAAACTAATCTTCAAAATGGCAAAAATGTATTTTGTCTCAGCTTTCTTGATGACAAGTGAAGTTCTTTTGCTCTTTCGGTAGCTGGAATGAATTTGTATTTGAACACGAGCGCTGCCGAAAGAGTGGTGAAAATGCCTCTCCTTTCGGTAGCTTTGAGTGATTTTGCCTTTACATTGTAAGCCGCTGAAAGTTGGGTTTTCGGTAGCTAATGAACAATTGCCATGTCCGCCTAAGTTACCGAAACTCGAAAATTCTTTTTGGAGAAAAAGTAACATCAAATGTTATTTCAAACTTTATTACATACTTCAAACTCTTGAAAAAGAACCTCAAATGTATATGAAAATGAAAAATTTGAAAGACTTCCTATCACCTAGAAAAAACAACTAGTCTATGTTTGTTTGAGGAGATAACAGGAAGATCCCCAAGGTGGAAATGACTTTCGATGCTAAAGGGCTGGGAATACACTCAATCTTATACAATTGATTAAGTCTCATCTACTTATATTTTATATGCATTATTCATTGCATTAATGTACAAATTGCAAAAGCTAATTTTGTTTCTTTTCTAGTAGTTTTTGTTGAAGTAATCAAATAATGTTTTCATGTCCAGATTTGAGTTGGAATCATTCTTTTGCCCTAGAAAACTCAAAATTAGAAAGGATCTTGCTTTCTATTCTTGTTCTAATTTGAAAATAAAATATTCCATGTTACTTCGCTTAGTTTATGAGTTTTAGTTGATAACTTGATAGTGCAACCATTCACTAATTATGTTTATGGCCTAATTGATAACTTAAGGAACATTTGTACTAGCTATGATTAATATTGGATTATACATTTCCAATATGATCATAAGATTTTTAACCATGGATATACGAAGTGTTAAACATTCTAGTAGCGGAATTATTGGGTGTATTCATTTATGAAAAGTTGACATTTTCTTATTGGAAACATGCAATGCTTGATAGGAGGTGTTACTAGTATTGGATGGTACAACTGGTCTAAATATGCTTCCACAGGCGAGGGAATTCAATGAGGTTGGATTACTAAATACAATTCCTGATGGCATTCTCTACATCTAACTCTTAGTCAAGAAATAAGTTTTTATCTCTCTATGTAAATCATTTGCTTTGGTATCCATTTGTTTGAATGGTTTGAACAAGTCCCCTCTAGAGTTGAAGCTTTCATTTCTTGTAAATTTTGACAACTGATCTTCATGTTTTCCACCTATATTATCATTTGCTTTGCTTATAGGATTACTATTTTGATTTTTGATTTGGTAATTCTGTTTTACATTCTTCTATATTCATTTTTTGCTCTCTTGATTGCAAAAATGTCAATTATCATCTTATTGTGGTGCATATCATGCTTTAAAAGTTTATAGATCATCTAAAGTCAGTTTGCTTCCCAACATTTAAATGAAAATCTAATTTTAATTAACATTTTCTCCTTGTAGTCAACGTAAGATGCACTAAAGACATCTGTAGATAGTTTACAATAACACACAATAGATGAAGAAAAGGAAATTTGTGTGTTTTTAAAGGTATTTGGTTGATATGAATGCTCTTAAAGAGCTTGAAATATCAATGCTTCTCTTTTATAAATTTTAACATTAGATATTTCTTCTTCTTTGAGACTGCCCAATTGTTGCATATTTGAGGACAACTTTTGGGTCTTACATTTGTAGATGATTTCTTTGTTATGGATTGTAATTTTCCTTCTGATAGACATTTCCATTGTTGTATTTTATGGTCTAGGCAACACAAGTTCGAACAATGGTGAGAGGGAAGGAAAACTATTAATCCACAAGTTGGCTGTACTTGCTTGACAAATAATTAGTGCTATAAGGTGATGGAAGCTTTAGCAAAGATTAAAACTAGTCCCTAATGATGGTTGGTGACTTTTATGATACTATAGCACAAGTTTCTTCCTTGCAATGTTGGTTCATATAAAAAATACTCTAGCATTTATTGTTGGATCAAAAGAACCAAAATATCATCAAGCCATGACTTAGAATGTTGGTGACAAAGGCATAATCGTATGGATGCAATGAATAGAATGGAGGATGTTTTTTGTCTATAAGCTGCAAATTTTGAAATAATATTGTGAAGAGCCTTTTTGAAATAGGTACACTGTTAGTAGGGTTACTCTGAAAGTGTTTACACCATATACATGGTTACATGGTGTATGTTCAGCCCCTAGATGGTCCAAGATGGATTAGCACATGGGAGATTGTCCGTGATGGACTTGGATAGTGGAGATAGCTTGCTAAGAGATTTCTTGATCTTAACTAGTTGTTGGCTCGGTATTCTTCCCTAGGGCATTGGAGTTCTCTTGATAGCTTGGAGGACCTCCTTGATGATGGCCACATGGAGAGGTGCACTTGCTTGGAGAATGCCCTACTTGGGAAGAGGAGCATTGTGCATTTTGGAGGAGGGCATTAGGCCTTAGATACCATGAGGTTGCTGAGCATGGATTTCCTATATGGAAGCTTGGAGTTGGCTTGAGGACCCTTGGGCTTATGAGGATTGATGGGATCCATAGAGGCTTGTCACAGAGGGGTGTGGATACTCTTTGTGCAACTACGCCATCTTGGAGTGCTTATTGTGTACAACATCGGCTTGAAGCATTACATGTGTACTTTGGAGTGGAGTGCTTCACTTGGATAGGCCTACAAGTGATTGCTATAGGTTGCTTCTAAGATTGCATTGTTGGCCTCGATTACCTCCCATATATATAAAGGAAGGAGAGAGTCCTTTCATTATTATGATCATCAGACTCCTTTCTTTGTACTTAGCTTCTTGGAGGAAATCTCTAGGGTTCATGAGGAAACCCTAGGAGGATTTATGAAGTCTAGAGAGGATGTCTTGGCTTGGAGCTTGATCCTTATGAGATACTAAGTTTTACTCATGTCAAGAAGATGTTGGAGATGATCATATATTCATATCATTCACTCATTCTTATATTCACTCCTGTGTAGAGATGTGACCCTGGAGAAGAGTGCACAACAATCTTTTCCCTCTCTCTCTTGTTCTTCATTTGTGCCTGATCTCTCTCTCTCTCTCTTGAGTTGCTAGGGGTTCTTTGTCTTCTTGGAGTATCTTGGAAGTCTAGGGTTAGGGTTTATTCCTTGGAGGTTTGAGATTAGGGTTTTGTGATTAAACCCTAGGGTAGATTTGGTGAAGAAGAAGAAGATAAGAGAACGTCTTGCCTTGGAGGACTTGCTAGAGTGATTTTAGCATGTGGGAGATCCTTGGTTGAGGGAGGGTTTTCATTGATTTCCCTAGCAAGGGTTTTGGAGAGCTAGAGGTTTGTACTAGCATTTGTGAGTATATTTAGACACTTAGGGGTTAGTTAAGATCAACATGGTCTAATGTGTCTTCAGGTAAAGTGTGTTTCTATAGTATGAATTTGCACTTATGTAATCCAATCGTTACAATATGTTCTAGACATAAAGTGATTTGACGGTTCATCTTCAGCTTGATCTTAATAGCTATTGATATGTGGCTTAGCACCTGATTGGCCCATAATCTCTATTTAAGGAGCATGGAGGGTCATTTGCTTGATGATTGATTGTGAAAAACCCTCTCTGAGGGTTTTAGCCACATAAAACATTGGTGTGTTGATCTGTGATTTGCTTAAGGTGTTCTACCTATGTGGAAATACCCTATTTTAGTAAAATATGGTATCAAAGTGCACGACAAAGAGCATACACAAAACAAAAAGAGGGCAAATTGGGAATAAAACAAAAACCAAAATGAAATATGAAACAATGTGTGAGAATTTAAAAAAAATACGTAAATGTAAACGATATACCTCCGGATTTGATAAAATGACCCTGTTTTGGGCAAATAGAAACCTTTTCAAGTGAAACAAAAAGCGTTTCTAACTGAAAGCAGCACTCTAGACGCAATGGATCACCTCTCTCAGCCCATAACTGTATAGAAATAGCAGAATCTAGAACCCCTTTGATACATTCAAGCTGCAGCTACATAGGTTCAAGATCTCGATTAACAACTGGAGCAGATCTTCAATTCCCAACTTTTCTGCTAGTGGTCATATTCTAGTTTCTTCTTTAGATGATGGCAAAGAGGATGAAAATCCACCTCTGCCAGCTCATGTTCCTCCTGCCAGTTCTATTACCGCACAAAATAGCATGCCTATTCACAAGGGTATAGCTGAGGGGAGATATTAGAGGTGTTGCCACCGTCACCTCGACAACAACTTCTCTTCACTTCAGTGCCTTGGAGGGAAAAGGGGAGCACTACGGGGGATTCCATAAGGCAACTATGTTTCGATAAAGGATTTAGGAAGTTGAAAAATTATGAAACACAGTTGAATAGATTTTAAATCTGGATTAAGGTTATGATTGAGCTGAGTTACTGTATCAATATTTATTCTTTGGTTACCAATTTCTACCCAGACTTTCTAGATTTATTAATTATAGGAGACAGCTGTTATAAACACAGAAATAAACCAGCAATGATATCTATACAGTAGTAGTAAATTCCAGCCATGAAAAGAGTACAACAATGCATGCAAATTAGGCTAGAAAAGACAAGCAACCATGAGCTAAAGAATACATGTTTTTAGGGTCCATTAGTTACTTGTTAAACCATTAACATGAGTTGTTTTGCAATGTTATTAGGTTGACAGTAACGATAGATTCCAGATTCATGATGATTAACCAATTAGACAAGTGAACAATGTGTTTTCAATGCCTCAAACCACTTGCAATCAACCCAGAATATGAACCAGAACTGAACCTATTTAAATGGCTGTCCTGACTCCTAACAGTGAATTAATGATATATTTTTAGCCCAGCAAACACTGTTAAATAACCCATAAATTTAACCCAGCAAATGATATGAAAAGTAGATGCAATTAGGGCTAAATTCAACAAGCAATCCTAGGAATTAATTCACCTTATTTTTCTGTATAAAACCAGCAAACAAAATAGTCCTAAATTTTTTCCAAAAATCAGATTTAAACATGCATGAACTGCCCTAGAGGGTATGGCCTAGATAGAAGACTAAATGCAGGCCTAAGGGGGATCTAAAGACTAAAATGACAAATTTTTAGGATTTTGCAGGGATATTTTATATGCCTAAGATGAATTAATTCTAGACTGCAAAACAAAAGAAAAAAAGAGATTAAATTTTTTGATTTTGGGTGGATAGAAACAAATGGACTAGTGTCTAGGGTTTGAAGTTGGGCTATGGGGTCAATCAAGGCAAGTAAATGGGAGCAAGCTAGCATCCAAGAATAGCTAAGGTTTGAGTGCTAAACCCTTTCAAATACTAAGAAGGCTAGAATTCAAGGATCTACAAGAGAGTCACTGAAACTGCACATCTGTCGTCTGAACCAACATTTGTCCTCTGAAACTGCTGCTGTAACTCTGGGCAATACTTACTGCTCTGTATACATGGCTAAATGGCTACATCGGTCATCTCTCCGAGTGTCCTGAAACTCAGTCATGGCATGGGGAAGAAAACTGCTGTCCATAATCTGATAGTGATCCATAATAGATGCTCATCTCAGCATCACAATGTAAGGGAACTCGCTGAATAGTGTACTGGAATCAGAAAAATAATGTATGGTAGCCCAGCTACTATATATGTGATAACAAAACCCTTAAAATCAAAACCCTCATTTTTACTTTTTCCTGGATCTACTTGGATCTAGATTGGCTTTGGATATGAAATTTAAAACCCACCTCTATAGCATCCACGACAATTCGGATCTATAGTTTGGTGGTGATTGACCTCCATTTGACCCATTTCCCAAGGCACCTAGCCCTCAAGGCAATTCACACTTCTTGAGGAAGGCTAGTTTGGCTAGTTCCTTGATGTGGGTAGGTGATATCCCACTTGATTTGGATAGACCCATCTTGATAACCTACCCCTAGTGCTTCACCTTGTGGGCCCCATTTTTCATTTTGAGGGATTGAGCCTTGCTTAGGTCACTTGGTGATGCATTTTAAATCTCAGATCTATGGAGATCTAGCATGCATTTGGACTAAATAACTTAAACCCACCTTGCTTATCACCTTAACTACCCCGATCTACAATTTGGTGGAATTTGGACTCCATTTGCCCCCTCAATTTAAGGCACTAGTCTCCCTTGGGTACATCGCACTCCTTGGGCTATTGGTCTTTTGCTAGATCCCATATGTGGGTGATACCTCTCTCATCTTGAAATCATAGATCCATCCTTTGCATACCCCTTGGTACCATTTTCATATCTAACTTGACCTTGTGGGCACCATTTGAATAATTTCCATATTTTAAGGAGTGGGCCCTGTTGCCACCGGATTACACACCGTCTTTGTCGCAGCAGAAATCTATGCTGCTGCTCGGTGTGCCCTTGGTGGCAAGTCTTGAGTCAAGTATGTCACTTGGTTCTTGACTCCTTCGTTTAGGCAAAATTCCCAACGAAAGCCAAGGGGGGTAGTCCCTATGGGAAGTTACTAAGATTGTTAGGGTCTTCTAGTTAAATGATGGGTTGTTTATTAATGTTTTTTGGGAGTTTTTGATTAAGGTTCAAGATGTAATTGCAACAATGGTTTAAGAAAGCTTTCACCAACATAAACTTAGAATAACATTGTAAATTATAAAGATGCACAAATACTTGAGATTGATAAAAAGCAAATGAAATGTGCAAGGACCAGTGCCTTATGGAGTCAAAACACAGTGTAAAAATTGTAAATGTTGGAAAAGTAAATGTTGTGCAATTGTATCTTGGTTGATTTTAAATTATTAAAATGAAAATTTGTTAGGGAAAGAAGGGAAACTCTCGATATACCATAAAGGGACAGAGAGGAATGTCTGGAGTTCTAAAGATTGGTGCTTCCGTACAAGAACATGACGGACTGCCAATACCCTGAGCACGTGTTCAACACTACACCAACAAGGATGTAGTCTAACGGTGCCCCAAGGTCAGAGTACAGTGACCTGGCGTTCCCAGGCAGAATCCACACTAAAATTTAGTCTCGAAGTGCCGGATTTTCACTATGTTGTGGGTAGTTAATTTTATTAGGTGACTTGATTAAGTTAAGTGTGTAAAATTAAGAAGTGCTTCCAACTGCTTTTGATATCCCACAGCTTAGACATACTGCTGGTGGATAGAGCATACGCAGTGTAGGCAAATAGTTTATTCAAATTTAGAAGCGAGTAACCATCGACCTTCCGACAGAGAGCGCTCTTGACTTGCTTTTCAACTAAGTTCAAAAGACATTAAATTTGTAAACAAAAACAAAGGAAAGATATAACTTATGAAATAGAAGAGATCACAAGCCTATGTGTCACTTTTTTTATCATCCACCACTAATCAGCTAGGCCTTTAGGTGATGGCGAGAGCATAATTCGTGGCAACGAGACTGTGTTATTTCTAAGCTACGCTTGCAAAAATGAAATGATTTAAGAGTGAAATGCAAGTTAAAAGTATACGCCCTGCACTAAAATTGTGAGTGTGAAAAAAAAGTGAGTTAGAAAAATTTATCCACGAAAATTGAAAAATGCGAAGCCCCCCAGGGGGGATGGGATGTGGGTGCTGGGTACCCCACTGCTCTCGTTTAAATCTTTTACAATTTTGATGCTGAAATAAAATGCTTCTTAGTCCATTTCACTTGGATCTAAGAGCTTACAAGCTAGAAATTTAAAGCAAATGATGAAAGAGGCTCCTTGGTAGGTAAATTTGGCAATTTTATCAAAAAATCCGCCAGAGTTTCTCTCTCTTTTTTCTTGGACCTGCTAAAAACCAGCGAGTAGACTTTATTAGAATGTTGTGGAAATGATTTTAAAAGAGTAAAAAAATTTGAAATTTTTTTTATACTTAGAAAAATTTTCGAAATTTCAATGCATGCAAGTATAAAAATGAGATCTAGTTTACTTATGAATATACTTTCTGAATGTACACAAGTAGATCTAATAGAAATGCCTAAAATATATCAGATCTGAAAATAGATAAGGAATGATAACCCTAGATCTAGTATTCTTAAGCATGTAACAAAATGCAAAGGAGAAGAGATTTTGTAGAATGTTGATGGATGGGCTTTAGCTTTCCAATGCTCTTCTTGTGGATGTCTTTGGAGAAATCTGTATGCAAAAGTTGTTAGATAAAAAGTTGCCCAAGAGAAGGTGGAATAACCGGATTCCAAGTCCCCTCAAGCTTGAAACAATCACAAAAAGCTTGCAAGACAACAATGGAGATCTTAGTGTGTTAGAGTAAAATGAAACCAAATGAACATAAGTACAACCGAATACTGTTTGTTACATTTGAATCTCTTAATATCTAAGCATCAAAAAGTAAATTATCAACCGCAAATACTTGTTGCTATAATCAATAAACTAGATCTACACAATTGCAAGCAAGCAATAGTGAAAGAAAAACAATGCAACAATGTCACCTCATGATCCAAAGCTCCAACACAAATGCAAGATTGACCTCCAAAGCCTTCAAAATTATATTCAATAACAGTAGTAATACAAAATAGCAGAGGTTCTATGCATCCATCTAAAAAATGGAGCAATGAGCTTGCTTAAATAGCAATCCAAGAGAGGGATTCGAATGGTGAAGGAGGAGCAAAACTAGGGTGTGGGGATGACACATGTAGATCTCAATCCAATTGATTGATATGGTAGGTGATTCAAATGGAAGGGATGGCTGCCATCTAAGGTAGGCTCCTCCCTCTCCCTTCTTGGAAACTCCTCCCATCACAAAAAACGTGACACCCAAGCTAAAACGTCTCTCTTGAGAGGAAATGTGTGAGCCTCAAAAGAAGCCACATCATGGCAATCAAAATCTTGATTGGAATCTTTAATATATATGGTTGGAAAACGTTTAATGTTTATGCCATGTCATTCGAACCAAACACCCAGCCAACTCACATATAGAAGGGAGTGACGTCCCTCATGTGGATGTATGGTCCATGCTTTTGTTTATTGAGGTAATCGCTTATCCATAGTTTTATATTCCACATGTGCCTAAAAGCTTAATGAGTGGTCGTTTCCCTTATATTCAACTAATGCCACCCCTTTCCATGATTTCTTTAATCATTTTTTTGACTTTTTGACTTTTGGCACTTAGTGCAATTTCTCAATTTTTAGCATTTAAATGCCAAAATGATGCCTCCTTAGCGAAAAATGCTCTCGGGGACACCGTAGCTGCCGGAAAAAGGAGGAAGTGGGCACTAGGGTAAGGAGGACGCTCTGAGCATCAAAACGAGCCTCCCCACGCCAAATTCCGGCTCCAGACGACACTTTTATTACATTTTGAAATTTTCCAAATAAACCATAAAAAAAATGGTCTAATTTACGGAAAAAATTATTTTTGTTGGAATGACTTCAAACTCCTAGGGGACCTAGTGCATGTCCATACGACTTATTCGGGATGGTTAGTGTTATCACACCATAGTAGCAGGGCTACTATTCTTGTACAGCAGATATCTGCACATTTATTCCAGAGCATGGCTATATATATTGGATCACTCATGATCAGAGCAGTACATTATTCAGATATTTTATGACCTTGTGTCAAGGCTGAGCCTTGAGAGTTCAGATTTGATGACTGATGTGACCACTTATCCCATTACAGTTTCAGTTCAGTGCCTAGAGATGTATTTCAGCAGTGTTTCAGATGATGCATGACGATGATTATTATGATGATGTTGTATGATCTATGGATATGTTCTCACTGACTGTGGATTATTATCTTGTTGATTTAGTCATGATCATGGCATGTGCTTGGTATATTATTCCTGATGTGGAAAACTATTTAAAATGAACTGTAAATCATTAAAATGGACAATTGCTTGCACTTTTAGGTCATTTAACAAAACTTACTGGTATTTCACCTTACATAGACATGGTCTTTCCCCGACACCAGTTGTCTGCTAGTGTAGGCTCCATATTCACTTGTCTCCATCCATACATGACCTTCCTGTTTGACTTTAAACCCTGACATGTCTCATTTGACTTTCTGATACTGAGGACTTCCCCATTTTTCTACCTCTGTGTTTGGACCGCATCCCTGTTATTCAGTGTCTCGGCTCTGAGTTGGTGACAAAACTTGCCTTTGGTGAGTTGGATTGTAGGCCTAAATCATTCTGGTCGGTTGTCCCGATGTTTGGCATTGGCTCGAACTCCCCCTAGTCACTTGAGATGTTGTTGGATAAAACTGAAAGCTCATGTTCTACCTATGGAAACTAAAAAATTCGCCCATGGAAACAAAAACAAAAAAAGGGCAAGAGCAATGAAAAGCTAAAAATACTCCTCGAAGAGTATAAGAAAGGTCCAAAAAGCAATGGTTCTTAAAAGTTATATCTAAACAATTGCTGACCTTATAAATATGTGAAAAACATGCCCTGGATGCAAGCTGCAACTAGTTGTGCTTCTCAGCACATCTGAAATCCGAAGGGTTATGTAGGCCAAAAAGGCCATGGAAATAAAATTGAATGATCCTAATGAACCTGGATCAACTTGATGTAGACATGATGCCTAAGTTGAATAAACACTCTCTAAACAACTTATCCATTTGTGAGGCACAGCCATCCCCCATGTTCTTTTGTCCAGCACAGAGTTTGTAGCTTCCCCCTTCTCCCAGTCCAAAGTATTTTTGAGTTAAGTTAGGCAAGTCAAACCCTTGGCCCAACCTTGCTCCTAGCCTTCATCATTCACTAGCAGTTTGACCATGTCCAATGGGTGAGTTTGTCACTTGAACTATTGTGCAAGTAATTTTATATAACCACGGAATATGTTAACTTGATTAATGCCACTGAATGGAATTTATACTTTGAGCTTAGCTGTGGGAATGATTAGAGAAACATTGTCTTAGTCTACTGATGTGATTTATCCTTGATATTATATTCTTGGGATCCGTGATGATGTGGACCATGTATGGATGATTATTGATGATGATTTATGGTCCCACATGTTTGATGATGATATCATATGATGGACATATGATGCAGGTGATGTTTGATCCAGTTCAGCAGGTTTATTATTATTTCAGATCAGCAGATTATACATTGTCCATATATGGTGGACCCTACAGCTGGCCCATTAGGGCAACCCAGGGTGTATGAGTACTCATTCCTAGTGGATTTGGGTCTTCTGGATCCATTGAGACACTTATCTTTCAGTTCCGGGCACTTCTGACAGTGATTGATGCAGTTTTACACTTGTTGACCAGATTTGGGGCTGATTTCCCAGCCTGAGCAGCAGGGGCCCCGAGAGGCCAGTTCACCTAGGGCGCTGATGATGGAGGGGGTGGTCCAGCCACTTGTTATTACCATTTATCCCCCCTCCCGGAGAGCCTGGTGGGCTCAGATGGACAGCGCTAGCACCCTAGGAGGCAGTTTTGGCACTTTCACAGTTCCCGAGGCAGTTAAAAAATGGGATAAAGTGGTCACTGAGGAAATCGATTTGGGCAATTGAGGCAAGGTTTTGGCATGTGGTTTTCACAGAGGTCTTCCAGGGTGGCATCACTACCTTCCAGCCAGTTTTCACCATGTGGGTATGCCCAGATTGATCACAGGAGGACATTTACTGCTTGACTGTCATGGATTCTGAGGACAGTTTTGGTCATTTTTATTATATTGGACATATTTTATTATTTTTATTGTGCCTTGGGGATGAGCTAGTAAGGATTAAAACCTCCTAGCCCCACCATGAGCTTATATTGTTATGTCCTAGTCACCATGAGGTGGATTTTGAGGCTTATATTTTCTCTTGTGGATGACGTCACCCCTCATTGTACCTTTTTAGTGGGGGCGCTATCATTATATGGGTGATCCATGTGATATATGGTTATGATTTATTGTTAGCCATTGATTAGATCTTGAGATCTTTTAATCTTAGCCACTCATGTAAAAAGTGGTTATGATTGTACTCTCTCCCCATCCTATTTAAGGAGGGAGCCTCTCATTGTAAAATTCATCTAGAGATTTTTGGCTCTTGGCTCTTGGAATAAAATTTATATCTTTTGGAGTACATGCTTGGATTGGAGTGGATGTTGGTTGTTTCGATTGTAAATGCCATTGTCCATTGCACTGGAGGATCTATTGTAGCTATCTTGCATATTTGCCATACTTTATTTGCAGGTTGAGAGGGCGACTTTGACAAGTGCGAATTGGTGGGGAGGCTTGCCCTTCAAGCTTGGAGGAAGTCGTTTTGGGTTTGACAGGGAGTGGTTTTGCCTTTGTGTCAACTATTCTATGTTTTTCTCTCTCTTGCTTGCATCTACCTTCAATTTGTTAAACTAATTGATGCTTTGCTCCTTGGCTTGACAGGTTAGAAGGAATCACATGTGGCTTGGAAAAATCGATTTGGCAAGAGGGCTTCAACAATTCTCCATTTGATCTTTGGCAAAGTAATCCTCGTCTCAACTAGCATTCATCTCTTCATCCAGGTATGTCCCAAGAGGTATGATCTTCTCTTCCTTGAATCTTCCATAATTTCTAGATCACAAAAACCCTAATCAAATTAAAACCCTTGTTTTTGGTATTTCTTAGATCTACTTAGATCTAGCCCTCCTTTTGAAAAGATATTGAAAACCCACCTCTATAGCATCCACCCCTAGTTGGATCTATAGTTTGGTGGTGATTGGCTAAGAATTGACCCATTTTCTAAGACAAAAGGCTCTCCTTGACCCAAATCGCACTTCCTAGAGAGAGGCTTGTTGGGCTAGATCTAGCACATGGGTATGTAAGATCCCACTTGATTTGACAACTAGACATTTGATAACATATACCCATATCCTTACTTTGGTGAAAACTACCTTGTGGACATCTCTCCATGTTTTGAGGGGTTGAAACCCCCTTTTGACCTTCTTGGCATCTTAAAACTTAGATCTACTAAGATCTACCCGTTGGATTCACTTGAAACTTTGAAGGAACATAGATCGGGGTACTAACATCCCGGATCTACATTTTGGTAGCCATTGGACTTGGTTTGGTCCACCAAAACCCATTTTTGGACCCTCCTTGAGCAAATCGCACCCCCTTGATTTTTTTGAGTTGGTCCACTTCTAGGAAGTGGGTGTTGGAGATTTTCGTGGATTTGGAATGCCCATACCTTGAAACCTAGGTCTATACTGTCCTTTCGTCAAGATCCACCTTGGGGATTGCATTCCTTGTTTTAAGGGATTGTGGTCCACTTTTGGTTATCTTTTAAAAACCTAGATCTAGTAAGATCCAACCATTGGATCTCATCCAATCCACTTGACTTGGCTTCTAGGTGTCCCGATCTATACTTTGACATACTTTTTGACCCCATTAACCCATCCAACAAGGCACTAGTCCTTCTCCAAGCAAAGCGCACTCCTTGGGATTAGTGTCAAACCCTAGATCTAGTACATGGGTAACCCTAGAACCAACTCCAACTTATAGATCTAGTCTAGATCTAACCTATAGTACCATCCTCACACTTAACTTCACCTTGTGGGTCCATCTAGAACCATTTCACACTTCCCAAGAAACTAGACCCACTTGTGCAAACACATTGGTACTATACCTAGTAATCATACCCCATCATGTGGCCTAAACCATTCATAGGTTGAAACACTTATTATCCATTACACCACCTTCAACCATACCTTAACCCTTAGGTCCACTTAGCCTTGCATTGGTTTCCGTAACTCATTACTTACCTACCCTTAGAAACCTTTGTTTGGGCCCAATCAACTGTGATTGGGGTCTAGGGTCTCCCCCTTGGTCTAGTTACACCTTGACCTAAAGCGAAGAGTGCCTCGGTTGACGTGACTCCCACATTGCATTGGGAACTGTGGCATCTCTTGGGTCACCTCTTTAGTTGCCTGTCTCCTCTACCGTCCCGGATGGGATACCTTAAGGGGCAACTACAAGTTGTGTGATAACATTTTTGGCGCCGTTGCCGGGGAGGTAGAGGCCTACCTTGGTTCATCATACCTGTTTTGTCTCACTCTATCCCTGCACTTTAAACGACATACATCTTGGTAGAAGAGTTTTAAAATCTACCTGGCGACTCCACATAAGCGACTCCACTGGTGATCGATCCTATCATTATCTAGAACCCATGGGGTGCATCTTTTTATATTTAGGTTCTTGATTTAATAACAAAAAAATAAAAAATAAATAAATAAATAAAAAATTAAAAAATAATTTTTTGCCATCCATGGCTGCTTCTGAGCGGCCTAGGACCTTTGGTCGTTTGAAAGTTTTTGACTTCTCAAATATTGTTGGGTATCCTCATCATATCCCTCATCAAGCCCGTGAAAGGTTGTCTAAATTTGATGGAAGTCATGAAGTATCTGCTAAAAGACACCTTGAACTTTTTAGGGAAATTATTAAAGATTTATCCATAACCCATGAGGATGTGTGTATGAAACTATTGGCCTCATCCTTCAAAGGAAGAGCTGAGATCTGGTTCTTAGATTTGAAGCCCAATAGCATTTCCGGATATGACATGTTTGAGCAAAATTTCTTAGAAAGATGGGGAAATGAATCCGATGATGTATATTTTTCAAATCAAAACCTTCCCCTTTTTGATCCTATTGTTGAATCTGTTAATAATCAAACATCAAGTGAATTGCCAATATCTGAAGATGACCCCTCCTGCTCAATTTCTTTTGAGGATAAGTCTTCCACTTTTGAGCCGATTGAAAGTCAAATCCATAATCATTGTATAAATCATAAGTTTTCAAATTTCTTTTTAGGTAGCCCTAGTCTTGATCCTGAGGAAATTTCTGAGGATGAGCCTTTAGTCAGTCAATCTATTGAAGTTCCTCCCTCAGAGAAACTCATTAATCATTCCATATTTAATGATCATTCAATTCCTTATCACCTTATGGAAGAAGAAGAAAGTGAAAGCATAGACCAAGATCCTTTAGTGGTGATCTCTAGTGATCATTGTGCAAATAATCAGGATACTTTAAATGAGCTTGTTAATTTTCCCCCTGATAAATTAAATGAAAATGATCACCCATCCTCTTATAATTTTAATGATGAACCAATAGAAGGTCAATATCAAGATGAGGATGAATTAGTGAATCACACTAGATGCTCTAATCTGTGTTCCACTTCTTATAATGAGTCTTTAATTTTTCCCATCCTTAACCAAGACAACTTAGAGTTAGGTAGCTATGGTCAATCTTGTCCTCAGATTGTAAATATTAAACTTGACCAAAAGATTAAAATCATTCCTACAGTAAAGAGTGCTTTCTTTTGCCAAAATCCAAAGTCAAACTTATTTATTCATTTGGGAGAATTTTCATATTTGCAATCCACCCTCCCTTCCCAACTCTTTCAATCATCTTTGGGTTGGTGCTCTAGTCAAATTTTTGCTTTTGATTTTTTCCACAGAAAGTATAAGTATGATTACATGTTTGGAAGAAAAGCACTTCATTTCCCTTTTCAGTCACTTTTGAACCATAACGCTTATTGTCAAGTTATTAATCATTCTGGGTGGCTAGAAAAGGTATTTAAAGATCAATTCCATCTTTTCTCCATTTTTGAGCATCAAGTGGGTTTAACTTTGATTTTTCATCTTTTAAGCTTTAATTTGTCCCCACTTGGTTTCTATTTGATCATAAGTCCCAAGGATAATCAAATTGAATATGTGAGAGAAGCAAATGAAGAAGTTAATTTGTGTGAAAATGAACCGAATCACATGTCTTATGTCTTCCGTCCATCCATCTCTGAGTTCAACTTGCATAAATTTTATGATCCTATAAATTCTTGGATGGAGGATGTTTGCATTAATCATTTTTCTCTTTGGCATGATTTCATTTTGCTCCATTCAAATCCTTCTTCAATTTCTAAACAAGTCGGGAAGATTGTGCTCTCAATTTCATTAATCTTTAATCCAATCTTGACTTGTTTTATCAACAAAAATCTAAGAAGAATCATTAATTTGTTTGATGAATGGTTGCATTGGATTTATGATTTTACCTAACATTCGTGCTAACTGGTTAGAGTAGGTTAGGTAGGTTTTGAATAAGCTCACTTGAGCAGTAGGATTTGTGTTTTTTTTTTCTTTTTCTGTGTGCCGAGTATTGTCCCTTTTTCTTTTTCTGCCTGAGTTGAGTCTTGCTCCTTCCTAAGCCTTTCTCTTCTCCTGCATGCATTTAAGAAATTATAGTTAGCATTTCTATTGTTAGCTGCCTGTGCTGGTTGAGATTTGCCTGATTTAAGAATGTACTTTTTTTCCTCCTGCACAGTAAATAAAAATGATAATGATATATGCCATGTTAGTTTATATTTATATTTTGGCGCATTTCAGTTCATGCTTTAGATTAGATTTCAGTTTTATTTTATTTTTATCCCATACATGCTCCATGATGGTATTCTAGTTTTTGTGAGAGCAGGAACAGGTGCAAGATAAAAGCTGAAAGCAAGGATGGTGCAGTGCTGGATTGAAGATTGATGCAAGAGCAGTTCGAGACCAGAGATTCTGAGGTTCTCAAGCGCTCTCTCCCTTAGAGCACTTGTCCCAGCTGGAGCCAGATGTTATCACACCATAGTAGCAGGGCTACTATTCTTGTACAGCAGATATCTGCACATTTATTCCAGAGCATGGCTATATATATTGGATCACTCATGATCAGAGCAGTACATTATTCAGATATTTTATGACCTTGTGTCAAGGCTGAGCCTTGAGAGTTCAGATTTGATGACTGATGTGACCACTTATCCCATTACAGTTTCAGTTCAGTGCCTAGAGATGTATTTCAGCAGTGTTTCAGATGATGCATGACGATGATTATTATGATGATGTTGTATGATCTATGGATATGTTCTCACTGACTGTGGATTATTATCTTGTTGATTTAGTCATGATCATGGCATGTGCTTGGTATATTATTCCTGATGTGGAAAACTATTTAAAATGAACTGTAAATCATTAAAATGGACAATTGCTTGCACTTTTAGGTCATTTAACAAAACTTACTGGTATTTCACCTTACATAGACATGGTCTTTCCCCGACACCAGTTGTCTGCTAGTGTAGGCTCCATATTCACTTGTCTCCATCCATACATGACCTTCCTGTTTGACTTTAAACCCTGACATGTCTCATTTGACTTTCTGATACTGAGGACTTCCCCATTTTTCTACCTCTGTGTTTGGACCGCATCCCTGTTATTCAGTGTCTCGGCTCTGAGTTGGTGACAAAACTTGCCTTTGGTGAGTTGGATTGTAGGCCTAAATCATTCTGGTCGGTTGTCCCGATGTTTGGCATTGGCTCGAACTCCCCCTAGTCACTTGAGATGTTGTTGGATAAAACTGAAAGCTCATGTTCTACCTATGGAAACTAAAAAATTCGCCCATGGAAACAAAAACAAAAAAAGGGCAAGAGCAATGAAAAGCTAAAAATACTCCTCGAAGAGTATAAGAAAGGTCCAAAAAGCAATGGTTCTTAAAAGTTATATCTAAACAATTTCTGACCTTATAAATATGTGAAAAACATGCCCTGGATGCAAGCTGCAACTAGTTGTGCTTCTCAGCACATCTGAAATCCGAAGGGTTATGTAGGCCAAAAAGGCCATGGAAATAAAATTGAATGATCCTAATGAACCTGGATCAACTTGATGTAGACATGATGCCTAAGTTGAATAAACACTCTCTAAACAACTTATCCATTTGTGAGGCACAGCCATCCCCCATGTTCTTTTGTCCAGCACAGAGTTTGTAGCTTCCCCCTTCTCCCAGTCCAAAGTATTTTTGAGTTAAGTTAGGCAAGTCAAACCCTTGGCCCAACCTTGCTCCTAGCCTTCATCCTTCACTAGCAGTTTGACCATGTCCAATGGGTGAGTTTGTCACTTGAACTATTGTGCAAGTAATTTTATATAACCACGGAATATGTTAACTTGATTAATGCCACTGAATGGAATTTATACTTTGAGCTTAGCTGTGGGAATGATTAGAGAAACATTGTCTTAGTCTACTGATGTGATTTATCCTTGATATTATATTCTTGGGATCCGTGATGATGTGGACCATGTATGGATGATTATTGATGATGATTTATGGTCCCACATGTTTGATGATGATATCATATGATGGACATATGATGCAGATGATGTTTGATCCAGTTCAGCACGTTTATTATTATTTCAGATCAGCAGATTATACATTGTCCATATATGGTGGACCCTACAGCTGGCCCATTAGGGCAACCCAGGGTGTATGAGTACTCATTCCTAGTGGATTTGGGTCTTCTGGATCCATTGAGACACTTATCTTTCAGTTCCGGGCACTTCTGACAGTGATTGATGCAGTTTTACACTTGTTGACCAGATTTGGGGCTGATTTCCCAGCCTGAGCAGCAGGGGCCCCGAGAGGCCAGTTCACCTAGGGCGCTGATGATGGAGGGGGTGGTCCAGCCACTTGTTATTACCATTTATCCCCCCTCCCGGAGAGCCTGGTGGGCTCAGATGGACAGCGCTAGCACCCTAGGAGGCAGTTTTGGCACTTTCACAGTTCCCGAGGCAGTTAAAAAATGGGATAAAGTGGTCACTGAGGAAATCGATTTGGGCAATTGAGGCAAGGTTTTGGCATGTGGTTTTCACAGAGGTCTTCCAGGGTGGCATCACTACCTTCCAGCCAGTTTTCACCATGTGGGTATGCCCAGATTGATCACAGGAGGACATTTACTGCTTGACTGTCATGGATTCTGAGGACAGTTTTGGTCATTTTTATTATATTGGACATATTTTATTATTTTTATTGTGCTTTGGGGATGAGCTAGTAAGGATTAAAACCTCCTAGCCCCACCATGAGCTTATATTGTTATGTCCTAGTCACCATGAGGTGGATTTTGAGGCTTATATTTTCTCTTGTGGATGACGTCACCCCTCATTGTACCTTTTTAGTGGGGGCGCTATCATTATATGGGTGATCCATGTGATATATGGTTATGATTTATTGTTAGCCATTGATTAGATCTTGAGATCTTTTAATCTTAGCCACTCATGTAAAAAGTGGTTATGATTGTACTCTCTCCCCATCCTATTTAAGGAGGGAGCCTCTCATTGTAAAATTCATCTAGAGATTTTTGGCTCTTGGCTCTTGGAATAAAATTTATATCTTTTGGAGTACATGCTTGGATTGGAGTGGATGTTGGTTGTTTCGATTGTAAATGCCATTGTCCATTGCACTGGAGGATCTATTGTAGCTATCTTGCATATTTGCCATACTTTATTTGCAGGTTGAGAGGGCGACTTTGACAAGTGCGAATTGGTGGGGAGGCTTGCCCTTCAAGCTTGGAGGAAGTCGTTTTGGGTTTGACAGGGAGTGGTTTTGCCTTTGTGTCAACTATTCTATGTTTTTCTCTCTCTTGCTTGCATCTACCTTCAATTTGTTAAACTAATTGATGCTTTGCTCCTTGGCTTGACAGGTTAGAAGGAATCACATGTGGCTTGGAAAAATCGATTTGGCAAGAGGGCTTCAACAATTCTCCATTTGATCTTTGGCAAAGTAATCCTCGTCTCAACTAGCATTCATCTCTTCATCCAGGTATGTCCCAAGAGGTATGATCTTCTCTTCCTTGAATCTTCCATAATTTCTAGATCACAAAAACCCTAATCAAATTAAAACCCTTGTTTTTGGTATTTCTTAGATCTACTTAGATCTAGCCCTCCTTTTGAAAAGATATTGAAAACCCACCTCTATAGCATCCACCCCTAGTTGGATCTATAGTTTGGTGGTGATTGGCTAAGAATTGACCCATTTTCTAAGACAAAAGGCTCTCCTTGACCCAAATCGCACTTCCTAGAGAGAGGCTTGTTGGGCTAGATCTAGCACATGGGTATGTAAGATCCCACTTGATTTGACAACTAGACATTTGATAACATATACCCATATCCTTACTTTGGTGAAAACTACCTTGTGGACATCTCTCCATGTTTTGAGGGGTTGAAACCCCCTTTTGACCTTCTTGGCATCTTAAAACTTAGATCTACTAAGATCTACCCGTTGGATTCACTTGAAACTTTGAAGGAACATAGATCGGGGTACTAACATCCCGGATCTACATTTTGGTAGCCATTGGACTTGGTTTGGTCCACCAAAACCCATTTTTGGACCCTCCTTGAGCAAATCGCACCCCCTTGATTTTTTTGAGTTGGTCCACTTCTAGGAAGTGGGTGTTGGAGATTTTCGTGGATTTGGAATGCCCATACCTTGAAACCTAGGTCTATACTGTCCTTTCGTCAAGATCCACCTTGGGGATTGCATTCCTTGTTTTAAGGGATTGTGGTCCACTTTTGGTTATCTTTTAAAAACCTAGATCTAGTAAGATCCAACCATTGGATCTCATCCAATCCACTTGACTTGGCTTCTAGGTGTCCCGATCTATACTTTGACATACTTTTTGACCCCATTAACCCATCCAACAAGGCACTAGTCCTTCTCCAAGCAAAGCGCACTCCTTGGGATTAGTGTCAAACCCTAGATCTAGTACATGGGTAACCCTAGAACCAACTCCAACTTATAGATCTAGTCTAGATCTAACCTATAGTACCATCCTCACACTTAACTTCACCTTGTGGGTCCATCTAGAACCATTTCACACTTCCCAAGAAACTAGACCCACTTGTGCAAACACATTGGTACTATACCTAGTAATCATACCCCATCATGTGGCCTAAACCATTCATAGGTTGAAACACTTATTATCCATTACACCACCTTCAACCATACCTTAACCCTTAGGTCCACTTAGCCTTGCATTGGTTTCCGTAACTCATTACTTACCTACCCTTAGAAACCTTTGTTTGGGCCCAATCAACTGTGATTGGGGTATAGGGTCTCCCCCTTGGTCTAGTTACACCTTGACCTAAAGCGAAGAGTGCCTCGGTTGACGTGACTCCCACATTGCATTGGGAACTGTGGCATCTCTTGGGTCACCTCTTTAGTTGCCTGTCTCCTCTACCGTCCCGGATGGGATACCTTAAGGGGCAACTACAAGTTGTGTGATAACAGTTAGCATGTTATAAAAATACATTCCAGTAGGTTTTAATAACCCCTCAAAATTTATCATCATGGAAACACTCCAGCTTTGGAGGTGTGAGTGAAAAACTCGGGAATTATACGTCACTTTTTAGTAACGCATAATCCCCAAGGAGAAAACACTCTAGAGTATTCCCCTGATAGCAAACGTTAAGGAAGGCCAAACCTTTCATAAAAAATTCATGCATAGACCAACTTATTACAATTCCCTTGCAGGGGTCTGGACATGCAAAAAATAACAAAGGGCCAATTTTTTTTGGCCTGATGGATCTCAGAACATTGAACATGTTCACAATTTCAATGGTTCACTCGGAATCCACTAAGTGCAATTTAGTGGATAACAGGCCCCACTTGTGTAAATCTCATGGTACTAGATCTCTTAGATCTATCTCAACTTCTTAAGTGGCCTTAGTCATTCATTGGTTGGAACATTTGTCACCCCTTAAGCCTCTTTCAACCACTCTCTAACCCTTGGGTCCACTTAACTTTTATAGATCTAATTCACTCATTGGTTTCCGTAACTCAACTTACACATTTCCCTAGGAACCTTTGGGTTAGCTAGTCTTCATTGATTGGCTAGGGTCTCCCCCTTGATCTTGATTAGTCTTGATCTAAAGTGAAGAGTGCCTCGGTTATCGTGACACCCTGCTTGCATTGGGAACCGTGGCATCTCTTGGGTCACCTCTTTAGTTGTCCATCTCCTCTACCATTTTGGATGGGATACCTCTAGAGACGACTACAAGTTGTGTGATAACAAGACCATTATTTTTATTATGCTGGGCATGGATGAGCTTACAGAGGTATCTTTTGATGGTCACATGGTGTATGAGTGGTCACATGGTGTATGAGTACTCATTCCTAGTGGATTTGAGCATTCCGAGCTCATTGGTGCACTCAGTTATCAGTTTCGGGCACTTACAGGTGATGATATGGTTAGATTGCCACTTTTCTCTAGTTTGCCATGTAGAAATGGCCTGCCCAGCACTTGCATTGAGATAGCATGTTCTCCTAGGGCGTTACAAAGGGAGATGGGGGTCCATTTAGTCGTTATTACCATTATACCCCATCCCCAGACACTTTGGTACAGTTTGGTTTTTGTTTGGGATACTTGGCAGTGAGTTACAAGCATTTTTGTATTTTCAGAGGTTGTTTTTCGCCAAAGAAATGGCTCATTGAGGAAATCGATTTGGCTTAGTGGGGCAAGGAAATGGCACGAGATTGGTCCGGGATACCTTGGTGATGATGTCCACACCTTCTAGCACTCGTTTCGCATAAGTGGGGTCCACACATCCCAATATTCGTCATTTTGGATATTTTATTGTGTCTTTGAGGGGGCCATGATTTGGTCATATGGTCACTTTATGATGTTATATTGTCATATTATTTGTTATTGTGCCATGGGGCCATGCTAGTGAAGGATATGTTACACCTCCTCGCCCCACCATGTGCTCATGTCATGCGTCTTAGTCACTTAGCATGTGGTGCGTCGCCCTTGGACGTTTTAGTGAGTGCGCCCCCTCTATTTGTGAGTTGATCCATGTATTGTATTTCCGACTCATCTTAGTCGTTGATTATTATTGTTATATCTTTTGATTTCCACCACTCATTTAAAAAGTGGTTAGGGTTTTGGTCTCTCTCATTCCTATTTAAGGAAGAGACCCCCCTCATTGTAAAGGGACTTTTGGGTCTTGGCTTTTGGAATATAAAGAAATATCTCGGAGAATTCTTGTGATCTTGAGTTGAAATTTGAATACTTGGCTATGGTGATTGAAACTACTCTTCCATTGCACTGAAGGATCTTGGTAGCTATCTTGCATATTTTGTTCTACAAATTTTGATTTGCAGGTGAAGGAGGCGACTTGGGAGAGGGGTGCACTGGTTGGGGAGACCCACCCTGCTACTTTCTGTCAGATCTTGGTCTACACAAGGAGTGATTTTGTCTTTGTTTCAATTATTCTCTATCTTTTACTTCTAGCTTGCATCTACCTTCATCTTTGTTTGCTAATTGAACTTTGGTTCCTTGGTTTTTGCAGAGAGGAGGACACACTTGTGGATTTGGGCAATTCGTTGGAACAAGAGAAGTGACGAAGCTTTCATTCGATCTTTGCGGGAGTAATCCTCATCATACTGGCATTCATCTTCATCATCCAGGTATGCTCACAAGGTATGTATTTGGCTCCTTAGCTTACCCATTTGTCAATTTTATTCAAACCTTAACTAGCAAAATCTTATAAAATTTCCCTAGCTCTTTCAACTTGGAATTTGGGCGAATGATTTTTGGGTTTTTCACTTAAGTCCTAGCCCCAAGTGGGTTCTCAAGGGCGTCACCCTTGGGAGACTCCATCTACCCTAACCCCTAGGCACTAGTCTCTAGCTATTGCACCCTCCTTGATTTTGCCCCTTTTCTTGGTTGTTTGAGTGGCAATTTTGGCTTGTGAGCTTAAACACTGTCAGATCTATCATCAAGCCTTGCTAGGAAGCCCTTACCTATTCATATCTACTCCTTGGGACCACTTTTCCATTTTTTAAGTACACATTTCCCAAGGTAACTGGTTTTGATCATTTACCCTAGCATCTCTTTGCTAGAGTCATCCTTAATCTTGGGTTACTGTAATTGATTTACTTATCTCACATATCTCATATCCCCTAAGCCTCTACAGTAACTCATTTCCTTAAATCTAGTGTTCATCACTTTTCATCATTGAATATCTGGATCTAGTGATTGGTTTAGATCTCTCTCTCTAAGAGTAGATCAGGGTCTCCCCCTTTGTTATCCGGGGCTTGGATAGCAAAAATGAGAAGAGTGCTTCGGTTGGTGTGATAACCAATCCTTCTTGGCAATCGAGGCCCTCTTGGGTCACCTCTTTAGTTGCCTAGCACCTCTACCATCTTGGATAGGATCACCTTTAGGGGCAACTACAAGTTGTGTGATAACAAGTACATAGATACCACACGCCCATAACTCAAAATAGGGCAACCACTTACCATGAGAAGATGGTTTAAGAAGTTTGCTAGGCTGATGTAGCAGCTTAAACCCTAGCCAAAGTGCTAGGTCTCCAACAAATGTGCCAACCCTCAAAGACAAACCCTAGCAAGAGCGCTAGGTCTCTCAAGCATGTAAACCTTAGGCATAGATCTCTCCTTCATAGTGCGAAAACCCCAGAAGTCAAGTGTGCTAGAATGATTCATTTGAAGATGATCATAAATAAAGTCTCGAGGTGCTCCTCTAAAATACAGACAAAACTCTATGCATACTCTAGGAAAATACCATGGGAGAGTAGTGGTGGTTTTGGATAGAAGTTTCTAAACCATCATCTTCTCAAGACCCCTTGGGCACCCCCCTTTGAGTGACTTTAAGTTACAACGTTATGACTACTAGGGAATGGGGCTGTCCACATCATGACTCAAATAACATAACACTAGGGACTTTTATTCTTTTATTCTTCACTTGACTTAGGTGCTAGGACATTGGGTCCTCTTCTTCATGGCATTGACTTCTCTTCATGTCATCTGGTCTTCTCAAGGTCTCATATGGTCCACATGTGCCCTCCAGAAGCTCTATCTCGTCATATATAAGGAAGATCTCTCTCACGATGATGTGATCATCTCGTCTCCCCACCGCTCCATGGTCATATGCTAGAGTCACTCCTACAAAGGGTGGCCTGTTAATTTTAGCCTAAATTCACAAGCAAGATCACTGAAAGAAACACAATCACAAGATAGACAAAGATTTACCCTAGGAAACCCTCATGGGGTAGAAAACCCAGCAAAGCTTTCCTCAATATAGATAATCAACCAATACAAAGATGTAGTCCCCAAACAAGAGCTCCTTCTCCTCCTATGAAGATCTCTCTCTCTCCTATGCGCAATACACAAGTGAGTGAATGAGTGATAAGTGAGGAACACACCTCCTCTACTTATACTCATCTTCTGACTGACTTTTCACCCTAACTGGGCCAACCTCTCCTAAGAGAGTCTAATAACCCCTAAACAACTAACTCAGGACCGACCCACATGGGAGATCTAATAACCCTAGTTACCACATTCTCTCGGAGGAATAAACATCTCTGGATATACAATAGGGTCTCCACGGAGGAATGAAACATCTTCGGAATAATAAAGTACAAATATAATATTCTCAGAAGTTACAATATTTCAACACTCCCCCTTAACGAGAAGGATATTATAACAACATCTGCAGGAGAAAGGAGTCATCAACTACATGATACATGATACATCTATAAATCATTGGAAGTTTTCTTCATACATCAACAGTAACTCAATCAGTTACTGGAACATAATCAATACTGGATCATCAACATTGTCAGTACTGAGTCTTCATTTTCTGCAGCACTTGATCAGCTACAACATCATCATCTGGATCTCTAGATCAACAACCTCATTGTCTAGATCTTTCTATCAACAACATCATCTGGATCTCTAGATCAACAGCCTCATCGTCTGGATCTCTCTATCAACAGCCTCATCTGGATCAACAGCCTCATCTGGATCTCTCTATCAACAGTTACAAAAGACTTCAAAGTCCTTTGAAGTATATTCTCCACCATTATCTGTTCTGAGTATCTTGATCTTCTTTTCTAAATGATTTTCTATCAAGGCTTTGAATTCCTTGAACTTTCCAAAGACTTCATTCTTTCCTTTTAGGAAGTATATCCAAGTCTTTCTTGAATAGTCATCAATAAATGTAAGGTAGTATTCATATCCACTCAAGGATGTGGAGGGCATGGGACCGCATACATTTGAATGGATCAATTCCAAAGTATTTTTAGTCTTTGTTTCACTCTTTGGAAATGGATTCTTGATATTCATCCCTTTTGCACATCCCTTGCAAGTGCCTTCATGATCAATCTTTAAATCTGGTAGTCCTACAACTACTTTGCTCACATGAGGTAGTGCTTTCTAGTTAATGTGAGCAAGCCTCCTATGCCATAGCTCACTTGGGCTAGTGGCTTCATGAACAAGGGCTGCTTCTGAATGACCCTTGAGTTTGTATAGTCCTCCTTCCTCTTCACCAATAACAACTGCATCCTCAAATGCTTTTCCTTTGGGCCACATGAGTACTTGTCCATATATGAATGCAACCCTATAACCTTTTTTATCTAATGCTGAGATAGAAAGTAAGTTCTTCTTCAATCCTGGTACATATACTTCCTTCATCTTCATGGGGGCTCCAGAATCAAGCTTGTAGCTTGCTTCACCAATTCCCTTGATGGGATATTGATAGTCATCTCCTAAAGATGCTTTCTGTGGAGAAGTCTTCACTTCAAGTTTTGAAAGAGTTTTCTTTTGACCTGTCATGTGCTTTGAAGCACCACTATCAATAAGCCATGTATCTTCTCCAGGTGTTACAGACCCAGAGAGTGCAGAGAATAGAACATACTCTTCTGCACCTTCTTCTTCTATTCTAGTTCTTTTCTTTTGAGGCCTTTCCTCTTCTTCTTCTTCTTCACTATCATCTTTTGCTAGATGTGCTTGATGTCTTCTATGGTGGAAACCCTTCTTCTTCTTTGAAGGACAATATCTGGCAAGGTGTCCTATTTTGTGATAATTGAAACATTGGAATGAGGAGTAATCTCTTCCTTGATTAGTTCCTCTTTTCTTCTGAAATCTTTGTGGAGGTTGAGACTCCTTGTGACTATCCTTCTTGAAGTTGGATTGATTCCTTCTTCTCTTGGTGTGGGTGGCCAATGCTTGATCATCTTCTTTAAGCAAGGCTTCTCTATTGGCTACCCTAGCTTCTTCTTGAATGCAATCCTCCCATACCACATCAAACTTCATACTTTCTTTTCTGGCACACATAGTTTGGATGAATGACTCCCAAGGTCTAGTGAGACCATTTAGAGCAGTCATGACTAGTTCATCTTCATCAAGGGTGTCTCCAATGGCATCTAGTTGTTCCTTGAATTGGGAAACCCTTGAGAAATAATTTTGAATAGATTCTCCTTGATTCTTCTTAGTGCTCTTCAATTGAGCTCTCAGGTTCATCTTCCTATTGATGTTCTTTCCTTCATACATTCTGGAAAGGGCATCATACATTTCCTTTGGGGTCTTCTTGGATGCCACTTGGGGAATCAAGTGGTCTTTGATAGAATCATCAATGATTCTTTTTTCCCTAATCAAGTCCTTATGCTTCTCTTTATCTTCAACTTCCGCAGGTTCTGCAACATCATCTTTGATATATTGGGCAAGATCATTCTCTTCAAGAATGAGACCAATCCTTTATTTCCATGCCCGGAAATTCTCTATACCCTCTAGCTTGTCTTCAAGCTTAGTGCTTGGAGCCATCTTATCCAGGAGGTCACAGAAATTGAAGTTTCTCAAAAGATAGAATAAGACTTACCAGGAGATGTGCTTGATTGAATTGAGATGACAGGTGAACTCTGCTTCTGGAAACTTCAACTTTTCACCCTTCAAATCTGATCAGCAACTTTCAGATCTGCAACAGAATTTCTGGTTTTCTGGTTCGCAGTTTTTCTGGTTTACTGGTGCACAAGTGCGCAGTTTTTCTGGTTTATTGGTTTTCTGGTCCAGAAGTCAAACTAGGGTTTGACAAAGCTCGGGGTTCTACCCACTCAAAAAGTTCAATCTAGGGCTCAGAATGTCGATTTTTAGGAGCATCCAGCCATGCTCACAGAATCCATAAATTCCAACTTTTGCAGAAACCCTAATTTTCACCGAAGGAGGAGAGAGAGGTATTTTCACCTTGTGAAAGATGTCCTATTCAGGCTAGCTCTGATACCATGTTAAGTTTAGCCTAAATTCACAAGCAAGATCACTAAAAGAAACACAATCACAAGATAGACAAAGATTTACCCTGGGAAACCCTCATGGGGTAGAAAACCCAACAAAGCTTTCCTCAATATAGATAATCAACCAATACAAAAATGTAGTCCCCAAACAAGAGCTCCTTCTCCTCCTATGCAGATCTCTCTCTCTCCTATGTGCAATACACAAGTGAGTGAATGAGTGATAAGTGAGGAACACACCTCCTCTACTTATACTCATCTTCTAACTGACTTTTCACCCTAACTGGGCGACCTCTCCTAAGAGAGTCTAATAACTCCTAAACAGCTAACTCAGGGCCGACCCCACATGGGAGATCTAATAACCCTAGTTACCACATTCTCTCGGAGGAATA
This sequence comes from Larix kaempferi, assembly GCA_027924585.1. Taxonomy (NCBI): domain Eukaryota; kingdom Viridiplantae; phylum Streptophyta; class Pinopsida; order Pinales; family Pinaceae; genus Larix; species Larix kaempferi. The sequence goes on from BSBM01000493.1 coordinate 33,369,954, forward strand.
AACATCTCCGGATATACAATAGGGTCTGTTACCAACTTTTTGTACCATAGTTGGATTATCTGAAGAGCCGCCATTTGACAAACATGATGAATGTTTGTACTCCAGTGTATCAGATGATCCAGCATTTGTGCCTAGCCAATTTTGGCTAGTCAGTTTTGTTTTTCAGTCAACATGACCATGGCCCCATGGGGTTTGTAATAAAGTGTGCTAGTAGGATTCTGAGTGTCTTGGTTCCCCATGACTTGATTAAGCAACTAAGGTATTCCAGGGAGTTTTTTCCCTTGTCAATTATACTTTGCCTATTGCCAAGCTATAATCAATGAGGTTTTCTCCCGCTTCCTCCAAAGCTGAAATACCAGATTGTGAAAATTTTAGCCATGGGGGGTTATTAGAGTCCAACTGATGTATATAAGCCTACTAGACACTATTATAATAGGTTTTGGTCATGTCCTAGGTCCCTAGAACCCTCAGAAAAATTTTTGAAAATTTTTTACCGGGTCCTCCGGTTTTGGGTTTTTAATTATTTTTAAAAATTTTAATAAATGTTTCCATAGTTTAAATGGAAAAATTTCAATTTGTAATATGTTAGTCATCCGGGATCCGAATTCAGTGATTGAAGGCTTCAACCTTAAGCTAAAGATCATTCATGATCCCCGGTCCGGTCTATCCTAAGTTTCGGATGTCAATTCAGCCTCATAATTAATAATTTCTAAAAAAAAAGTCAGTTACAGAGAAATTATTAATTAAAATATTAAAAATGAATATTTTGGAGATAATCCAAATCTCTCCAGAATAATCCAAAATGAATAAAATAAAAGGCTAATTGACATGGCACTGGGCATTAATGAAGGTTCCAGTCATCTCCAATCAACTTGAATGAAGTATCCAGTCAACACAAGTGATTAACTCCAAGAGAAATTCGCTCCATGCCTGCAGAACTCGATTTAGTGATGTGGAGGAGTTATTAAATGAGAATGGGGTTGGTTTTGAGTTGCATTGAATGGAAGTGGGGGCGCCTTGCCTAGGTGGAGGCCACCTCCCACTCTCAACTACCAAAGATCTAAATCGAATATGAGTTAAACTCCAAGCCAACTACCATCATCCTCACGTGTTCTCTCTTGTGCTCACGTCAATATCCTTTGGAGCTCAAGTTTTACATGTGGCAACCTTCTATATGATGGTGGAGTTTCCAAGATAGGGATGGGGGGCGCCTTGCCAAGGTGGAGGCCACCTCCCCATCCACATAGACTCCAAACTCGAGTTGTAGGGTGGGATTAACTCCAAGCTATGTGTTGATTAGATTATGATTGAGATTTGATTGGTAATTCGAATTGTGTCAAGGCCATTGGCTCTTCTTCATGCCAATTCGACTTAGGTGTTAGGTGTGTCTAGTTTGCTATAAAGAGAGGCCATTTGGGCTCTCTTCACATGGATTGTTGATGCAAGAGAACTTTGCTGAGAATTGTAATATTGTTTTTGCTCATATTGGAATAAAAGATCAAGACTTTGGAGGTCCATGTGGTTTCAATTTTTGTGGTGAATTTGTCTAATGCATTGAGGTGATATCTTCCTAAACCCTTCCTCTTATTTGTGCAAGTGTTTCTTTTATCATTGCTAGCTTAAGAAGGCTATTTCTAGTCCATAAGAATAGTCATTTGTTGTATTCAAATTGATTATGTGTGTGATGTTTTCCAAGATTTAAATGAGCAAGAAGTATTCGGTTATACCAATGCTGATTTAGTTTTGGTTATCTAACATACTAGTACTTGATTTCACTTGTATGCTTGAGTGTGTTGGGGTTTACAGGGATCGCCAAAGGTGAAGACAAGCGTGAGCTAGGTTGCATCTAGCTTGACTTCACAAGCAAAGCTTTTTTCACTAATACTTTTTGTTCTACAGGATCCTCAAGCTCCTTCAATCTTTCTCCAAAACCGAGCTGCAAGGAGCTCTTTTTCTCACCCATCAAAGTTTCAAAAAAGTTACATCTTTCAAAACTTGGTTACCTTAGATTTGAGCTTTCCTCCTCTAGCTCTCCTTTCTCTCCCCTCCATTTTGCTCTCGTTTTCCACCCTAGATCTCCATTTCCTCCTTACCTTTCGTTTTTGCCCATCTCCCTTAGTTTCGTCCACCTCCCTTCATCTTCTCTTTAGGCTTCCACTTTAGCCTTCCTCATTCGCTCCTCCACTTCTTAGGTTTTTCCCCCCTTCTCGTTTTAGACCTCTTCCATCTCTTTCGTTTCCCCTTGGGCTTACTCCTCCATCCCTCTTTCGTTTCCCCTTGGGCTTACTCCTCCATCCCTCTTTCGTCCATCCTCTTTGAGCCCTAAAATAGTTACAAAACAAACAAAAAATTGTTAAGTATTGGTTAGTGTTTAGATCTCATGCTTTGAAAAGTTAGTAGTTAGTTGCATTTTCCATATTAGTTTTGATTTAAAAGAAAAAGTAAAAAGTTTAAGTGCTTAGCATAGTTAGATCTCATACTTTGCATTCGCACTTGTTTAGGATCTAGTTTATCAACTTGCATTTCATTCTTAAAGCCTTGCATCTAGTTTACTTTGAAAGTTTGCATATAGATCTCATCTCTAGCATTTCTAGCATTTGTGTGTTTGCTGGTCCATTTTCATTGTTGAATAATTTCAAGTTTCATACCTTTTTACATTTTAGATCTCATTTTACAAGCTTAGACTTAGCTAGTTTCAAAGTTTGTTTTATTTTTCTAACATTAATGGGTGCCTTGAAGTGAAATCGTTTGTGTAGATGCTTTAAGGGAGGAAAGAAGTTTTAAGGAACTTTGAAGAAACAAGAAGAGTGTTACCCAAAGAGAGCATCAAGCAAACCATGAGGATGATCCCAAACAAAGAACACCCCTCTCCTTTTGTAAAAAGCTCTTAAGAGCTCAATAAGCTTTCTTCTAGTCATTTCTTTCAAAGACCTTTCAAGTTTCAAGGGTTTTACCCAAAGGCAATTGTAAACCAAGTAATAAAAATGCAAAGTGGGATAAGGCCTCCCACACTTGGTTTCTCCTTCCCCATTTGGGGAAGTTTGTTCATGCATGCTTTAGTTAGATTCATTTCAAGTTCTTAGATTAAATTTTACTTTCTGTACTTAGATTAGTTCTCTTCCAAGTCTTGACTTGAGATAGTATCCTTGGGGCAGGGCCACATAGTTTTGTGGTTACTTCTCTTTCCCCATTAGACTCCTTGTTGAAACTCAGCTAGCTGGAATTTCTCAAGGACTGGTAGTTCTAGTGGTCATCCTTGTTCGGAGGTTGACTCCACTTGTTGTTTATTTCTTAGATTAGTGGTTAAACTTGGCCTTAGAAAGCGTGCTTTGCTATCATTATTGTTCAACTGTTTTACTTCTAAAGGTGCACTTTTCTTTATGCAAGACTGCCTCTATTCTAATAAACAAACAAAGTCTCTTGAACTTGCCGTAATCCAAGTCAAGAGCACTCTCTGTCGGAGAGCATTTTAGCTTGCATCTTTTTCCCCTGCATTAGGCATATTATATTAGATAAGTCTCTTGAACCTTGTCATAAGACAAAGTCAAGAGCACTCTCTGTCGGAGAGCTGAACTGTGTGCTTAAACAACAATTAAAATTTTCCAACTCATACTCCCATAACAATTTATTTTGGTTGCTATCTAACACCCGTATGCTCTGCCAACCTGAAAGGGTTGGGCTAGTACTCAGAAAGGTGTAGGTCTGATTAACTTCTATAACATAATAAAATTTTACCCCATAACCAACGAACCGGCGTTGACTTTTCGAGATATCCTTAGGTAGTGGGCAAAGTTCCTAAACCTGGTGGGGCCGGAGGTTTCCGCTGTCTAGACATCAGGGTGGTCAAGCCATTGAACACTTACTCTTTGAAATCTGGGCGGACCAACATACCATTAGAAGAGGAAGCCACTGAAAGTATCACTTTCCGGACTTTTGCTTATCTCTTTGTTCTTATCCTAATAATCAAGACCACTAAAACTTATAATTTACCAAGATAATTTGCACAACGATCTCACAAACAGATACTATTGAGACTCATTTTTCAGCATCCCCAAGCACTATATCTGTGATTCCATTTGGCACTGGTCCCAAAACTTACATGTATTACCTAAATTCGAATTGTTGATCAATATATGTTGAATCATATTGTGGATGCTATTTAATTTTCTAAGTCTTCATATTCTATTGTGATCTTTATCTTGCAACGTGGATTGCGTTATCTTGGTCTTATTCAAAGTGTTATTGTGTCTCTCATCTTCAAAAAGATCCTAAACAACACCCATCCACATCACAACACCAAAAAACACTTAAAACACATTGAGCCATAGTTAACTCTTTGTAGGGACTACCCCCCTTGGCTTCGTTAGGAGTTAGCCTAAACAGAGGAGCTAGGATTCAGGTGATAGTACCTGTCTCATTGCTTACCCCCAAGGCCACACCTCTCCCCACTTCCAGTGAGGGAGACAGCTTTCGGAAGATTTCTGCTGCTGGTGTGCATCTCGGCGGACAACAGGGTCTCCACGGAGGAATGAAACATCTCCGGACTAATAATGTACAAATATAATATTCTTAGAAGTTACAATATTTCAACATGGCCAGGCCCTTTGAGGACAGCCCATAGCTCAACCATCTCGAAGACCAGGAGTGGGAGTACGTCATACATCATTCACCTAGACCCTCGTGGTCTAGGCCTTGGAACTTTATGGTCCAAGTCCTCAGCCCCAACACATCAAGAGGCTATAGCAACATCCTTTGCCCTGACTCATCAAGAGGCTCCACTCTCCAAGTTTCCCCGAAATCATTTAGGGAAGCCTTGACTCATTAAGAGACTGGCTCACGATGCTTCTATCATCAACCCTTGTAGGTCTAGGAAGCCTAAAATAGGGGTTTCTCTTCGGTAGTGACACGTTGGGAGGTAAATCCCATAGTTGTGTTGTGTTAATGATTGATGTTCCTTGTTAATCAAGAGACCGCTAGGTTGTGCATAAACATGAACTACAATAAAAGCTTACTGACAAAAATTAAGAAGCTAAAAAATGACAAGAAGTCGCTACAAAGCAACTTAGAGCAACTTAACAACAAGGAATCACTGATCAATAAAGAAATGATAAGATCCAGTCGAATTAGAAAAGTTGTTGGATGTAAAAATACAAACAATGGATAAATGAGCCAATATAGATCCAATCGACATTACTAATCTTAAAGATGCAAATCCAGTAGAAGTAGGGGTATCTTTAGACATTGACGTACAAACAATGGAAAATCCAAGTGACCTTGCTAATAAACATTTGGCGATCAACAGAGTGACATAGGTTTATGAAGAAGACATAATACCAAAATTGAAACAAGGGAGCTGTTATCACACAACTTGTAGTTGCCCCTAGAGGTATCCCATCCGGGACGGTAGAGGAGACAGGCAACTAAAGAGGTGACCCAAGAGATGCCACGGTTCCCAATGCAATGTGGGAGTCACGTCAACCGAGGCACTCTTCGCTTTAGGTCAATGTGTAATTAGACCAAGGGGGAGACCCTATACCCCAATCACAGTTGATTAGATCCGAACAAAGGTTTCTAATGGTAGGTAAGTAATGAGTTACGGAAACCAATGCAAGGCTAAGTGGACCTAAGGGTTAAAGTATGGTTGAGGGAAGTATAAGAGATTGTTAATGATTCAACCTATGTATGGTTTAGGCCACATAATGGGGTATGATGACTAGGTATAGTACCATATGTTTGCACAAGTGGGTCTTGTTTTCTTGGGAAGTGTGAAATGGTTCTAGGTGGACCCACAAGGTGGAGTTAGGTGTGAGGTTGGTACTATAGGTTAGATATAAGCTAGATCTATAAGTTTGAGTTGGTTCTAGGAGTACCCATGTACTAGATCTAGGGTTTGACACAAATCCCAAGGAGTGCGACTTGCTTGGAGAAGGACTAGTGCCTTGTTGGATGGGCTAATGGGGTCAAGAAGGATGTCAAAGTGTAGATCGGGACACCTAGAAGCCAAGTCAAGTGGGTTGAATGAAATCTAATGGTTGGATCTTACTAGATCTAGGTTTTTAAGTGATTACCCTAAGTGGACCACAATCCCTTAAAACAAGGAATGCAATCCCCAAGGCGGATCTTGACGAAATGACAGTATAGACCTAGGTTTCAAGGCATGGGCATTCCAAATCCACGAAAAACTCAAACACCCACTTCCTAGAAGTGGACCAACTCAAATCTTCAAGGGGGTGCGACTTGCTCAAGGAAGGGCAAAAGATGGGTTTGGTGGACCAAATCAAGTCCAATGGCCACCAAACTGTAGATCCAAATGGCTTGTACCCCGATCTATGTATCTTTAGAAATTCAAGTGAATCCAATGGCTAGATCTTAGTAGATCTAAGTTTTAAGGTACCAAGAAGATCAAAAGGGGGTTTCAACCCCTTAAAACATGGAGAGATGTCCACAAGGTAGTTTTCACCAAAGTAAGGATATGGGTTTAGGTTATCAAGTGTCTAGAATGCAAATCAAGTGAGATCTCACCTACCCATGTGCTAGATCTAGCCCAATAAGCCTCTCTCTAGGAAGTGCGATTTAGGTCAAGGAGGGCTTTTTGCCTTGAAAAGTGGGTCAATTCTTAGCCAATCACCACCAAACTATAGATCCAACTAGGGGTGGATGCTATAGAGGTGGGTTTTCAATATCTTTTCAAGAACAAGGCTAGATCTAAGTAGATCTAAAAAATACCAAAAACAAGGGTTTTAATTTGATTAGGGTTTTTGTGATCTAGAAATTATGGAAGATTCAAGGAAGAGAAGATCATACCTCTTGGAACATACCTGGATGAAGAGATGAATGCTAGTTGAGACGAGGATTACTTTGCCAAAGATCAAATGGAGAATTGTTGAAGCCCTCTTGCCAAATCGATTTTTCCAAGCCACATGTGATTCCTTCTAACCTGTCAAGCCAAGGAGCAAAGCATCAATCAGTTTAACAAATCGAAGGTAGATACAAGCAAGAGAGAGAGAGAAACATAGAATAGTTGACACAAAGGCAAAACTACTCCCTGTCAAACCAAAACGACTTCTTCCAAGATTGAAGGGCAAGCCTCCCCACCAATTCGCCCTTGTCCAAAATCGCCTTCTTAACCTGTAAATAAAATATGGCAAATATGCAAGATAGCTACAATAGATCCTCCAGTGCAATGGACAATAGCATTTACAATCGAAACAACCAACATCCACTCCAATCCAAGCATGTACTCCAAAAGATAGAAATTTTATTCCAAGAGCCAAGAGCCAAAAATCTCTAGATGAATTTTACAATGAGAGGCTCCCTCCTTAAATAGGATGGGGAGAGAGTACAATCCTAACCACTTTTTACATGAGTGGCTAAGATTAAAAGATCTCAAGATCTAATCAATGGTTGAGATGAGCTCTACAATAAAATACATGGATCACACATAAAATATTATGCAAGTGGACAAAATCGCCCTAGAAGAGGGGAATCCCACCAAATCATGATGACAAAATATCATAAGAGGCTTATGGTGGGTCCAAGGGGTAATTTTATCCCTCCTTGGTCAATCCCCATAGCACAATAACCAATAAATAATCATGAATGTACCAAATCGTGCCTCCATAGTCAAATCGTGGTCCTCAAAAAGACCTCAGAAATCCACAGAAAGTGCCATAAGTGATGGATGCGGGCCCCGATGAAGCTGAAACTGCTGGAGAAGGTGTGGAAGACCCCGATCTATCATCACTGATCATCCCATGCCATAACTTTGCCTCAGTAGCCCAAATCGATTTCCTCAATAGCCATTTCTACCAATCCTGAAATGCCTCGGGAAGCGTGAAACTGCCCCAAACTGCCTCCTGGAGTGCCTGCGCTGTCAAGGTGAGGGCACCAGTGTGTCCGGGAGGGGGGTAATATTGTAAAAACAAGTGGCTGGACCACCCCCTCCATCATCAGCGCCCTAGGTCAACCGGATAAAAATCACATCTGCTCTGACAGGGCCTCAAACAGACCAAAACTGCACTAGGACAGCCTACTGAGGCTCAATCATCACTGTAAGTGCCCGGAACTGAAAACAAACTGTCCCATTGGACTCAGAAGGTCCAAATCCATCCAAGATGTGTACTCATACACCATATGAATCTCTGCATGATCAAAATAAATATCCAATATACCGGAACAAGGCCAATAATAATGCGCTGTACATATACAAACACTGCTGTAACCCAAGAATCATCATCATAACCCTGTAGCTGCTGCGTAGAATCATCATGTATGTATACATAGACCATATATCATCTATCCATATCATCATAAGGTCCAACATCTCATGTCCCATGGCCCTCCATGATCAAACTAGGTCTAACCAAGACCAAATATAACTCAGACCATCATCAATAGCTGCTGCAAAGTGTCAAGGTTAATATATGCTCTACAACTTATTCAAATAACAATTATAACACAGAGTAATCATGACTGGCGATCTAAATCCAAATATATAGTGTTGTTAATTATTATTATTACTCAGACTAGACTTTCAGGATCATACTCACTTCATAGTTGTGATCAATTTGCTAGTGAAGGGTGAAGGCTGAAATAACTGGCTAGGCTAAGGGATGACTTGACTGACTTGACTTTGTGACACGTTGGCAAGGGAAAGGGAATACACACCATAGTATATACTGAATGAGCAATAACACAGGGAATGGAGGTGTCTCACAAATGGATGAGTTGTTTAAGGAGGGTTTATTCACCTTCACAGATGCGCACAATCCATAATACAAATAAGGCCAGCAATTGTTTAGATATAGCTTTTAAGTTCCATTGCTTTTTGGGGCCTGAAGTTTCCATAGCCTTGGTCTATGTGTGTTTACAAACACATTGCATAGATTTACATTTTTCTTTAGGCTTTCTGCTGCAGGTGTGTTTTTAAGGCACTTGTTTACCTGAGCACTTCTAGGTGTGTCATGGACAGCTTGTTTACCTAGGTATTTATTTTTCAAAAGATATAACATTTTATTTTCATGGCCATTTTCATTTGGCATACCTTTCATTCATGTGTGTTCAGAAACACATTGCATGAATGGGCTTTTCATACAAGATATAACATTTCATTTTTTTCCAGATTTTGTATTCATGGCAGCACTAAAAGTTTCAGGTTTAGCCAACACAACTTTAGTGACTAGGGGGAATTCCAAGGAACTCCAACTCACCATAGGTAAGTTTTGTCACCAACTCAGAGCCGAGACACAACAAACAGGGAAGCTCATCCAATACAGAAGCTACAGTGGGGAGAAGTCCTCCATGCCACTAGTCAAGTAGTAAGTCAGGGTGATAATCTAAAAGGTAGGCCATGGATGGATGAAGACAATGAATAATGGAGCCAACACTAGCAAGCCAAGGTATGGTGGAATGATCACCTCTATTCTCCCTAAGGAGGGTAAAACCAATGAGTATGAATAGTGAACTTCTAAGTCTGAGTATGGACAATATAATATATATAATAGATCAACCAGGTCCACATATCTATATGATCGCCAAATCATGACATTAAGTGCTAAGACATGCTATAAGAATAAGTATAAAAGCAATCTAACCATAACACCATGATATACCTGCTGAGTCATATACCTGAATGCTCATCAACCTGTACCATCATCTGTCTGCTGAAACTGCTGCTGCAACTCTGGGCACTACTGACTGCTCTGTACCAATGGTATAATGGCTACATCGGTCACCTTTCTGAGTGTCCTGAAACTCAGTCATGGCATGGGGAATACAACTGCTGTCCACAATCTGATAGTGATCCAATATAGATGCTCATCTCGGCATCTCAAATGTAGGGGAATTGGCTGAATAGTGTACTGGCATCAGAAAAATAATGTATGGTAGCCCGGCTACTATAAATGTGATAACAGGAGCTTTACAAATATGGTAAGTAAGGTTCGTGTCACAAGGATGCCTTATTGACATCGTAATCACAAGAGTCGATACCTCAACCAATCAATATCTCAGCATCAACAAAAGTAGTTGACCTATAATTCGAATAATATTAATGTTAGTATAGCTGCGTCTCAAAGTACAATCCATTGTGGGAATCACAATATATCAGGTTCTTTCCAAGAACCCTAAAAATGCACAGTTCCACAAAGGATCAAACAAGAGTGGTCAAACCCTTTTACCTTTTGACAATTTTGTTCAACACTTGGAAGATCATATCATCTTGTATCATCAACTATTGTAGCTACAAAAACAAAAGAACATGGGAAGGCATTACGAGTCATAACAAGAAATAGAGTTTTTCCATAAAATATGCTTTGAGGACAAGGCATTTCTAAAGGGGAAAGTAATATAATATATATATATAAGTGCCAATAATAACATTAATAATAAGTAATAATAAAATAATTAGTGAAGTCACACATTGTAATTAAAAGACATGACCTAATGAAGGGACATAACCTATCAACTATGTTGGCCAATCAATGCATATAAAAGTATACCATCCCATGGCATTGTAATCATATCTTACCTATTCATTCATATTCTTATTTATTCTTTATCGTCCTATATCGATTTCTGTCTGCTATCCTTCTTATGTTGTATATTTGTTAGTAATTGAACTTTGTTCATTACACTCAACTTGAGAATAACAGAATAGATTCACACAATAGACAACACGAGAATGAACACAAGAATGTAGATAAAACCAAGGTAAGGTAACATCATCAATTATTCCTTATGGAAGCAATCATTTCACAAGGCATGCTTGCTACAATACAACAATACTCAACATATTCAATACAATATACTCGTGCATATATATATATTTTTATGAATATTCCTCGGGGTCTATGACAACGACCCCTCTTTGTTATATTATTCCATCTAACTCATAGTTACATATATCGGCGACATATTGCCCATATTGCGATATATCATGAGTCATTCCCCTTGGCGGTATATTGCCCCTAAAAAATGGCTGCATATATACGACATTTTCAATATATCACGATATATTGAATGTGTCGTGATATATTGGGAATATATCACAAGATTTTGGAAAATATCACCCTGCTAAAACAATTCATGGAATTTGGGAAATAAAGCTGTGGGTTAGGTTTTTGGCAGTGTTATTAGAACTGGAGTGGAACCAGTTGGTCCAGTTTAGTAATAAATGGTAATATTAAATTCTTAAAGTAAAAGTGACATTCACCTTATCTTTCATTTTTTATCCTTTTACTTAAATTTTTAACAATACCATTAATTGTTTTAGGATGTTTGAGAATGGTTCCAACTTTGTCGGACTTCATATGCAAAACGTAGAATTTTAGATCCCATTCAGAATTTGACAAACTCAATAGTTTTCAGTATTTAAGGATTGCAACGTTTCCACTGGATTCTATCATGTATGAGGGTATGGGACTGGCATTTAGTCAAGCACTTCAACCCTTCTAGGTACCTTGATGTTGGTGGTGCTGATTGTTGAACTCCTCTATCATGATCTTAATAAAAATGTACCCTTCACTCAAGCAAAATAAATTATTAAGCAGGGGAACCTTTTTCACCTTATTTTAACGATTGGATTATGAAGTTTCATCAAAATCGTAGGGTGTTGAGTTTGTTGACTAATGTCCTTGGAAGATCGACTTCGAGATTTGAGGTAGACGCAAGGGTGAGATTCTAGAGGAGGGGGGCATAGGGTGCTATTGATGAATAGGATCCTGATATAGGCAATGATTTTGATAATATGTAGTTATGGGAGGAGACAACTCACATTGGCTTCCACCTCATCCCCATTACCTTCCACCATAGCTCGAGTAGTTGCAGCTTCCAGTTCCACCCTAGGCTCATCCAGAGCACCTACAGGACCACCTACTACTTCCAAAGGAAGAGTATTGCCCCTTGCTCGTAAAAGGGGTAGAGGGGGTCGATGATTCCTATTATTTATCATTGTACTATGTAGTATCTAGATTCCTTGTGAGTCATGATGATTCATCTCATGAGATACATTTATTTTGATCATTTGATGTGATTTTCTATCATTCTATCAGGAACATATTTCAGTATTTTCAGTTTATTGTCGATGTGTGATCATGGTCCACCATTTGACATCTTATGCATCTTATATATTCATTGTATTTTCATATTTTTGTAACAATGTGTTTATTTGATGTTGGTGTTGATTTAGATGTTAAAAAAATTGAAAAAAATGGTTAATTTTGTATTTTTTGAGGTTTCACGACATTTACCGATATTTTCGCTGATATTGCCTATAAGTTACATTTTGGACCCTCAACGTTATATTCACCGACACGATATATGTAACTTTGATCTAACTACCTATTGGGCGTATTTATTACCCACCAATTACCAGGTGGACATTTATCCATGAGATGGCCACATTACATTAATTATTCTCCTTTGATACCTCCTTAGGTACTCCATATTATCCTTCCTAGGTACATTACATCCTTTTTGAGGCTTTGTGGTATATCCAACTTTTATCCATAACCAAGTACCATATGCAACATGCGAGGATTGGAAGAGAATCTTTTCTCAATAGCTGGAGGGTGTAAAAGCATTTTGTGCATAGCTACTTTTTAGAACCCCAAGTATGTTGCCCATGTTTGGCATTCTGTTTTGGGGGCACTGGGTGGCCATTGCATGTCTGTGATAGAAATCTTAATCAAATGATCCATCACTACGCTGCTGGGAATTGACCCCCCCCCCCCTCGAATCAACCCCAATTCGCGCTCCGGACGGAATCGATTCCGGAATCGCGATTCCTCATCGATTCCGCCCGGAATCGATCCCGTAATTGGCGAATTGGGCATCAAAAAAACGATCCTTGGAATTTTGAAATTCGCTGCAGAATCTTCGATTCCGGGTCGATTCCGGATCAAACGCAGTCTTAAAAATCGAACCCTAAATCGCTCCCGAGGTCGATTCGGCGGACAGGGCGGATTTATGAATTTTTTTTTGGGTTTTTTTTTGGTGGGCTAGGTCATTTTGGGCCAATAAAGGGTGAATGAGTCCATTTGGACTCATTCCATTGCTCATTTACTTGATTGGGAAGAGTTTGAGCTTGGAGTGAGTTTGCTAGTTGTTTGCGAGCTTTGAGCATTGAGAGGGAGATTGAAGGGGAGAGCTTGCAAGGGAGATTGAAGCTTCCATAGAGACATTCAACCACCATTGAAGAGCTAAAAGGTAGGCTCTAAAAACTCATCTTTGTTTGTTTTTGCAATTTTTTTTCACTATGTTAAAAAATGGAAAGCTTGCAATGTTCTCTTCTCCTACTCTTTGTAATTTCTTCTTCTCCATCATTCTATTGCAGGGAACAAGTGACTCTCATCTTGAATCAAGAAACATGATGGGTATGTGGTTTTGGTTTTTCATTCCACTTCTTCTCATTATGATGGTGTTGGGTAGTAGATGTGGTGGTGGTAGTGATGAGGGGGAAGAGGTAGAGAGTGATGCATACCAAGGAGAAGAGGAGGAAGGGGAAGAGGGTGATGATGATGAGGATGAGGGTGATGTGGGGCAAAAACAAAAAGACACAACACCTTTGTGGAAGTATGTGACAAGGCAAGGGGGAGGGAGAGGGGGTGGAACCACAAAGTTTGCATGCCCCCATTGTGGGAAAACATACACATGTTCATATACCCGGGTGAGAAAGCATTTGTGTGGGGTTATGCCATGCGATGTAGGTAAGTCTCATGGAGTCAAAACTTGTGACAAAGTGGGAGCTAAAGAGAGAAGCAAATACAGGATGGAAGAAGAGGCCGCTCAAAACAACTCCAAGAGATCGAGGGTTGATTCTGAATCCCCACAGAGAATGTATAGTAGTGGAGCTGGATCATCATCGGCTTGATCGGGAGCCTCATCTCCCCATGGAGTCTCGCCTATACGAAGAACATTATCTGATTTCCTTGACCAAGGTTGTAGAGATGATGTGGATTCAAAAGTTTATAGGTTTCTCTATGTATGTGGTGTGCCATTCAATGTTCTTCGCTCACCCTATTGGCATGAAATGGTACAAGCCATCAATGGTGGCCCTCAAGGATACAGAAGCCCTGGGTATGACAAAGCTAGAACTGTGGGACTTGACAGGGAAAGAGCCAAAATCAATAGTGCTCTTGGAAAGTTCACAAATGATTGGTCCAGCTATGGGGTATCCATTGTATCTGATGGGTGGACAAATGTTAAAGGCAAGCCATTGATAAATATTCTTGGCGTTTCTGCTAGCGGTGTGGTCTTCCTTTCAGCCCATGACTACTCAGATCGCTACAAGACTGCTATTAATATTGCACAACCTTTACTTAAAACCATTCAGGAGATTGGGCCATACAATGTCATTCAAGTCATCACTAATAATGCTGCTAAGGCAGCAGGAGCAATCATTGAGGATAAGTATCCCAACATATTTTGGTCAGGGTGTTTGGTTCACACATTGAACTTTTTGATGCATGATATTGTTAAGATGAAGGACAATAATTACCGATGGATTGGTGCCTTGTACAAGAGAGGTAAGAAAATGATCAAATTTATTACCAATCATAGCATGGCCCACCACATTTTTCGCAATCACTCTAAGTTGGAGCTATTGAAGATTGCAAATACTAGATTTGCTAGCTACTACCTCACCTTCAGGAGGCTTTTGAAGGTAAGAGAGGCATTGGCTAGTATGGTCTCAAGTGATCCATGGTAGGAATTGAAAGACAGAGTTGCAAGTGCATCAGATAGAAGTTACTTTCAGGAGGTGGAGGACACTGTTCTTGAAGGTCATTTTTGGTCACAGGTTAGGTATGTTCTGCAGTTCACCAAGCCAGTTTATAACATGATTCGTTTTGCAGATACAGATCAGCCGGTGATTGGGGAGGTATATGAGCAGATGGATAGCATGCTTGGTCAAATCAAAGACATTGTTGAGCAAAAAGATGCAGTCTTGTATGACCATATTCATAAACATGTGGTCAAAAGGTGGGATAATCTAAATGTTCCAATCCATGCCCTTGCATATGTCCTCACCCCAAAATACTATTCTCCAATTTGGTTGGCCCAACCTGCACCCGGGGGTGGAGTCAGGAAAAAACCCCACACAGATCCAGAGGTTGCTGCTGGGTATATGCAAGCATTAGAGAAGTTGGTCCCTGATGAGGAAGGGTGTGCTCAAGTAGGGAGTGAATTGAGCATATACATAAGTGAGGATGGACGCTTTGGTTCCTTGTTTGCAACCAAAGATCGAGACAGATTGGATCCTATCCATTGGTGGAACATGCATGGCTTTGCATAAATTGGCGCTGAGGGTGCTATCACAGGTTGTTAATAGCTCTTCTGCAGAGAGGTGTTGGAGCACCTACAACTTCATCCACAGTGTAAAGAGAAATAGTTTGAATGTAGATCGCGCAGAAAGCTTGGTTTATGTGCACTACAACTTGAGGTTGTTGTCCCATTATTGTGAGGCGGCCAAGAATGATAGAACATTTTTGACTTGGGACAACAATCTAGAGGAGGTTAATGTGGAGGATGGAGCCATAGCATTAGAGCACTTGGAGGCTGAACTATTGGGTGATCATGATGATCCAATTCAGACTACCCATACAGAGATGCCACCCCCAAGCAGAAGTAGCTTTCCGGATGCAGGAGTTTTGCCTTTAGCTTCACAACGCCCAATTTCAGCTTGCGGGGGCCATTCATCTTCTTCTCATGTTCCACGATCACTTCCACCAGCACCTATTCCACCTAGAACACGAGAAAAGAAATTGGAAGTTACTCGTGGCAAGCGGAAAGCTTAGTAGATTCATAGTACTTTGTAGTTTGTATTTCATTTTCATGTTTATTTTGGCGGTTGGCCTATTTTGTAAACATTATGGCCTAATTTGAAACTTTGATGGCAAATATTATATGTTGAAATTTGAAGGTTGGTGTTGTTGATGATTGATGATTGATGATTTGATGATGATCATTTAATGACAATGTTATAAGTTATAGCTCCTAGAATCTAGAAGACGAGATGATTAATGTTATATCAATGTGTACTAAATGGTTATATGAATATCTAGATTTTATGTTTTGATGTTTTCTATAGCTAATTTGGCATAATACATGTTTTTTTTAATTTATATGCATCAAAATATATTAAAATATATATTATATAAAAACCGCTCCCGAAACGGAAGCTTTTGAAAATTTTGCTTTTCGCTCCCGCTCCCTCTCCCCCCTCCCCGCTTCGCTCCCGCTCCCAACAGCGTAGATCCATCATAAATTAGCTACTCCATCCTTTCCACTTTTTCCCTGTTGCTCTGCCTGACTAGTTATCTAGGACTGAAATAAATAAGCTCAACAGGCTACCCTGATCAGTGATAACTGCTATCCTTTGAGAATTAAATTTCAACTTCCACATATGGGGTTTCTTGCTTCAATATTCGTTAACTGGCTATTGTCAAATATGGAAAATTCTTGTCCAGGGATAAAGCTATATAAAATGATGCAGACAGTATTCCATGATTGGATACATACATTGCAGAGGAATAATCCTGGGAATAGTCATAACAGATTATGAACATCCTTAATTTTTCTTAGTTGCTGTGTCCTATTAAAGCTGCATAGTTGTTTGAACTTTGAAGTGCTATGTAGAATAATTTCCAGATTTACTCACCTTTTTCTCAAAAAATTTGGTTTGGGTATTTGACTGTGTTGGATTGTTGCCAGGTTATAGGTGTTACAGGCTTTATCTTGACCAAGCTTGATGGTAGTGCTCGAGGTGGTTGTGTGGTATGTATCTCTATTTCCCTCATATATTGCATTGTTAGTGCTAATTTACAAATACTGTAGTGCCAGCATCTGCATTTTCTGTCTTCAGAATTTTTTGGAATAATCTAGATTCTTACCACCCTACAAAACTTCGGGTTGAACTGGTGCAAAACTAGTAGCATACCAATTTGCCAGTCTCAATATGATTAAAAGACAGGCTTTAGGTAACTTGTTCAAGTATCCAATTAAGTTCTTATATATTGATGGATGAAAATCATGTACTAAGGAATTTGGACTGGTTCATATTCAGTAAACATATTGCAGATATATTTAAGCTTTAAAGGCATGGACATACATTTTATTTTTTTTCCTATTTTGTGGAAGGTCCTTTGATCTCATCATCAGTGGTACATGCCAGAATTAACATATATCTTACAAACACTGAGATTGTCGAGATTGATTTAAAGTTTCATGAATCTGATCTTTGTTTTTGATGAGCATCAGTGGAGAAATAGGGTAAAGGTATGAGTCTTTATAGAACATAATCCAAACAATATAAAGAAAAATTTAAGTTGGAAGAATTAGAAGAAATAAAAAATGAAAGTTAGGAAGAATTAGAAGAATCCAAACAATATACAGAAAAATTTAAGTTTGGAAGAATTAGAAGAGATAAAAAATGAACATTAGGAAGAATTAGAAGAAATTATTTTTTGATTATTGGGTCAGTAATGTTTTTGATAAAGGATTATTAATTTGGTACCCAATGTACCTATTCAAACAAGGTCACCTTGTTTCTTCATATAGGACTTTAAAGGTCTGATACATTTGAGAGAAACCAATCAGCATAGGAGCTCAGCTTATTGTGGGTCTCTATTGCATAGTCTCCCTTGGCAAGTCAATGAAGTCTTGTACCACCCTTAGCAATGTGGTTATAGATTTGAAACTTTTTCAAACAACATAGTTCTATGAAATTAAGAGGTCTCAATTTTCCTTAGTGGCTAGAAAAATTGAAGTGGGAGGTCCAAAGGTTAACAAAAGCAATCTCTCTTTGATCTGAAATGGATCAATATATAAATTGTCACCTATTTTGGTGCTTTCTGGGTGGAAGGATTGGATGAATTGGTTTGTAGGGCCCATTTTAGGGGCATATCTTACTTTGCAGATTTGGGGTCTAGAACCTTCCGAGGTTCATTTGAGGGCTTAAACAATGGTTTTTGGGGTCAAAAGTTTGCAAACATAGTTTCCATCTACTCATTGTTGTTCTACATTTTGAGAGCTTTCGGATGGCGCAGAGACCACCTCAATTGGAGTTTGTATGAGGAAGTTATGCCTCCCACAAGTTGATGTATCCTGTTGACCACCGTGGTACCAAGTAGATTCCATGTCAGTTCTAATTATCCACACATGTGGAGTTAAGCATGTATAGACTTTTAAGAAATTCTATAGGGTCTGTTACCAGCTATTTTGTACAATAGCTGAATTTCTTGTGAGCCGCCAGTTTCATGAACATGTTCAATGTTCATCGTCAGTGTTCAGAAGTTTAGAGGTCATTTTCAGGGCAATTTTGCCTTATTTGTAATAACTGCATGTTCATACCCCCATGGGGAAATTGTAAAAAGTTGGTTTAAACGAGGTCCTTTTATAAAAGACTCAGCTATCCTTAGGTTTAATTGTAAGGGAGATACTCTAGAGTGTTTTCTCCTTAGGAATTATGCATTGCGCTTCAGTCGTGTATAATTCCTGAGTTTTTCAGTCATACCTCCAAAGTTGGAGTATTTACCATGGTGGTCAAACCCAAAGGTGGTTATTAGAGTCTTGTGTCTAGGATTTTTTCCGTGTTAGCCATCTCGATTGAGTCCTATGAACATGCACTAGGTTCCCTAGGAGTTTCATTTCATTCCGAAGAAAATATTTTTTTCCGCAATTTAGACCATTTTTTAATGGTTTAAATAGAATTTTTCAAAATGTGATAAAAACCTCATCTGGAGGCGGAATTTGGCGTGGGGAGGCTCGTTTTGACGCTCAGAGCGTCCTCTTTACCCTGGTGCCCTCTTTCTTCAGGTTCCGAGCAGTTACATTGCCTCTGGGGCAGTTTTGGTTAAAGATGCGACAAATTGGCATTTAATTGCCAGAAAAACACAAATTGCACTATGTGACAAAAATAAAAAAAGACAAAAAATTGATTTTTTAAAGTTTGGGAGGGGTGGCATATTGTTTTAAGAGGGTGTACGACCATCATTAAAGATTGAGGCACATGTTATAAGGTTCATACTTTAGAAAATATGAATTAATCAAGGGAGATGATGTGAGCATATGGGTGAGTGTGGGTCTCTTCGCATGGTTAGATCACAAGCTCGTTGGTTGGCAAGTGCTCCAAAGTGTGTTGGGCTACCATTTGAGTAATGAAGCATATGCTAAAACAAGGGTTTGGATATACGAAGTGTTGAATAAAGGATGACGTGAGGTTTGAAAAGCGTGGGCCTTCCCTCACGTGGATTGGCTCACAAGCTTGCAAGTTTGAGTGGTGGGCAAATGTTACAAGGTGGTGGGTGTGGGTTACAAGGTAGAGGTGGCTGCCACCTCTACCAATCCCACCAACCTCATGCGCCATTCAAACTCCAAGCTTTCCTTCACGTGAATCTCCATAATTTGCTCATGCGCCTACCTCAACCCTAGCTCCATGCCAATTCGAATGGGTCTCTTGCTCTCTGTATTTTTGTATAAGTATGGGTCTCTTCTCCCATATCAGTATGGATGGATTTGTAAGAGACCTCTGCTGAGAATTGTAATATTGTTTTTGCTTACTTTGGAAATAAAGATCAAGACTTTGGAGGTCCATGTGGTGTCAAGTTTTATGGTGAATGTATCTATTGTGTTGAGGTGATATCCTTCTGAACTCATCTCTCATTTATGCAAGTGCTTTGATCATTACTAGTATAGGAAGGCTATTATTCTAGTCCATAAGAATAGTCATTTGTCGGCTTCAACTTGGTTATTTATGTAATGTTTTTTTCCAAGATTTAAATGAGCAAGAAGTATTCAGTTGTACCAATGTTGATCTAGTCTTGGTTAATCTAGCATACTAATTTTTGATCTCACTTGTTTGCTTGAGTGTGTGTTGTTCTTGCAGGGATTGCTAAAGGTGAAGACAAGTGTGAGCTAGGTTGCATCTAACTTGGCTTCACAAGCAAAAAGTCTATACTAATATCTCGTCTATAGGATCTCCAAGTTCTTTCATCTTCTTCCAAAAACCGAGCTAAAAAGAGCTCTCTCTCACCCATCTAAAATGAAATTCTTCAAACATTCAAAACATTGGTTACCAAGCAAAAGTTTGATCTCCTAAGGTTATATTTGTCTCCAAGTTTGCTCCTTTCTCCTTGACTTTTCTTCTCTTCTTGACTATCATTCACTCCTCTTTCTCTTGCCCTTGTCTACTTTGTTTTTCAGCCCTTTTTCCTCACTATTTTACCCCTTTTCCCTCACTGTTTTATCCCTTCATTGTCACTGTTTGCAGCCCTCTCTTTATCCCTGTCTGCTGCCCTCTTCTTCCTTCTTTTACAACCCCATTCTTCACCTTCTTTACAGCCCTTATTTCTCCCTGTTGGCTTCCTACTCTACCTCTGTTTTGCAGCCTCTCTTTCTATCTTTTGCAGCCCTCTCTTACCTTGGTTTTCACCCCTTTTATTCCTTCTTTTGTTGACTGATTTCTTCTCTTTTATCACTCTTTGGCAGCCCTCTCTTACCTTTATCTTCTTCTCTTTGCTTTTTCTTTCTACTCTCTCCTTTACCTTGGTTTCTCCTCTCTCTTTTGGTCTTTCATCTTGTCTTTCCCTTGTTGATTAGCTAGTTTTTAGTTTAGATCTAGATTAGTCTTCGATCTTTTAGTTTGGTCTTAGCTTAGATCTAAAAAGTTTCTTTCTTTTTCTTCATAGTTTAGTTCCATTCTTTTTTAGTTTATCTTTAGAGCTTTCTAGTTCATCTTGTTTATTGCATGCTAGTTTGAGTTAGGTCCTAGTTTCAAATTTCATTTTATTTGCTAAACGTCTTAATCTGGACATATCTCTTGTATCGAAAGGTATATCTTGGAGATTTCCTTCCCATTCAATAATCAACTCATCTTAAAATTTACAATAAAATTCACCAAGAACACTGGCAAAACAGTTCTCATGCACACCAAGACTTGTATCTAGCATCCCAAGCACAATAATTGACTCCATAAGGCACTGGTCCTTCAAACTCAACATTTATTTGCTTATTATCTATCTGGAGCACTTGTCTTATCTTTTAAATTCATATTATGCTGTGGATGCTTTGTATTTAATTTGCTATTATCAAGTGGTTGTGCATCTTCTTAATTTTGCAAGTATATGCTTGGAATTTATAAAAAGTTATTGCAAATATTCAAAAAACTCCTAAAAACACCCATCTGCATCATACATACCATTAAAACACTTTAAAATCAAGAGCCTTAGAAACTCTTTGTAGGGTCTACCCCCCTTGGCTTCGTTAGGAGTTTGCCTAAACATAGGAGTCGGGATCAGGTGACAACACCTGACTCTTTGCTTGCCCCCAAGGACACACCTTTCCCACTTGGGAAACAACTTTCGAAAGATTTTTGCTGTTGGTGTGCACATCCGGTGGGCAACAGGGTCCAAAACCCTAATCCTAATTAGTAGTTGACGCATGTAGAAACCCTAAAACTAACCCTAAATGGCTATCAAAATTGTTATCACAATTTCTGTAGAGACTTCTAAAGTGTGATCCTATCAAGGATGGCAGAGAATTACAGTCACCAAGAACGTGATACCTAAATAATCCTACCCCCAAAAAGATGTTGATTGTCACTCCGGATAGGTTTCTTCTCTCTTTAGGCTTTTTGATCCACTCAAGGTGAATTGGACTAGCCACGGGTGGTGTCCCAAGCCCAACTTGGTAGCTAGAATCCTTGAGGCAAAAGAAATGGGTGAATGAGAGAAAGGGCAAAACGAATGGGTGAATGAGGCTAGTCTAATGGAGATGGGCTTGAAGAGATAAGCTTAAGGACAAGTAACCAAGAGTTGTTTTTAAAAGTTTGTTGATGGAGGAAGAGGCCAAAGCTCTTTTAAAGTGTTTCTTCTTTTAAGATGAGAAGATCCTTTGGGAACCTGCAAGAAAAAATGATTAGGTAATAATATTCATTGGTAAATGAAAACTAGCTTGATCTCCAAGCCACTTTCCACCCTGGAGCACCCCTGCAAAACCCTTGATCTCAAGCATACAAAACCGAACAAGCCATTTCTAAGTAATGTTAGAATATAGATTGAAAATTGAAATGCATAAAAGAGAGACAAGGTGAGAGAGGTATCACCAAGACAATGCGAAATAGACCCCAAGTACTCTTGCAATGGACCTCCAAAGTCACTTCTTATATTAAAACTTCAAACAAATGTTACAATAGTATTTTGGCAGAGTGTTCATGCTCAAAATCTCCATGAAGAATAGAGCCCAAATGGCTTCTTTATATAGCAAAGGCTAGCTACCAAAAACCTAAGTCGAATTGGCAATGAGAAGAGAGCCAAAAGCACTTTGACAAGAACCGAATTCCAATCACAACTAGATCAACACCAAGCTTGGAGCTAATCTCACCAAACAAACTCGAGTTCTTTGGATGATGTGGATGGGGAGGTGGCCTCCACCTTGGCAAGGCGCCCCCCATCCCACTTTGGAAACACCATCAAGCAAATAACAAGATGCAATGTGTAGAACTCGCACTCCAATAGAGAAAGATGTGAGCTAGCATGGAAATGGCGAATTCTAGATGGTAGGTACTTGGAGTTTTAACCTCAATCATGGTAGTTGAGAGTGGGAGGTGGCCTCCACCTAGGCAAGGCGCCCCCACTCCCATTCAATGCAACTCACACCAACCAAAATCCATTAAATGCCCACTCCACATCATCAAACTCGACTTTGCATGCATGGAGGGCGAATTAGCTTGGAGAGATTTGCTTGTGTTGACTGTACACTTGATTGAATGTTGACTGAGATGATTGGAATCTTCATAAATGCTGAGTGCCATGTCAATTAGCCTTTTATTTTAATCTTTTTGGATTATTTTGGAGAGATTTGGATTATCTCCAAAATAATCATTTTTATTATTTTAATTAATAATTTCTCTGTAACTGGGTTTTTTGAGAAATTATTAATTATGAGGCCTAATTGACATCCGAAACTTAGGATAAACTGGTCCGGGGATCATGAATGATTTTTGGCTTGAGTCTGGAGCCTTCAATCATCAAATTCGGATCCCGGATGACTGACATATTACAAATTGATATTTCTCTATTTAAACTATAGAGAAATTTATTAAATTTAAAAATAATTAAAAACCCAAATTTCGATGGACCCAGTAAATTTTTTTTCAAAATTTTTTCTGAGGGTTCTAGGGACCTAGGACATGACCGACACTTATTCTAACAGTGTATAGTAGGCTTATATACATCAGTTGGACTCTAATAACCCCCCATGGCTAAAATTTTCAAAATCGGGCATTCCAGCTTTGGAGGAAGCAGGAGAAAACCTCATCGATTATAGCTCGGCTATAGGCAAAGTATAATTGACAAGGGAAAAACTCCCTGGAATACCCTAGTTGCTTAATCAAGTCATGGGGAACTGAGACACTTAGATCCTACTAGCACACTTTATTACAAACCCCATGGGGCCATGGTCATATCGACTGAAAAACAAAACTGGCTAGTCACAAATGATGGATCATCTGATACACTAGAGTACAAACATTCATCATGTTTGTCAAATGGCGGCTCTTTAGATAATCCAACTATGGTACAAATAAGTTGGTAACATCTGGCTCCAACTGCGGGACAGGCACTTGCTCGATCTATGGATCAAAGAAAGTGTTCGAAAATCCCAGAATATCAGTTTCCTGCACAGAAACGGAACTGTCTTAGTCCAACATTTTTATGATAAATAATGCCAAAATGAAAAACCAACATAATATTTTTTTCTTTTTTTTTCTTTCAATAATCAAAGGTACATAAAAAAATATATATATATATATATATTTTTTTTGGCATATATATGAAATATGATACAGAAAGCTAACATGTGAAAAACTATGAAACATCAATATGCTACATAAGAAAAAATGCATAAAGATCAACAAGGATGGGTTTAGAGATGTCCTGAGATGACCCCTTGGTCATCTTGGAGGTTGCTCCGATAAAAAGGCTTTAGGTGTTGCCCAGTTCTGGGTAGGCTTAGTTCTTCTCCTTCCATGGTGTTCAACAAGAAAGAATTAGTGCCAGCGATGGCACGGATGATAAATGGGCCCTTCCAAAGGCTGTCGAATTTCCCATGTTTCCCAGGCTTCTCCCTTCTTTTGTCCCATAGGAGAACAGTATCTCCTACCTGGAAAGGTCTTGGCTTGGCTGATTTGTCGAATGTACCCTTCATACTTTCTTGATATCTTAGGGATTGATCAAGAGTAGCTCTTCTGGCTTCATCTAATTCTATGATCTGATTTATTCTCTATTCCATATTCACTTATTAATCTAAAAATTGGAATCTGCATGTTAACCGGAAGGGTGGCTGTGAGACCATACACCAACTCAAAAGGGGATTTCCCTATGGAGTTCTTCTTGGTTATTCTATCAGCCCAAACAACATACTTAATCCTGCTGTCCCATGCTTTCTTGTTATCACCCACAGTTTTCTTAAGGATACTCATTAGATTTTTATTTGTAGACTCAACAAGTCCATTTTCTTGCGGTTAGTAATCTGAGGAATGGGATAGGATGATGCCGTATTTGAAACAGAAGTCGTTTACTTCTCCAGAATTGAAAGCCTTGGCATTATCAGTTGTTATCTTTAAAGGGATTCCGAACCTGGTGATGATTCTTTCTTCAATGAAATTTATAACAACATTTTCATCGGCCTTCTTAGTAGGTATGGCCTCTACCCATTTGGTGAAGTAATCGGTTGCCGTAAGAATCCAGCAAAATCCATTGCTAGAGTTATCTTTGAACTTGCCGATAAAATCAAGGCCCCATTGTTGAAAAGGGGCAAGGACCACAACAGGTGTGAGGGGGAGCGCAGCCAACTTCTGCTTACCAGTAAAAAGCTGACACTCTTGGCAACACTTGACATGTTTGTGAACATCTGTGAAGATGGTGGGCCAATAGTATCCAGCTGATAGGATCTTGTGAGCAGTTGTATTTGCTGCATAGTGCCCTCCGCAAAATCCTGAGTGAAACTCAGTCAAGATTCTTTTGGAGTCCTGTTCATTCACACACCTAAGTATGATGCCATCTGGGTTTCTCCAGCCCAAACCTTCTTGGGTAAGGCAGTACCTAGCAGTTTTGAGTCTTAAAGCCCTTCTCTTGTGACCCTTGAGGTGCTCAGGACAATTGAAATGGAGGAGGAAGTAGATGATGTCGGAATACCCGATGTTGTCAAGTTCTTGGAGGGCAGGAGTCATGGAAGGTTGAGGAATGTCGTTTTCAGTGATCATTTCAATGGCTTCTTCATTCTTTTGAGTGAGCATTTTAGCCAGTCCTTGCCCTTTGATTAATTTGGTGGGTTTTATCTCAAGGTCATATTCCTGGATTTTGGAAACCCATGTACCTCTTATTCCTAAACAATCCTGTTGAGACAGGATGTCCTTTACCACAGCATGGGGAACATACCCTATAACCTGGGATAGTCGATATATGTTCTGAAATGTTTCAAAGATTTGACTAAGGCATAAGCCTGTTTTTCCATGATTGTGTATTTCAACTCAGAATGTTGTAATGCTCTACTCATAAAGGCAATAGGTTGCTCGAACCCTTCGAAGTTCTTCTGGAGCAACACACCAGCAATGGTGTCTTCTGAGGCAAATGAGAAAATCATGAAATCTTTTGTATAATCCGGGCTGACTAAGACAGGTGCTCTAGTAATGGAATCCTTTATGGTGTTAAAAGCCTATTTTCCTTCATCCGTCCAAATGAACTTAGCATTCTTTTTTAGGAGAGCTTGCATAGGTTTCATGAGCTTAGCAAGGTTGGGTATGAATCTTCTTATGAATTTTATGTGGCCATTAAATGATTGGAGACCTTTAACATTCCTTGGAAGGGGAATCTCCTGGATAGCTTTGATTCTCTTAGGGTCAATCCTGACCCCATCTTTGTCAAGGATGTGACCCAAAAGCTTTCCCTCCTCAATGCCCAAAACTGACTTAGCTGGATTTAGGGAAATGCCAAATTCTTTGCATCGTTGAAAGACTTTTCTAAGATGGTCAACATGGCTGGATCTTACTTTGGAAAAGACGGTCAAATCATCCTGATATATTTCTATAATCTTGCCCATTAATTCATTAAAGGCATAATCCATGGCCCTCTGGAAGGTGGCCCCAGCATTTGTGAGACTGAAGGGCATTCTCAGATATTCAAAAGTCCCCCAAGGGGTTGTGAATGCTGTTTTGTGCCTATCTTCCTCTTTGATAGCAACCTTGTTGTAACTTGAAAATCCATCAAGCATGGACATCATCGTAGATCCAGTGACCCGTTGGAGGAGGGTCTCCATGTTAGGGAAAGGATAATTGTCTTTCTGGCAGGCTATGTTAAGATTTCTAAAATCAATGCATATCCTGATACTCCCATTCTTCTTCCTTACCACAACCAAGTTGGAGCACCATGACGTATGTCTAGTAGGTGCTATAATTCCTGCTGCCAACATTTTTTCTAATTCCTGTTTGACAATAGGAGCCAACTTAGGATTTATTTGTCTGAGTTTTTGGTGGAAAGGTTTTGTATTTATCATTTCTGGTTTCAGAGGGATGGTATGTTGGAAAACATCCTCCCTATAGGCTTTTAGCTCATCATATGTAAATGCAAAAATGTCTCTATACTCCTTTACCAGGCTTATTAGAGCATTCCTCTCCTTTTCAGAAGTTCCTTTTCCTATTTTTATGATTTTCGGATTTGTTTCTGATCCAATGTTCACCTCAATATAGTCACCAGGTTTCAATTGGTCAATGTTATTTTTCTTTCCATCCTGCCTCTCAAAAATGTTCTCTAGCTTAGTAGATCCATGTGACACAGGGTTTAGGTTTTGGCTGTCTTCCAGATACTGCTTGCCTTCTTCCTGCCTATTTATCTTGAAGTCTGAGAACTCATCCAGGTTATGTATAAATTTCAGAATCTTTTCATCTTCTTTGAAAATTTGCCAGTGGTTTATGTTGTCTGGGACTGATGGCCTATAATTTATTTCAAGGGTAAAGTTTCCGTTCAACATTTCTTCTGAAGTCTGGAGGGTAGATGCTGCAACTGCCAACCTATCTGCCATATTGTTCTCTTCCCTATGGATTGCTTTTATGTTTAATGCATCAAAGTACTCTATGGTGTCCCACACTGCATTCCTATACCTTTTAAGCCTTTTATAGTGGCATGCAAAATTACCTTTGATCTGTTGCACAACTAAGTCAGAATCTCCTTTAATACTAAGCATTTTTATTTTCATGTCTTTAGCAATCTCTATGCCTAGTAAAAGTGCCTCATACTCTGCAACATTGTTTGTGGCTTCGAATTCAATTCTGAATGCAAAGTTGAAAATCTTCCCCTTGGGTGATATTGAGACTATGCCAGCACCTTTACCAGCTCTAGAAAACGCACCGTCAAACTCCATTTTCCATAATCCATCAACTTTTTTATCCTTCATTTCCTTATGAACAGGCTCTAAAAAGGTGGAATTGACCTGGTAGGTTCCTATTTCATTCGTATTGTAGATGTATTCATTCGATGGTTTCTTGGGATTTTCAACATGGTATCTTTTTTTTTTTTTTGAGTGAAGTTTGACAAGAGAATTTTCGGATGCTGGAACAGTTGCATAGGATAAGTCTAATTGTACTGACCCAGCCAAAGTAGCACCCCACTTTCTAGAAAGAAGCATCCCCCATTTATTAGGCACGTCTATGACAAGGATATCCATGGTGACATGGATGTCTGGGTACTTGGCCAATCTGACGGTTTGATTTTCAATCATCCCCTCAACTTCGACAGGTCTAGAATCCATGGCACATACATTCCCATAAGGTCTGGCCGTTTTTAGATTGAGTTGTTGCATAATTGTTTTGGTCATTAGGCTTGCACCAGATCCTGAATCCAACATACAATTGTGTAGAAGAAGGTCACCTATCATCAATGATGTGTAGAAAGGCGGGTGAGCTTCTTTTCTTGTTTCCCTGGTATGTAGGACTATAGGAGGATCCCCAAAATCATTTTCACAACTTGTTGAAGGTTGTTCTTTAGTCTCTGAGAAAGTTACCTTTTTAGGGGTAGGATGCTTTGCAGGTGGAGGAGGCTTTTCAGATGCTATGGGTTTTGGAATAGAAGGAAGAGTACCATCAACCTGAGGCTCTAGCATTTTCAACAACTTCTCTCTCTGACCAGGAATTTTACATAGTTCAAGTACTGGGACTGGAACCTTAGAGTTGGCCAACCAGCTACCTAAATCAAAACTTAAATCAACAGATTCCTTTTCATTATTAATTTCTTGAGTAATGTTAGGAATTGTTACCTTAGGAGCAATTTGAGCGGATGGTCCTTCCTTCGGTTTTCTTTGGTATGTCATTCCTTTGAAGTTATGGCTATTGTTGATACTAGGTGGCATCTCACCATAGATCTGAGTTAGATAATCCACTTCTTGATGACCTTGGCTGGCTTGAGTCCCACTATCTCTAGGATTTTCATAGGTATTCCCCACATGGTTGATGAAAACAGGCTCGTCTGTAGAAGTGCTAGGACCACAACCCACAGAATAACCATGTTCTTGAACATAGCACGCATAGTAACAATGGGCTTCCTCGTGGAAATCTTTGCATGGCCTACAAAATGGTCTATATGTCTCAACCATGTTAGCAGCCTCTAATTGATTAGGAGGCCTCTGTTCTTGGTTGGGAGGTCTTCTCTGCCAATTTTGTTTTGTAGCAAAAACCCTAGGTTGAGGTTGAGGTTGGGTCCTTTCAACATTTATAACCCGACTTTGAATTTCTTTTAGCTGAGCAAGGTGTTTTGCTTTAGCTTCTTCCATGTGTCTCTTCATTTCTCTTTTCATTTCATTCCTCATTTCTAACATCTGTTTTTCATGAGTTTCTTTCATAATTGATAAAGGATCTTTATCTTTTGGTTCATTACTTTTCAAAGGTATTGAAGATCTTGAGTAACCTTGAATGTTGGACTCACCGGAAGACATCATGTTCTTGTCAATCTTAATAGCCAAATTCCGAGCTTCAGCCAAAGTAGCAGGTTCTTTATCTCTTATTTGGTATTGTATCTTGCCACTCAATGCCTCCATGTAATAGTCCAATAATGAAGCTGCAGGAGGTGCATAGGTATCAGGGATGGAATTAGACAACTTTATGAATTTAGTATTGAATTCATCCATAGTTTCATTTTCCGCCTTCTTCATGTTGGTTAAAGATGCAACTAGATGTCTGGGCTCCTTTTTGCTGCCAAATTTGTTGAGGAAAGCACTCTTGAAAGCTGCTATGGTGGCAAAAGAGTTGTCTGGTAAATTGTCGTACCAGTTCCCAGCTTTGCCTTCTAAGGATAGAGCAAAAAGGGTCATGTAAACATCCTCATGTTTATCAGTGCCTTTGAGGTAGGAACCACAAAGTTTGGAGAAGTTTCTGATATGCTGCTCAGCAGAAGTAGAGGCATCAGTGCCACTGAAATTTGTGAGTTTGTCGACAGCTTTTTCAGGAATATCATGGGGTTGACCTGCTATCTGAGTGAAATTTAGTTGAGTAAAGAACTCACCCATTGTGGAAAGGAAACAATTATTATTTTCAAAATTTTCTTGATTTTCTTGAAACAAAGAATGGATGTCTAAAATAGACTCAGATCTAAGATTTTCAAGGATTTTATGAGAAGCAAGTTTGTTTAGTCTTCTCCTATTAACCTTTTCAGGCTCAGGGATAAAACTAAGCAAGCCTTCATAATTTCTTCTAGTTGAATACCTTGAGGTGTTAACTGACAGTGGAGTCGCGAGGTGGATCCAAGTCTAATTTCAGAGAGTGATTAAACTAAAAATCTACCAAAAAGAAAACTAAAAAGGGCAGTGGAGTTGCCAGATAGATATGAAATCTATCAAAAAGGTAAAACAAACTAGAAAAAACTAAGGTCGTCCAGGAACAAAAAGATTTGTCCCCGGCAGCGGCGCCAAAGATGTTGCTTGCCCCCAAGGCCACACTTCTCCCCACTTCCAGTGAGGGAGAACTTTCGAAAGATTTCTGCTGCTGGTGTGCTTTCTGGCGGACAACAAAGCTCAAATGGATAGATCTAGTACCATGAAAATACACAAGTGGGGCCCACTCCTTAAAAAGTGGAAAATGGTCCAAATGGGGCCCACAAGGTCAAGTTAGGGGTGAGATGGCACTAAGGGGGTGCAATGATGTAGATCTATGGATCTAAGATGAATGAGCCAACACCCACATATGGGATCTAGGAAAAGGCCACTAAACCAAGGAGTGCGAATTGCCCAAGGGAGACTAGTGCCTTGAGATGAGGGGGCAAATGGAGTCCAAATTCAACCAAAATGTAGATCGGGGTAGATTAGGCAATTATCAAAGTGGGTTTGAAGTGGCATGCCCCAACATGAGCTAGATCTCCATAGATCTAAGATTGAAAATGCATCCCTCAATGACCCAAGTGGGGCACAACCCTCAAAATGAGGAATGGGGTCCACAAGGCAAAAATCAAAGAGGTGAAGCACTAGGGGTCCACCTTACCTTGCATTGGTTTCCGTAACTTATCATTTACACATCCCTAGGAACCTTTGTCTTGGTCCAATCACTTTTGAGTGATCATAGGGTCTCCCCCTTGATCTTGATTCATCTTGATCTAAAGTGAAGAGTGCCTCGGTTGTCGTGACTCCTAGCCTGCATTGGGAACCGTGGCATCTCTTGGGTCACCTCTTTAGTTGTCCATCTCCTCTACCGTCCCGGATGGGATACCTTTAGGGACAACTACAAGTTGTGTGATAACAAGGGGCATATTCACATTTACAAGGTCAACAATAATAGATATAACTTTTGAGTAACATTTGCTTTTTTGGACCTTTTTCATACCCTTTGAGAGGTATTTTAGCAGTTCATTGCTATAGCCTTTATTCATGTGTGTTAACAGATATCTGCTCAGCAAGAATAGTAGCCCAGCTACTATGGTGTGATAATAGGTCCTTAACTCATACATACCACATCTATTTCTAGATCTAGATCCATCCATTCAAGATCTCATTGATTCATCCTTTGTTTCATCACTTAGTGTGTCTTGAGTTGGTCTGCTAGCCCTCATAGGCTAGCTAGGGTCCCCCCCTTGATCTTGCTCTTAGCAGGACCTAAAGTGACAAGAGCCCATTCAGTGTGACAACCCTTAAATCAGGTGGTGAACGAGGCCCTTGCCAGTGACACTGGTTTAGCTACCCACCTATATCGTCCTGGATAGGATACCTTTCGTGGCAGCTGTTGTCCGCCAGATTGGACACCAGCAGCGGAAATCTTTCGAAAGCTGTCTCTTCACTACAAGTGAGAGAGGTGTGGCCTTGGGGGCAAACAATGAGCCAGGTACTGTCACTTGAATCCCAGCTCCTCCGTTTAGGCAAACTCCTAACGAAGCCAAGGGGGGTAGTCCCTAAGAAAGAGTTTCACTGAGGCTCAATGTTTTAAGTGTTAAAGATGTATGGTGATGCGGATGTGTGTTGTTTAGGAGTTTTTAGTGATGAAAGACACACGATTTACTTTTAAATAAAACACAAGATAAGATGCAATCCACGTTGTGAAATAGTATATAAAGACTTGAGATAATTAAGAAGCATCCACAGATAAAAATTAAATGATAAAAGGACCAGTGCCTTATCCAATGGGTAACGGAGTCAAAATAATTGAATTGTAGTGCTGGGGGATGCTGAAAAATACGTCTTGATAGTAATTGTTCGTGAGATCGTTGTGCAAATTATCTTGGTAAATTTCAAAGTTTTAATGGTCTTGATTATTAGGCTAAAACCAAGGATATTCAAGAAGTGGAACCTTAACCGAGAAAAACACTGGCAACCTTTTAGATGATAGGTTGGGAGCACCCAGATTTAGAGAACAAGTGTTCTTACAGCTTGACCGCCTTCGAGTCTGACAGTGGATTCCCGGCACCACCTGTTTCAGGAAGTACTCAGTGATTTTGTTTTGGTTGGGGTTTTGGGTAAAGTTTTAATTAATGTTATCACTTATGAATTTAACAAGTCTTCCACCTTTCTGAGTACTAACCCAACCGTTTTCGGTTGGCAGAGCATACGGGTGTAGGACAAAAGACCAAGATAATTTAATTAAAAGGGAAGTATGGGTTGAATTTTTTTATTATTAGAGCACTTGTTCAACTCTCCGACAGAGAGCGCTCTTGACTCGATCTTATGACCACAGTTCAAGAGACTTTCTAATTTAAAAAATGCCTAATGCAGGGGGAACATGCAAGTCTATATGCTCTCCGACAGAGAGTGCTCTTGACTTGGATTTGGCCAAGTTCAAGAGACTTTGTTCGTTTTATTGCAAGAAAATGAAATAATAGTAAAAATAATTATGGAGCCTTGCAAAATTCAAACAAGTGATAGCTCAAAGAAATATAAAGACAACTAACATGCTACTTGCAAACTGAAATGAAATAAATGAAATATCTAGTGTTCTACCAAGCAATTCTACTCTAACGGTGGGATCAACCTCCGAACAAGGTCAACCACTAGAAGCCACCAGTCTTGGAAATCTTCCAGCTATCTGGATGTCCACAAGAAGCTGATGGGGGAACGAGAAGCTACCACAAAGTTATGTGGCCTTTGGGATACAATCCCAAAGTTAGCTTACTCTAGTCAAGGCTTGGAAGAGAAATTATTCTAAGTACAGGAAACAGATTTCAATCCAAGAACTGAAAATAAAACTAATCTAAGCATGCATGAACAAACTTCCCCAAATGCGGAAGGAGAAACTAAGTGTGGGAGGCACTATCCCACCTAGCCTTTTTATTACTTGGGTTACAATTTGCCTTTGGGAATTAAACCCTCAAAAGGTCTTTTCAAGGAAATAAACAACTAAGATTCAAGATTTGAATGGCCCTTTATGGCTTATACAAAAAATGAGATTGGTTCTATAAATCTTTGGTTTTGTCTTCTCCTTAGCTTTTTGCACTCCTTCAATTTTTTTTTTGCCTTGTTTGTTATGGATCTTTCCTTTAGGCACCTACACAACAAACCTCAAGCACCCGTCATTGTTAATCAAATCAAAATAAAATTTGAAACTAAATTAATCTTAAGATCCAAAATGTAAAAATGAAATCTAAGATCTATACTAGAAAGTTGAATAAACAATGCAAGCCTAACTTAACAATGAAATCTAGGATGCAAATTTGATTAACAAATAGACTAGATACAAATTAGATCCTAACAACACCAAATGCAAAATATGATAATATCTAGCAACGCCTAACTACTAATCTCTTCAAAGCATGAGATCTAATTACTAACCAATACTTAACAAATTTGTTGTTTGTTTTGTTATTGTTTTTAGGGCAAATCCAAGATGGACGAAAGGGAAGGGATGGCAAGGTGAAGGGACAAAAACAAGAGGAAGAAGGCACTTAAATGAGCTAAGATGAGAGCATGGAGGAGAAAAGAGGAGTTGGGCGAATGGAATGAAGAGAGGAGACTAGAAGGGGGACGAGAGGAAGGACTTGAAGGGAGACGAGAGGAAGGACTTGAAGGGGGACGAGAGCTAGAAGGAGGTAGGGCTAGACTAGGGCAAGGGAAGAATGGGCTAGCAAGTCAATGCAAAGGGATCCAAGGAGAAAAAGAGGGCTTGAAGAAGAGAAAGCCTAAGGTGACCAAGGCAATATAGAGTTTTGATGGATGAGAAACTTGAGAAGAGCTCTTCCTAGCTTTCTTAAGATGAAAGATTTTGGGATTATTGTAGATCCTGCAACCACAAAATGTTAGGCCAAAACTTGAAGATGAAGCACGGGTTTGATGCAACCGAGCTCTTACCCCTCTTCACTTTAAGAAACACCTAATCACAACCACACCACTCAACCAACAAGTGAGATCAACAATGCTAGTATGCTAGAAATATCAAGATTAGATCAACAATTTGTATAACTAACTACTCATGTCCATTTAGATCTTGATAAACTTTGCATAAATAACCAACTTAAATTGTAAATGGTTACTCTATTGTGCTAAAGATAGCCCTCACAAGCTAGCAATTGATCAAATACTATGCATAATCAAGAGATGGGTTTAGAGAAGATATCACCTCAACAAGAGATGAATTCACACCAAAGATTGAAAGCTCATGGACCTCCAAAGTCGAAATCTTTATTGAAAATATTAAGCCAAAGCTATTACAAAAATGTGCAGAGTAATCTTGCATCAAAGTCTCCACGAGATAATAACCCAAAATGGGCCTCTCTTTATAGTAGAACCAACAGCTAAAACCCTAGGTCGAATTGGCATTGAGAGGGAGCCAATGGTATGAGTCACCAAGTCGAATTCCTTTTAATCTCTATCAAATCCATGTTAAGCCAAGCTTGGAGTGCAACTCCACCAAACAATTTCGAGTTGCATTAAAAGAGGTGAGGAGGTGGCCTCCACCTAGGCAAGGCACCCCTCACCTTTCCTTGGAACAATCACCAACCAAATAGTAATCCGCCATGTGGTAAACTCGAGTTTCAAAGAGGTTGACGTGAGCTTTAATGAAGGATGGCGTGAACCCTTGAGTGGTGAGGCTTGGAGCCTTGTGGTAGTTGCAAACTCGAATTGTTTGGAGTTGGAACATGAGATGTGCCTAAATTTTAGTAAAGCACTCATTCTCCATCAATGCAACATCACCAATCCATTTACCACTTGACACATCACCCAATTCGCAGATCTTGAGGAAGGTGGGCGAATTCTCTTGAAGGGATCCACTTGTGCTGACTATACACTTGACTAGATGATGACTAAGATGATTGGAATCTTCATTAATGATCCATGCCATGTCAATTAGCCTTTTATTTTATTCATTTCTGATTATTTTGGAGAGATTTGGATATCTCCAAAATATTCAATTGTATTTATTTTAATTGATAATTTCTCTGTAAATGGCTTTTTAGAGAAAATATTAATTATGAGGCTGAATTGACATCCGAAAGTTGGGTTTAGCTGGTCCATGGGTCATGTGTGATTTTTGGCTTATGAAACGAGCCATCAATCACTAAATTCGGACCCCGGATGACTGACATATTACAGACCCAAATTTCTCTATTTAAACTATAGAGAAATTTAATTAAAATTTAAAAATAATTAAAAAATTAAAAACCCCAATCTCGACGGACCCGGTAAAATTTTTTCGAAATTTTTTCTGAGGGTCCGAGAGACTTGGGACATGACCAAAACCTATTCTAATAGTGTCTAGTAGGCTTATATACATTAGTTGGACTCTAATAACCCCCCATGGCTAAAATTTTCAAAATCGGGCATTCCAGCTTTGAAGGAGCGGGAGAAAACCTCATCGATTATAGCTCGGCTATAGGCAAAGTATAATTGACAAGGGAAAAAACTCCCTGGAATACCTTAGTTGCTTAATCAAGTCATGGGGGACTGAGACACTCAAAATCCTACTAGCACACTTTATTACAAACCCCCATGGGGCCATGGTCATATCGACTAAAAACAAAAATTGGCTAGCCAAAATTGGCTAACTGCTGCAATCTGAAACCCAGATACCCTGGAAGTGAACACTGATGTGTTCCAACACTGGCGGCTCAATAAGGTATCAACTATTTGTACAAAACAGGTGATAACAGCAGCTACTAACTTTGTGATAACACGTCCATAGTCTTGATGGAGTTGCCACAGTAATGCCTTTTTTAAGGGTAAGTAGGCTTAACCCCATATAAAGGAGGATTACCTACCCTTCCAACCACTATCTAATTTCCAAGATGTGAGCACTTGTTTCGAATCTAGGGGATACACTTCCGGTAACTAGGCCCACCTTACCGCACTCAATCCACCTGAGCTACATGCAGAAAAAGATCAACGTGTTTATAGACTTTGCCACACACTCCAGAGTTGAGACACCAAGGGAAAACATCGAGGCCATCCAATCAAAGAGGTCATAGAGGGGGAGGTCCTCAGGTTCATCAGTCATGTCCAAATCAAAGGATTTTGAAATCAAGCAGATGAGACGGATAAGTGGAATAAGGCCAAGTACGGGACCAAGAGAGAGGGAACTGATCTGTATATTACATAGGCAATTAACTCAAACAAGAGCATGTATATGAAACTACCACTAATGCACCTATATCACTCTAAGCACAAGTCCTACTAATAACAACTTGAAAAATTTACATGATCACAAATGCATAACAAGGTCTAACATAGTCAATATATCAATAGAAATCATGAAATCCATAGTATACCTCTGCCATATACCTTCTCTGTGCCGCAACTGCAAATGTATCCACCTGTGCTAACTTTGCTGACTTTGAATGATAAAGAAATATAAGATCTCAACTGTAAAAATGTTGATCCTGAAGGCCCACTATACCAAGGTTTAAAATGCATGACAGGGGAGATCATGAAGAGGGCTCAGTGATGACAAGGGTGGCCGCTCTGCTGCTATGCCCTTGCATGATCCACCTGCTCAATAATGATATAAATCATCCAACCACTGACATCATCTGATCAAATACTGACTCAAGTGTAAGGACTAGGCTCATGACTACAGTTTGCTCTGGCATAAATGAGATGCTCGTCCCTAGCTACAAAGTATGTGATAACAAGGAGATAACTTTCTCCTTAAGATGGACTCAACTCTGGAGTCCGAAACGCGTCGAGAAGAAAAACCCCACATAGGTCTCCAACTCCCCATAAAGAAGAACATTGTTAAATATTGGCCACTAGGAGAAGGGGGTTCCATTCTTATGGTATTATTGTATTGTTCCATAGTTGAGAAAGAGGCAGGTAGTGGATATTAGAGCATAACAGAGGAAGTAGGAGATCCTATAGGAGCCATACAGGCCACAGTGTCATAGGTAACTCCATAGAGAGTACCACTTTATTTGTATTTGCATTGCATATTGGAGAAGAAAAGAGAAAGGCGTAGTCCTCACTTCTAGCTGGGGTTTTCCAGTTCCCCATAGTAAGTTTTCTTTTTTCCAGGGTATACCTTGTGTCATTTGTGTGGATGTGTTATTTTTCTCTAGCTATTTTCCTTTTAGTTTTAGCTTATTTTAACATTTTGTGAGATTAAACTAACAACAATGAATCTTAAATCTTCAGTAAACATTGCATAACTAAGAGTTTGCAAAATGTTGTCACAAACTGTTCCAATGGAATATCCACAGTAGTTTACAGATCACTCTTTGGCAAGTAGATGGTTCCTAATGCCATACATGGTTCAACCATACCACTATGCATCTCTTGAACTATTGGACTCTATGTTACTAGAAATGGAACAACAACTTTTGTTTCTCTCAAAGAGGGCCTAGATATGGCAATGGGACGAAAAATGCCATTTTCTATGTCCGTTCTCATTTTCGAAGGCTCAAAACAATTTCTCATGAACTAACTTGGGTTTCTTAGGGTCGTTTCTCGATTTTGAGGTGCCAAAAAAAAATTCAATACAATCCATAGAAAGCATAATGCTCTACCCCAAGAGGTTAGCTCAACCAGTTGTTGCTAATGTTGTTGGGAATTTGGCTAATTATGTGCCAACGGTTGCCTGGTTTGAATCCTCTTGGATGAGGCACACTAGTCTATGTCGATGGGTTAGCTATGGGTGCCATCCATGAATGTGGGGAAGCATCCTTGGGGTTCCCTACGATGTTTCCTTAAAATAAAAGAAAGCATGATGCTCCACTAGATTGCCATAACACTTGTAGTAACATGATAGTTGTCTGGATTAAATCGAAATGAAAAAGATGATTAAGATTAAAATGGAAAATGACTTTCTCCTATTACCAAAATAATAACTTTGGTATTGCAAAAATGAAGAAATGAAGACTTTAATATTGTTGGTTGGGTGTTCCTTGCTGTCTCTCCTACTCATTATTTTGAGCTACCCTTCCCAAATCCTATTGTCATCATCCTTTGGTTTGTTGGTTTTGCTTGCTGATGGGAATCCTTGTTTGTGAATATGATGTGGCTTTCATAGCCCTTGAAGCAATCCTCTATATGCATTGGTCTCTTCCATTTTGTCCACTCTTTCTTTTAGGGAAACAAACCTTTTTTTAGCACCCTCGAATCTTTGGTTGTCGATGCTTAGTCTTGCATCTAGTTCATCCATCTAATTTTAAAGTTTGAAGGGCTCTTTGTTATGTAAATTTTCCTGAGTTTTCTGCTTGCTGGTTTATGTCAACATTTCAGTGGTTTTCATTTACAGGCGGTTTTGAATAGACTGCAAACTACTTATGAAATTTTCAGAGACAATTAAACATGCTGAAAATTCATACTAACAGATAGAAAATAAATATTGAACATGCACACCATAAAAAGATAGACTCATAAATTTTTGGCAATTGTGCTCTGGAAAAACTCCCACGGGGAAAACCAGAGAGAGAGAGAGATTCTTATTTCTTCAGTAAATCTTAGTACATAAATTTTACAGCAGAAATTTTACTTGTCTCCACCATGAAGTTTCACCCAGCAATTTATCTTGAAAACTGTGCCGCCAAACTGCAACCTCAATTTCTGTGCATGGGTGCCTCGATTTCTGTGTTGAAAGTACAGTCCTTGAAATCTGTGCAAAATACTGTCTCGAAATCTGTGCCCCAAATCTGCCTTGAAATGTGTGCAGCAGTTCTCGAAATCTGTGCCACTCAAACTCCTCGAAAACTGTGCTGAGTATTTCGAGAAATGTGCTTGTTATCACACCATCGTAGCAGGGCTACTATTCTTGTTTAGCAGATATCTGCACATTCCAGAGCTTCCATTATTCAGAGCTTGGCTATGATGATTGTATATTTTGAGATCACTCATGATCAGAGCAGTGTATTATTCGGACTTATGTTAGACCTTGTGTCAAGGCTGAGCCTTGAGAGTTCAGATTTGATGACTGATGTGACCCTTTATCCCATATAGTTTCAGTTCAGTGCTTAGAGATGTACTGCAGCAGTGTTTCAGATGATATATGATGATTATTCTTGTGATGATGTTGTATGACCTATGGATGTTTTATCATTAACTGTGGATTATTATCTTGTTGATTTAATCATGTTCACAGCATCTGCTTGGTATATTATTCCTGATGTGGCAAACTGTTTAAAATGAACTATAAATTATAAAATGGACATTTACTTGCACATCTAGGTTGTTTGACAAAACTCACTGGTTTACCACCTTACATAGATATGGTCTTTCCTGACACCAGTTGTCTGCTAGTTTAGGCTCCAAATTCACTTGACTCCATCCATACATGACTTTCCTTATTTTGACTTTAAACCTGTCTCATTTGACTTTCTCATACTGAGGACTTCCCCATTTTTCTACCTCTGTGTTTGGACCGCATCCCTGTATGTTTAGTGTCTCGGCTCTAAGTTGGTGACAAAACTCGCCTTTGGTGAGTTGGATTGTAGGCCTAAATCATTCTGGTCGGTTGTCTCGATGTTTGGCATTGGCTCGAACTCCCCCTAGTCACTTGAGATGTTATTGGCTAAAACTGAAAGCTCATGTACTACTTATGGAAACTTATAAATTCGCCCATGGAAACTAAAAAGGGCAAGAGCGATGAACTGCTAAAAATACTCCTCGAAGAGTATAAGAAAGGTCCAAAAAAGCAATGGTTCTTAAAAGCTATATCTAAACAATTGCTGACCTTATATGTATATTAAAACATGCCCTGGATGCACGCTGCAACTAGTTGTGCTTATCAGCACACCTGAGATCCGAAGGGTTATGTAGGCCAAAAGGCCATGAAATGAAATTGAATGATCCTAATGAACCTGGATCAACTTGATGTAGACATGATGCCTAAGTTGAACAAGCACTCTCTAAACAACTTATCCATTTGTGAGGCACAGCCATTCCTCGCGTTATTTTGTCCAGCACAGAGTTTGTAGCTTTCCTCTTCTCCCAGTCCAAAGTATTTTTGAGTTGAGTTAGACAAGTCAACCCCTTGGCCCAACCTTGTTCCTAGCCTTCATCCTTCACTAGCAGTTTGACCATGTCCAATGGGTGAGTTTGTCATTTGAACTATTGTGCAAGTAATTTCATATAAATGAAGGAATATGCTAACTTAATTAGTGCCACTGAATGGATGTTATACTTTGAGCTAAGCTGTGAGAATGATTAGAGGAACATGTCTTAGTCTACCGATATGATTTTTCCTTGGTTGTATATGGACCTAGTCAAACCTAGTTTGACTATGGTCATTTCTTGGGATCCGTGATGATGTGGGCCACATGTGCTTATGGATGATGATTGATGGACTCACATATTCTTGATGATGATGCCATATGATGGATATATGATGCAGATGATGATTGATGCAGTTCAACAGTTTTATTTATTACTCCAGATCATCAAATTATACACTGTCCATGTATGGTGGACCCTACAGCTGGCCCATTAGGGCAACCCATGGTGTATGAGTACACATTCCTAGTGGATTTGGGTCTTCTGGATCCAGTGAGACACTTATCTTTCAGTTTCGGGCACTTCTGACAATGATTGATGCAGTTTTACACTTGTTGACCAGATTTGGGGCTGATTTCCTAGCCTGAGCAGCAGGGGCCATGAGAGGCCAGTTCACCTAGGGCGCTGTATGAGGAGGGGGTGGTTCAGCCACTTGTTTTTACCATTTACCCCCCCTTTTGGAGAGCCTGGTGGGCTCAGTTGGACAACCCAAATGCCCTGGGAGGCAGTTTTGGCACTTTCACAGTTACCGAGGCAGTTAAAAAATGGGATAAAGTGGTCATTGAGGAATTCGATTTGGGCAATTGGGGCAATGTTTTGGCCCTTGGTTTTCACAGAGGTCTTCCAAGGTGATCCCACTATCTTCCAGCCAGTTTTCACCATGTGGCTAGGCCCACAGAGATCACAGGAGGTCTTTTACTGCTTGTCTGTCACAGATTTTGAGGACAAATTTGATCATTTATGTTATATTGGACATATTTTATTATTTTATTGTGCCTTGGGGATGAGCTAGTAAGGATTGATGCCTCCTAGCCCCACCATGTGCTTCTTATGTTATGTCCTAGTCATTATGAGGTGGATTTTTGTACTTTTACCCCTCTAGTGGATGACGTCATCCTCACTTTGTACCATTTAGTTAGGGCGTCATCATTATATTGGGTGATCCATGTGATATATTGTTATGATTCATTATTAGCCATTGATCATGTATTGAGATCTTTTAATCTCAACCACTCATTTGATGTAGTATTGTAAAGTGGTATAGGGTTTTGGTCTTTATTATCCTATATAAGGAGGAGACCCCCTATTGTATAGCTCACCTTTGGAGCTCTGGAATATTGGAATAGAACACTTCTTTGTAGAGCATATCTCTCTTGTCTTGTGGATTCTCTTGCATCTTGAGTATACAGTATCTCTTCTATGTATCATTGTCGATTTTGGTGCTTCTACTAGTTTTCTTGCAGGAAAGTCGAATTGGTGGAGAGGAGGGCGATTTCTTGAGGGTTATTGTTGGAGGGATCCACATAGTCTCTCTTGGGTTGATCTTGGTGAAAGGGAGTATCATTATTGTATCTTTGTGACATAGTTGATGCTTTCTATTACATCTTTCCATCGTTTTCATAGTCATCTTACTTGGCTTGTTTCATGTGATCTTGTCTTGTAGGAGAAGGACGATTTGACTATCTTGGAGGAGGACGATTTGGTTGGAGCTCTAAGATCTCACTCTTGAATATACACATAGGAGAATGCTATCAATTTGCAAGGTGGCCATAAGCAATTGAGGTAAGATTTACAAGGTATATGCCTCTTTCCATCCATTCTATCTTCATTGGTCACAAACCCTAATTAATCAAAAACCCCATTTTGGTTTTTCTTAGATCTACTTAGATCTAGCCTTGCTTTTGAAAAGATCTTAAGAACCCACCTCTATAGCACCCACCCCTAGTTGGATCTATAGTTTGGTGGTGATTGGGTTAAAATTTATACACTTTTCAAGGTAATAATGCCCTCTTGAGCCAAATCGCACTTCCTTGGAGAGGCTTGTTTGGTTAGATCTAGCATATGGGTAGGTGAGATCCCACTTGATTTGTAATCTACACACTTGATAACCTACCCTTAGACTCTTACTTTGGTGATTTCTACCTTGTGGGCATCATTCCACATTTCAAGGGATTAAAACCCCTTTTGAACTACTTGGCACCTTAAAACTCAGATCTAGTAAGATCTAACCCTTGGATTGACTTAATTTTCTATATCCACATAGGTCATTGCCTAAATTACTTGGATCTACAATTTGGTGGCCATTGGACTTGTTTTGACACATTTTATCCACCTTTTAGCCCTCCTTGAGCAAGGTCGCACTTCCTTGGGTGAGTGAGTTTGCCCACTTTGAGGACGTGGGTAGTTGAGATTTTTGTGGATTTGGAACGGGCATACCTTGAAACCTAGGTCTAGAGTATCATTTTGTGACGATCTACCTTGGGGGTAGCATTCCTTGTTTTAAGGGATTGTGGTCCACTTAGGGTCATATCATGAAATCCTAGATCTAGCAAGATCCAACCACTACATCCCAAGTAGCCCACTTGAGTTGCATGCTAGGTGTCCCGATCTACACTTTGACATATCTTTTGACTCCATTAACCCATCCAAAAAGGCACTAGTCCTTCTTAAGCAAGTCGCACTCCTTGGGAATTGTGTCAAACCTTAGATCCAGTAAGTGGGTACTCCTAATTTCAACTTAGATCCATAGATCTACTCATTACATATCCTCTAGTGCCAATTGCATCTCTTAATTTCACCTTGTGGGTCCACTTTAAGCCATTTCACATATCCCAAGAAAGTAGGACCCACTTGTGTAACACATGGTACTATACCTTGTCATTATAACTAATCATGTGGCCTAAATCATACATTGGTTGAAACACTAATCATTTCTCAAACCACCTTCAACCATACTTTAATTTCTAGGTCCACTTTACTTTGCATTGGTTTCCGTAACTTACCATTTACTCATCCCTAGGACCCTTTGTTTGGGTCCAATCATCTTTGATTGGTTATAGGGTCTCCCCCTAGGTCTTGTTTTATCTAGATCTAAAGTGAAGAGTGCCTCGGTTGACGTGACTCCCACCTTGCATTGGGAACCGTGGCATCTCTTGGGTCACCTCTTTAGTTGTCCATCTCCTCTACCGTCCTGGATGGGATACCACTAGGGGCAACTACAAGTTCTGTGATAACAGTGCCCAGAAAGTACCTCGTGCTGCGTGCAAACAGTCTCGGTAATGGTGCCGAGATTTACCTCGAAACTTGTGCCCAGATTGTCTCGAAACTCGTGCCAATAATGACTGCTGTACCAACAGACCTCGAGATGTGTGCCAAGTCAACTACCTCGATTTTTGTGCTGTACGGACATCATTAAATGTTGCTGTACACTACCTCGAATTTTGTGCAACTGTGGCTGCCTCGGGATGTGTGCCTGCTGAAGAAAATAAAACTAGGAATCCGTATTGTGCATTAAATGCCCAGTCGATGCCTCGAAAATCGTGCCAAGAGAAAACTTCCCTTACAGTCTGCCTTGATATTCGTTCCCTTCTCCAAGCTCTTCTCTCTTCTCTCTTTTTCTCAAGAATGATTCAAAATGCCTCCCTCATGTCTTTTTGATCAAATCCTAGGGTTTCCTAAATCTAGTGGTTGAGATTGATTTAGATCAATGGATGAAATTAAATGCTCCATTTATTTCTCATAAATAAATAATCACTCACCCACTTAAATTTATCAAAAAGTGACTTTGATGTTATAAAGTCTCATTAAGTGCAATTAATGTGAGGGTCACCTTTTTCCCCCTTCTAAGTGACATTAGGCAAATGTCACTTGGGGAACACTTCCCTAGGTACAAAAACTAACACTCCCTCTTACCGAGGAAGGTGTTCTGCACCACTCCCA
This sequence comes from Larix kaempferi, assembly GCA_027924585.1. Taxonomy (NCBI): domain Eukaryota; kingdom Viridiplantae; phylum Streptophyta; class Pinopsida; order Pinales; family Pinaceae; genus Larix; species Larix kaempferi. The sequence continues at coordinate 33,413,823 of BSBM01000493.1, forward strand.
ACTTGTCTCTGAAGAAGACAAACTTGCCCCTGCCCAAAGATTTTGTCAGGATATCTACTACCTGCTCGTTAGTGGAAATATACTGCAACTCAACTGCTCCTCTCTGGACGTAGTCTCGGATGAAATGGTACCTGATCTCAATGTGCTTTGACCTGTCATGGAACACCGGATTCTCAGAGAGCTGAATGTAACTTTGATTGTCACAATAGATCACCGTAGGTCTTGTTATCACATATATAGTAGCCGGGCTACCATACATTATTTTTCTCATTCCAGTACACTATTCAGCCAGTTCCCTTGCATTTGAGATGCCGAGATGAGCATCTATATTAGATCACTATCAGATTGTGGACAGCAGTTGCATTCCCCATGCCATGACTGAGTTTCAGGACACTCAGAGAGGTGACCGATGTAGCCATTATACCATTGGTACAGAGCAGACAGTAGTGCCCAGAGTTACAGCAGCAGTCTCAGAGGACAGATGATGGTACAGGTTGATGAGCTTTCAGGTATATGACTCAGCAGGTATATCATGGTGTTATGGTTAGATCGCTTTTATACTTATTCTTGTAGCATGTCTTAGCACTTAGTGTCATGATCTGGCGATCATATAGATATTTGGACCTGGTTGACCTATTATATATATCATATTGTCCCTACTCAGACTTAGAAGTTCACTATTCATACTCATTGGTTTTACCCTCCTCAGGGAGAATAGAGGTGATCATTACACCATACTTTGGCTTGCTAGTGTTGGCTCCATCATTTCATTGTCTTCATCCATCCATGGCCTACCTTTTAGATTATTACCCTGACTTACTACTTGACTAGTGGCATGGAGGACTTTTCCCCACTGTAGCCCCTGTATTGGATGAGCTTCCCTGTTTATTGTGTCTCGGCTCTGAGTTGGTGACAAAACTTACCTATGGTGAGTTGGAGTTCCTTGTGAATTCCCCCTAGTCACTAAAGTTGTGTTGGCTAAACCTGAAACTTTTAGTGCTGCCATCAATACAAAATCTGGAAAATAAAATGCTATATCTTGTATGAAAAAGCCCATTCATGCAATGTGTTTATAAACACACATGAATGAGAGGCATGCCAAATGAACATGGCAATGAAAATAAAATGTTATATCTTTTGGAAAATAAATACCTAGGTAAACAAGCTGTCCATGACACACCTAGAAGTGCTCAGGTAAACAAGTGCCTTAAAAACACACCTGCAGCAGAAAGCCTAAAGAAAAAATGTAAATCTATGCAATGTGTTTGTAAACACACATAGATCAAGGCTATGGAAACTTCAGGCCCAAAAAGCAATGGAACTTAAATGCTATATCTAAACAATTGCTGGCCTTATTTGTATTATGGATTGTGCGCATCTGTGAAGGTGAATAAACCCTCTTTAAACAACTCATCCATTTGTGAGACACCGCCATTCCCTGTGTTATTGCTCATTCAGTATATACTATGGTGTATTCCCTTTCCCTTGCCAAAGTGTCACAAAGTCAAGACAATTGAGTCATCCCTTAGCCTAGCCAGTTAATTCAGCCTTCACCCTTCACTAGCAAATTGATCACAACTATGAAGTGAGTATGATCCTGAAAGTCTAATCTGAGTAATAATAATAATTAACGACACTATACATGTGGATTTAGATCGCCAGTTATGATTACTCTGTGTTATAATTGCTATTTTGAATAAGTTGTAGAGCATGTATTAACCTTGATACTTTTCAGCAGCCTTGGATGATGGACTGAGTTATATTGGGTCTTGGTTGGACCTACTTTGACCATGGAGGACCATGGGACATGAGATGTTAGACCTTATGAGGATATGGATAGATGATATATGGTCTATGTACACATGCATGATGATTCTATGCAGCAGCTACAGGGTTATGATGATGATTCTTGGGATACAGCAGTGTTTGATCATTTACAGAGCATTATTATTGGCCTTGTTCCGGTATATTGGATATTTATTTTGATCATGCAGAGACTCATATGGTGTATGAGTACACATCTTGGATAGATTTGGACCTTTTGAGTCCGATGGGACAGTTTGTTTTCAGTTCCGGGCACTTACAGTGATGATTGAGCCTCAATAGGCTGTCCCAGTGCAGTTTTGGTCTGTTGGAGGCCCTGTCAGAGCAGAGATGATTTTTATCCGGTTGACCTAGGGCGCTGATGATGGAGGGGGTGGTCCAGCCACTTGTTTTTACCATATTACCCCCCTCCCGGACACATTGGTGACCTCACCTTGACAGCGCCAGCACTCCAGGAGGCTGTTTGGGGCAGTTTCACGCTTCCCGAGGCATTTCAGGATTGGTAGAAATGGCTATTGAGGAAATCGATTTGGGCTACTGAGGCAAAGTTATGGCATGGGATGATCAGTGATGATAGATCGGGACCTTCCACACCTTCTCCAGCAGTTTCAGCTTCATCGGGGCCCGCATCCATCACTTATGGCACTTTCTGTGGATTTTTTGAGGTCTTTTGAGGACCACGACTTCACTATGGAGGCACGATTTGGTACTTTCATGATTATTTATTGGTTATTGTGCCATGGGGATTGACCAAGGAGGGATAAAATTACCCCTTGGACCCACCATGAGCCTCTTATGATATTTTGTCATCATGATTTGGTGGGATTCCCCTTTTATAGGGCGACTTTGTCCACTTATGTTATATTTTATTAGTGATCCATGTATTTCATTGTTGAGCTCATCTCAACCATTGATTAGACATTTGTATCTTTTAATCTTAGCCACTCATTCAAAAAGTGGTTAGGGTTTTGGTGCCTCTCCTTCCTATTTAAAGGAGAGAGCCTCTCATTGTAAAGGGACTTTTGGCTCTGGATTATTGGAATAGAAAATTATTATTGCATCTATCTCCAATGTTATGGTGAATGTTTTTGGTGTTCGTTCGTTGGTTCTTCCTTTGCACTGAGTTATTGGAGATCTTGTTTGCCATATCTATTGTACCACGATTTTGCATCTACAGGTGGAGGCCGATTTGCTTGGAGGAGGAGGTATTGGTAGGGGAAGACTCTCCCTACTTCTTCTTTGGAGCTCTTCGTTGGTAACAGGGAGTATTACTGTCCCAGGACCTTCTATTTCATGTTACTATTTGCATTTCTCTTGTATTTCTTCCATACTTGATCTTACTTATTGAATTTTATTCCTTGGTTTGACAGGTAGAGGAAGGCGCACTTGTGGACTAGGGCATCAAATTGGCAAGCAAATCAACAATCTCTCATTTGATCTCTGCGGGAATCTTCCTCAACATCAAGGCATCTCAACTACATCATTCAGGTATGATCTCAAGGTAAGTTCTATCTCCATAGTCTATCCAATTGTCAAAAAACACTTAAAACCCTAATTAATCAAAACCCCAATTTTGCATTTTCTTAGATCTACTGAGATCTAGTGGGTTGTTGGGCATGATATTGAAAACCCACCTCTATAGCATCCACGGCATCCCGGATCTATAGTTTGGTGAGGATTGGCTTCCGTTTGACCCCTCTCCCAAGCCAACTTAGCTTCTCCCAAGGAAGGCGCACTTCACCATTTGAGCAAGTTGACCTAGATCTAGAACATGGGTGTTTGAAATTCCACTTGATTTGACATCTACACATCAAATAACATACACCCAGGTTGTCCCTTTCTTGATATACACCTTGTGGGCCCCATTCCACATTTTAAGGGATTTAATCCCCATTTTGGACCACTTGGAACACTTAAACTCAGATCTACTAAGATCTAACCGGTGGATTGCCACAAAATTATAGATCCATACCCCTACTTGACTGATCTACCCGGATCTAAAGTTTGGATGCCATCCGACAGATTTGACCCACCTAAACCCAAATTGAAGCCTCCTTAGGGAAAGTCGCACCACCTTGGAGAAGTGAGTTCACTCACTTCAAGGACTGGGTACTTGAGATTTTTGCAGATCCGGAATCAGAATAATTCAAAACCTAGGTCTAGACTGTCACTTTGTCAAATCTTGCCTTGGGGATTGCATTCCTTGTTTTAAGGGATTGTGGTCCACTTGGGTCAAACCTAGATCTAGACATATTTAACCATCAAGGCCTATACTATCCACTTATCTCATGTTGTAGGAGTCCTAAACCATAAAGTCAACCCTACTTTGACTCCACTTCCCAATTCCCAAGGCACTGGTTTATCTCCAAGACAACCCACTCTCCTAGATTGTTGGATTGACTTGTGGTTTGACTATTGCATTGGTGAACTATACCTTGGAAGACATCATGGACCATGGTCAAGATTGTCTCATGTACTAGTTAGCCCCAATATGACCCCTAAACAACCCTGCATTGGACACGGTTCCCAAGGCAGTGGATCTTTTGACATTGACCTAGTACACTAGCCCTAGATCTCACTTTAAACATTATAAGTCACTTTCACTTCAACTATGAACCAAAGCTATACCTATTAAACCCCTCACTTGGCTTGTGACTTCATCCTTAGGTCTAGGATAAACCATACACCTAACTTAAACTAGAAATACCCTGATTTGGTGTCTTGGTTTTGATCTCTCCTGTCGGGAGTAGATCGGGTCTCCCCCTTTGTTGTCTGGGCTAGATAACATAAAGCGAAGGTTGCCTCGACTGGCGTGACAACCATACATATTGGAGGTCGAGGTGATCGTGGTTGCACCTTTTGAGTTGCCCTTCCCTATTGCCATCCATGACTGGATCTATCCATAGGGGTAACTACAGTTTAGGTGATAACAGGTCTAAGCTCTTGATCAAATAAATCTACCAATAACTTGCGAAGCCACAGTGCCTCGCAAGTAGCCTAACTGGCTGCCATGTACTCAGCCTCGGCAGAACTCATTGCAACGGACTTCTGTTTCCGACTGAACCACGACACTGCTGCCGAGCCCAAACTGAAACAACAATCGGAAGTGCTCTTCCGATTCCTCACACAACCTGTCTAGTCTGAATCTGTGAAACCAACCAAGCTGACTCCACCCGAACCCCTGTAGTCCAAACCATAATTCACTGTACCTGCTAGGTATCTCAGTACATGTTTTGCGGCAGTCCAATGTACACTTCTAGGCTCCACCATGAACTGGCTAAGAGTGTTCACCGCAAAACACAAGTCTGGCCTGGTGTTGACCAGATACATCAGCGATCCAACGAGCTGACGGTAAAGTGTAGGATCCACCAACTTACCCTCAAAAGCATGAAGTTGCTTGCAGTTGGTGATCATCGGTGTAGACATAGGCCTGCAGTCCTCCATCCGAAATCTCTTCAAAATATCAACTACATACTTCCCCTGTCCTAGGAAAATATGTCCAGGCTCCTGCCAAACCTCCATCCCCAAGTAGTAATGCATCAACCCAATATCAGTCATCTCATAATTAGCTGCAAGGTCTCTCTTGCAATGCCCAATGAGACGCTCATCTCCAGTGATAAACAAGTCATCAACATATAATAGAAGAATGAGAGGATCTCCACCAACCACAATGTAGTAAAGGTTGGGATTAGCCTCACTCTTCTGAAAGCCCATCGAAGTCAAGTATGCATCGATCCTGGAGTACCAAGCTCTAGGAGCTTGCTTCAGTCCGTACAAGGCTTTCCTTAGCCTGCACACATGAGAATCTCTCCCATGAATCTCGAATCCCCGTGGCTACTCTAAGTACACCTCTTCCTGTAGAAGACCATTGAGAAATGCGGTCTTCACATCCATCTGGTGGATTTCCAACCCATCTCTGTTGCTATAGATATCACTGCTCTGATGGAAGAATACCGAGCAACTGGCGCAAAAGTCTCATCATAGTCAACTCCCTCAACCTGTGAAAACCCCGAGCCACAAACCAAGCCTTGTACTTCTCCACACTGCCATCTGCAGCATGCTTTATCTTGTAAAGCCACTTGGAAGTCACCACTGACTTCCCCTCAGGTTCTCCCAAGCGTCATTCTTCATGATGGAATGGTAGTCTTCCATCATGGCATCTCTCCATACCTGATGCTGAGAAGCCTCCTCAAATGTGGAAGGCTTAGAGTCACGAAGACTCGCAACAAGAGCCATCCCCAATCTGTCTGGCATCACTACAGTCCTGATCTCCTCCTGGGGTCTACCAAATGCCTCTGCTTCCTTCAAGGTGTCTTGAGGCCACTTAGGCTTCCTCTTCCTTGAAGGCTCCTCCCATACTGGTCTATCCTCATCTAAGGAACTCCCAGAAGTAGAAGGTCCAACACCCCAAGGACCAGTGACTGATGAACTAGTCCCTGAAGAACCTGTAACCTGTGAACCTAAACCTGAACCTGTCCCTGAACCTGTCCCTGAAGTACCTGTCACCTGAACCACTGAACCTGTAGAAGCTGTGCCTGTACTCTGTGATCCAGTCATCCCAGAAACCTGTGGACCTGAAACCTGTATCGAAGAAGCCTGTGTCAACTGAGGTGTGGGAGTTGGTGGCTCCTGCTACTCTATCTCTCTCGACTTCCTGAAGGCTCTCTCCTCATCAAACTTCACCTCCCGCCTAACAACAACTCTCTTCTGGCTAGGTAGGTAAAGCTGATAGGCCTTCGAAGTCTCGTCATATCCCACAAATATGCCTCTCTCAATAGTGGGCTCAAACTTCGTCCTCTTCTCAGAAGGGACGTGAGAGTAAGTCAAAGAACCAAATATGCGAAAGTGGCTCACCTCAGGCTTCTTGCCTGTGTACATCTCCTCTGGAGTCTTCCCCCCCAAAGCACGGTGAGGACTCCTGTTTTGCAGATACACTGCAGTGCTGCATGCCTTTGCCCATAGAAAGAACGGTAACCCCTGATCATGAAGCATCGCTCTCGCTGCTCCCACAATCGACCTGTTCTTCCTCTCTGCAACTCCATTTTGCTCAGGAGTGTAGGGAACTGTCAACTGTCTCTGTATACCCTCCTGTCTGCAAAAAGCATCGAACTCCTTGGAGGTATACTCACCCCCATTGTCCAATCTCAACATCCGAATCTTCCTCCCTGACTGCTTCTCCACAAGGGCTTTGAACCCTTGGAAGACACTCAAAACTAGGTGTGACTTCTTGCTCCTCAAGAAGTAGATCCAGGTCTTCCTGGAGTAGTCATTAATGAAGATGATGTAGTACTCATAACTAGTCAAAGAGACCGATGACATAGGACCGCAAATATCAGAATGGATCAAGTTAAGCACTCCTGCTCCTCTCGTGTCAGTGGTTGGAAAAGCATTCTTGGTGTACTTTCCCAAAGCACACCCCCTACACACATCACTCTGCTCAGTGCTGAACTCGGGTAAACCTGTAACCATGCTCCTCAACAATCTCAGAGCTGGGTGATGTAGGTGGGCCATCCTCCGATGCCATGGCTCACATAGCTCACTGCTGTCGCTGTGTGCTAGAGTGTGCTGCGGCTGAAACAATAAGTTGTACAGTCTTCCACATCTAACCCCAATGTCCATGGGGGTAGATACACCTGTAGTCCTGGGGAAAACCTGCACTCTCCCATTTGAGAAACACACCCCAAGACCCCTATCCTCAATAGTGGAAACTGAAACAAGGTTCTTCTTCAGCCCAGGGACATACAACACATCCCTCAGAATCATGGGACTCATAGACTCCCTCTGAAATGTAATGGTCCCCTGACCAACTGCTCTAACAATGGTATTGTCACCAAGTACAACCTCCACATCTCTACCTGTTTGTGATAGCTCAGAGAACAACTCTTGAGTACCTGTCATGTGGCTCGAGGCTCCGCTGTCAATGTACCAAGTACTAGTGGTGGATGGACTCGTTTGATGGCCTGCCAACAATGAATGCTCAATATCCATATCCATATCTGTGCTGGTGGCTAAAGAGACTCTCTCTCTCTCAATCTGTCCAACATATAGGGAAAACCCCCTCTGAAACCTGTCTCCAAAGTCATCAACCTCTGCTGAGGCTACAGTCTGTTGTCCCTTCTTGTTGTTGTTGTTTGGACACTGTGAAGCATAGTGCCCAAACATCTAACAACCATAGCACTTGATTTTACTCAAGTCTTTCTTCTGCCCACCCTACTGCTACTGCTGCTTGGCCCCACCCTTCTTGGGACCCTTCTTCTTCTTCCCCTTTGCTGTCAATGCCACGTTTTCCTCATCTACCCCACTCTGAGATGAACGGCCCTGCACGAGACCTCTCCTGGTCTCCTTTTGCACAAAGTCATCACACAGTCTCTCCCAAGACGGTAGGTTCTCTCTACCCACTATGGCCTGCACAAATGCACCCCAGCTCTTTGAAGCCCCATTCACTGCTGTACGTACAAGCTCAGTAGCAGATACCACCTCCCCAACCGCTGCCAGTTCATCCTGAACTGCAGATATCCTAGTGAGGTATGCTGTGACTCCCTCTCCTCCATTCATCTTTATACTCTTGAGTTTCTCCTTAAGAACCATCTTCCGGTTCTCATTGGTACTCTCATACAAACTGGTCAAAGCTGTCCACATCAAGTGTGCCCTAGTCTTGCCTGAAATGTGAGGGATTATGTGGTCTTTAACTGCATCAAGGATTATCCTCCTAGCCTTACAATCCTTCTTGTTGAAGGATGATGTGCTGCTGCATCTGTAGCAGCGAGAATCTGAAATGGGTTTGCTGTAGTATTCCTAACTACCTCCTCCCATAGTTCATCCTCCTCTAATATTAGTAAAATTCTGGCCTTCCATGGCACAAAGTTCACTGTCCCATTCAGCCTATCCTCCAACTTAAGTCCTGTAGCCATCTTTCAACCAACCCAACAAAGTGTTGTTCACTAACAGAAGAAAATACTAAAATTTCTGAGTTCTGGAAATTTCTGTGTGTCTGCAAAATATCATTGTTTTTTGCCCCCAAGCTCTGATACCATGTAAATTTTCTTGAGTTTTCTGCTTGCTGGTTTATATCAACATTTCAGTGGTTTTCATTTACAGCCGGTTTTGCATAGGCTGCAAACTACTTATGAAATTTTCAGAGACAATTAAACACGCTGAAAATTCATACTAACAGACAGAAAATAAATATTGAACATGCACACCATAAAAGATAGACTCAGAAATTTTTAGCAATTGTGCCCTGGAAAAACCCCCACGGGGAAAACTAGAGAGAGAGAGAGAGATTCTTATTTATTCAGTAAATCTTAGTACATAAATTTTATAGCAGAAATTTTACTTTCTCCACCATGAAATTTCACCCAACAATTTATCTTGAAAACTGTGCCAAACTGCAACCTTGATTTTTGTGCATGGGTGCCTCGATTTCTGTGCTAAAAGTACAGTGACTGTAAAGTTCAGTCCTCGAAATTTGTGCAAAATATTGTCTCAAAATCTGTGCAAAATATTGTCTCAAAATCTGTGCCCCAAATCTGCCTTGAAATGTGTGTAGCAATTCTCGAAATCTGTGCCACTCAAACTCCTCAAAAACCATGCTGAGTATTTCGGGAAATGTGCCCAGAAAGTACCTCGGGCTGCATGCAAATAGTCTCGGTAATGGTGTCGAGATTTACCTCGAAACTTGTGCCCAGATTGTCTCGAAACTCGTGCCAATAATGATTGCTGTACCAACAGACCTCAGGATGTGTGCCAAGTGAACTACCTCGATTTCTGTGCTGTACAGACAACATTAAATGCTGCTGTACACTACCTCGAATTCTGTGCAACTGTGGCTGCCTCGGGATGTGTGCCCGCTGAAGAAAATAAAACTAGGAATCTGTGCTATGCATTAAATGCCCAGTTGATGCCTCGAAAATCATGCCAAGAGAAAGCTTCCCTTACAGTCTGCCTCGATATTTGTGCCCTTCTCCAAGCTCTTCTCTCTTCTCTCTTTTTCTCAAGAATGAGTCAAAATGCCTCTTCATGCCTTTTTGATCAAACCCTAGGGTTTCCTAAATCTAGTGGTTGAGATTGATTTAGATCAATGGATGAAATTAAATGCTCCATTTATTTCTCATAAATAAATAATTTCACTCACCCACTTAAATTTATCAAAAAGTGACTTTGATGTTATAAAGTCTCATTAAGTGCAATTAATGTGAGGGTCACCTTTTTCCTCCTTCTAAGTGACATTAGGCAAATGTCACTTGGGGAACACTTCCCTAGGTACAAAAACTAACATGTTATAGTTATCTATTAACAACAATTTCATTTAGTTAATGATTTGACAATGAATGAACCATGAAGCCTTGGGTTAGTGTAATGAACAGAGAGAAATAAAGCATTCACAAAACCCTAGGTAGGGTGAATCCCTACAAAGATGGAATTGAAAATGATATTCAATATGAGCTTCAGCTCATCGAATACAATAGCAATGAGTCTCTTTTATAGAGCTCATGTCACTTAAAACCTAAAACCTAGTTATAAACTAATTATAACCTAACATTAATTATCATTTAATTGACCCAAGTCACTTATAACACATGACTTATATTAGATAAGCCTTATACTTAACAATCCCTCTTGAGGTTTACAATATAATTAAAAACATCACCTGAAACATTCTTTAGATGCTTCTCTTTGACAAACATTGCTTGGACCAAATAGGGCTCCATCAACTTGCCTCATAACCCTTGTACAAGTGTATCTCTCGTGTTGAATTCTCGAGTTCCTGAATCCCACCTCCCCAAACTCCCAAATCATGGATCTCTTGAACTATCTAGGGAACAATCCATGTTGAGCATCACCTACACTTGATTCCTTCCTTGTTTGCTAAGTGTGGGCCTCTTAAATCATGAAAACACCATATGTTTTTATTGCCCTTTGTTCTAATTAGGCGCATGGGTATAGGTTTCTCTGTTACATCAAAAGTGTTGAGACAAGGTTGATTCATTGAATATCCCTATGGAAATATCTCCATTTCTCGAGTCATCGAGATACCTAGTCAAGGTGCTCACTTAATTCTCTACGAAGATATTTTGTATACGAGGTTTGTCCATGTCAATCTTACATCTACTGAAAATAAACACTGGAAATCCTAACTGCTGAAAAGTAATCTTGTTGGAAAAACTAAATGGAATAATCCCTTAGCAAATCTCTGTTTGAGTTGAGATTTCCTCCCTATGATTCTAAAACTGCTGCCTTTGCTTAATCTCCGGTTTAGCTCGACTTGGTGTAGGAACTGTGTGGTAGTGCGCTCAAAAGAGTACACAAGGCATGGCACTATCTCCTTGAAAAAACATTATTTGCAACTTGTTGATAAAGAGAAGATCGAAATTGGAAGTCCACAAAAAACAAAAATGAAGATCACAAGTCCCTCGATTAGACCATCATTGAATTCCCATATGTTAGTCAACTAATCAAAAAGATTTCTTTCTGAATCAATAGTCTTTATATACCTGGGCTTCTTCAGTTCAACATAAGACATATATCCCTGAATATCCATCATTATGAATTGAATCCAGATTGAATTGATCTGGTTTGGATAAAGACATGCATCTGGTCTAGAGTTGATGTGGGGAAAAGTGTGAGACAATATGAGGAATGAATCGTTCTGCAAAGATCCTGTACCCTGAGTGCCACAGTCTGGATCAATCCTTGAAGGGAAGAACCCAACAATTTGATGCTATGGATTGGAGAGAGATTTCTCCAAAGACCAACGAATCCTTTAATGGATTTGGCGATGAATCACACCATATGACAACTTAATAGGTCGTGGCAGCAACTCACATCTTATGATGACTCAGTAATTTGTGGCAATGGCACAACGTTCTACCAATTGGCACATATGGCGAGTCTTTACTTTACATCTCTCAAGAGTCAAAACGTTGGCTGTCTTCACTCTATGTGGCAACTCATTTTGATTTACATGACGAATAGTTTGGTGAATCGGCTCTCTAAGTATGGGCTCTCATACACTGGATAGAATACTCCACAACTTTAGACTTCTTTGAATGCAAACTAGGCTAGGATACACATTTGGTCTGTTATTATGTTACTGTTAGTAATAAACAACAATAGCATGCAGTTAATGATTTGGCAATGAATGAACCAAGAAACCTGGGGTTAATGTTATGAATAGATAGAACAATAAAGCATGCACAAAACCCTTGGTTGGTTGAAACCCTAATAGAGATGGATTAAAAAATAATATTCAGTATTAGCTTTAGGTCATCGAATATTAGCAATGAGTCACTTTTATAGAGCTCATGTAAGCTAAAACCTAAAACCTAGTTATAACCTAATTATAACCAAAACACAAATTAACATCTAATTGGCCTAAGTCACTTATAAACCGTGACTTTGTTATATCAAATATAGTCATACTCTAACACTCTTCCCATTCTCTATGTGAAATAGAAAATATGAATATCTTTCTATATTTTGGTATTATAGATACGATGTTTTAGTATATATAGTGGATATGTTTCTTATATGTGAAATCTTCGAACTACGTTTCTCATACCGTTCTCATTTCTTGTTCCATTGCCCATTTTGTGTTTTTCCCAAAAAACAGTCTTTCCCCCAAAAAAGAAAAAAAAGCGGGGAAGGCTGATCCCGAAGAAAATAATGCCAGTCTAGCTTCCTGTGAAAAAGAAAAAGGAAAAAAGCATTCTTACTGGACTTACTTTCTTTTACAAAAACCATGAATTTGTGAGTATCTATGTCATGTGGGCCCTTTGGATCTAGGGTTCCTCAAAAAGAAACTGCTAAAAATAGTATTCTTGGGCCCTGATGGCTTTGGCAAGAACATTGATCAATGTGTATACTTGGATAAATGAACAATGTAACCAGCCTGATGGAATTGAGTTGGATCTTAACGCTCCAATAGTGCAAGCACAACTGGGGGTTAAGTTTTAATACTATCTCTCTCATCAAACTTGCCCCGGTCTCTACCCGCAACTGTTGGGTGAGTATCTGTACCTAGGAAAATATCAGCCAAGTACCTATACTAAAAAATGGCCAACATACGTTGCTTCCACGTATTGTAGTTCTATCTAGAGAACCTATGGATGGCTTCCAACATGATGTTGGGTAAAAAGGCTATAAATATTAAATATAAGTTGCAAATGTAGAAAAAAACTGAAAAAGAGTAAAATGCTGAAAAATACCTGTAAGAGCACCTGGATTCTAGCTCTAAACCCTTGTAGCAGCCACTTATCACTGAATAACACACAAATTTTTAATAAATCTGCTCACATGACACAAACAGCCCAAAGACATTGATATTTTGATAAATCTTCTCAAAATCATCCTTGTAAATCACATATCTGCTTTCTGATTTCAATTCCGTACAATGGTATGGCTCTAATGCGACTGATCTGTACAAGTATAGTCTTATGGTGGTGGCTAATGTCAGATGGAATCCATACTGTGGCTGTACGATTTTGTTTGGTTGCTTCAAAGTTCAATTCCATACAATGTATGGCTGCAATCACATGTCAGTACGGCTCATGTGGGGCTGCTGGTGGCAGCTGTATCATGGCAGTACTATTCCCTTTTTTTCCTTCAATGGAACCTTGAAATGTTGAGTTCCACTATAAAAAAAATAAATTTAACTTTTTCCTTTGTAATTAAAAAAAAAAAAAACAGTTCTTAGAAAAAAATACCCTTTCAGCACTTTGATGTGCTATGCTAGTGAACCCTTGATCCATCTCTGCCAACAACAGTCCCTATGTCTTCACGCTCTCACAAACTCTCTGGCTCTAGCTTAGCTCTAATATCACAGAAATCAAACACATAAAGAAACCAAGACTAACACAAAAGAGTTATCGTATTGTATTGCATAAATGAGAAAGCCAAAGATTTCTTAGAAAGGATTACTGGCAGTTAATATCACCCTATATTTGGAAACCTGGGGAAGAGGGAGGAAATCCATGGAATGGCTCTGGCAAGGTAGTTCCTTCCTCATTCTTCACAAGTGTGGCAGAGTGGAGGGCATGATTCTCCGGGAACACAGCCACACCCACACAGAGACATACTTTTATATTTAATATTTGTAAATATAAAAAAGAAAGAAATTCAGGAATTTTTAAAAACTACTCAGAATTAAGATAACGAGTAGACAGTGAAGAAGAGAGAAAACCCCATAAATCTGCCATCAATATGCAAAAGCACTTCTACATGCCTGTAATACCCTAAAAAAAATGGTAGAGCATCATGAAAACATTGAAGAATAGAGGCCCAACAAGGTTCCTTCTGGCGAAATGATGGAAGATTTTGGAATTCTCAATGGATAACAATTCTCATTCTTTAAACAGAGTTGTTTTAACTTGATTTTTTTCTTAAGTATCTCTTTTTTTTCTCCCATTTCTATATTTGCCATCCACCTATGCTTCATTAGAGGTGCACAACTTTTTTTAAGTATGTAAACTTGTTTCCATGGAGAATCTACCGGGAAATATTTCCTGGACATTCCCATGGAGTTCCTTTTGTGGTGGGGGGTGCAGAAGCTCCAGTTACATAGGTATACCATATACAGATTAAGCTTTTACCCTGTAATCTTTTGATGCTGGCAGGTTAGTGTTGTGGATGAGCTAGCTATACCTGTCAAGTTTGTTGGGATTGGAGAACAGCTGGATGACCTTCAGCCTTTTGATGTAGAGGCGTTTGTCAATGCTATCTTCCCCTGAGGTTCCGCCCTAGCATAAATGAGGTATGCATTTTCATGAGATTTTGTTGGATTCTTAGTTTACTGCTTTTTTATGATTATGGCAGTTTTGTAACATGTTCATTTCTAGTATGGTTTTGATCTTCAGTGGAAATGGAGTGTGCTTCAATAATTTCAATTTAAATATCCAATTCTTCAAATTTTGATAATTTATCAGTATATGACAAAATTGGGTGGGTTTTGCAGTGCTGTTGGAATTTTCCCACTGAAGCAAAGAGGCAAAGGTGATTTAAACTGTAGATGCTTCCTACGGTTAATGCGTTAGAATTAAACTTGATGATCAAGAGACACTGAGGATGAAGTAAGCTATTAATATAGTTTGGAGCAAAACAAGTGTGCCTGTTTATAGAAAAATGATCATTCTGCAGTGTGCTGAGAAGATTATCTGTTTATAGGGGAATCTCATTTAGCCTGGTTCTAGATGATAATTTCTCACAATCATGGTCTCCTATTCACTATTCTTTGTTAAAAGCCTTATTTTGACAGTAAAGAAATATATGATATTAAACTATAATTTTGTGAACTTCAAATAATCAACAACTTTTGAGGCAGGTGAGGCCTTTAATAAACTCTGATTATGTAAAGAGCCCACCAATTTTTGTATGACTTGAGGTTTTGATAAATACTACATGCAATGTAAGTCACGAAGATGTATTTGGCTAGAGTTTCAAATTTAGTTGTACTTTTAGAGTATATGCATGGACTCAGTTTGTTCTAAACCAAAGATTCCCAGGAAGATTATGAACATTGATGAATTTTTGAATTTCATGAAGCAAAGAAATAAAGGTTAGACAAAAAGGTAGGGGTTGAAAGGGATAAAAGCAAAGGAGAAAAGTTGGAAAATTGATAACTTGATATTCCTATGAACCTCCCAAACAAGCACACGCAAAACGAATCCATGCACACAAGTGACACAACTGGATCATAAAACTGTTCAGTAAGGCGTAGAAATACAATTTTGAACTCATAACCGTTATATATCATGGTTATCATTTTGTACAATGAACTTTAATATGCAGTTGTGATTTTTCAAAACTTTGATTATTTTAGGGTGATAATGTCAACCAACCTCGATAAGGGACTCAATAAGAACAGTACTTGGTGCGCTAGTGGCAATGACAAGATCCATTTTCCTTCCAAATGTATAAATTGTGTCAACTCTCTATGCTATGAAAACTTAATATCTTTAACCGAAAGGAAACCATTCAAATATTGTATATGTTTTATATGGAAATAGAGGCTAAAGCATGACAATTGAATGAGCAACTACTGATGTTAAAATTGTGGGTGAGAGATTATTGAAAGGGATACTCCCTAGCTTAATGCACTTTCTTCCTTCAAAATTTTCCTCCAAAGTTTAGAATATAAGGGGACCCTAAAATAGGAAATATAGGGGAATCAGAATTAAAACAAACATTTGAATGTAACACTTTGGTCTCAATTCCCTATAGAATTAAAACAAACATTTGAATGTAACACTTTGGTAACAATTCCCTATAGTGTAATGGGTGTTTATTAGACCAGTTAATAAGGTTTGCTAATATTTTTTTGAGTTGTGTACTTGTTATCATCCAAGCTCATACCCTTCAAGATAAAGTCCTAAAGCTCTGGGTATGGGCTTAGTAAAACTAAGAGGGAGGCCAATGTCATTGTTGCCTCCGGATTGCGCACCTAGTTAACGCAGTAGAAACATATGCTATTGCTCGGTGCGCCCTTGGGGGCAAGTCTCGAGTCAAGGTTGTCACCTGATCTTGACTCCTCCGTTTACGCCAAACTCCTAACGACGCTGTTACCGGACAATCTACCAAAAGCGAACTTAAAGCATGATCTCCCTAGTTCAATGCGAATCTAGAACAAATCAGACAGAATACAAATCTATCTTCATAGATCGAATTAGAGATTAAGTGATGTAAACATCTTACCTTTCAGATCTGTAGATCTCCTTCTTCTTTGTCACTCCAAGCTCCATGGTTGTCAGATCCATAGCTGCAAGACCTGTCAGAACATGCAAGAGACAAACAAGCAGTAATAGTACATCTACACAATAACTGATCTAAGTGAACGGTTAAGGAAGTAAACTATAAATATCAAATGAACAACAAGACATTTATGGAAATAGTTTTGTATTACTGTATACAAGTGGGAATACAGAGAAGAGTGAGGATTACAACCAATCCCTAACGTCGCAATCTTCCTCCAACAAGCCAAGCCAATGTCTCTAAGGAGAAATGGATGCCTCTGATGGATGAATGATGATCTCCTAAGCTTATTCCACCAGCATATGGATGTTATAGCCTTCCTCCCTTTGGAATGGAGAGGAGCTTCATATATATAGGACTAGGAGGATAGGATAGGTTGACAAATAGTGGGAGAGGACTAAGGGATCCTCTCAAGGGGTTAGGGAACCGAATGCCAACTCTCCTACAAGCTAGGGATAGAGATCCAAGTCACACACCTTTGAGAAAATGCTCGAAGATTCCCTTTATCCACATTAATTGACGTCGGTGTAAGTTGCATTAGGACAACCTGCGTCGGCACATGATGTACAAGGGTGACATGAGTCGACGACGCAATCCATCAGGTGATCAACTGCACCTGACCTAGTTGGGCACAAGTTGCTAGGGAGCAACATGCGTCGACCCAACTAGACCCTATGGTAAGGGGGTCAGTAACTTCTCCAGTTTGACTTCCTAGTCATGGAAACTTCAAGGATGTTTGCACTGAGTCTTATGATGACAATATTTAGATGTAACAAAATGCCTCCTATTACCAACTATTTTGTACAATAGTTGAACCTCCATTGAGCCGCCAGTGTTTGAACATGATCAATGTTCACTTCCAGAGCATCAGGGGTTCAATTTGCAGTGATTAGCCAATTTTGGGTAGCCAGTTTTGTTTTTCTGTTGACATGACCATGGCCCCATGGGGTTTGTAATATGTGTACTAGTAGGGTTTTTGAGTGGCTCGGTTCCCCATGACTTGACTATCAACTAAGGCATTCCAATGCGTTTTTTGCCCTTGTCAATTATGCTTTGCCTATAGCCGAGTAATAATCAACGAGGTTTTCTCCCGCTTCCTCCAAAGATGGAATGCCCGATTTTGAAAGTTTGAGCCTTGGGGGTTATTAGAGTCCAATTGATGTATATGAACCTACTAGACACCATTTGTATGTTAGATGGTCATTTCCTAGGTCCCTTGTCCATTTAAAACAATGTCCGATTTTTTTTTTACCGGACACGTTGGACAAGTTTTTATTTTTATCATTTTATTATTATTTTCCAAATATTTAATTGGAAAAATTCAATTTGTAATATGTCAGTCGTTTGTGGGTGGATTCAAGTGATTGGAGACTTAATTCCTAAGCCAATAATCTCAGTTAAACCCCAAACCCAATTATCCTAAGTTTCAGATGGTCATTTAGTCACTTAATTAATATTTTCTAAAAAATCAATAAAAGAAAAATTATTAATTAAATTAATCAAAAAATAATAAATTGGAGAATTATCCAAATCTCTCCAAAATAATCCAATTGGATTAAATAAACAGGCTAAATGAAATAGAATTAGGCATTTAAGAGGTTTCCAATCAACTCCAATCACTTTCAGTTCACTATCCAGTCACTAGAAGAGATCTCCAATGGAAAAATTCTCCCTCCTTAAGATGGATCATGAATTGATGATTTGGCAAGTAATTAGTGGATTGTTGAGTTTGCAATTAATGCAAGGTGGGCGCCTTCCTCAAATTATGGGCACATCTCAAGTTACAATTCAAAGGAACTCGTGTTATTTCAACTACCAAATCCAAGCTCATCTCATGGTAGCATTCACGCCTTCCTTGATATGATTCACGCATTCCCTCTTTAAAGCTCACATCTCACATGTGGAAGATGCTCATTGGATGGCGATACTTCCTATGGAGGAAAGGGGGGCGCCTTGCCAAGGTGGAGGCTACCTCCCCACTTCCAACAACCAAGAAACTCGAGTTCTCTATTGTGTTATCACTCCAAGCTTGGATTGATTGGATATTGATTAGATTTTGATTGGGATTCAATTGGAGTATTGGCTCTCTTATGCCTAATTCGAATTAGGGTGTGGTGCTTAGCTTTTGTATAAAGAGAGGCCCCTTTGGCTCTCTTATGATGGAGATTTTGTGCAAGAACACTTTGCCAAAATTGTATTGTACTCATTTGTTTAAATACTTGGAATAAAAACGACTTTGGAGGTCTATGCTTGGGATCTTTGTGTTGTGGTTTCATCCTTTTGAGGTGTTATCTCTCTCACCCTTCTCTGTTATTTGCAAATTATGGTCAATGTTAGCTTTAGAAGACTATCAATCTAGTACATAAGGTTAGTCAATTAAAAAGTTTTCATTTGGTTATCTATGCTAGATTTTTCATTTATCTTGATAATTGTTTGATTTAACATCCTAGCATTTGATCTAGTTTTCCTTGTGAGAGTTGTGTTTTTCAGGGATCACTGAAGGTGGAGAAGAGTTTGGAGATCAAGCTCCTCTTCATTAAACAATAGTTCTTACCATCTAACATATTCACCTCGCAAGGTCTATAAGAAGCTTCCACTTCCAAGTGAAGAAACGTGGCCAACAAGGGCTCTTCCTCATCCATCAAACTTATTTTTAAAAGCATTTTTCAGTTACTTGGTTACTAGATCCATCTTGATGTTGTGGAAAACTCAAGAGTTATCATTCTCCAATCTTGGAAACCCCATCAAGCTTATTTTTTTTTTTTTCAGTAGGCTTGATCTTGCTCTTGTTTTCTTCAAACTTCTCATACTTTCGTTTTTTCCTCCCTCTAGCTTCCATTCTTCCTTCGTTTTCCTCTTGATTGATCCCTCCATCTTCTAGCTTTCATTCTTCCTCTAGAGCTTTAGATCCTCTCTCCCTTCTCTCCTTTCGTTCCTCCTCCTCTCTGCTCCTTCTCCCTTTCGTTTTTTGATCTTCCTCTCTGCTCCTTCTCCCTTTCGTTTTTTGATCTTCCTCTTCATCTTCTCGTCTTCTTTACCTTCTTCCTTGCTTTCGTCTTTGCCCTTCTTCCTCCCTTCATCTTACTCTACCTCCCTTCTTCTTTCTCCTCTCATTTCTCCCTTTTCAACCCTCTTTTCTTACCTTCCTTTCGTCTCCTCCTTTGCTCTTTCTTCTTGTTAAAGTTTAGATCTTAAAAGGTTAGCTTTGTTAGTTGCATGTTAGATTTCTTAACTTAGTGAATTGTTAATCTTGCATCTAAGATCTCATACTTAGAAAGTATTCCATTTGAAGTTTATAAGTCTTAGATCTCATTTTAAAAGTCAAAACTTGCATTCAAAAAGTGATCGGGCATATAGATTAGCTTGTTAGTTTTGCATCTAGATCTATTTTTGCATTTGCATTTTAAAAGTTTGGCTTTCAAGGTTAGCTAGTTTCCATTTTTAGTCTTAGATCTTAGATTTGTTTTGTTTTTATTTACTAATGCTTAATGGGTGCTTGAGTTGATCTTTGTTGTAGGTATTTGAGAAAAAGAAGCAAAGGAAACCAAGAAGAAGAAGAAGTGCAAAAACAATAGAAGAGCAATAAACCAAGAAGAAAATCCAAAACCAAAGAAGAAGATGTTAACCATGAAGACCTAAAACCATTCTCCTTTTGTAAAAGCTCTCAAGAGCTTCATAAGCATTCTTCTACTTTATTTCTTCCAAGTCCTTTTCAAGGGTTGAATTCCCAAGGCATTGTAATCATTTAATAAAATTTGCAAGTGGGATTTTTAAGCTCCCACACCCAACTTCCCCCATTTGGGGAAGTTTGTAGTGTCTTTGTTTTTGTTTGCTTCACTTATTAGCTTAGTTTCATCTTTTTTCAAGTAGATCACTAAATTGCTAGTTTAGATCTCTCTTGTTTTATTAGATCACTAATTGCTAGTTAGTTTCATTTTTGCTCCTTAGAACACTAATTGTTAGATTAGAGTTTATCATTTCATATTGAACTATCTTGTTGTGTTGCTTGCTTTTAATTTCTCTATCTTAAAAGGAACACAGTCTCTTGAACTTGTCATAAAACAAGTCAGGAGCAGTCTTTATCGGAGAGCATTGTTTGCATTGTGCATTTGCATATAGATTAGATAAGACTCTTGAATCTCACCATAAGGTGGATCAAGAGCACTCTCTGTCGGGGAGCTTGTCTTTTGTGCTCTAATTAAAATTTTCACAACTCACATTCTCCCTTTAAAATTGGAATTTATTCGTTTCTCCATACCACGTATGCTTTGGCCAATCTTGAAAAAGGTTGGAATACTCAGAAATGGTATTGGCTGCTTAATCTCTCAATTTTAAACCATAATAAAATCTTCACCCCATAACCAACGAATCCGGCGTTGTCGATAAATAATCTAAGTGGACAAATTCCAAGTCGGGGCGTTGGGTAGCCATGTTCAAAATCTAGTTGTTGGTTAGCTATTGAGCCCCTAGTTGGAGAACTAGGTGGTCCGTCATGTCTTCAAACGAAGCCATTTAGAATATTTCTTGGACAGATTTCTAGTACCTTGCGTACTGGTTGGAAATTCCCCTAGCCATAATAATCAAGAACACCCCTAAAATACCCAATAAAATTTACCAAGAGCATTGCAAAACGATCTCACAAACACATATTGAGACTTGTATTTTAGCATCCCAAGCACTTTTGACTCCATTTGGCATTGGTTTTGGAACTTATATGCATCACCTTATTTTGGACCATTTGTCCTTCATCTGCTTAAGTCATTAATTATTCTGTGGATGCTTTAATTTTCAGTCATCATATATTGTTTATATCATCTTGTGTTTTGCATTTGCAACGTGGATTGCTTAATTATTATTGTGTATCATAAAAAAACTCCTAAAGAACACCCATCTGCATCCATACACCCAAAAACACTTAAAAGCATAAAAGCCTTAGACAACTCTTTGTTAGGGACAACTCCCCTTGGCTTCGTTAGGAGTTAGCCTAAACGAAGGAGCTGGGATTCAGGTGACAGTACTTGGCTCATTGCTTGCCCCCAAGGCCACACCTTTCCCACTTGTAGTGAGGAAACAACTTTCGAAAGACTACTGGTGTGCATCTCGGAGGACAACATTTTTGGCGCCGTTGCCGGGGACAAATCTTTTTGTTCTTGGACGATCTTAGTTTTTTCTTAGTTTTCTACCTTTTCTTTTGATAGATTTTTAGTTTAATCAACTCTCTGATATTAGACTTGAATCCATTTGGCGACTCCACTGTCAAATAATTTACCAAGGTATTCAACTAGAAGAAACTCTGAAGGCTTACTTAATTTCATCCCTGAACCTGAAAAGGTTTATAGGAGGAGATTAAATAAGCTAGCTTGACGTAGGATCCTTGAGAATCTTGGATCTGAGTCTATATTAGACATCCATAACTTGTTTGAAGAAAATAATAACACTTGTTTTCCCAACATACTGGGTGAGTATTTTACTCAACTTGACTTCTCTCAGATATCAGGTCAACCCCATCGTCTTCCAAACAAAGCTGTAGAGAAACTCCTTATGTTCACTGGCACTGATGCCATCACTTCAAACATGCATCTCGGAAGTTTTTCTAGATGTATCAACGCTTATGTTGGTGATCTTGCAAATCAACATGATGATGTCTATATGAAACTCTTTGCTCTTTCCTTGGATGGAAAAGCTGGTGATTGGTACAACAATTTACCGAATAGCTCCTTTGCCACACTGGCAACTTTCAAGACTGCCTTCACCAACAAGTTTGGTGAAAAGAAGGAACATAGGCATCAACTGGCTTCTTTGACAAACATAAAGAAGAAGGAAACTGAAACAATGGATGAGTTTAACACAAGGTTCACAGATCTGTCAAATGTTATTCCTCCCACTTATGCACCACCTGCACCATCTATTTTGGTTTATTACATTGAAGCACTTAGTGGGAAGATGCAGTATCAGATCAGAGATAAGGAATCCACTTCTCTTCTAGAAGCTCAAGAAATGGCAATCAAAATAGACCAAAATATGCAATCATCAGGTGAATCCAATCTTCCTGGTTATTCTAGGGCCTCAACCCCTTTGAAGTCAAGTGACCATAAAGAGAAAGATCCCATACCTTTAAATGAAAAAAGTGCTTATGAAAAGAAACTAATGGATATGGCTGAAAAAAAGGAAAACATGGAACAGAAGTATCTTTCTCAAATGAAAGAAATGCAGAATAGGGTTATAACCATGGAAAGGACACAGATTCAACCTGCTCCAAGAAATTTTCCTCCAAAACCAACTTGGCAAAGAAAAGCACCCAACCATGAATAAAGGCCTCCTCATTAGCTAGAGGTTGCTAACATGGTTGAACTTTACACGCCATTTTGTAGGGCATGCAGAGAATTCCACGAAGAAGACACTTGTCATTATGCATGCTATGTTAAAGAGCATGGTTTTCCTGAAGGGTGTGGTGGTCAGTCTTCATCAAGCGAGCCTCAATATATAAACCATGTAGGTGACATTCATAGTATTCCAAGAGAAAGTTGGAGACAAGCAAAACAGTATAGTCAAGAGCTAGATAACATGACCAAGTACTATGGTACAAAGCCTTCAACTAATCAGGTTAACAACATGCAGAGGTACAAAGGTACTACCTCCCAAAGGAAAGCAAATGATGGACCTCCTATTCAAAATGTGCATAAGGAAACACTTCCTAATGATTCTAAAGAACCAAGTGATCTAAGCTTTGATTTAGGCAATTGGTTGTTTAACACGAAAGTACCCGTGCTTGTGTTAGAATTATGTAAAATACCTAGATAGAAGGAAAAGCTTTTGAAAATCCTAAGTCCTCCCACACCTCTGAATCCTACTACCCCTAAAAAGGTCACCTTTGCTGAAACTATAGAGCAACCTTCCACGAGCAATTATAGTGCCCTTGAAGATCCCATTGTAATTCTACATACCAAGGACCCAAGAAGAGAAGATCATCCCCCGTTCTATGTATCATTGATGATAGGTGATCTTCTTCTACACAATTGTATGTTAGATTCAGGGTCCTCTTCCAACATCATGACCAAAAAGGTCATGGACCAACTCAACCTAAAGACATCAAGACCATATAGAAATGTTTGTGTCATGGACTCTAGGGAGGTTGAAGTTGTAGGAATCATTGAAAATCAGTCAGTAAGGTTGGATGAGTATCCGGACATCCATGTGAAAATGGACATTCTTGTCATTGATGTTCCAGATAAATGGGGAATGTTGCTTTCTAGGAAGTGGGCTGCTAATTTAGGAGGATGGGTCCAAATGGATTGGACCTATGCTACTGTGCTAGCATCTGAGGATTCTTTGGTTAAATTGCATAATGAGAAAGAAAAGAGATATCATGTTGAGAATCCCAAGAAGCCATTTAACCAATATACTTATAATACAGATGATCTTGGGACTTGTGCAATTTACTCTATATTTCTAGCACCTATTCAAAAGGAGGATGAAGTTGAGGAGGATAGACATAGCTTGGAGGATGATATAAGTGATGATGAATCCATCATGGATGACATAGATATTGGTAATGAGGAATGGACCTTTTTAGAGAACCCTATCTATGCCACATCTAAGGAGGTTAATGATGAGCCAAAATGTTTTATCAATAATCCCACTTATGAATATGAGGATATATATAGCCAGGGATATGATGAGGTTCATGAAGACTCCCCTGTATTTGACAAAAATGTGGATGATGACTGTTGGACATACACTGGAAAACCTATTTTTGATGTATCTAGAGAAGGGAGTGTGGTTTTGGAAAATTTGGATCATTTGGACATGGAGGAAGAGCATGATATTTTTTCATATGAGCAGTCAGTTGAACATATATCTTAGCCATTGGATGTCCCTTGTAGATTACAACAGTTCGAGGCTTACACTTTCACAGAAAGTTATTTTCAGAAGAGCCTTTCAGATCAGTATGATGAGGTACCAGGAATGCCTTATCATCATGAGTTTTTCCTCTAACCTATCTTGTCATGGATAGAGGATGCCTGTAGGAGGACCTACTATGTTGGGAAGCACTTCAAAGAATTATCATACTCATGATTTCTCATCCAGGCCTCCCACTCAGAAGATCCAAGCAGGTTTGCACTTTCTAATAAGCATGCTCTTTCTCTAGCTGGTAACCAAAGACAAGATAAAAAATTATTTCATTGATAACATGCTTATATGGTTACATTGGATTTTGGATTATACTTAACATTTTCTTGTATATTATGCTTAGAATAGGAAAAAAAAAGTTTTTCAAAAAGAGCATTTACTTTCTGCATTTAAATTTTTTAGAGTTTATTTTCAAAATAAAATGTAGTTTGTGTTTCATTTGGCATTCTATAACACTTGTGCTACTGAAGGTTTTCTGTCAAGATTGAGATGTTTTTACAGGTTATATATAAAAACCAGAGATTCTGGTGTTCTCGTATCCTCTCCCTACATGAATGCCAGATCAAGCACACGTCCCGCAGTTGGAGCCAGATGTTACCAACTATTTTGTACAATAGTTGAACCTCCATTGAGCCACCAGTGTTTGAACATGATCAATGTTCACTTCCAGAGTATCAGGGGTTTAGTTTGCAATGATTAGCCAATTTTGGCTAGCCAATTTTGTTTTTTTGCTGAAATGACCATGGCCCCATGGGGTTTGTAATAAGTGTACTAGTAGGGTTTTTGAGTGGCTCGATTCTCCATGACTTGAGTATCAACTAAGCTATTCCAGGGAGTTTTTTGCTTTTGTCAATTATGCTTTGCCTATAGCTGAGTAATAATCGATGAGGTTTTCTCTCGCTTCCTCCAAAGCCGGAATGCCCGATTTTGAAAGTCTGAGCCTTGGGGGGTTATTAGATTCCAATTGATGTATATGAACCTGCTAGACACCATTTGTATGTTAGATGGTTATTTCCTAGGTCCCTTGTCCATTTAAAACAATGTTCGAAATTTTTTTATCGGACGCGTTGGACAAGTTTTTATTTTTATTATTTTATTATTATTTTTCCAAATATTTAATTGGAAAAATTCAATTTGTAATATGTCAGTCATTTGGGGGTGGATTCAAGTGATTGGAGGCTTAATTCCTAAGCCAATAATCTCAGTTAAACCCCAAACCCACTTATCCTAAGTTTTAGATGGTCATTTAGCCACTTAATTAATATTTTCTCAAAAATCAATAAAGGAAAAATTATTAATTAAATTAATCAAAACATAATAAATTGGAGAATTATCCAAATCTCTCCAAAATAATCCAATTGGATTAAATAAACAGGCTAAATGACATGGCATCAGGCATTTAAGAGGTTTCCAATAAACTCCAATCACTTTCAGTTCACTATCCAGTCACCATAAGAGATCTTCAATGGAAAAATTCACCCTCCTTCATATGAATCACGAATTGATGATTTGGAAAGTAATTAGTGGATTGTTGAGTTTGCAATTAATGCAAGGTGGGCGCCTTCCTCAAACTATGGGCACATCTTAAGTTACAACTCAAAGGAACTCATGTTATTTCAACTACCAACTCCAAGCTCATCTCATGGTAGCATTCATGCCTTCCTTGGTATGATTCACGCATTCCCTCTTTAAAGCTCATGTCTCACATGTGGAAGATGCTCATTGGATAGTGATACTTCCTATGGAGGAAAGGGGGGCACCTTGCCAAGGTGGAGGCCACCTCCCCACTTCCAACAACCAAGAAACTCGAGTTATCTATTGTGTTATCACTCCAAGCTTGGATTGATTGGATATTAATTGGATTTTGATTGGAATTCGATTGGAGTATTGGCTCTCTTATGCCTAATTCGAATTAGGGTATGGTGCTTAGCTTTTGTATAAAGAGAGGCCCCTTTGGCTCTCTTATGATGGAGATTTTGTGCAAGAACACTTTGCCAAAATTGTATTGTACTCATTTGTTTAAATACTTGGAATAAAAGCGATTTTGGAGGTCTATGCTTGGGCTCTTTGTGTTGTGGTTTCATCCTTTTGAGGTGTTATCTCTCTCACCCTTCTCTCTTATTTGCAAATTATGATCAATGTTAGCTTTAGAAGACTATCAATCCAATACATAAGGTTAGTCAATTAAAAAGTTTTCATTTGGTTATCTATGCTAGATCTTTCATTTATCTTGATAATTGTTTGATTTAACATCGTAGCATTTGATCTAGTTTTTCTTGTGAGAGTTGTGTTTTTCAGATCACTGAAGGTGGAGAAGAGTTTGGAGATCAAGCTCCTCTTCATTAAACAGGAGT
The DNA here is from genome assembly GCA_027924585.1 of Larix kaempferi. Classification (NCBI taxonomy): domain Eukaryota; kingdom Viridiplantae; phylum Streptophyta; class Pinopsida; order Pinales; family Pinaceae; genus Larix; species Larix kaempferi. The sequence goes on from BSBM01000493.1 coordinate 33,440,657, forward strand.
TCTTACCATCTAACATATTCACCTTGCAGGGTCTACAAGAAGCTTCCACTTCTAAGTGAAGAAACATGGCCAACAAGGGCTCTTCCTCATCCATCAAACTTATTTTTAAAAGCATTTTTCAGTTACTTGGTTACTAGATCCGTCTTCAAGTTGTGGAAAACTCAAGAGTTATCATTCTCCAATCATGGACACCCCATCAAGCTTATTTTTGGTTTTCAATAGGCTTGATCTTACTCTCGTTTTCTTCAAACTTCGCATACTTTCGTTTTTTCCTCCCTCTAGCTTCCATTCTTCCTTCATTTTCCTCTTGATTGATCCCTCCATCTTCTCGCTTTCATTCTTCCTCTCGATCTTTAGATCCTCTCTCCCTTCTCTCCTTTTGTTCCTCCTCCTCTCCACCCCTTCTCCCTCTCGTTTTCTTCACCCTTTCTCCCTTTCATTTTTTGATCTTCCTCTCTTCATCTTCTCGTCTTCTTACCTTCTTCCTTGCTTTCGTCTTTGCCCTTCTTCCTCCCTTTGTCTTACTCTACCTCCCTTCTTCTTTCTCCTCTCGTTTCTCCCTTTTCAACCCTCTTTTCTTACCTTCCTTTTGTCTCCTCCTTTGCTCGCTCTTCTTGTTAAAGTTTAGATCTTAAAAGGTTAGCTTTGTTAGTTGCATGTTAGATTTCTTAACTTAGTGAATTGTTAATCTTGCATCTAAGATCTCATACTTAGAAAGTATTCCATTTGAAGTTTATAAGTCTTAGATCTCATTTTAAAAGTCAACTGGCATTCAAAAAGTGATTGGGCATATAGATTAGCTTGCTAGTTTTGCATCTAGATCTATATTTGCATTTGCATTTTAAAAGTTTGGCTTTCAAGGTTAGCTAGTTTCCATTTTTAGTCTTAGATCTTAGATTTGTTTTGTTTTTATTTACTAATGCTTAGTGGGTGCTTGAGTTGATCTTTGTTGTAGGTATTTGAGAAGAAGAAGCAAAGGAAACCAAGAAGAAGAAGTGCAAAAACAATATAAGAGCAATAAACCAAGAAGAAGATTTAAAACCAAAGAAGAAGATGTTAACCATGAAGACCTAAAACCATTCTCCTTTTGTAAAAGCTCTCAAGAGCTTCATAAGCATTCTTCTACTTTATTTCTTCCAAGTTCTTTTCAAGGGTTGAATTCACAGGGCATTGTAATCATTTAATAAAATTTGCAAGTGGGATTTTTAAGCTCCCACACCCAACTTCCCCCATCTGGGGAAGTTTGTAGTGTCTTTGTTTTTGTTTGCTTCACTTATTAGCTTAGTTTCATCTTTTTTCAAGTAGATCACTAAATTGCTAGTTTAGATCTCTCTTATTTTATTAGATCACTAATTGCTAGTTAGTTTCATTTTTGCTCCTTAGAACACTATTTGCTAGATTAAAGTTTATCATTTCATATTGAGCTATCTTGTTCTGTTGCTTATTTTTAATTTCTCAATCTTAAAAGGAACACAAAGTCTCTTGAACTTGTCATAAGACAAGTCAAGAGCACTCTCTATCGGAGAGCATTGTTTGCATTGTGCATTTGCATATAGATTAGATAAGACTCTCGAATTTCACCATAAGGTGGATCAAGAACACTCTGTCGGAGAGCTTGTCTTTTGTGTTCTAATTAAAACTTTCACAACTCACATTCTCCCTTTAAAATTGGAATTTATTCGTTTCTCCATACCACATATGCTCTGGCCAATCTTGAAAAATGTTGGAATACTCAGAAATAGTATTGGATGCTTAATCTTTCAATTTTAAACCATAATAACATCTTCACCCCATAACCAATGAATCCGGCGTTGTCGATAAATAATCTAAGTGGGCAATTTCCAGGTGGGGGCGTCGGGCAGCCATGTTCAGACTCTAGTTGCTGGTTAGCTATTGAGCGCCTAGCTGGAGAATTGGGTGGTCCATCATGTCTTCGAACGGAGCCATTTAGAATATTTCCCAGACAGATTTCTAGTACCTTGTGTACCGGATGGAAATTTCCCTAGCCATAATAATCAAGAACACCCCTAAAATACACAATAAAATTTACCAAGAGCATTGTAAAACGATCTCACGAACACATATTGAGACTTGTATTTCAGCATCTCAAGCACTTTTGACTCCATTTGGCACTGGTCTTGAAACTTATTTGCATCACCTTATTTTGGACCATTTGTCCTTCATCTGGTTAAGTCATTAATTATTCTGTGGATGCTTTTGTTACACAGAAATCTTCCACCCTGTGAGCATCAGCATTCTTTGGCCTGTAGGATCCATTTCAGTGATACCAGTTTACTATATTTTTGTTCCTACCCGCATGTTGCATCACTATAGCATGCGTACCCACTAGTTGCATCCCTATAGCCCACGGGTATCAAGTAAAATGGTAAAAACCACTATTTTATTACTTTTTACTCCCAAAAAGCGATCATTGGGTGACCTTTGGCTCTCCATCTGCCCAAGTAATGTCTCGATGTGTCCTTTCACCTACCTTTGAGAGGACTATATATTGAACACATATGTCTTATGGACGGGAGGAGAAAGAAGAGAATAGTAAAGGCACTCTAATGGATTTTTGCCCTATCTTGAGTCTACACTTATTGATCCTTGTAGTTGTGAACCACTTATGTTCACCTTCCAAACTCCTTGCTAGTTTGAGTTTGCCTTTCATGGAGGATTGAAGTGGTGGAGGCACAAATGGATTTCTCTAGATCTTGGTTCAGATTGGTTTCCAGCAAGAGGTCGTATCACTGTGTACTTCTTCTTGTTCATTAATAGAAATACTCATATTCTCATCCATTCATAGTGTGAATGTTGTTTATTATACATTGGGTTACATTGGCTTATGATATTATGGACCATTGTTATTGATAATGTTAATGTCAATTATATATTATATGTACTTGTTGGATATTGGCTGTCAAGACTAATATGCAGATTTACAAGTTTGTGGATTGAAAGCTCCAACGGGGATCTACATCAAACGTTGGATCGAGGTTGGTTACATTTCTCCATTATCTTAACATTGTCATTTATAATAGCATTGCTTTGAGAATTGAGTAGATTTCTGGTAGTCATCTGTCTATTGTGGTATTTCCAAGCCATAGTGAGTTTTCTCCAATACAGAAATGGTGACTCCGCTGGGGAAAACATCCATGTTTGAGAATGTTTTTGAGCATTAGTCCATAATTAGAGTTGCTGTTTATCGAAGCTTTGTGTCACTGATTGGCCGTTAAGATACACTGTAGAAAACTTGCTTTTTCTGAGCCTCTGGACTCTTTATTTGACCATTTGCTTTTCCTCACCCGTGGGATGGCTTAGTTCTGCCTGCGTATACCCACCTCTGTTTACACTACTGCTCGCGGGTACCCGCAGGTATTCCTTCGACAGTAGCATGTAACTCCGGCTTTTGTTGGTTTATGGCTATTGGTTGTTGCTGGGTGAGTTTGGTTGGTTCCTGAGTCTTTGTTGGCCTATTTCTTGACTGTTTCATGCCTTGGTTATGACTAGATCTCTTCGTTTCTCTTGGTTGAGCCCTCTTGGTTTTTTACCAATCTTTGGTTTTAGCCTCTTGGTTTCTTCCTTTTGAGCTCTTTCTTTTGGTTGAGACTTGCTGTTTAGCATCTGCTGGGTTGTCTTAGTGATCTTCTCGGCACTTTAGTGACTGAATAGTAGGATTTTGCTTGCATTTTTTCATTCCATATATATTGAAAAAATACAAAAATATTCATTTAGTTTTTTGCATTTTCCTTTAGGTTTATAAGAGAAAATACAAAAATATTTTATTTCCATGTACTGCATTTTGCATTGAGTGCTTGTTGCCTTCATTTTAGGTTCTGCTTGTGCATTGCAAAGATAAAAGTTTGCATATTTATTTCAGAATTGTTGATTGATTTTGCATATTAGTGACATTGTTTTATTAGAGAGATGAGTTTAGGATTGGATGATGTTGCATACTATTGAGTCTACACATCACTAGTTTCACGATCATATCCCTTGAGTAATCATAGCCACTAAAATTAACGCTTAATCATAAAATTGATTAGACTTATTTTATTTATAGGGTACACCAACTAGCATAGGTTTAGAGTCTTGGAATAGATCATTGTGAGTTAACAATCCAAGACTACTGAACGAAACATTAGGTGTCTGACCAGGTGTTAAATTTTGAGCATTAATTCACAATACTCTTGGATCTTTACTAAGAGAAGAACATATACAGTATATCAATGCATAACAATCACAATAAGCATGATAGGCATCACAAGAATCAAAAGCATGAGAGACAAGAGACACAGAGTTTCCGTGGGGAAAACCCTAAGGTGAAAAACCCCACAACTTCCTCAGAGATAGAGAGAGCAATGGCTCAACCAAAGTACAACCAAAATACACTTGAGATAGTCTCCTAGAGCAGATGATCCTCCTCCTCACTAGTGCGCCACTTTCTGAGTGAGAGAAGTGTGTCTTTCCGAATGATCCAAATAGAGATCTCCTGATCTCTATTTATACTTAACCTGTTTGCCCAGTTACACTATGGGGCCGACTTGTCTATCTAGATACATCCACAATATAATATATATTTCAGGGCTGACCCCACACATGGTGGTCTAATAACCCATCGGCAAGTACACACACTTGCGACACTTGTCAATCCACATGACGACACTTCCTTATAGAGGAATAACACATCTCTTATAAGGGTACAATAAATATATATAAAATACATAGATGAAATACATTCCGAAGTTACATATACATCAACACTCCCTCTTAACTAGGAAGATATTTCTCAACACAGTTCTGCTAGACAAGTCTTCTTCTCGGGATCATCGTCATCAATGCATCGTCATCATCATAGTCACTACTGCTGCTATCTCAACCAATCTCTGACTCTACTCGTCATAGGAAGTTCTACAGGTCTAGTCCTTTTTCGTACTGGATGTAGGCCCACCACCTGCAGGTCTTCATCATTTGTGCGAACGATCTGATAGAGGTGGCCTCTCAAGACTAATTTTATGTGCGGATGCAATACCGGAAAGAGTATCCCAGGAACATTTATGTGCCTAAGCACGACCGACAAGATCTCTCAGGACTAATTACATGCATCTCCTCCGCGATACCTTTAAAGAGCATCCTAGGAACATTTATGTGCCGCAGCACGACCGACAAGATCTCTAAAGAGCATCCCAGGACTTATTACGAGCATACAACTCAACCTCTTGGATCTCCAGGACTGATTACATGTGGATAGACAAAACCTTTAAAGAGCATCCCAGGAACATTTATGTGCCGCAGCACGACCGACAAGATCTCTAAAGAGCATCCCAGGACTTATTACGAGCACACAGCTCAACCTCTCGGATCTCCAAGACTGATTACATGTCTCCGTAGTAATACCGCATCCCATGACTGATTACGAGCACACAGCTCAACCTATCAGATATCTGAGGACTGATTACATACTACATATCAATACCAGAAAGAGTACCCCAGGAACATTTATGTCTCGCAGCACGACTGACAAGATTTCCCGGGACTGATTACATGCTATTTGTACAACCTGCCACATATCATCTCTGACCTCCAAGTATCAACCTGATACTCATGATCCAACAGATCATCATCACACAAGGCATCATCCTGATGCCCATGATCATACTGATTATCATCACTTGTACCATCCTGGTACATATCATCTGGAGCAACATTCTGAAGCTCATCATCATGATCAACCTGATCATACAATGCATCCACCTGATGCACACCAAGTATCTACCTGATACATATCATCATACATGATCCACCTGATCATACAATGTATCCACCTGATACAAATACAAATACATGATACATATCCACATACATGATCTACCTGATCATACAATGTATCCACCTGATACATATACAGATACATGGTCCAAGCAACCAACATGATGCATATACAAATACATACAAATGATCCAACAAATCATATCTAGCATCCAACATGATGCGTACATACATATAAATATATAATGATCCAACTGATCATATCCAGCATCAACATGATGCATATACAGAGCAGTAACTGGAGCATCATCCTGATACTCATCATCAAGTGCTTACATCGACATCCATGTGAAGGATCCTCCTTCCAACATGCTTGGAATGGCTTCAACAAATGTGTCCATCACTTCTTCCTCGAAGTGTCGTCGATCTGAAGAACACCAAGCCTCTCCTTGAAGTACTCGAACTTCACCTTGGCTAGTGGCTTCATCAGCACATCTGCAATCTGCTCGTCCGTCGCAACATACAGGAGCTTCACGGCTCCTCTCTGCACCATATCCCTGATATAGTGATATTTGATCTCTATGTGTTTTGACCTGTCATGAAACACTGGGTTCTCGGACAGCTTCACACAACTCTGGTTATTGCAGAAGATACCAGTAGCATCCAACGGGAGATCAAATAACTCAGACAGTAGCTTCCGTAGCCATACTGCCTCACAACTAGCTGAACAGGCTGCAACATACTCTGCCTCAGCTGTACTCAGTTCTATGCAGGACTGCTTCCTGCTAAACCAAGAGATCACACCTGATCCCATACTGAAGCAGCATCGAGATGTGCTCTTCCTATCTACATCACTGCCAGCCCAATTTGAATCAACATAACCCTGCAGGTTAAACTTTTGATTCGCTTCATACTTGAGCCCATAATCCATTGTACCTTTCAGGTACCTCAGAACATGTTTTACAGCAACCAGGTGAACACTCTTCGGATCTGTCAGGAACTGACTCAATGTGTTCACAGCAAAGCAAATATCTGGTCTTGTGTTCATCAGGTACATCAAGGACCCAATCATCTGACGATACATAGAAATATCAACTGGCTCAGATGAAGCATCACATAGAAGCTTCAGGTTCGACGCCATAGGTGTCACCATGGATTTGCAATCCATCATCCCGAACCTCTTCAGGATATCTACAGTATACTTCCCTTGTCCAAGGAAGATCCCATCTGAACTCTGCCACACCTCCATACCTAGGAAATAATGCATCATTCCCAAATCTTTCAAATCGAACTCAACAACAAGCTTCCTCTTTGTAACTGCAATCAATCTTGTCATCTCCTGTTACAAATAAGTCATCCACATACAAGAGTAGAATCACAGGATTCCCTTCCTCAACCTTGTAGCAAAGGTTGGAATCCACTTTACTCTTGGTGAAGCCCAAACTGGATAGAAAGCTATCTATCCTACCAAGTTCTGCACACATATATGACTACACCATTCAATACAACTGTCTTGAAATCCATCTGGTGTATCTTCTATTTCATCACTTTTATATTTCTCTATGCTACCATCTGCAGCATGCTTGATCTGATAGTTCTATTTGGAAGTCACAACAGACTTCCCTTCAGCTCTTGGGACCGCATCCCAAACATCGTTCTTCATGATCGACGGATCATGGCATTCTTCCCGTATCCTGGGAACTTCAATATCTTCAATAGATATCTTTGTTGCTGGAACAAATGTTGTAGTCCTTTTGTAGGTGAAGATATACGGTCTTTCCTACAAAACAAGTTAAATTGCATGATTATAAACATCTCATAATTTTCAGAACAAATTCTTTACACATAAATAAATATGTCATGTAGTCATGCAATTATCTTAGCCAATGCTTCAATACAATATTTATCCATGTTCCACAACTTTCTAGATGCCTTCCAGTCTCTACCAAAACATTGTTAAGAGTTTGCACTACTCCCAACATGTCAGCAAAGAGGTTTCATTCTAGATAAGTAGCACTAGAATGTTGTACAGTGCCATAGGTCACTTACCCATCACATGCATATTAGTAGTATACTGTTCATTAATGCAGTCATTCTAATATGCACAATACATCTCCTAAGTCTAGGAACATAAGCATAATATTATTTAAACAAACAAAATAGGCAAGAAATGATAATTGAAATACTTATCTTTGTTTGTTTGTTGGGTGGACTCCCTCTGAGTCTTTGCTTCCTGGCAGGAGCTGCTGAAGTAGCTTCTTCTACACCTTTCTGTTGTGGAATGTAGGAAGATGGTCAACTCCCTTTGAAAATCTGCATCCTTGCAGGAGTTGCTGGAGTGTGCTCCCTCTTGATCTTTGCTTCCTGGATTACCTGTCCTTGAACTTATATTCATCCTTGCTGACATCAATCTTCTTGAACCCTGGAAAGTATATTCTGTAAGCCTTCGAGCTTTCACTGTAACCTACAAAGATACCCTTCTTTCCTGAAGGATCTAGTTTAGTCTTCTTTTCCTTTGGGACATGAGTGTATACTGGACAACCAAATATTCTGAGATGGCTGACTTCAGGTTTCTTACCAAAAAAGACCTCTTCTGGTGTCTTGTTGTCCAATATCTTGTGGGGTGTTCTGTTCTGCACATATACAGCTGTTCTAGTTGCTTCTGCCCATAGATACATAGGTAGATCCTGGTCATGTAGTATTGCCCTTGCTGCTTCCATGATTGTTCTATTCTTCCTTTCTGCAACTCCATTCCGTTGAGGATTGTAAGGAGCAGTCAACACCCTCTTAATCCCTGAATCACTGCAAAGCTTCTTGAAGTCACCTGAGGTGAATTCTCCACCATTGTCGGATCTGAATGTTTTGATCTTCTTGTCAGTTTGATTCTCCATCAAGGTTTTGAATTCCTTGAACTTATCAAACACCTCATCTTTTTTTTTCAAGAAGTATACCCAAGTCTTCCTGGAGAAGTCATCAATAAATGAGACATAGTAAACATACCCACTCAAAGAACTGGATGACATAGTACCACATACATTTGAGTGGATGATTTCCAGGATATCTTTTGCCTTGCTTTCACTGCTTGGAAATGCCTTCTTAATGTTCTTTCCTTTTACACATCCTTTGCAAACACCTTCACGTTTGGTCTTGATTTTAGGAAGACCCTCTACAGCCTTGCTTGCAATTGGAAGTGCCCTATAGTGCATATGAGCAAGTCTTCTATGCCAAAGTTCACTTGGCTCCATGGATTCATGCACCATGGCATGTTCAGGTTGTCCTTTTTAATTTATACAAACCTCCCTCTTGCTCTCCAATCACAACTGCATCATCTGTGGTCTTTCCCTTTGGCCACATTAGGACTTGGCCATCCACAAATGCAACCCTCATACCTTTTTCATCCAATGCAGAGATGGAGAGTAAGTTCTTTTTGAGCCCAAGTAAATAAAGGACTTCTTTCATCTTCAAAGATTTTCCAGAATCTAGGTTGTAGGAAGCTTCACCACTTCCTTTGATGGATATTGATAATCATCCCCAAGTTTCACTTTATGGGGTGATTCATGTTCAGACAGATTTACAAAGGATTCTTTAAACCCAGTCATGTGTTTGGAAGCCCCACTGTTAATTAACCAATCATTACAACCATGGGAGATAGTACCTGTGAGAGCAGAGATTAAAACATACTCTTCTTCACTTGATGAGTCATCATTGCTATCATCACTTTCTGCCCTAGCCTTCTTCTTTGGAGGTTCATCATCTTCGACAGCATGAGCATGGTACCTTCTTCTTCTTGCTGGAGTTGTTGTTTTTGTGGTTGTCCCTTTTGTTCTTGGGACATTCTGAAGCAAAGTGACCCTTCTCATTACAAGTCAAACACCTTAGATCTTTCTTGTCCTTGTGAAAATGATGAGAAGATTTCTTCTTGTGATGGGATGGCTCCCTCTTGAACTTGGCCTTTTTAGTGTGAGCTGTGAGAGCTTGATCTTCATTCCCCATCTTCTCTTCTCTTTCCACAAGCCTTGCTTCTTCTTGAGAACATTCCTCCCACAATCTGCTGAAGGAGATTAATTTCTTTCTGGCACAGATCCCCTGGATAAAGAGTCCCATGACCTAGGTAGGCCATTCAAAGTAGTCATAACAATTTCACCATTCTCCACCATTTCATCTACAGGTTCAAGTTGTTCCTTGATCTGAGAGACCTTGGATAAATAGGATTGAATGGTTTCTCCATTCGACATCTTGACCCCTTTCAATTGATTCCGCAGGGTCATCTTCCGATTTATGTTCTTTCCTTCAAATAGCTTGGTCAAAGAGTCAAACATAGCCTTGGGTGTCTTTAGAGAAGACACATGGGGTATGAGATGGTCTTTGATAGAATCAACAATGATTCTCTTTGCCTTGACCAAGTTCTTCTTATGCAATACCTTAGCCTCTTCATCCTCTGGGATAGGGATGTCTTCTTTTATATATGAGTACAACTCATTCTCTTCCAGGATTAACCCAATCCTATACTTCCAAGCTCTGAATTTATCAGCCCCTTCAAGCTTATCCTCAAGCTTGGTGTGGTGAGACATCTTAAAGAGTACTTCAAATGAAATAGAAAAGATTTAGGTCTTACCACTTGAAACGCTGAAAACTGGATCTGGTCCCGGATTAGGGTTTGTCGAAAAAACCCTAAAAATTCAAAATGTGAATTTCAACTTTCTGAAAGGATAGAAAGATGCGCCTTGATGAGCTGATCAGCCTGGTGTATTCAGAATTTGAGATCAACAAAGCTTTACCCTTCAGATTTTCCTTTTTGTCCTCCCGGGTTCAATGGGAGAGCCTTGAATTAGGGTTTGAGTTTCCCGGAGATCTACCCAGCCAAAAATCTCGATCCAAAGCTCTAAACTTCGATTTTTGCAAGGAGCTTCCAGCTTTGTCTTCAGATTTCAGAAATTCATATTTTTGTGGAAACCCTAATTTTTAGGGCCAAATTTGAAAATGCTCAGAATTGAATTTTGATTGGACAGATAGATTCTCCTTGATGAGTAGAGTCAATCTACTATACTGCTTTTCCAAAAATGGTGGAGAGAAACCCAATAAACAAGAAACTCAAGTTTTCGTCACTGCAAAATGTCTTCTTCTCAGGTTAGCTCTGATACCATGTTAAATTTTGAGCATTAATTCACAATACTCTTGGATCTTTATTGAGAGAATAACATATATAGTATATCAATGCATAACAATCACAATAAGCATGACAAGCATCACAGGAATCAAAAGCATGAGAGACAAGAGACGGAGTTTCCGTGGGGAAACCCTAAGGTGAAAAACCCCACAACTTCCTCAGAGATAGAGAGAGCAATGGCTCAACCAAAGTACAACTAAAATACACTTGAGATAGTCTCCTAGAGCAGATGATCCTCCTCCTCACTAGTGCGCCACTTTCTGAGTGAGGGAAGTGTGTCTTTCCGAATGATCCAAATAGAGATCTCCTGATCTCTATTTATACTTAACCTATTTGCCCAGTTACACTATGGGGCCGACTTGTCTATCTAGATACATCCACAATATAATATATATTTCAGGGTCGACCTCACACATGGTGGTCTAATAACCCATTGACAAGTATACACACTTGCGACACTTGTCAATCCACATGACGACACTTCCTTATAGAGGAATAACACATCTCTTATAAGGGTACAATAAATATATATAAAATACATAGATGAAATACATTCCGAAGTTACATATACATCAACACCAGGGAGTGGAGGAATCCATGGTATAGATCAATGTTCTCAGGAAAGCTCTACTCAATCCAGAGTTAAGCATGAGGTCACGGGAGGTTGGTTGAGGAGATATCCCTCTGATACCGGCTGAACGTGGGAGATATATCCAGGATTTGTTCGTATCTGGGGGTATCAGAGGTTCGTCCTCTTGTGCTTTGGGCTTAGCTACACTGCCCATACGACGGGTCCCACCTGTGACTGTCCCCTTGAGCATTGGTTATATTGCGGTGAACATAGTTTCCTTACCTAGGTACCGCACAGGGTACTTGCAGTGGTTATGCTGTTTGTGTCCTAAGTGAGATAGGGATTGGACAGCACAGTTGTGTTCGTGCAGTGGACTTGACCCTGTCGACACATTGAAGCCTGGGTGTCTCTATAACTTATTCTGTTACCTCCGGCTATAGTTTAGGAGTCTCAAGCCTCTCCTAGGCGAGACATACCTGCACTAGTGTCGGGAGCTCATTTAGCCACTCTGTTTGTCTGCTCTTGGCTGTAGTTTCTCTAGGTGTGTGCTTTTGATTTACTGTTTTTGATTGATAGTTGGCCTTTAGGAGACGCTGTGTCTCTCTCCGGAGAGAACGTGGCGCGGAGCCCTACTCTCCGTCGGTCCCGTCGTTTAGCTGGTTTAAAGCCACTCGAGGTTACACGTCGTATTGCTAGAGGATGCCGGAGGGCTCCCTCTGAGTCTTCAGATTCATACGAGACTTACGTTGAAGACTACATGGCTGCACATCCCGATATTGGGCAAGACCTTTCTACTCCTTCGGGTAGAATTGAACATACTTCCGATCCCCAGACTCCTCGTGAGGATTGGGGAGGTGATCCACTTGAGACTCAACCTGGTTCTATTTGGCCTAATCCACTTGACCGGGATCCGTTTGATCCTTTGAATCCAGATAATTATCTTTACTGGATGCCCAACTTACCCGAGGAGGAAGAACAGGACGAGCCTTTCGTTCCTTCGTTTCCACGCGATTTTAGATATAGGAGGCCTGAGACTCATAATGATTCCGACCCTATGGTCAACCCCACCACACTCTCTTTTGGTATGCCTAGTCACAATACTGTCGAACCTTCTACTATGGTTGGTACTCATGCTGGCACTAGTCAAAGTGTTATCCATACTATACCCACTGGGGCCACTACCCTAACTGGGGGCATTACGTTGTCCACCCACTCACATAGTATGGGGACTGGTAAGATTCCTAACCATGCTAATGTTGGAACGCGACCACCTCCTAGGAATACCCAACCTAGTCGGAATGCTGTTCGAAACACGACTCGCCATCCACCGCCTAATACACATGTCGCTACTCGTCAACCCAGGACTGCTTTTGCACATGATACCGTTCCTCCCAACCATGGGGGTGGACACATACCGCATACTTTTGCGTCCACTGCCGCCGCTAGTAATAGTAATGTAGGGGGTGGGAATATTTCCTATCTGCATGGACATCACACATCCAACCTTGCTACTGGTCACACCCATATTGGACCTGGTAATACTTCTCATGCTTATGGTCATCACACGACTGCTCAAGCTAATCCTAATATTGGGCGTGGGAACATACCATACCATTACGGTCAATACAACACGGTTCCCACTATGAATAGTACATACATGCCCCATACCCATGGTGGCAACCCTTACTACAGCACAGTCGCTGCTGGCCACCAGTATCACCCACCACCCCAATATGGTGCTCAAAACGCACATATACCTGCTTACTCTCAAATGGGTCAGGCAGGGGGAGGTTATCCATCTTATGGCCATGGGCAAGCTTGCAGGCCGGCAGGTCCTCATTATCAACAGTTTAACCATGGGCAAGCTTGCAGGCTGGCAGGTCCTCATTATCAACAGTTTAACCATGGGCAAGCTTGCAGGCCGGCAGGTCCTCATTATCAACAGTTTAACCCTCATGGTCAAGCTTTGGGCCCATCGTATAACATAGTTCCATCCAACCAACCTTTTATGGGAGCTTATAATCAAGCTTTCCAGCCTCAGCTCCCGTTCCTTGCACGCTTGAATCTCCTGAATCTTTCGAAGCTCACGAATGATCCGGTGTGTCACGACCCTACTTGGCCCCCAGTCTCTACCAAGCTCCCTTCGGACATTCCAAAGTTTGAAGGGAAAGGTGGTGAGGACCCGGGAGATCATGTCACGACATTTCACCTTTGGTGCTCCTTCAACTCTTTGAATCATGATTCCATTTGATTACACCTATTTCAACGCACCTTCACGGGGGCAGCCGCGAAATGGTATGTGGAGTTTCCTGGAAACACCTATAGGGGATTCAACGAGATTGCTTTGGTTTTCTTAGACCATTTCCAGTTGTCTGTTCATTATGATACTGGTACTGATTTGCTGTCCACCTTTCGTCAGAATAAGGCCACACATATTTCTGACCACGTTCAAGAGTGGCGTCTACGGAAGAGATTAGTGAAAGCCAACATTCCTCCAGAATTCCTGTTGGAATGGTTCCTCAAGTCTTTACTTCCATATATTGCTAAGGATGTTTCGATGTCTAGCATTATGATTGAGGAACAAGCTATCTTGAAATTCCAGCAGTTAGATCTTCTTTATTCTCAGTCTGGCATTTTGTATGACATTATCCCTGACGCACCGAGAACAAGACACGAGCCTACGTCAGTTCCTAGACCACATGCCGATGGCATCGTGGGGTCCGCATGCACTCACCCTGTAGACTTGGTAGCTAATCAAATGCAAAATTTGTCGCTAAACCAGTCTGCTCCCGGACAGGTTCACACCTTGTCCACTTCCACTCCGTTGTCTGATGTACACAATGTGCAATCAAGGAAACCGTCGGGTAACTAGTAGCCTGGTTGTAAGAAAAATGGGAGAAACAATCATAGGGGTGGAAATAATGGAGGTAACAACAATAGCAATCGTAATACTCCTCATAAAGAGGATGCCAACCCTCCTCGAGAAGGCAATAATGCTGGCGAGGATCGTAAACCTAGGCGTAAGGTGAAATTCCCTTGCAAGCTTTGTGGGGAGGACCATCTTACTCACTTATGTCCTCGAATTGAAGAAGCATCGAAGCATTTGGAATAGAGCCCAGCTGTGCTGAAGGATCCCCTACCTCATCACCAGACCATGGCTTCGCATGCTCCCACCACTGGTTATGGTACTAATGAAACGACAACGTCTTCTTCCAATACTAGTGGTTATGGATGTGTGAATATGGTTCAGTCGGAGGTTTGTGTTGCTACTCGTCAACATGATTATGGTGCACCACAACCGAATTTGGGGAATGAGCCTCCCCCTCCTCCTGATAATTCCTTGCATATCGAGAAGCCTTCATTATGCCGTGGATACCGAAAGGTGTTCTCAAGTGCTCCATGCATAATCCTAATGCTCTAGTCGCCCAGAACTACTCCATCGTAGAAGATTTGGGCCAAAATCCGTGTGCCATGTCGGCTCTTGAAGTTTTGCAAGCTTGTCCTTCTTAGAAGCATGCCCTTTTGAGTGCGTTAGGAGTTCAGGATGGGGGAAGTCCTAGTGTTATCAAGTTCGATACTACTGATGTCCAACCTCTCTTGCCTTACCACGTGGCTTTTCAAATCTAGGTGGTTTTCCTTAAGAGCTTCGTCAAACATACTATGGTTGATGAAGGTGCTTCCGCGTCAGTAATGTCGTTAACTTGTTGGAAAGCTCTTGGCTCTCCTCCTCTACTCGCGTCTAGAACTACACTCACTGCATTCGATGGTAGATCTTTTACGCCGCATGGAATTATCCCTTCTCTTGTCTCCTTGGAAGGTAAGTCCGTACCTATTGAAGTCGAAGTGGTTGATGTGTCCATCGACTACAACCTTTTACTGGGTCGGAACTGGATGTACGCTATGAAGGCTGTTGCGTCTACTATATTTCGAGTTATTTGCTTTCCCCATGAAGGCAAGATTGTGACGATCGATCAACTGGATTATGTTGGCACTCCTTCCATAGCATCCACGGGATTTGTAGTTCCGCAAGTTTCTGATTCTCAGTCGGCAACTGGGAACATAGGTGTTGGAATGTACCCCTTGTTGATGGGAACTTTTAACCATTCTGCACCTGTGAATTTTATTGGAACCATTTCCGACAATGCGCCTCCTCCTTCGAATAGTATGCCATTCCGGACTTCCTATTGTGGTGATCCGTGGATTTTTCCATCTGCGGATTCTATGTCTGGAGACATTGCGCACATCGGGATGTCTATGCCTTTATCTGTAGCGGAGCTCACTTATGATCACATACAACAAACCACTGCAGATCTGGATCTCTCTTATTCCCAGACAGTTGAAGAAGATCCCGTTACGCTGTCAGTTTGGGCAACCAACTCATCTTGCTCTCACGATTGCCTCGATGATACTTTGCCATCAGATGAAGCTATCCTCGAAGCCATGTGTGGTAGTGAGAGGCCTTGGGAAGATATGCACCATCGATCTTATTTCCTTCCGAACCTTGAGCTCATTGAGTAGGAGGATTTTAGGATGACTCTAGCTGAGATGGTTGGTCACCCTGTGGCTCTTTTGCAGTCGCATGATGTTTTCTTAGAGGGGAATATGGCCAATATTTCCCCAACCACTTCGATCAACATCTCCCGCACTCCCGAAAAGATTGAGAATGTTTCTGTCGGTGCCGATTGCACTCCTGAGGAGATTGCTATTTACACTAATGTGTTTACCGAACTCCGGGAAGCTTTCACCTGGTCATATGAGGAGATGCCAGGAATAGACCCCCGCATTGTTGAACACGAGATTAGAACGTATCATGATGCTAAACCGGTTCGACAACACTTACGTGCTGTGAACCCTAGGAAGGAAGCTGCTATTAAGGCATATGTGGAGAAATTGCTCAAAGCTGGTTTCATCTGCCCCGTTCCCCTTACCGAATGGGTGTCAAACCCCGTTCCTGTGGATAAGAAGCAGGGAACGATCCGTGTATGCATTGATTTCAGAGATTTGAACCGTGCATGTTCGAAAGAAAATTTCCCCATGCCATTCATTGATCAAATATTGGATGCTTGTGCGGGAAGTGATATTTTTTCATTCATGGACGGATTGTCGGGTTATAATCAGATTCAAATCAAACCCGTGGACCAACATAAAACGACATTTATTTATCCATGGGGAACTTTTGCGTACTGGAAAATGCCCTTCGGCCTCAAGAACGTCGGAGCTACTTTTCAGCGAGCCATGACCTATGCCTTTCACGATCATAAGATGATTATGGAAGTTTTCTTGGATGATCTTGCTGGCCATTCTCGTAAGAGAGTGGACCACCCCAAGCACCTCCGTATGATTCTCAAACGATGTATTCACTACAAAATTCGATTGAATCCAAACAAACGCATCTTTGCTATTAGGACTGGTCGCCTTCTGGGATTCATAGTTTCGAAAGAGGGTATTAGAGTCGATCCTCTCAAAGTTGAGGCAATACTTCAGCTGCCTCCTCCACGTAATTTGTTACAACTTTAGAGCCTCCAAGGGAGAGATACTTTTCTGCGTCGGTTTATAGCTAACTATGCTAGTATTACTAAAGGTTTGGCAAGCCTATTGAAGAAAGACACACCTTTTATCTGGGATGAGTGAGCCCAATAGTCTTTCGACACCCTTAAGAAAGCTTTGGTATCGGCCCCTGTGCTTAGTCCGGCGGACTTTACACGAGATTTCATTCTTTATGTGGCCGCATCTCAAGAGACTATTGGCATGGTCTTGGTTCAGGTAGATGATGCGCTCGTCGAGCATGTTATCTATTATCTTAGTCGAAATTTAGTAGACGCTGAACTAAGGTACACCCACGTAGAAAAGCTGGCACTTGCGACTGTTGATGTAGTCCAGCGGTTACGGCATTACATGTTGCTTTGAACAACCACTGTTGTAGCTCATATCAATCCGTTTCAGTTTGTGCTTTCACGATGCCTTATCAGGGGTAAGTATAATAAATGGATTGTGATCCTTCAGGAATTTGATCTCGATTTTGCTTCTACAAAATCGGTAAAATCGTTGGTGTTCGCTGAACTTATGTCGAACCTTCCACGGCTTGATGAGGATGTCATTCATGAAGATTCCTTTGTGGATGAACACCTATTCCTTATCTCGTCCGAGGACCCTTGGTATGGGGATGTCGTTAGATATCTCCAAACTTTGAAGTTTCCTCCGCATTATTCACGAGACGAGCGACGGTGTGTGAAACATCACGCTAAAGATTCAACTATCGTCGGTGACACTTTGTTTCGCCGAGGAAAGGATTCCATTCTCCGTCGTTGTTTGACTCACGAAGAAGTGGAACGGGTACTTAATGATTGCCATGCGGGGGCGTGTGGCGGTCACTTATCCGGGCTTGCTACAAGCCAGCGTATCATGCGAGCTGGTTATTTTTGGCCTACCATCTTTAAAGATTGTATTAACACTGTGAAGAGATGTCACCCTTGCCAGGTGTTTTCTCGGAACGTACACTCGCATCCAGCGCCCCTCCATCCGGTCGTCACTGTCGGTCCCTTCACGAAGTGGGGGGTAGATTTCATGGATTACAAACCAGCTTCGGCTGGGGGGCATCACCATATTATTGTGGCCGTGGATTATTTTTCCAAATGGGCTGAGGCCATGTCTACTGTAAAAGCCGACGGTGCTACTGCAGCCCATTTCGTGTTCAACCAGATTATCACTCGATTCGGTATCCCGAAGGAGATTGTCATTGACCATGGCAGTCACTTTCAAAATAAGATCATGGAGGATTTGTCTCTCAAGCTTGGGTTTCGTCAGGAACACTCGTCTTCCTACTATCCTCAAGCGAATGGTCAGGTTGAAGCAGTAAATAAGTCTTTGAAGACCATTCTCCAACGTACCATCCAACAAAGCAAGACCAATTGGCATATCATGTTATATCCTGCTTTGTGGGCATATCGAACCGCAGTTAAGACTGCCACCGGGTTCTCACCATTCCAGTTAGTTCATGGTGTGGAGTCACTTTTACCGATTGAATGCGAGATCCCTTCGCTCAAGCTAGCCATAGAGCTCCTCCCTGATACGACAGAGATTGAACAACGTTTAGTACACCTCGAGCAACTTGACGAACACCGTCGAGATGCCACTGTGTCCATTGATGTTAACAAGCATTGTGTCAAGGTTCAATATGATAGGTCTGTCCGTCCCCGGTATGATGAAGGTGACTTGGTACTCTTGTATGACCAAGCTAAAGAGCCCCCGGGGGCAAGCAAGTTCAATCCCATGTGGCACGGTCCTTACATTGTGAGGCGTGTCCTTGAAAAAAGATCTTATGAGTTAGAAGATTACGAGGGAGTTGTCTTGAAGGAGCCTAGAAATGGGTTCTACCTCAAGCGGTATTACGCTTGAACCTTTGGTTCGGGATGATACTTTTGTACACTATTGTATATTTTTTTTGTACATAGTCTAGGTTGCCTTTTTGGTTGTCAGGTCTGCTGATTAGCCTCTGTTTGATTGACATATGTCAGCGGGATGTCCTACGTTCTTAGGTTTCGCGGATGGTGCTAGCTGACATACGCAGCAGCTTGCTTCTGCTGCCTGGGTTATCTTTTCACCTGACCATCTAGTTGTGTCCTCAGGAAGTGCTTGTCTCGGTCCTACATCTAACAATGTGGCTGAGTATAGTGTCGTTGTTGAGCTACTTCGGGATGCCATTTCACATGGTATCCAGTCTTTAGAAGTCCGCCTGGATTCACAACTAGATGTGTCTCAGCTGAATGGGCAGTACCGTGTACGAGACCCTACATTACTACGGATATTCCTTAAGGTACGACTCTTGGAGAGACATTTTGTTTCCATTACATATATTCACATTCCGAGACGTCATAATTATATATCTGATGCATACACTAAATATGTATTAGATTGGCATTTGTCACATTCATCATGAAGCACATAAATACAAAGACATTCATACATTTGTACCATACACACATATAGTAGAACCGAGAACCAAAGTTGTATATATATATAAATATGTCCAAAAATGGTAGTGTCATACAAGACTGGAGCCCGTAGCCCTAAAAAATATACATATCGATACAAAAAATGATGAGACCCTGGGATATCTATTCCCTCCGAGGAGGTCTAGCTGCCGCCTCGACGGGATGTGTCTCATAGTAGTACTGTGCTGTGTTGGCCATCCGCTATAGCAACCGCACCCACTCCTCGGGAACACCCACTACCTGGCGCTGCATGGCCTCAGGTAGTCGGGCCACCTCTATCAGTGGAACTCGAGCAAACATCCGTGATATGTTGCGTCGCAACGTCTGGAGTGTGCGCCCTGCTGCAGCATCTGCTGCCACCTCATCTCTACCCTGACGACCATGTCTCGGGAACCGCTCTGGTCTAACTGGGCCTTTGTCTGTGAGCAAACAGTTACCCATTAGCACATGACACTACCACCAAAAAGATTTTTTGCATTTCAACTATAGTAAAAAAATACATAAAAATTTAAAAAACACAAACCAAAAGAGTACGCACCGATGTCTCCGAAAGCTGCGCCTGGTGGGAGCGGCATGTCACGGTCCTGTCTGAAGTCTATCCTCGCATAGGGATAGTCCTCTATAGCGATCAGCTACCGGTTCCACCAGCGGAAGGACTCCTGAGTAAATGGTGACGCCAGACGGCCACCACCCTGTTGTGTCAGTATCTTAGCCCACCGGGTCAGGGCTGGATCTCGGAGACTGTGAGGAGAGACATCCACCCTCGAGCTAAGTCCCGGAACTCTCTCAAAGAAGAAATTGCAGAGGATGCTACCATACCCAAAGTTTTTGGCCTTACCCTCTTTGCATTCCATCAGTTGTGTCTTCATAGACACCAGCACAGTAGTACACCAGTCGAATATAGTAGGTTGCAAGCATTGTGATGCATAAAACATCACCGGGCTGGATGCCTGATGTAGTGCTTTGGATCCCGTGATCTGCACCAGAGTAGCCACTATGATCTTTGTGCTCAAGTCCACTATGAGATTGATCGGCACTTGGCTTCCCACTGCTCGTGTGTTGGCAGGACAATACCGTGCTATGTAATCTTGCACAGTGATTCCCCCACCCACAGTCCGTGACCGAAGACTAGCCACTTCCCCTCTACGGGACAAACCGGTAATGAAGTAGATATCCTCCACTTCCAGTGTCAGTGTTTGCTCATTGAGGCTGAAGTGTTGAGCATCCACATCCTAGTAGTTGATCAAATGATGGAGTAGTAGGTTTTGGGCCCTTAAGCCCCCAAGACTCCAGTATTTATATAAGCCACATGCTTGTAATGCTTGTTGTGCTTGCAAATCGTTGCGCACGACCTCATCTACCTGGTCATGCTCTCATTCTCTCCACTCTAGAACCATCCTGGAGTGCAAAGCAAGAGATTTTTAGTCAATATCATGTTTAAAAACTTCTTCACGACCGTACCCGCGGGCTAGATTGTAGATAGTTGCGGGTTGACGCGGGCAGTCAGTTTTTTGACTGCGCGTTTGATGCCCTAGCCGCGACCCGCACACTTATAGCCTGCAGGTAGCGCCGAATCCATTTAGGACTTGGCCAAACAAAAAATCCCACCAACCAAAATTGAAATAAAAGCACTTAAAGAAAGGTATGGCAGTGACCACTAACCTGCTCCAGATGGTTCGCTGAACAGTTGCTTGTAGCTCCCACGATCGGCGCTTGAAGTTTCAGGTGCAAACTTATCACTTAACTCCAAAATGGTGAATAGTTCAAATGAATTGAAAATTATTAAATTTTATTACTATTTATAATTTTCTGGACCCACTTTTCTATAGTTTTTCCATTTTGGGCCGTTATGAACTAATATCGTGTCATGGAGTAGTGTTTTTTCAATAGATTTCCTCGGCGAGAGTTGTTCTGATCCATTTCACACCTACGACAGGTACGTTTCACACCTGGCATATAGGTTAGATGCCATTTTCACATGCATTATGCATTTGACCTTTGACCACTTTTCATAAACCCTAGGTGCGATCCCGCTTCATGACTGACACAGAACCTTCACACTATTATAGAAGTGTCGTCATGTGGCGGTAGGGATTTCCCGAACATGGGTACCCTAGTTAGAACCCCGTTATGCATTTTGGTTCCCATGCCGTTGTTTGTCCTCAAGGTTGGGAGTCCTTTGTAGTCACGCCATGACGTTGCGATAAAGACTCATACTCTACTTTGACTTATGCTGGCCATCTCCCTTAAGGACTCCCCTCAGTTATATCATGTTGTGATTGCATTGCATCATCCTGCTTGCCGCTTGAGCCTTGTGCCGACTCCTGCTTACTCAATTGTTAGCCTGGTGCCTGAGCACTTTCCCTGTCGAGCTCTGTAGAGCTTATATATTTTCCCTTCACAATTTGATGACCCTTTGACCCTGAGGGAACACATCCCCCAGTGTCCACATCCTACACACACTTCCTTGCATTGAGCATAGGTATGTTCCACTGCTTGGGACTAGTCTGCTAGCTATTTGACACTCGTTCCCTCACTTGTTGTACTATAAGCAATTTTATTCTTTTTCAATCTTTTCCCAAATATGAAAAAGACAAAAAAAAATCAAATATTCCAAAAATCCGGATGGGATTATGGTCACTATTTCTTGTTGGAAGCTGTTGTGTTGCCTTTGAACAGAGCATTCATTCCACTCCGTACATTATGAGTCGAAACTATAGTTGGGACTTAGGAGCTGTACTTGTTTCTCAGTTTTCTCCACCGGTTGGTTAAGATTCCAGTCATTATGGAGCCCTCTGTAATGCCTCCTGCATTGCACAGTTTATGTCAAGTCTATGCTGCCTGAGTCTATCCATCTGCTCATGCTCTTGTTCAAAGGAAGTCCTGAAAACAGTGTCGGCCACTCCTCAGATCTCTTGACTATTGCATGTCGGCCATCCTTATTGAGTTAGTCCGTTTCACCTGAGATCTTCCAAATCTTTCAGGATTGCTGGTACCTTGTGCTGGTTGATGGGGGATGCCTTAATGCCCTCCTTCTAGCGAGTCTCGTTTCGTCGACTTCAACTCATTTATTCCAGGACTTGAGGCTTAGAGTTTGGTTGAGTATCTTGAGGCTTGCAGTCATTAGTGGCAGGTTCTCTCTCCATCGACAGTTTTGGGAATACATCAATGTCCCCTGATCGATGGATTCATCCTAGTGTTCGACTTCAACCCATTTATTCACACTCTGATGATTGTGCTCTGTGCCTTGATGCCCATTTTCATTACTGGTGGGTCATCTCGCGTTTGTTAACGGTATACATCATTGACCGGTAATCAGACGATGTCTCATCAGGCTCGACCCCAACTCCTTTATTCACTTGATGGGACTTGCACCGTTGAAGATTTGTGTAGAAGACCCCAGGCGATTGTGGCATTCAGTATGCTACATATGACTTTGACTTTACATCTGAGATATCACCTTTAAGATTTCAGCAGTTTGTACCTCCAGTTTGCACTAGTTGTCTTCTTTTCAGCAGAATACCATATCTCACTGTAGAGGAATCATGGCTATGGTCACTTATGACATGTATCTACTTATGTACTGCCTATTCATGGCCATTGTATCATATTGTTGTACTATACCGACATGTATTCAGAGATACTATTGTACTATGACGAGTGAGCCGTTCTTTCCACTTGTGTCTCCATCACTCCACTTCTGAGTTTTATAATGTATTTCGGCCATCGTAGCACATTTCAGTCTCTGACCTCACACATTAGGGGGCATCTGTTACACATAAATCTTCCACCGTGTGAGCATCAGCATTCTTTGGCCTGTAGGATCCATTTCAGTGACTCAGATCCATTTTCATCCTTCGATGATACCAGTTTACCCTATTTTTGTTCCTACCCGCATGTTGCATCACTATAGCATGTGTACCCACGAGTTGCATCCATATAGCCCGCGGGTATCAAGTAAAATGGTAAAAACCACTATTTTATTACTTTTTTCTCCCAAAAAGCAGTCATTGGGTGACCTTTGGCTCTCCATCTGCTTAAGTAACGTCTCGATGTGTCCTTTTACCTACCTTTGAGAGGACTATACATTGAGCACATATGGCTTATGGACGGGAGGAGAAAGAAGAGAATAGTAAAGGCACTCTAGTGGATTTTTGCCCTATCTTGAGTCTGCACTCATTGATCCTTGTAGTTGTGAACCAGTTATGTTCACCTTCCAAAATCCTTGCTAGTGTGAGTTTGCCTTTCATGGAGAATTGAAGTGGTGGAGGCACAAGTGGATTGATCTAGATCTTGGTTCAGATTGGTTACCGGCAAGAGGTTGTATCACTTTGTACTTCTTCTTGTTCATTAATAGAAATATTCATATTCTCGTCCATTCATAGTGTGAATGTTGTTTATTATACATTGGGTTACATTTGCTTATGATATTATGGATCATTGTTATTGATAATGTTAATGTCAATTATATATTATATGTACTTGTTGGATATTGGCTGTCAAGACTAATTTGCAGATTTACAAGTGCGTGGATTGAAAGCTCCAACGGGGATCTACATCAAACGTTGGATCGAGGTTGGCTGTCAAGACTAATTTGCAGATTTACAAGTGCGTGGATTGAAAGCTCCAACGGGGATCTACATCAAACGTTGGATCGAGGTTGGTTACATTTCTCCATTATCTTAACACTTAGAAACACAAGATCCTTAGACAACTCTTTGTTAGGGACAAACCCCCTTGGCTTCGTTAGGAGTTAGCCTAAACGGAGGAGCTGGGATTCAAGTGATAGTACCTGGCTCATTGCTTGCCGCCAAGGCCACACCTTTCCCACTTGTAGTGAGGAAAC